>OX235272.1:10029364-11229364 GCA_944472155.2 Trichobilharzia szidati | reverse complement strand
AATTGGCAGAAGTTAAAATTCATGAGCCATCTGATCGGGTCCCAATGGCTTAGTGGTATACGAGCTCGTCTTGTAACTAGAAGGTCCTGGGTTCGAATCCCGGTGGGTGCGTACTGTTAAGAGCCCCAAACTAGACTGATGAAACAGCTGTCCATTACTCCCAGGTTTTCCAATGGTTCTCTAAATACTGTCAGCTCATGATGAAGTCCTGTAACCAATCAAATCCCTAAAAACCAACACTTTAAGATACTGTTAAGCTTGAAACTTACGAATTACCACGTAATTAGCATAAAATTTGGCTCAGTTATTCTCCTATATTTGTACTTTTATCGAAACACTACTCCATTATCTGATAATTTTGAATTATTAATACTAATGTCATTATTGCTATTATCAGTTTACATTTGTACATCATTTTTACCCTATAATTTCTGCTAATACCAAGAGTTACTGTTATCGATTTTGGTTAGGTATAAGCTGTAATGTATTTTTCTTTTACGTTGTTGTTTTTGATGTTGAGTAAATTAGCTACAATATTGTACAAAATATTGGAAATTCTACATTGTATCATGAGTACTATTTCTAGAATCAAGCAAATTATTATTATTATTGCCAGACTTACCCCCCAACTTTCCCTCCTTACTGGTCATTTTTTTATTCCTTTACGTTCCCAATTGGAACATAGGGCGACTTTAAGCAAGAGGCTTGACGATTCTTGAGCAGTGGTGATTATTTTTACAGGATGGGGTTGATAGCTTCATGCCCAACCTTCCTTCTCTGCCAATCATACTCAGCTTAGCTTAGAGAGGTAAGTGGGTGCGTCTGTGTCCGGGAATCGAACACCAGATCACCTGCGTGGTCAGTGAGCACTCTACCGCTGTACTACCGACGCACTTTAACGGGCATACTACCGACTAAGCGAGCCTCATGAAGCAGTCGACTAAGAATCGCATCAGGAGCATGTGCGGTGTAGATGTATTGGAGAAGATTTGCAGCTCAAGTGGACGCTTTGATGTAGTTGTGTTCTCTGAGCTAACTAGCTGGATGGTTTATTTGAGAAGCTTTCATTGCCTCCTACTACTAGTCAACATTTTCAGCTCATACTTCAATTCGTTGAAGCGAACTTTCAGATTTCTCCAAGCGTTTATAAGCCATCTCTCCTGATGACCTTGAACGTGATTAGTTGGTCACCTATGTTGCCTAGTAGTAGGAGGCAATGAAAGCTTCTCAAATAAACCATCCAGCTAGTTACCTCAGAGAACACAACTACATCAAAAGCATCCACTTGAGCCGCAAATCTTCTTCATTATATCTACACCATACATGCTCCTGATGCGATTCTTAGTCGACTGTCTCCTAAGGTTCACTTAGCTGGTAGTATGGCCGGTAAAATGCACAGGTAGCACAGCGGTAGAGTGCTTGCTGATCACGCAGGTGGTCCGGTGTTCGTTCCCCTGCCACAGACGCACTCACTTACCTCACTAAGCTAAGCTGAGTTTGACTGGTTAAGAGAGAAGGTCGGGCATGAGGCTAGCAACCTCATCCTGTAAAAATAATGTCCACTGCTACAGAAACTTCAAGCATCTAGCTTGGATCCCTTTGTTTCGCTCGGGAACGTAAATGAATAAAAAAATGACCGGTAAAGAGGGAAAGTTGGGGTAAGTCTAGCAACAGAGAACACAACTACATCGAAATCGTATGCGGTGTGTCTGGCAAAGCAGTCTACCACCACCTACGCATACACAATATCACATACGTTTAATAGCTTTCGGATTATATATACTGGAGACAAAGTAATTATTTTTTGTTGTTGTGTAATAATCTACTTTCCAGACAGTATGAACAGCATAAGTTTTCTTCATTTTTGAGTAATTTAACTCTGATGCATAACAATATTTTGTTTGTATGTGTTTGTGTGTACACGTATCTGTGTGCTTTTGTTCAGTTAGAATATTCTGTTCCAATTGTTCCAGGGTAATACCGACACCCATTATCATTGCTTTCCAAAATTCCAGAATTAAAACATTAAATATTTGAATGTTACAAGTGATTAGAATGAAGGTTTGTCTTGTATTTCTCAATGAATGAATGAATGAAAAACAAAACGATACTGTTGTTATTTTTACTAACGTTTCGCTATTTTAAGTGCTGCTGCTAATAGCTTTATCAAAGTGGTATTATTAAAGCAGAATTTACAAAATGTCAGCTGACATTATATAACAACTTAATCATCGTTCATTAGCATGGGGAAATTTTCACAGTGTTGTCAAGTTGGCCGGTTGCTCTAGTGTAGCAAGGTAAATTGGCCATAGACAGAGAATGCCGCTTTCCACACGGATACGAGAACATATTCCAGCAGCATGGTTTTAAAAGGGAGAAAGGAAGTGTGTGCGAAGCTCTATTCTAGAACACCTGATCGACTTCTGTCACTCTGTCAACCCTGACCATGATTTTAAGATCATCTACTGAATCCATGCTAACTTGCTGGCCGTGTTTTCTTCGTTACAGACTTCTAAAGACAGCAGAGGCCTTGGCAATTCATGACTTTAAGCCAGACCTTTGTGTACAAAAGAAGTATGTACAATCCCTACTTCTGCCTTGGCCGTAGAGGGATAGACATTTATTTATTTTGTTTATTTAGTTATTCTACGTACCTTTCCCTTATTACTACGATTATTATTATCATTATTATTATTACGAGTCTCACTCTGAATTGTTTCCACTTGTCCCACTTGTCATTCTAAATCCAAAATTATTATATTTTTTATTTTTACAACATTGAATTCTATCTTATCAAATTTCACACCATGTTATGTAACATTTTATATTCGCCTACTAATCCTATAATTATGTACCCCTTTCCGACATCTATACACCTTATGTATTATTCTATATATGACATTAATTATTTTGCCACTTGACATTTAACTATGATTATAATCACAAATATTTTAATTGCATTTCATACTATTATTATTATTATTTCATGTATTCACACCTTTGATCTAATTCCCTCACCGGATATAATTTCTTAAAAACCATATGTGTATATACGACTGTAAAGCTTGATAATAAATTCGTTGTTGAAAAGGGTCTCTTTGCTGAATATTGTGTTCTTAATACTAAACAGTCGTTTTGCCTTAGTTCTGGATCAACACTGACATTAGGTATGGTCGAAAATGTATTCCGAAGACATGAACCTCAACAGCTGTCATTCAAAATAGATCAGAAACGTCAGACAATATTAGAGGAGTACTTAATAAGCACGACATCAGAGTTTTCTTCAGAACATCAGACACACCACGAAACCACCTTGTCCATATAAAAGGCCTAAAGATCCTCTACATAGTTGTGCCTATGAAATAAACTGCTTGGGATGCGTGTGTCCATAGAGCCGCCACTATTCAACCATCGAGAAATCCAGTTGGGCTAGAAAAGCTTGAAAAGTCATGAGCCATAGGTCTATACACGACGTCAAAGAATGAGGTCACAAAATTGATTTTGATAATATTGAAATAATCGAGAAAGATTTCAGAAAACACAAATAACGTCTCACATCATCAGAAGCACTGCGTATCAAATGGAATGATGAACTGAAACAGAATTTGACATGGCTTCAACACCACACACCGGCATACACCCATGAAATGACAAAATCGACACAAATATGATGAGCAATTTCATTATGTGAACATATAGTGCTTTTATAATTTTGCATACTTATCAAATCCAACAATCTACACTTGGTTTTGTTATCTGTATCACTTGGCCAATTTGACAACGAAAAATGACCCCACGTTGGTGAACGATGATTATGTTGTTATATAATATAAGCTGAGATTTTGTAAATTCTGGATCAATAATACCACTTTGATAAAGCTATTAGAAGTAGCATCAAATAGCGAAACGTCAATGAAAACCACAACAGTATCATTTTGTTTTCATTCATTGGGAAATACAAAAAGCGTTGATTATAATAAATATCCTATACCCACGCAATGCCTAAATTTTTTTCAAACTGTTAAAAATGAACTTGGTTTGGACATATATTACAACGAATTACTTTTAATCGATCTTCATAATGATAATAATAATCATAACAAAAATAATAATAATAATGCAGATATGATTTTATTACAAATCACCAGCCAAATCAAATATTTCCGACATTTCCAACAGCCACTCTACATATCACATTCTCCTGCAGACAGTTAATCCAGTCTAACGCTAAGGACAAGATACCGCTTTTGGCCACTTCAATGTGTATTTATCAATTTACCTGCTCGTGTGGAGCAAAGTATATCGGCCGTAGGTAACGTTAAGTCCACAAACGTATACTGGAACACTATCCAGCTTTGTTAGCCAGAGGAGAAAAAGAAGAATAGCAGCAGCTCGCTACTCGAATACCTTGTCCTCTCCGGACATCGAGCACCCCCACATGAATGCATCACAGTGATACACAGAGTCCCTAAATATCGTAAAAAGGGACTTCGCATACGCCATTTATACATAGATGAAGTATTAGCTATTCGAGATCTGAAACCGGACCTCTGCATTCAAAAGCGATACATACATTCTTCGCCCTACCATGGCCAGAGGAAAGTTCTTACTATAATTTTGCTTCTTTCTTTTATTAAGTAAGTTCACTATTATTATTGTTATTACTACTATTATTGTTATAATCATTATTATTCCCATCATGCATATTATATCACCACTCTATTACTGTTTATTAATAACATTGCTTTCTCATACAGATTTTATATAAAAACTATCGCCTTTCCACTAGTTCCTGTCCATTCTAAACGAGCTTATTGATTAGTCATTATCTCACACTTATTACGTCATGCCAACTTCTGTCTCTTTTCTTACACCTTGCGTTACGTAATACAATTTTCCAAGGACAAAGTTTACCAGTATCTGATTGGTCTAAAGATTTCTTTGTTAATTATAATTACGATTGTACAGTTCATGGAAATGAATCGTCGAAAAGAAAATTTTCTTCGCTGTTTGTGCCTTTTTCTTATGACTCAATATGGGAATATTTCGTTCAAATCAAATATTAGATGAAACGTAGGAAAACTCAGAAAATCCCACTGAAATGTAGACTATTAATACATACAGATTTGAAAACATTTATATCCCGATACATATACAGATAAAACATTGAGTGTGTTTTACTAAGATTTTGTCTGTAGGCATCTGATTTATGTGAACTTTGATCATAGACTGATATCAGAGGCAGTAAGTACCATTGGAAAACCCACCAGAAAGTAATGAATAGCCGGCTGTTTCCTCCTACTTCGGGGCTCTTCAGCAGTACGTAAATAGCAGTGTTCGAACCAAGAAACCTTTGGTTACAAGGCATTTAGCCTCTGTGACACAATCCAATCCATGAATTCCAACTTCTCTGAGTTTATGATTTAAGTGCCATTGGCACTAGCCAATGTCATTAGTGGCGGCTATTTCTCCTCACGTCCGAGATGCTGGATTTAACTGTTGGTCCTGGCATCTCACTAGAAATCCAGATATTATCATCCAGTAGCTAGTCACTTACCAACGAGCAACAGATTAATTCTGAAGAGTTCATTTTTAGGTAGAAGTTGGAATTCATGGGATGACCATTTGATAGGATCCCAGTGACTTAAAGGCCTATGAGATTACTTTGTAACCACAAGGACTTCAGTTCAAATCCTAATGTTTGCATACTGCTGAAGAGTCCTGAAGTTGAACAAAACAGCTTTCCAGTAGTCCTTGGTGTTTTTCAAGAAAAGAAATGAAACAAGAACGAAGCACCTATTGAAACATATTAATTTTATAAGCTCCATAATCTAAGTGTCACCAAAATGAAAAGTGGTATATGCAACGATTAACGAGCACTGCGCTAAATGGCTTTCTAGCTAGTACTGACGATGGCACTCCAAGGAACTCGATCAAACTATCTTTGATGGGCTAAGATCAAAAAATGAATTTGACTAAAGGCTTTCTAGTCATTAATAAGCAAGGTAATAAAAAAGCTCTTGGTTATACTGCAGCCTGAAAAATCGAGTTACAGAAATCGGATCTTTGTTTAAGAAAGAAGACAGTAGTTGAGTTAAATATAACTTGAGGCGTCACAAAAAGCACTTCAAAAAGCCAGATGCAGACTTTTACTAACAGCTAACACCTTCACTGGCTGGCTTCATACTGAAGATCAAATGCCAAGCCAGCCAACTTGAAAGAATTAGCAACAGGAAACCCTGGCTGACTGGCTGGCTGGCTTGAAACAAACCAACAGGCGAGAGCCGATTACTCAACAAAGGCATATGTAGGAGAAAATGGAGATGGATTGATCGGGCATACGTTGAGGAGGCCACTGAATGACGTCACACTCAGTTCATGGCGTTGGTTGAGTGGAATCCGAATGGGAAGCGACGAGTGGGTGGTCACTACGTGAGTGATGTAAAGGTGATCGTGTGAGTTGAAGAAGATGATACACTATGGTTAATCGTGGAGGTAGCCGGCTGTGGAGGACAGCAGGAAATGGGATGAAGTGGAGATGTGTTGTTGAATCCAGCGTTATGATCGAATCGGAACCTTAGGGAACAATAAAAATAATCATTCACTTACTAGTATTCATATGATTTTATCTCTACGTTAATATATTTTCGTTAGATGGTTGAAGGCAGTCGGCAGGAAGTCTTAGCTGCATCTAGGATTCGTGATTGTTGGCACTCACCGTTCAGCAAGGCATATCTAAAGTCATGAAGGAACTCATGTCCCTTTTAAGATTCTTACTCCGTTTACTCAGTACTGTCAATCATAGACGTTAACAGCGAGCTATTCAAGCTTGTCATTAGACGACGGAGGTTTGAATCTCAGAGGGGACATGAGTTTCTTCATGAATTTAGGTATGCCTTGCTGACTAGTGAGTGCCAAACAAGAACAAGACCTACGGCTTCCCGTGGGCGATTGCCATCTAACATCAACAATTCGGAGTGCATCGTGATAGGGAGTCACCTCTTAAACTTGACTGACAGAATTCAGCCAGCCTATGTCATGGGTGAGTAATTGTCCTCTTGCGCAACTTGGAGCACTCCGCTTAATATAACACGAATTGGCAAAAGCTGGAATTCATGGCCTCGCTTTATGGTCTACCAAAAAGTCCTGGACTTCAACCCTGGTGACGGGTGCATACTGCCGATAAGTCCTAAGCACTAGGACAAAACAGTTGGCTGTCCAGTACTCACTGGTTGATTTTCAATCCGTGATAAAAAAACTTGAAACAAACCAAATTCCCCTATAAACTAACCCTTTAATAATAAACTCTATTTCACTCAAATTCTCCTCTAATTTTGATATGATAATAGTAAGTAAAGAACTTTAATATTGACATAAGATTGAAATCACATTAAGGCTTCTTATCAAACATTAGGGTCATCAATCATCAGAGTGTAGGTCGTTCAGTCAATGTGATAAGAAACAGTTGACTGTATTTTATTTATTTAACCTCAGTCAGCTGTTTATCTAAGCAGTTTCCTAACTGAAGTGATTGTTATTAATTAAATTCAAATGAAAATTTTAAGAAAAATTTAGTGAATTTCTGAAACTAAGCATCACATTACCAGTGTTCATTGCTCGCGCTTCGAATGAGATCGATAAAGGGTTTCAGCAGAATATCCCAATCGCACTGGATTTTCTGATAATTAAGTTTCGACTGCCTCTCTATGTCATTCCTTGACTCTTTACCCAACTCCTCATCACCAGTCTTCCATTCACATGATATTCTTCATGTCACCCATGGGATCCAACCCAAAATCTCTCCTGAACCCTTTTCAGGTTCCACTAGTCGATGATACTTGATGATACACTTACAGTATGCAACAACGGAAGTTATGCATCCTACTTGCTCTGATTAGTCACAACGACGCACATACAACTATTAAATTAAACTAAAAATCCCCAGTGAGACATAAAGCACAAAGAATTCAGCGAAGAAAATCCCATTTTCAACGATTTCATTTTCATGGCTGCACAATCCTGAAAACACAAAGTGAAATGAAACAAAAATGGAAACACGGAATAAAAAAGGATAAAAATGTTGTTATGCGAATTATATAGTAGGATCAAGACCACGGGTTAACGAAAGAGACCATAAAAATTGTTTTTGTAAGCAAAGTTCTGGCTTTAGGTGTTATGTACTGTCAAAGCCTCTGCTATACAAAGTAAATACACTCGTGTCCATATCGTCAGACTTAGTCGGACCTTGTAGACTATATTAAACGATGTGTTAGATTCTAAGTCGTGGTCAGTATCTACAAAATGTTACAATATGGATGAATTAATACCTCTGCGTTCTCCTTTCCTAGGAGGAGCTCTCGAACACGACGAGACATGTTTCTCAATGAATTTTTTATGTGCCTAACTGCGCAAGAGCAGGTGAACATGTAAATACACATTGAAATTAGACAGTCGAGATAACATTTCCTTGACATTAAGGTGCACCAGTGGACGGCTAGAGTAGGTTATTCGTAAACCAGCCGCAAAGAATGTATTTCTCAGTCAACTAGTCAGACGACTTTTAAGTATTTCACTCGCAACGTCACCCTTAAATTCTAAGTTTAGGCGCAACGCATTTTAGCTACCTTATCAATCTCTGAATTTCTCCCACGTAGTTTGATATTGGTGTCTACGAAGCTAAGTGGATACCCATTAATTATCAACACTATCTACACTACAAATTCTCCGTACCCATGTGGAGAGAGAACGGACTAGATTCCCTTTCCTGTCTATGAGGACAAAACTGTAAACATTGGTCAGTTGTTCCGTCCACGTCGATTTTCTGTAGACAGATCTTTTCAAAGATCCGTCAGCTTTCCTTGTGTGTGTAGCACATCAAGGAAAGATATTTTCTCTTCGGTTTCTTTTTCTAAGGTGAACTGGATAGCAGGATGATTTCCAATGAAACTGTTGTGTTCTTCGTTATTACTATTCCTTTGTCAATGAAATCTACAACAGTTAGTCTAAGCCATATAGGAAGGTGTAGACTTCCCGACTGGGGTCCTCGGGACGGTAAAAACCAATGGATGGAGACAATCGGCGATATGGCTCAAAACCGTTCTCAACGGCTGGCGCAGATGCATACACTCCTTGTGACTTATGATTTCCAATGAAACTGTTTTGTTCTTCGTTATTACTATTCCTTTGTCTCACACCTCTGTTTACTGTCTCTAATATGCATTTCTCCTACTTTCTTCTCTTCCTTTGTGTGCTACATGGAGTGTGACGACTTGAACTGCCGCATATTGGTGTAAAGTTCTATGTCGAAAACCGAACGACCGACCGGATAGCAGGATGGCTGTCACACTGAATACTTTAGGGATGTTATTCAGTTTGCAGTTCTCGTCGCCTATAATGAACGTGTCATCCACGTATCTTTTGTAGAAGATAAGCCCCTTAACAGCAGGTGTGAGAGTACTGTTCTCCATACTAGCCAAAAAGAAGTCTGCTAGCAACGGACCAAGTGGCAAATCCATAGCCATCCCATCTCTCTGTCTATTTATTTCATTACTGAAGAGAAATTGGACATTAACAGTACATCGAAATATTAGCTCTTCTAGGTGTGATGTGAGAATTCCTAAGTTTGCATTATGTAAGTCTGCGTAATTACAAATGAAGCATACAGTTTCATTCAGTGGGACATTGGTAAAAAGTGAGCATGCACCAAGTAATAGCATAGTTTTCTCAGTAACAGTAATATCATTAACGTAATTAACAAATTCAGAGGTGTCATACAAAGAAGAAGTACATACTTGCCTTCTTAATGGTTCCAAGAGTTCTGCTATCCATTTTGCAACATAATGATACGGTGAACCTGCCATGTCAAAAATGGGACGCATTGGTAATCCAGATTTATGTATTTTTGGTAGGCTATGGAGTCAAGGAATGATTGATCCGGAAGGTCTTAACCTTTCATATAGCTCGTTTGTCAGTGACGGATCATTCTTCGTATTGAATACACTATGGAACATGAAAATGATGGAAAGTTCCATCTCCTTGACATCGTGCCATACAACGCCTGGAAGATGGTAGTCTCCAGAGGTCAGTTTGCCGAATGCCTACATGGAATGGACAATACTTACATTTTAACATTTTTTGTCCAAATAGTCATAAACGAGCAGTAGTCAAAACTGCGTTTTATAGAGTTAGGAGGACATGCTCTACAGAAAACAAATTAGAGGAAGAAATTCTGATTGAAAAATTAAGGCTACCCTTACAAATTCACTAACAATTACAGAAGATATGAAGACTCAAATATCAGACAAATCACAGTGGAAAAGAAGCTAATTTTCATTCATTACGACTTTAAAGCTGATATTATTGCAGCAATAGTCAACTGAGGATTGAGTACGTCACTAATCAGAGCCTACCTTGGAGCTAAGTTGGATCCCGTCTATCGAGTAACTTGCTGTTTGGTGCAATCAGAAGTCGAAAGAGACCTCAATCAAGCTGTGTCTGAGGAAGCAGTTGCATTGAGACGGCACAGAAAGATAGGCACACCTCCGATACCAGAAAGGCTACACCTGAAGGGAAAATCGTTTCCAGCAGCGCCATGTTTAGATATCTCATCATTGTGAATCATGAAGTCGACATCGAGAAATCCTTTGAACTTATCAGTAGAAAAAGAGTTTAGTTCCCCTCAAAATTTGTCGTTGGGATCGCTTCCCTTGCCCTGATAACTGAATGTTTTAATCCTCTCTTTCATTTGATTATATAATTTTTGGCTTTAACCTCTTCTCCCTTATCATAGCTTAACTTCACTTGTCTCTTCTTTCTATGGTTTAAGTAGAAGTCACTATGCCGTTACTGTGCATTGGTGGCATACCAGTTAGCTCTCTCGATGACCAAGCACATGGTCCGCGGTTCAATCACCTGCTAACGCATATCTGATATCAATGATCAGTCTGCAAAATTTGGGCCACCGATATCATATGCCGAAAATTCCATGCTTGTAAAAAATGCGGTGTGGAATCAAGGTATAATCAAAAATATAAAAAAAATTTTAAAAAAACAGTTGATCATCATGTCATTCATCTCAAGTCCTTATTGCGTAACTCTTCTGCTATTGTATCCAAGCCTGAGAGCAATGACATCGGGAAAAACGAAGGCAGGGCACACTTCCGATTTTCTGATCTTGTGACAAAACGTCTACGTCTCAAAAGAACAAGCTTTTTCAGTAGTGCCAATGCCAGTTATCATACACCTGAAACCCGTTTTATGTTTTCAGAATCAAGCAGTTGTCAGTGTATCCTTATCCTAATTTAACGTAAGAAGGTGAAAGACGTCTCTCATGTATCTCCACAATGCTGTATCACTTGCTTTCTCTGGCATCAAATCTATCTCTCTGCTATTTAACGTTTTTCTACCGATGAGCATCTGTCTAAGTATATATACTACTGATAAATCTTATCAATAACACACGCCATGCTAGTAAGTGGGTGTCCCTTCTTGTTTCTTCCCTTCAATTTTGTAATCGTTGGTCTCACTGTTCTCGGAGAGAGATTTCTCCTCCAGTAATTTACTCAACTTTTCGATCTGAGTATTTTCTACTTTTTGAATGCTGCTGATTTAGCACTGCTAGAGGACTGTATTCTAACATCATAATCCTTATTGGTAACTGTCTTCACTAATTTATGTTTTAACTGCTCAATTTCATTTCTGATTTGGCGAGACGTTTTAACAGTTCTGTGGATCTCTTCCTGTCTGTTGGGATGGAAGCTTGTAGATTTCAGGTATTTAGGAATGATTTCATTTTTTAGTCATTGAATGTTGAAAGTACGATGATTTTCGTATCTTGTTTCAGTTTGCAAAATTTGTGTGACTACATTGATTCGTCTTCGAACAGGAAGACCATAATATAATATATAGTGTGTGTAATTACATACTACTACAGTTTTACACATAAATTAAGATAATTTCTGCCTTTTACCTTGCCTCCTTCATCATTGTGTAACATTACTTGTCTCTTGTCCCTATGATTTGATTTAAGCTTGACCACAGATTGATGTCAGTTAAAGAACCATTGAAAATCAGGGCGTGCGCAATAGCTGTTTCATCTTAGTTTTTTGCACTCATCGGTAGTACGCAGCCACTGCCAGATTTTGCACTGTATGCAACTGATAGGAAGCCAATGAAATAACCATTGATGGTAACATCTTATTCTGCACAAACTGCAGTTGTTGTTGCTTTATTCAAATTTATATAAAGGGGAATAAGTGTATGCTGACTGAATGACTGACCGGCTTCAACATAGAACTTTTCACCGATGTGCAGCATTTCCAGTTGTCGCACTTCACTTAACACATAAAGCAAAAGAAGAAGGCAAAAAGAGATTCAATAGAGAGGTAATAAACAGAGATATGAGGCAAAAAGAATAGTGATATCGAAGAACAAAATAGTTTTATTGGATATCGTAAGCCTCAGAGAGTGGATGCATCTGAGCTAGCCATTTAGAACGATTTCGAGTCACCCATATCACTAATTGCCTCCAGCTGTCATTGGTTCCTACTATTATGAGGACCCCAACCAATCTGGAAGTCTATACCTCCCTACGTGGCTGCCTTAAACTAACTGTTGTCGATTTCATTTACTGATGAGATCATGTTTTGGTTTGACCACCACCGGCGCTTTTCCAACCTAATTTTCTGTCAGCTAAGATTTCCCGTTTTCAAGTAAGGCGATGGCTTGGTGTGCATGAGCAACATATGCCCTAACTATATCAGTCGATTTGACTTCACAACATCGTCGAATTATTTTCCCTTCTTATCTAGCACTTGACCGAAGCTTAACCTCAGTATTTCTCACCCTATTATACCATTTCACACCGGAGATAGAAAGCAGGCATAAGTGTATGCAGTTCCACTCAGTGATCTGCTTAGTGAGTATCGTCACTAGAGTGTCTCCTCAGTATGTTTTCAATACGTCTCCACTTGCTCCAGAATATCTATTGAGGAATTAGTTCTTATCTCTTTGGCTGTTTGTGTTTCTTTTTGCTTATTCATCTTGGCAAAGGGTTTGACGCTTTACATGAAAAGAGGTATTGAGAAAATTTCATGGTGAAACATTCATGCCAAAAAGTCGAAAACAAAACTGTTCTATATTTCCTAAAATGAAGCATTTATAGACACGATTGAAATTCAAAGGTAAAGCACCAAATGAAATAATAACCAACATATTGAGAAGATCGATTCAAATGAAACTTTCAGTGCCAGTAGACTACTGTTCATAATCACTACATGACTAGTTGTAATTCGTCAACTGAAAAATGAACTCTCGAAGCTCCAATGCAAAGTCAGTGCTATAATACGTGTCAGACACTTGGCGCCGCGCTGCATCACGAAGGGCACTTCGAACACACTACACACCTTCATCAACAGCTGTCTTTGCTCAGTACTTTACTCAGGATTACATGGCTAGCCAGAAAAGATCAGCAACAGAGATCTCTGGCAATGAACATATCAACTTATCAGGAACCAAGTGTGCAACAAATATGAAGGAAGAAATGGAGATGGATTGGATGAGAAAACAAGCCATCCAGTGAATTCGCACGCCAGGCCAGCAGTTTAGTGGAACCCGAATGGGAAGCAACGAGTTAGTTGGTCGTCAGTGCGAGGGTGACATGTGGGAGGAGGTGATGTGAGTAGGAGATGAAGGATTGTGGTCAGGGGTGGAGTCAGGTGAAAACGTTGACAGAGAATCTAACACACTGGAGATGTGCAGTTGAATCCCTTTGTTCCTCTATGAACTAAAGGAAACAATAATAATAAGCATGTTAACCACCTCTTCTAGTATTAGCTATCAGTTAAACTACTGCTATAGATCTATTTATATTGACCGTTGCTCTAAGAACTCAATTTCTCGTGCTCTAAAGCACCTACAAAAGGGTGACTGAATAAAAGTATAGTAAAAAGCATTATGAGTTCGATATATTAGACCATCTGATCTAAGCAACGAGCATTAAAGAGTCTTCTTATCTCATCTGCCAGATAAGAAATACAAATTGCTAGAAGCATTTTATTTGCCGAATACATCAAATAGCACAGACAATAGCGACAGCTGGGATTTTGTATTCAAAGAAAACACTTTCAGCCACTACTGTTACCCTGGATTATTGTGGAATCGATAAATTTATAAATTCCACATTGTATTTTCTCAGTTTATCTGATGTTTAGTTTAGCGGTATATTGTCGCATATTATTGTAAACATATTTTGAACTGTAATCTACCGATTTTATTGATTTGATGTTATCTAAAAAAAATCAATGTTGTTATTGAACGCATACAACTGTACAATCTGATAAAGATGTGACCGTTGAAAAGAGTATTCTCTGTTGAGTAATCTCAGCATTTTAAAATTTATAATGGGTATCTTTAATGAATTAAAAAGTCTAAAAGCATGTTATCTCTGCTTCCTGAATTGTAGTCGAGTAATGGACAGTTAATTCGTGTTGTGTAGAAGCTGGAATTTCATTGACTCTGAAAAGAGGGCTTCGACATGCAGAGTTGACTATGAGGTAATTTGGAAACTGCTTCATCACTATGCATGGAATGCAGTACCCCAAATCTGTATCGCCCTCATTCAACAAATATATGACAACATTACGTGTCAGGTGATGCACAATGACAGGATTAAGACAAGACTGCCTACACATCACGCTACTTCCTAATTGTGGTGGACTGGGTTATGAGGAAGACTGTGCGTGGGCAGGGAGAAGATAGGAATACGATGGACCGACAGAAAGACTCCAGAAGATCTGGATTTCGCGTTCAGATATATCAATATCATACAAACTCAGAGAATTGCAGGCTAAAACCAAGAAAAGTGTCTGAAGAAGCAGACAACACAGACAGGATTCCAGGTGATCATAGAGAAGACAGAGGTGATGAAGATAACCAACCAACACCAATCACTATCAACGGGATAAATTTGATGGCGGTTACTTCCTCTATCTATTTAGACACCATATTTTCAGCTAGATATTGACGGGATGGATGAGGATGTCAAAACCAGCGAGCCAGGGTCGGAAAGGCAAGACAGACCTTCATCACTCTAAAATCATTTTGGAAATCTCCTGCATTCAACATAAACAACAAAATTCGGATTTTCAACCCAAATGTTAAGTCATTCACCCAGTTGCTCCATATGAGTCAGAAAGTTGGCACCCATGTTCATGAAAAACACTTGCAGCAGTCATCTGCAGATGTATATCAACAGATGTCTACCTTTTCTGGATGCATATTGAGGATCAAATATCTAGAAAGAACTGGTATAACAAGAAACTATGAGAATAAATCAACCAAGAACCTACTGCTCAACAAGTATGTAGAAGAAAATGGAGGTGGATAAACACACTGAGGAGACCATCGAATGACATCACCCACCGTGCTTACACTCTAGTGTTAGTTGAGTGGAAAACGACGAGCGGGCGTCTGAGGGTGACATGGAGTAG
Organism: Trichobilharzia szidati; assembly: GCA_944472155.2. Classification (NCBI taxonomy): domain Eukaryota; kingdom Metazoa; phylum Platyhelminthes; class Trematoda; order Strigeidida; family Schistosomatidae; genus Trichobilharzia; species Trichobilharzia szidati. The sequence continues at coordinate 11,213,876 of OX235272.1, read as the reverse complement.
ATCGTCTGAGGAGGAGATGAAAGATTATAGGTAATCATGGTACCAACTAAAGAGGACTGCAGAAGATAGTACAAAGTGGGGATATTCTTTTAAAGGCTTATGTCCCACTCGGAACCTATTGGAGTAATGATAATAACAGAACCTGGAATTTATTGTTATTCAGCCAGTGAAGTGAAGCACAACCACTGAAACTCTATAACCATTAGTCACATTTAAGATGAGTGTTCTTAAGGATATTTAGATTCGAGTCAGCATTAGTAATAGAGCTAATAGTCGTAGTACATATAGCTTCATGAGTACATCTCCATTTCCTCCTGTTCTCCACTGTCCTCTTTAGCTGGTTCCCACAATGACCACAAGCTCCCATTTCTTCCTCACACAATCTCGTGCACATCATCCTCAAACTCATGCAGAACTCGTCGTCTCTCATCCAGATTCCATTTGCCTCTCCCCCCGCAAAGAGTGTGATGTCACTCAAGAGTCCCATCACAGTGTGTCCTAATGAACTTTCATTATCTTCAGCATATTTGTTGTGAGGCAGGTCGTTGCCTATCTTTTCTAGTTGGCTATCTGATCTTTGTTATCAAGCCAGAGATGGGACCAGCAGCTGATAAAAGTCTGAAGTTTATTCAAAATGCTTTTGGTGACTGTCGGATCAAGTCTTCAAATTATATTAATGTCAGCACTGGAGTGAAATTAGCGTTGAACGTTCGGACTTTACTCTTCATGCTGAGTGCAGGAGATTTCTACATTGATTTCACATGAATGAGTGTCTGTCTTACTTCTCCTAGCCTAGTCAGCTATGACACCCTTATTTGTGCAGCCTATAGTTGAAACGATGTTGCCTAGGTAAGTGAACCAGGAGACTTGCTTTGGAATTCTCCTGTTGATGGCATGTAATGCTATTGGTCCGTACGTTTACTTGAAGTTCTGTCTTCGCAAAAAATATTTTATCCATATAGCCAACGTCAGCTGCAGGATTACTAGAAATACTGTAACGCAATGGACAGCAGTGAAAATTATATCTTATGACGAATATAATATACTAATTAGCTCAGAAATTTGATCTTATTCGTGATAGTTCGCTATCTTTCCCCAATTCATATCTTAGGGAAGTCATTATCTGACTGTAGTGACTGGTGGATTTCAGAAAGTATGGAATATTGAATTCTGCACCAGACAACGTTTGATCAACCTAACTTCTGTTTATTCATGCCCACTGGTGAATATTTCTAACATTATGACAAAAAAGGTGTTCAGAATACTTCAGGCTTCCCTGTTTCTCTAGTTAATATCGGCTAATAATCAAATTTATTCTGTTGAAGGATTTCATCATGAACTTGTAGAAGTTAGAATTCATGGGCCACTGGATTTGGTCCCAGTGGCTTAATGGTCTATGAGCTAGTTCTCAATGTAACCAGGAGGTGTTGGGTTAGAACCCTGGTAGTGGGTGTGTAATGCTGAAGAGTCCCAAACTAGTCTGACGACACAGCTTTCCAGTACTCCGTGCATGTTTTCCAATGGTTCTCTAACTGCTTTTGGCTCATGATGAGATCCTGTAACCAATCAAACAAAGATTCCCTACAAAAGCAATGCTTGAAAATCTACCTGAAATCACAATGGTTATAAATAATGACAATGAAAAACTTGAGTGTTTGAACGGTAATAGAGAAAATATTCTGAATTATAATCATTATACTTCTTAGTTTAAGTTAACGTCAATTTATAAGCTTCCAAAGAGAGGTGTCTGGGGAGAAGATAGAAAACGGAAAAATCTAATAAACGGTGTTAGTTTATAATTTCACATAGTGACTTGAGAAGGTTATAGTTAATAAAACTGAAAATTATCTGAATGTGCTGAGATCACTAATATGGAGGATTAATCAATGTAATTAAAATGCAATTACCAAGGATTGAGAGATTGACTACTCTCTCTTTCTGTATGCATAAGTTTGATTTCAAACGCTTGATTGAAATTGCTTCAGAAGGCTGTTGTAAATTTGCCACCCCCTGTATGTTTAACATTTTTATGGATTTGAAAATCTCGACAAATTGACGCGTATCCACAAGGTGTCTGGTAAATGGACTTTCCAAATATCGGCCTCATGTTGGGTACAAGTTTTTTGGATTTGCTCAGAAGACTGGATAGGTACCTATCTTCCTGTGCTTCCAATACGCTTGCTCCCTATTATTATTAATGTTTCTTTTAGTTCCTACAAGACCATAGGGATTCAGCAGCACGTCTCCATTGCTTTCGGTTCTCCCCCAACGTCTTCATCTGGCTCCACGTCTGATCACATGCTCCCTTTCACGTCACCTCCCCTATGTCACCTCACCCTCGCACTGGCGACCGACTTACTCGCCGCTCACCATACAGGTACCACTCGAGCAATGGCCTGGCGTGTGATGTCACTCACCTGATGGCTTGTTTGCTCAGATTATGGCCAGCCAATCCACCTACATTTCTTATTTGTTGCACACTTTGTTCCTGATGGGTTGGTTTGTTCATTGCCAGAGATCCCTGTTGTTGATCTTTTCTGGCCGGCCATCTGATCTTGAGCGAAGTATTAAGCGAAGACATCTGTTGATGAATGTCTGCAGTTTGTTCGAAGTGCACTTCGTGACGCAGCGCGGCGACCAGAGCCTCTGATCACTATAGCAAGTAGCGCTGACTTCAAGTTGGAGTTGAAAATTCTGATCTCATTTTTCATGCTGAGCGCTAGTGATGTCTGTACAGACTTGAGAGTACTAAAAGATTACCTTACTTTCACGATCCTCACTTTGATATCCTCACCATTTCCGTCAGCCTGTAGTTTAAACGATGCTTCCCAGGTAGGTAAAAGAGTGTGCTCCATTTTACTTGTGCCCTAAGTGCATGTAAATGTATAAACGCAATCGGAAGTGACATTAGCAGGGTACTTATCCAGTTTCGACTAGCATATAGTGATACTGCTTCTCCTATGAATGGGAGAAAAATGAACACTTTCGTCTTTTTGGCAGTTGGATGATTAATTTTCTCATCCTTTTCTCCGTTATACTTTTTGATATATCCCTTAGGTTAGTCTCTTTTTCCCTTAGGCATTTTCCAACAAGGCTTAATTCTTCTTCCACTTTGATATGCACATATAACTTCTTGACTCTGTCGTTCAGTGTCCTTATTAATATACGCCTATAGCTTGTAGGAGAGGAGCTGTTGTATTGAAGATATTGTCCGGTTCAGGTTTCATACAATTCTTCTTCCTGTTGCATTAAGATCCAGGAAATAGAACTCATCACTATGTTTCATGGTAGAATGAAGCATGATTGACATGGTCAAATAATAAGGATGCATGTTGTTACAAACAACAAACGTATCATCAACATATTGATGGTAGCAGTAGGTTATTTTACTGGTAGCAGAACTCAGTTGCACCTGTTCCAGATAACCCATGGAGTTATCATCTTGACAACAGATTCTAGAGGTGGATCTATAACGACTTTATCCATTTTTCGGTAAAGTTTCTATTATTAAATTTGAATTGGATGTCATTCGTGAAGGGAGAGATGGGAGATGCTTCTTTTTCAATTTGATATTAAATGACAGAGCACAAAAACTAAGTAGTACCAAAGAAAATCTAAGGCAGGAAGTGATACACATAAAAGAAGCCTTGAAACTTAATAATTACCCGGATCAGTTAGTCAGAAAATTTGTAAGGTAAAGTAAAAATAAAATAAATAATGATAGTAACGATAGTGATAATAATAATAATAATATTAGTGACGAAACCACTTTACGCAGAATTCTTAATAAGGCAGGAATAAAAGTGACTGACATTCAAACCACCCACAAACTCCATTAAAAACAAGCTTTGTCGGTTAAAGGATCAGTTCTATGGAGCCTTCAAAAAAACAATTTAGTTTATCCACTACCCCGCCTGGGATGATTGTCAGGTCAAATACATAGGTCAAACCAGTAGAACAGGGGCAGTTAGACTAGCCGAGCATAAAAGCCTAGCAAAATCTAGATTAGTTGACCCGAATAAGATACAATATCTGGAGAATAGTTCAGCTATAGCACTACATGCAATTACACATAACCATACAATAAGATGGATGGGATAAGATGACAGTTTTAAAATCGAATGTCACAGGGTATAGGGAGAGATTGATAACAGAAGCTTTGTTTATCGAATCAACTGCAAACACGTGTAATAGGAATGATTCAACACCTGCCCAACCAGATATCTGGAAAATTCTACTACCCCTACGACAAATACGAAAGAGAGTAAAGAAAACTATAAAACTCAAGTTTCAAAGTCGTGTGATTACAATTGATGGAATGATTATGAACAATAATGAATTGTGTTCGAAACTGTGTCATCCAGTATATAATACTGTTTCACTGTGTGTGATACACCTAATAAACAAACTAATATGGAATTACTTACAACCACAGTAGTGTCCAAGTTGTACACATATATTAATATTATTACCTTCCTTTTATTCACAGAGTTAACCTCTCCTAGGTAGAATCGATAACCTTTTAAAATATCATCTTCGTGTTCTAATAACAATAATAATAATAACAAAAACTTGTTTTAAAAGACACTTCAGTTTCTCTAGACTTAAGAATCACAGAGAACCATTCACAACTGTAACATCCACTTCCTGAATTGCATAAAATTTACCGCATTACACACCGATAAAGCATATAAGTTGTTTGACAATAAATTGTATACAACTCATGTGATCAAGGATGTTTCCTGATATCACGTTTGCTTTTTACCGCGTCATTGAGTCCATATTGCAATGTTGCATTTTATTGTGTTGTGTTGTGCTATGTTGTGTTGTGTCGTGAATACACTCTGTAAGCAGCAAACATAATATAATGCTCTGGATTTTAGACATACAAAGTCTTTACATTCAATTATTTCTGTTTTACAGTGACTTTTATTTTCTGCGCTCTCTTCTATCCCTTGTTCTCCAAGAGGAACAAAGGAAGGACGTCAAGTATTGAAGCTTTGCTAGAGAGGTGATGGTGTTGCTAGCCTTATGCCTAACTTTCCATATTTTTTTCTGAGCTTACATTCGGCCAGTTTTCGTCAACAGCTGTGTTCTTAGATGGTTTGAGGCAATGGGTCAGAGGAAGCCCTGGCTGCACCTAGGTCTCGTGTTAGTTGGTAGTCACCAGTCAGTAAGGTGTATCTGCAACTTTGAAAGAATTTGTAAGAGTTAGACTTGGTTAACTTAGACCTAAATTAGCCACTCTTACAAAAACCTCTTCACCGCTTTATGACCTTAATTGTACTCTGCCTAATGCGCAAATACTAACGAACTGGATCAAGGTAAAAAAACTTGAGATAACTAGTATGACTGGAACAGAGCTATATTTACACAAAAGCAATATGAGATTTGATAAAGAATAAGAGGTTATACACTTATCTGCAGTTGAGACGGTGGTAAGCTCGGAGAGTGTGCTGGATGAAAGCACAGCGAGAGAGCAAAACCGAAACTGTACGGGAGATTCACGAATCCAAAGAGGAAGTGGGGTTAAAGGTCAGGTGAGTTCGTTCAAACAAAAGTTCAAAGGTTCAATGTACACTACAAATTCATGTATCTCCTGAAATTTGAACCTTTATCCAATAGATCTGTAGTTAGAGACATTACCATTAAAGAGCTATTCGGGGTTGCGACTGACCTCCTGTGGGACTGTATTAGATACTTTTGACTGAACACTAACTAGTGGCATGTGTCTAGTCCTTTCCATATTGTATAAGTTTGTATCAAATATCATACAGCTAGGTTCGATATGATTATGGGTAATAATTTATGCTTGAGATGGCATCACTGTGTGATTTCTGAAATATTTGGGTGGAGGATTCCCCTATAAGCTGACATCAGATGAAGAACCATTGTAAAACCTGTGAGTACTGGACAGCTGTTCCGTCCTAGTTCATAGGCCACTGGATCGGGTCCCAGTGGCCTAATAGTCTACGAGCTAGCTCGCTGGCCTTTAACTAGAAGCCCCTGGGTTCGAAACTTTGTGACGAGTGAGTACTCCTGAAGAGTCCCAAACTAGGAAGACACAGTTGTCCAGCACTCCTAGGTTTTCCAATGGTTCTTTCCCTAACTGATGTCAGCTCATGATGAAATCCTCGAACCAATCAAACAAAGATTCCCTACAAAACCAATACTCGAATATATCTGGAATAAGCTTATAGGATATGGAATTACATTCTAACACGATGTCAAAGTTCGACACTTAAATTTCTAGTCCTTTGTTTTATGCAGACTGGATTCTATCAGTTAAGTTTGCAAAACAGCTGAGTTTGCTTGTCACCGAGGACTAGATGCGCAGAAGAGATAATCATGCAACAGGGAATTCCGTGAACGATCAAGCCAAGAACCCAATACCCAGCAAATAAGCCGAAGGAAATAAAGATGGATTGGACATACACGCTGAGAAAAAACGTTAAGTAACACCGTGTGCCATGCCACCGAGTGGAACCTGAATGCGAAATGAAGACTTGGCTGTGTATAAGAAGGTGACATACTGGAGATCGTGTAAGAAGGTGAAAACATCTGGACAACTAGCTGTGTAACCAGATAAAGAGAACTTCAAAGAACAGAAGGAAATGGTGTCTTGCTATTGAAACCCTATGTTCCATTTGGAAGTCAGAGAATAATAATGGCAATACCATCCGGCAATACAGACCTTCTGTCGATAGCCCTCAAACATCCAGCAACCATTTAAAGTGCGCCATAACTGACAAAGAGAGGGAGTTTCCCAACCTTATCTGTGACGCTGAAAGAATTCATGTAACTCCTGAAATTTGAACCTTTATCCATCACTGCTGTATTTAGAGACATTACCAATAAAGATCTATTCTGGCTCGCGATAGACCTCCTGTAGGACTGTATTAGATACTTTGATTGGACACTAACTATTGGCATGTGTCTAGTCCCTTCCATATTGTATAAGTTTATATCAAATGTCATACAGCTAAGTTCGATATTATTAGGAGTAATAATCTATGCTCGAGATGGCAACACTGTATTATATCTGAAATAGTTGGGTGGAGGATTCCCTCGTAAGCTGACATCAGTTGTAGGACCACTGGAAAACCTGGAAGTACTGGATAGATGTTCCATCCAAGTTCATGGGCCAGTTAATTAGGTCCCAGTGACTTAATGGTCTACGAGCTAGCTAGCCTTGTAACCAGAAGATCGTGGGCTCGAACTGTGGTGGGCACGAACTTCTGAAGAGTCCCAAACTAGGCTACGAAACAGCTCCGTGCAGGTTTTCCAATGGTTCCCTAACTGATATTAGCTCATGATGAAATCCTCCAACCAACCAAACAAAATCCCTACGAAACCAATAGTTGAAAATATATGAAATAAACTTATAGAATATGGAATTACATTCTAACACGATATCAAAGTTCGACACTTACATTTCTAGTCCTTTGTTTTATGCAGACTGGATTCTATCAGTTAAGTTTGCAAAACAGCTGAGTTTGCTTGTCACCGAGGACTAGATGCGCAGAAGAGATAATCATGCAACAGGGAATTCCGTGAACGATCAAGCCAAGAACCCAGTACCCAGCAAATAAGCCGAGGGAAATGAAGATGGATTGGACATACACGCTGAGAAAATCGTTAAGTAACACCGCGTGCCGTGTCACCAAGCAGAACCTGAATGGAAAATGAAGACTTGGCTGTGTATAAGAAGGTGACATACTGCAGATCATGTGAGAAGATGAAAGCATATGGACAACTAACTGTGTAACCAGATAAAGGGAACTTCAAAGAACGGGTTGAAATGGTGTTGTGCTGTTCAAACCCTGTTTCATTTGGAACTCAGAGAATAATAATGATATACCATCCGGCAATAAAGACCTTCTGTCGATAGCCCTCAAACATCCAGCAACCATTTAAAGTGCGCCATAACTGACAAAGAGAGGGAGTTTCCTAACCTTGCGACCACACTGCAAACTTGACTGACAGAATTCCGTTAGTACCAAGGAATTGACAACTACTCCCCAAGTGACCAGTCAGTATTACTACTGCTACTTTAAAATGATACCATCATCTTCGTGTAACTCTTTATCATACTGACGAAGACGATTATATTACAAGGCTATCAGTGGAAATTTTTCAACAGTGACAGCTCACTTCTTCAGTCAGTCATATACTACTTAATTTCAGGAGACCGAAAATACCAATTCATTCATGCAGAAGATTAAAAACAGTTCAGGGAAGAAGTCACTTTCAAAAGCAGCATTTGTATTCACCAAAACACTTAATAGTACATTATAGCGTAACAGGAGGTAATTTAACTTATGCCATTACTCAAGGATGGTTTCCATAGATAACATATTAAGTAACAATTTAACTGAATTTTAGATTTTTCCGTCGATTGATTGGACCGAAGTGATCTAGTGGATAACGCTTTGAAACTATGGGCATTGGGTTCAAGCCTCGGAGGGAACATCATCACTCACTGGGAAATGCAGGTACATCCAGGTGACCAAGAGTCCCAAATAGGACGAAATGCACATCCTGGATTCCACTGCTAGTCACTATCCACAATGAAATATTGCGTAACAGTTAACGATTCAATCGAGGTAAGTTTCCGAAGTTTAACAAAGTGATATGATGAAAAAATACCTTCAAATTAAACCATCAAGAAATATTAAACCGAACAAATTGAAGAAAAGGTGACATAAATCCTGAGGAAGATGAAGAACACATTGACCATTAGCTCTAAATAGCCTGAGCAGCTATAAACATCAGGTTCTGTAATTCCCTGATTCTATGGTCTCCCGAAAATGCACAGAAAAGATGTGCCGCAGCGCCAGGTCTTAGGCACAAACAATTTAGCATACTATGCTATTGCAAGATAGCTCCAGCTTTATATGAAGTGGCAGTAGCAACTGCTAGTCTCATACACAACCTGACTTCTTTTACATTTTTAGAAATGTTAAATTAAATAAAATCAATGAAGTCTCGATAAATTTCAGAAATGTAAACCATTTTAGGAGAATATGTTGCCCACCTTCTCCTGAATTATTCCTTTCTCCTTCTTATAGTAACAACATAACAATACAGTTCAGCTGACAATACGTGAACTCTCGCAACCAAACAACATGTTAAGAGTGTAACGCAGTCACGCCAGTTTAACATACCATCTAAGCAATCAACAATTTCCAGAACTCTTCTTAACAAAGTATTACACAGTTTGATTTTTAAAAGCAATTACTTTTAATCGAACGTTTTACAGTTGAAACTTCAACAACAGGAATAATAATCTGCTTTCCTCTGAAACAGTACTTATGATACATAGTGTGAAATTCTCAGCAATTCGTACAACACTGTACCTCACTTACTCAACAGCAACAACAACATCATGACAGGGTATTATTATATTATTATTTCCTTGTGTTCCGAGTGGAATAAAGGGCTGGTTTCAACAGCACATCTCCACTTTGTTCTGTTTTCTGCCGTCATCTTCAGCTGGCTAGCTCCACGATTGACCAAACTCTCTCATCTCTTGCTCACACAACTTCCTCCATGTCACCCTTGTACCGGCAACCCACTCGTCGCTTACCATTAAGATTCTACTCCAGTAATGGTCTACATTGACCGCGATGTCATTCAGTGACCTCCTCAACATATACTCGGTCCATCTCCACTTTCCCCTACATATTTATTGAGTAGTTGTCTCTAGCTTGTTGGTTTGTTCCCAGGCACAGTTTCTTTTTGCTCACATACCTATCGGTAAGTGTTACTTGATACTTTGGATAGGACGATGGCAGAATTTATATAATACCAAACTGAAATGCTAAGTCCTTGTTACAAAGGATAACAGTACTTATGATGCAGCATGGCGTTTTCAGAATTTCTTACAATAATGTATCTTATTTACTCACCAGCAACAACAACAACAACATGACAGGGTAAAGGTAACCAAAACTGATCACTGAAACTTTTTAGCATCACAAATAACAATAAAGTCAAAAATGTACAAAGCGTATTGCATCATCATCAAATTACAAGCAGAAGAAGATAAAAAAGCCAGCTATTCTGCTAAATGTCATAGTAAGTTTCATACTGAACACTTTCTGTATCACATAGAGGACGCGGGCTAGAGAAATAGGGTATTGCTGAGTTCTTCTACTTGCTTCGGCGGGTAAGCATATAATTCTTTTCAAAAAAATGGTTACTGAACGGAGAATATTCACATCTTCAGTAATCTGCTCTTCATCATCAGGTTCCACAGAGTTACATATCCATCCATAATAGTGAATGAGTGAATTAGTGTTATTAACGATAACATCAATGTTGTTCAAATAACACTGAGTCAATAATAATAATATCAATGGATTACACTTCGATAGCATCAACATAACAATACACACTGAATATCAAATAGGCAGATTAGGGAAAATAATAATACGAATTCATGAATTTATAGTCTCCACTGAAGGTCGACCGGGGCAGTAGTAGTGACTGGCTGAACTTTGTTGTTTCTTCTGCACACAAAGCACTGTTTATTTCACGTGAATTGCGACAGCGTCTTCTGTTTGGAGTATGTGGCACCTGCATGCTTTTGGCACTTTATTTGATACCCAATAGACGATGATAGAGAAGAATTCTTCAATGCTGGCTGGCTTTGTGGTCGGTTTGGACCAAGTGGTCTAATATCCAGCTGTTGATGCTTATCACTACACTTTTACTTAGCCACACTGGTAGATGTCCCCGAGCGATCATGAAAAATCGAGTTCCTAGAGCGACGGTCAATATATTTCGCTCCACCACAAGCGCAGTTGAATTCGTTGATTGAGTCAGAAGTGGCTTGTCTGGATACTTCATCTTTCCCTTGAGGATTCACCACCAGTCGTGTAGAAACATGACTTGTAGTTCGCCAGCATTAAACGTTCTTTCAACTGAATTTCTTAACTTCTTCGTAATCATTTCGCTTGGTATATCTTTTATAATAACTTTCAGTCCTACCTAAAAGGGGAGAATCGGGAATAGAGAGGCCGTTGAGAGTCAGACAATATGCATTTTACCCATTTCCCACATGAGTTCAAATGTCTACCAATTACAGTGGTAACCAGCGAGCTTGGTAGTACCACACCACCTGCCCTACTGACAACCTTTAATACCCTTCTCGTCAATATGACGTAGTGCTTTTTGAGTAGCCCACAAAAGACTATGAGAGAGCAGTAAAGCATAATAGGTAAGATTCGAGAGTTAACAAATTGTAAAAGTACAGAGAGGTTGAGTGGTACCTACCTGATTGTCTTAACTTCTTAATGCCGACGGTTAGACGGAACATTTTCTTAGAAATCTACAAGATATGAGATGACCAAGAATCGTCAGAGGATAGAGCAATTCTAAGGTGTTTAATGCTTAACTTGGTTTCTATTTCACTGTTCTATTATACAATATACAATAGGCTTACATGACAACATGCCGTTTACAGGTATACAAATACTAGACTGTTTATAAATCCTCCTGCCTTCCTCCTTCCTAGCTACTCAATAAATATTGATTTATTTAATGTTTAGTATTGATCAAAAATACCAAAGTATAGTAACAAGAAAAAAGAATTTCATATTTCTACAATACATTCTATTCAAATATAAGATATGAATGGAAAAAAATTACAGATTTCAAAGTATACCAGACATGACATTGTTTTTCACAGACTGTTTTTCCCCAATTTTTTTTTCTCAATGATGGTAGCAAAAATTAGGCATGATAATAATAATTTTTTTCTTATTTTGCCCTAAAGGTCAGTTTAAAGTACATGTAAATCTATAAATAAATTGGTATGACTAAGAAATATTTAGTATTTTTGTACAGACTTGTGGATTTATGTGAATGTCAGCTTTAGGTTAGACCACGGATTGATAGCAGTTTAGAGAACCAGGGAAAACCAACCATGGAGTACTGAAACAGCTTGTAACAGCAGAAAACAAGACAAGGAAGCCAAGGTATATTTTCTATTGATCAAACTGCTATTTATATATATATAAATACAGTTTATATTCTTTAACGAATCACTGAGCGTGTGATTTAAGCTTACATTAAACGATGTAAAATAGAATGTTCAAATGCATATATATAGTATTCTGTTGCTTATGTCGTATTGAACTGTGGGAATATGTGAGAATGGTATTCCTTTGCAACACATTGTCCGTATCAGACCACCACAAGCTGTTTCTTCAGCCTAGTGCCTGGGACTCATTGATAGTACTCACCCACTCCCAGGGTTCGAACCCATGACTTTCTGGTTACAAAGCTAGCCAGGGATCCAACTAAGTGTCCAGTCTATGCATGAATTGTTTTTTTTCCTTCACGTTCCCCAGTGGAACATAGGGCTTCAAGCTAGTGGCTTGAAGTTTCTGTAGTAGTGTTTATTTTACAGGATGGGGTTGCTAGCCCCATGCCCAACCTTTCCTCTTCAGCAATATTATTTCTGGCTTAGCGAGGTAAAAGAGTGCGTTTGTGGCCGGGGATCGAATTTCGGACCATGTGCATGTTCGGCGAGCGTCCTAACTGCTATGCCACCGACGCACATGCATGAATTGTAACTTCTACCAATTAGTGATGAATTTAGCGTGGCTGGCACCAATTAGTGTCATCGGTGGAAACTCAATCCTCACTTCTGACTGGATAGAACCCACTGCTGATGACGACTTCTGACTAGAACTGCAGGTGACTTCCTCCTGTAACCAGTTACCATCCACTTGGGGATGAGAATGTAGTTTCCAACGATGCCATTAGTTGGTGACAGTCGCGCTGAATGCATCACGAATTGGTAGAAGTTAGAATTCATGCATGGGCTAGCCACTGAATTGGGTCACAGTGGCTGAGCTGTATACGAGCTAGTTTGCCCTGTGACTGGAAACTTATGAGTTCGAAGCCTGGAGGTGGGTGCGAACTGCCGATGAGTACCAAACTAGGCTAACGAAACGATTGTCCAGCACTTCCTGGTAGTTTTCAATGGTTCCCTAACTGATATAAATCCGTGGAGTAACGTGAAACAAATAGAATCTGTACAAATTAGTTCTTGAAAATGTCAATTTCATCATGAATGAACACATCAGTGTTGGGATATACATTCAAAACTACCAAAGTGTACTGAACAGCTGTTTCAGCCTCTTTCAACCTCTCGACAGTGCGCAATCATGACCTGACCACAGAGGATCGGATTCGGAACCTGCAGGTTACTAGGCCAAGCTCGCTGACCATTCAGCCGATTGACCTGGAATATAATGACCCGTGACTTTTAACTCTGTCAGTTTGTGATACACGGCTGAATGGTCAACTACCTTTGGCTCGAAAACTGAAGGTTCCGGATTAAGTCCACCTCAGTTAGCTCGTAGGTGTTCACCTCGACATCTAGATTTCATTCCTCTGTCTAAATTCACTTTCAACTTGATCCACAATTGATCACATGCTTTCATTTCTTCTACAGATGATTTCCTCCATATCATCCCAGACCCACACCGAGCTAGCTGGTTCGCATTCGGCTTAACCTCAAGGGTTCGTCTGATATGTGGTGTCACTTGAAGGTTTGTTGATAAACGTTTACAGTAGACCATCTGTCGGAAATGCTTTTCGTAACCAGCGCGGTGAGTATCCGAACCATATGCGGGTACTGACCGGCTTGACATTAGTGATGAAAATCTGGATATTGTTGGTTGTGTTGAGTATCTTAGATCTCTCCACTGATCTCAAATTAATGAATGCCTGTCTCGCTTTCCCCACCTATCGTGTTTGCATTTGACATTCTTATCCGTTCTGGAGCCTATAGTTGAGACAGTGCTCCGCAGGACAGGTAAGTTAAACAGGAGACTTTTCCCATTGATGGTAATTGGTTGTTACTGTCCTTGTTAGCTGACAAGGTATCTTCATCACCTCTGTCTTATCTCTTTTCATCTGAAGTCCTGTGTTGGCCGTCTCATCTACCAACACGTATACTTTTGTTTATTAATCTTCACGTCTGTGTAATCTCGCCAGGACTAGGCATTATTTACAAAATAACTGAAAACTAGCGAGTACCGGAAGGCTGTTTTACTGTAGTTTGTGATCAAGGACATTCAGGTTACAAGGTAAGCTCCTTGATCATTCTGGTGGCAGGGTCAGAATCCAAAGACCCACGAATTCTAACGTCTGAAAATTAACAATAAAGCATAACTGTCAACCAATGTCACTGATGCGCATCCAATTCACCCTGACAGTGCAGAAAGGAACGTGGCCACGGTCTCTCATCATAACCTAATGATATATATTCTGTAGTCACCTGGTGGGGTTGCGGAAGATCTCTACTGAAGAGCACCAAACTAGGATGAAGCAGTTGCTCTGTTTAAACTCATTAAGAGGAATTCGTAGATGGGAACTCCCTAATTTTCAACGATTCTTTAACTGAGGTTGTTTCATGGCGATATCGATTATTATTGTTCTCTTGGGTTACAAAAGAAATATAGGGCATCAACAGCTTATCTCCTCTAGTCTGCTCTAAGACTGCCCATAACCTTTCATTTTCTCCTCACACGACCTCCTCCATGTCACCCTCCGACATACGGCCAGTGGGTTTCTAGTCCAGGGTCTGCCTGCCTCACGATGTCACCCAATGGTCTCTTCAGAGTGCTTTTGGTTCTCTTTCATTTTCTTCGAGGTATTTATTGAATAATATATTCTTGCCTGCCTTTTCCCACAGTTTCTTGTTGTTAATTCTTTCTGACCACTTGGTCTTGAATATGAAACCAGCGAAGGCAGCTGTTGCCAAAGATCTGCAGCTGGCTGCTGGAAATGCTTTTCGTGACGTGAGCAGCAGATTTCTGACCCATTTATAACAACTGATTTACCTAACACTTCTGTTGGAAATCCAAATATTGCGGTTTTGGTGGCTGAGTTAGTGCAGAAGATTTCCAAACTGATTTCAGATTGATTAAGTTGTGTCTTGCTTTTCCGATTCTAGATGATCTTGTCATCTTCATACGTCCTGCCTGTCTGTAGTCGAAATGACGCTTGCTAGATAAGTGAAGGAGGTAATCCCTGTCAAATTTCTCCCATTGATGGTGACTCGTGCTGGTTGTTTTTGCTGTTGCTGTTGGTTGTTTATCTGCATCACTTCCATGTTCTGAATGTTCACCTGAAGTCCTGCCTCTTCAGCCAATTTGTTGGTTATGGCCTGCAAGTCTTTGAGTTTGCGTGACATTAGACATAAATCATCAGCTAAACGCAGATCTTCCAGAGTCTTCTTTTCCTGTCTTCTCGCTCCCCATACACGGTTCCCCACACAACCGAGTCCACGACAGTTAGGAATATCATCGTCGGAGAAAGTAGGCAGCATCTTTGTCTTAATCCTGTCCTTACTTCAAACGTCTCACTGAGTTTTATGTTGTGGACTACTTGACACGTGGAAATGTCCCATGTCTGTTGAATGAGGTAGATAAATATGTGGGATATCGCACTCCATACATAGTCTTGAAGTGGTTTCCAAACTATGAGTTCCTTCGAGGTTGCAGATACGCCTTGCTGACTGGTGTGAGTGCCAACTAGCACGAAACCTAAGCCAAGCAAGGCTTCCTGCCGATCTCCTCCAACCATCTAATAGTTTGCAAAATATTTATGGTTAACTCTACACGGAAATAATAATTTTTCTGGTGTTCTATTGTCTATTTATTGAAGATACATAAACGTTAGTATCACTGTTGAGTGAAGATAGTGAAATATAGCGTCAAAGAAGTATTTGAATTCGTAGACAAAATCAGAGAGATTAATATCAAGGACAAAACCATGATATTTTTGAACACAGCATCCTTAATCACGAATGTAACTCCAGCAGAAATGGTTGACTCCTTATCTGAAAAAGTGTATGAACAGTCGATAAATATTGGCATCCCAACGGAATTCCTAAAAGTATTTTTATTAAGGTGTACCACGAATGTAAATTTCAAATTTGACGGCACGATTTACAGAAAAGTGGACAGGGTGGCGGTAGGCTACCCAATGGGTCCCATTTTGGCTGATTTCTTTCTAAGTAAACTAGAAAATGGACCTCTGAACAACCTTATCAGAAAATTCTCATTTTATTGCCGGCATATGGATGAAACCTTTATTCTTTGTGATAATGATTCAGACAGGAACAGAATAATAACTCGATTCAATAAAGCACATCCTGCTATGAAATTCACGTGCGAAGAGGAATTCCAAAACAGATTTACCCACTTGGATGTCCTCCTTACAAGAAAACCATATGGTAGCATAAAGAGAAATTTGCAAAGGAAAAGTTCAGGGACAGGACAGTATACACATTTTCACAGCTTCGTTCCTCTCCAGTGCAACAGAAATTTAGTAAAGACCCTCAATCACAGGGTTAGACCTATGTGCTCAGAAGAAGTAATTGAAGATTAATTAAGCATTGTATGTGATACTTTGATTGAAAATGGCTATCCCAACAAATTTATCAAGAAAAACGTGACAGAGAAAGCGGAAAAGGGCTACACACTATCCGTAAACAAGTAGCCTTAATACATACGACTGCAATTCAAGGGCGATATTATTATTATTTCCTTTACTTCCTAGAGGAACATAGGGCTTCAGCCATGCGTCTCCATTGCGTTTGGTTCTCTGCTAGAGTCTTCACCTGGCTCCAAGTCTGCCCACACGTTTTCATCTCCTCTTCACATGACCTTCTCCAAGTCATCCTTGCACTGACGACCAACTCGCCGCTTCCCTTTTGGGTTCCACTCGAGGGCTTCTCTAGTGATATACCAAGTGAGATAATTACAAAGAAATTAAGAAAATCAGTTCAAAGAACTTTCAATGCTGGCGAACTACACGTCTTATTCTTCACACGACCGACGGTGATTCCTCGACTGAAAGATGAAGTACCTAGAATAGCCACTTCCAATTGTATCTACCAATTCAACTGCCTTTGTTAACTGAGTTATATTGGCCGTTGCTCTAGGAACTTGATTTTTCATGACCGTCTGGAAATACCTACTAGTGTGGCTAAGTAAAAGTGTAAAAAAACCCATCAGCAATTCCATATTAGACCACCTGTCACAAACCGACCACAAAGCCAGCCAGCATTGAAGAATCCTTCTCTATCATCTACCGATTACCAAACGAATTGCCAAAAACATGCAGGTGCCACATACTCCAAACATTAGAGGCCATCACGATTCGTCTGAAACAACCAGTGCTTTGTGTGCAAAAGAAGCAAGTCCAGCCAGCCACTACTACTGCCCCGACCGGCCTTCATTGGAAACTATAAATTCATGAATTTGTATCAGTATCATTTCTCCTAATTTGCCTGTTTGATATTCAGTGTAGCGTAGTGTTATGTTGATGCTATCGAACTGTAATCCATTGACAGTATTATTATTATTGATTGGAAGTTATTTAAACAGCATCATTAATGTTGTTGTTAATAACACTAATTCACTCATTCACTATTATGGATGGATATATAACTGTAGAACCTGGTTATGAAGATCAGGTTATTGAAAATGTGAATATTCTCCGTTCAGTAACCATTCTTTTGATAATTAGCAGTGCTTTAAACTATGGTTTAAGTTCAGTTGTTCATAATTTCTAATAATATCTACTATGCCTACATTGTCTTATATATGAATATGTAATTTTATGAAATATTATCCTTCAGGTCTTCTCAATCAGGTAAGCAAAATTATCACCCAATTGCTATCGGTCATTCATACACGCGTTGTATGCGATAATTATATCTTATCACCATGTTTGTTAGATAACCTTAGTAATTATGATATAAAAAATGATGTTTTTAGAGTTTTTAGGTGATAAGTTCAAGTGAAATTTGATGAATTCACCAGAGACTCTTTTTCTCTTGTTTCAAATGTTCAAATGACAGATTCTAAGGTTCAGCTAACGTTCACATCAAAACTGATTGCTGACAAAATCTCATTGCGCATAGGAAAAGCCTCATGTGGCATTTGCATAACTATGTCATAGCTAGTGTAGATGCAATATCCAAGTATCCATCAAATGAAAGTGTGTACTGTGTGCAACAGTCACCCATGTCTCCTCCTTTACGGCTGTAAGACAAGACTACTGAAAGTAGGAGATGGGTTAAGGCTGGTGAGCTATCTTTGACCACATATGGTTTCGTTCTATCTCACGTGTTAAACGGGTTTATTAGATGGTAGGAGACAGTCGGTCACAGGAAGACCTGATTGATATGGCGTTTCGTGCTAGTTGGCACTCACACCAGTCAGTTAGGCGTATTTCTAATCACGGTGGAACTTATATCCTTTCGGTAATTTGAACCCATGTCACCCATTTTTGCAGTCATTGACATTATTATTATATTTAATATTATTGTTTCCTTTAATTCCTAGAGGAACATAGGGCTTCAGCCGTGCGTCTCCATTGAGTTCGGTTCTCTGCTAGAGTTTTCACCTGGCTCCAAGTCTGCCCAAATGCTTTCATCTCCTCTTCACATGATCTCCTCCAAGTCACCCCTAGACGACCGACTCGCCACTTTCCTTTTGGGTTCCACTCGAGCAATGGCTTGTCTAGTGATGTCACTTGATGGTTTGTTTCCTCAGAGTATGGCCAATCCACCTCCATTTCTTCCTGCTTATTTGTTTCACAATCAGTTCCTGGCTGATCTTTTCTGGCCAGCCATCTGATCTTGAGTAATGAGCGAAGACAACTGTTAATGAAGGTTAGTAGTTTGTTTGAGGTGCTCTTTATGACACTCCAAGTCTATGATCCGTACAATAGCACTGACTTCACATTGGAGTTGAAAATCCGGATCTTATTTTTCATGCTGAGGAGTGCTGTTGTTCTCCTCCATACATACTTGAGATTAATGAAAACTTTCTTTGCTCTCCATATCATCGCTTTGATATCCTCATCAGTTCCGTCCGCCTGTAGTTAAAACGAGGCTTCCCAGTTAGGTAAAGGAGGTTGTTTTCTTCAGGTTCCTCACATTTATGCTGATTGTTGTTTGTTGTTGTTTTTGTTGCTGTTGGTGTTGTCCAGGAATCTTCATCACCTCTGTTTTCTCTATGTTCACCTGAAGTCTTCCCTGGATGCTTCTTCTGCCAACTTGTTTCTTTTCACTTGCATATCTTCCAAACATATATCATCGGCGAAGTCCAGATCCTCCAAGTTTTTTGTGTGAGTCCATTTTATGTCTTTTTCCTCATTGATCGCTGTTTGTCGCATCGACATTACTACTGGACTATTCGGGCTCCTTACTGACCTCCTGTTGGACTGTATTGAATGCTTCAATAAAAATAACGTCTCTGACTTTAAAAATGGGGGCCGCGAGTTCGAGTATCAAAGAGGAAGTAAGTTCCTTGAAGGTGGTCGATAGTATGCCTTGCCAGCTAACAGGAAACCTTGGTGCGGCCAAGACTTCCGACCAATTATCTAATATCAATAGTTAACAGTGCACCATGATGGCAAGCCATCTATTGGCATGGTGGTCACATTGCAAACTTGACTGATAGATGGAATTCAGTCTGCAACAAACACCAAGGACTAGACGCATTAAACTACTTACTAACTAGTGTTCAGTTAAAATAAGTATTATTATTTGCTTTCTAGCAGTGGAATCAACCAAAATCTATTTCGTCCTATTTGGGACTCGTCAACTGGTGGATGTGCATGTTTCCCTAATGAGCAATTGTGTTTCCACAGGAACTAAGACTTTAGTCATTAGACTATGAAAGCCGGTTTTTGTGCGGGAGGTACCAGTTGTTATTATTCGTTTGATTTAATTTATACTCCCTGCCGATTAATTTTCAATCTGGACTGAAATGCTTGGTTTCTGTTGATATCTTGGATCTTACAAAATTCAACGAAACATTATCGTATTAATCTTCAAACACTGTTAAAGCATCCGTACTAAGAGCTGACTTATAAACACAGACTGAGCATTCCGGTCCAGTTTAAAAATCAACCAATGAGGAATCCATCATTAAATTTGTATTGGAAACTAGAAACTTTAGTCTAAACACAGTTTATTGTTTCAAATATCTTACGATTTATGGCAACTGAGTTTTCCATGTGCTTCTGAGAATTTTTCATGTGCTTCATCAGAAACATTGCCAAACGGCTACTGTGAACTTTCATCAGTAGATTTCCTCCTCTTTCGAAAATAAGGGTCAAACAAGCTGAAAGGATGAACGACAAGGAACTCTGTCCTTTAATAAATATGCAGAAGTAAATAGTTACGGGTTGGAAATACCTTGAAGTGATAGCATATGTCATGCTCTCCAGTAGAACCTGATCAGAAAACAGCGAGTTGGGCGTTAGTGTCTAGCTGAAACGGAGAAGATCATAGGAGGAGGAAATGAAAGCTCTTCAGCAAACTTTCTGGCAGCTACGAAAGGAGCTGCAGTGAACAGAATCAAATGCAGATGCGCATTTTGCAGCCCTATGTTCTACTCAAAAGCCTAGAGAATTATAATCGTATCACTGAGATGCTAAAAAATAAATGGCCCAATTCAGGTAGAGAGTTATCTGGTGTTCTATCAAGTAGTTGTGACAGCCGGTGAGGACAAACACTGGCCACTGATGACATTAGCTGGTGCCAGTAGCACTATACCGTGAATTGGCAGGTAGAAGTTCAAATCCGTTGTCTCGTTGTTGGATCGGTTCCCACTGGCTCACCTTGTGACTGGAAGGCCCTGAGTTCGAACCCTAGTGGTGGGTTCATACCTCTGAAGAGTCCCAAACTAGGCTGACGAAACAGCTGTCCAATACTCCCAGCTGGTTTTCCCATAGTTCTCTCTCTAACTGATATCAGCTCGTGATGAAATCCTGTAACCAATCAATCAAATACCTACAAACCAGTACATGAAATAACCATAAACAGTTGCAACAGTTGATGAGTTAAGCAATTTAATCGAAGGTAGAACCACGCTTCAAAAGTTTTCACACCTGGAAAGCATGTTTATACTACTATTATTATTTTTATTATTATAGTTAAATGTTTCTTATTTTATTTGTATGCATGGGAGTTGTATTTTTCTATCAAGTTTAAACGAGTATTATATCAGACAAGACTTTTGAAGTTTTCTTTTCATAGTTTCCAGTTTTATCTGCCAATTTACGTCAAGGACAGATTTCTATTCAACTGTGTCTTTGTGTGTGTGTGTGTGATTTCATTTATTATTTAATTCTAATATTAGTTATAACTTTCAATTGGCAACAAGTGACAAAGAGTTATAAGTTAATGTCTCAAGTGTCTCAAGAAGCGACTAACTGACTGACTGACTTCACATTTGTGTTGAACAGATTCCGAATCCTGTTGTTATTTATGCTGGCTAACTGAGTTAGTGCAGAAGATTTCTAAACTAATTTCATATTTTCAAGTATTGGTTTTGTAGGGATTTTGTTTTTGATTGCATGGAGGATTTCCTCATGAACTGACATCAGTTAGAGAACCACTGGAAAACCTGCAGGAAGTAATGGACACCTGTTTCGTCCCAGTTTGGGACTCTTCATCAGTACCCACCCACCGGGAGGGGTTCGAACCTAAGACCTTCTGGTTACAAAGCGAGCTGGCTCGTAGACTATTGAGCCACTGGGATCCAATCCAACGGCCCATGAATTCTAACTTCTGCCATTTCACGACTGATGAAGAGTCCCGAATTAAGACGAAACAGCTGTTCAGTAGTCACAGGTTTTCCAGTGCTTCTCTAACTGATCTCAGTTTATGATGAAATCCTCCATGT
Source organism: Trichobilharzia szidati (assembly GCA_944472155.2). Taxonomy (NCBI): domain Eukaryota; kingdom Metazoa; phylum Platyhelminthes; class Trematoda; order Strigeidida; family Schistosomatidae; genus Trichobilharzia; species Trichobilharzia szidati. Next base: position 11,192,142 of record OX235272.1, on the reverse strand, counting down.
AATTTATTATTGATAGAGGTTTGCCTTGCCTTTACGATTCTGGCTCGCTTTGACATTTTCATCCGTCTCACCTGTAGTTGAAACGATGGTACCTAGATAACTGAAGAAAGTGGCCCCATTCAAATTCTTCTCGTTGGTGGTGTTTGTTGATGTTGTTAGTTGGTTATCTTCATCACCTCCGTCTTCTCTGGTGACTTGGCCCAGTTTACTAGCTGGCTAGTTTTTTAGTCGGTCCCAAGCCCGGGTAAAGAAAGAGTGCTGGGCGTGGGGTTAGCGACCCTACACCACAAAATCTATCAACCTGCTAGAGAGAAACTTCAACTCACAAAAAATATATTAGAGATACAAAAAATTCAAAAATCAAACTTATTATTCGCTAGAATTGGAGAGGCGAATGACACAGAGGGCTGGTGGAAGCCTTTGGAAAGCCAGTCAGCCGATATGTCTTCTCTTGATGAAAGCGAGAATAAGAATGGGGATAAAGGAGTAAGACAAGGCTGCCTGCCAATTATCACCGATGATATTCTTGATTGTGGCGGACTGGATTATGCGTGAGACTGTGCACTGTGAGTGAGAAGTCAGGAATACACTGCACTGACCGATAAGAAGACTGCATCTAGAAGATCTGAATTTCGCGCGCGGATGATTTATGTCTAATGTCACACAAACTCGAAGATGTACAGACGAAAACCAACAAACTGGATGAAGAAGCATTCAATGAAGACAGGACTCCATATGAACATAGAGAACATGGGGGCGATGAAACAACAGCAACAACAACAACCAACACCAATCACCATCAGCAGGAGAAATTTGACAGAGGTTAATTGCTTCACTTATCTGGCCAAGAAGCACGGTTTCAACCACAGGCACGTCGCATGGATGCAAATGTCAAAGCCAATCAGTCAACCAGAATCGGAAAGGAAAGATAGGCTTTCATCAACCAACGTAAAACCATTCTGGAAATCTTCTGCACTCCGGCTCAGCAGCATAAAGAAGAAGATTCGGATTTTCAACACCAGTGTCAAGTTGGTCCTTCTATATGGGTCAGAAACTTGGTCAGTGTTTCACACGAAGCATCTCCAACAGGCTACTTCAGACTTTTATCAACAGCTGCCCACTTCGATGACTGGTTCAATAATCAAGATCAAGTGGCCGACCTGAAAGAAATGATAAGCAAACAACAAGGAACTTCAACAAACAGCGAACTAACCAAAAATATATTACTCAAAAAATATATAGATGAGAATGGGGATAAATTGGGTACACGCTAAGACGATATTGAAGCGACGTCGCGCCCTAGGCCACCTGTGGACTGGGGCCCGGGTAGGAAGTATTTTTTTTTTTTTTTTTTGATATTTTTGATTTACAGCTTGATTCCACACTGTATTTTCAGTACAAGTGTGGAATTTTCAGCATGGATATCGGTTGCCCAAATTCAGGCATACCATAGATATCGGGTGTGCGCCGGCAGGGGCTCGAACCTCGGACCATGTGCATGGTCGGCGAGAGTCCTAACCACTGTGCCACCGACGCATCTCTGGGTGTATGTAGCACAGTGAGATGGGGGAGATCATGTTGGAAAGAAATAAAATCTTGTGGAGAGTCGTGGAGCTAGTTCGAAAAGATGTCAGAGCATGGAGTAGAATCCATATATAGGTAGTATTGTAACAACAGAAGTCAAGGGCCAGGCAACAGATCGTTTATTAAGGAAAAACAACACATATTTTTAGATTTTAATGTACATTATTGTAGATTATTGTTAGTCGAAAATACAGTCTTTTGATTGGTTGTTTCTCACAGGAAGTTAACCTTGCATCTCTTTGTGGCTGTGTCAGATCATCCATATGCTAACTGTATCCGCCTATGCAAAGCCTTTGTTCTCATTTTCTCACCACCAATATTGGGGACATAAACATTGACGTCAATTACTGTCTACCAACTTTGGCTAGCAGCCAGCTCTCACCACAATAGTACTTCCTGAATGGTTTCCAATGGTTCTCTAAGTGATATAAGTCCTTGATCTAACTTGTAACTAACTATTTAATGATTAGGCGAGTACAGGATGGAGTTCAGATTTAGCTAGGAAACAAGGTACAAGGTACAGTATTAGAGTTAATTTATACATACTATTGTCGAGAGTTTAGGAGGGTCAGGGTGATTAGAAAAGTAAACCTATAAGATAGATGATATAATTTATTAGATTTGAAAACTTAACAGTGAATTCAACTCATCGAGTAAAAATCAAAATCAAGATTGAGCGGAATGTTACACAGCAGAACAAAAGAAAAAAGCACACGATCGAAACAATGACGGTTACCAGGTAGGGTAGTGAGAGACAAGTCACGCTATCTTTCTGTACACACAAGTGGGGTCAAAGTCTTTTGATGGCAATGTCTTCTTCAAACTGAAGTAACTATGGTTTTCCATATTAGTTTGTTTATTAGATGTATCACACAGTGAAACAGTATTATTTACTGGATGACAATGTTTAAAACAAAATTTATTGTTCACAATCATATCAATTGTAATCCCACGACTTCGAAACTTGAGTTTCATAATTTTCTTTGTCCCTTCCTATTTCTCGTAGGGGTAGTAGGAGTTTTCAGATATCTGGGACAGGTGTTGAATCATTCCTATTACACTTATTTGCAGTCGATTCGATAAACAAAGCTTCTGAAATAATAGAGAAGATTTGCAAAACAAAGCTTCTGTTATCAATCTCTCCCTTCACCATGGTGTTACATTAGATTTTAAAACTGTCATCCTATCCTGTGCATCCTATTGTATGGTTTTGTGTAACTGTATGTAGTGCTATAGCTGAACTGTTCTCTAGATTCCTTATCTTATTCGGGTCAACCAATCTAGATTTTGCTAGAAAACTATAAAAATCAATTTTCGAAGTCGTGTGATTATTACTGATATGATTATAAACAGTAAATTGTGTTCGAAACTGTGTCGTCCAGTAAAAAATAATGTTTCACTCACTGTGTGATACATCTAATAAACAAACTAATATGGAATTACTAATTACCACACTATCACTACCCTGGAACCCAAAAGGGAAGCGGCGAGTGGGACGTCAGTGCAAGGGTGACATGGAGGAGATCGTGTGAAGAAGAGTTGAAACAGTATGCAATAACATGGATGCAAGTGAAAAGTACAGCAGAAGACAGAAGCAAGTGGAGATGTGCAGTTGAAGCCCTATGCTCCACTAGGAACCCAAGAGAACAATAATAATATAATAAATACTATCACAGTGCCCAAGTTTTACACATATATTAACCATGCTTTTCTTTGTGTATTGATTATTTTGAAAGGAAGCCTGACTAATTTCAACTGTATGTCCCGTGTCAATCGGGTAGGTGTCTGGTAATTGTAATTGTGAACACTTTGCTGCTGCCTTTCAATCGGAGACTTTTGGGGATATACTTGGAGAATCTAGTAACAGCTCTCCTCAAAGTCCTTCCTATGTACTTGCTGCCGAAAGTGCAGGTGAATTTGTAAATGCAGTTTGAGTTGACATGCACAGCAGGATACTTTTCTACTTTTGACGGGGGTTAACAGTGGTGTTACATAAATACAGACATACATAAGTCTAAAGATCCAAGTTATTAAATTTCTAAGTATTCGCTTACAATTTGCGTTCTAACAACAACAACAACAACAGCATCGTGACGTAATGAAACACAATGGTCCCTCTTTCTTTTTTAATTCCTTTGCGTTCCCAGAGGAACTTTGAAGTTCCCATAGCAATGGTGTTTATTTTTACGAAAGGGGATTGCTAACGTCATTCCCAACCTTGCCTCTTTACCAGTCTTACTGCTAGCTTAACGAGGTAAACGAGTGCGTCTGTGGCCAGGGATCGAAACCCGAACCACGTGAGGTGTGGCTGGCGAGCATTCTACGGCTGTGCCACCGAACTACAATCCCACTTTCTATATTTGGTAAACTTTTGATTTTTCACTGTCTGCTGCTTAGTGGAACATAGGGCTAAAAAGCTTCAGTCTTCGAAATTTCTGTAGCAGTAGTGCTTTTTCAAGAGGTAAATTTGCTAGACTCAAGCTTCACCTGGCCTCGTTTTCAAATAGTAAACGATCTTTAGGATTGTTTATTTGGGCTTGCAATGGATTCTAGGCCACATATGTGGTTGGGGACGATTCTGCCACTGCTCCATCTACACACAAGGGAATTTGGATACTGTCACTAAACATGAAGCCGTCATAATGTGATAGATACTTAGACATTGAATAATCTGATCTAGTTTTAGTGAAGACAAGTTTAAACAGATAGGGAATAGCTAATCACTGGCGTCTTTTTTCAATGAAAGTTTCAATAGAAAATAATCATTGTTTTATAATCGCCAACAGATACGATCACGGGGTTAAAGGGAGGCATTTATCACTAAAGCTTGTAATCAGTTTCCTAAATGTTTCAAACACTGTCAATAGTAACGTATTCGATGATCCATGTGACTGATTGCAGGTGTATAGAATACACCACTTAATCCATCAAGTGTGAATTCGACCGCTATAAAGCTGGAGGAATAACTATGTACTACTGTGAATACATTTCAAAATTATGTTAGGTGGTTGAAGTCAGTATGCAAGCTTTGGAGTACCTCTAAGTTTCCTGTTTATTTTGCAACCTGAAGAAATTAATTTCCACCTATCCTGAAGATTCGAACGCCCATAAATCAATGCTATAGTTAGAGACCATCCAATGTCATCGGTGGAAACTCCATCTCCACATTTGACTGGATGAACTTCACTGGTTACGACTTCTCACTAGAACTGACTCCAGGAAACTCCGTCCTGTAACCAGTAGTCCCTAAAGAGCATCAGATAAATTTTCAAGAGTTTGGTTTGTAAGAATTATAAGTTAGAATTCATGGGCTTGCTGGCCATTGAATCAGGTCCCAGTGACTGAGTGGTATATGAGCTAGCTTGCCTTGTAACCGGAAGGTCCTAGGTTCGAAGCCTTTCAGTGGGTGCGTACTGCCGATGATTCCCAAACAGGTTGAAACAGCTGTCCAGTACTTCAATGCTGGTTTTCAATGGTCCTCTAACTGATATTAATCACTGGTCAAACTCGTATAAAAACCACTTGACGGCCGTTTCTAGCGTTTGTAGCCGACCTCATCAGCGGTGTATCTGATCTGACTGAGATCAGAGAGCCGAGTCGCTTCAGATCATCACCTCGATTTACCTTGTTGCCACTACCGATCAATGTGGGTGGTATACAAGGACCTATCTCAATCAATCTGTATTATTCGAAAATTTATGCACATATGTTCGTTTTTTTTATTACTGCTTATGTTACAAGGCAGGTCACACATTATGTGTGTGAACTGAATGATTACGGTGAAACTTCTCCTCCAAGAACTGTGCAGATCGCAAATTGTAAAACAACTTGAAAATTGGGAATTTCGATGTGAAAAGACTTTTGCCTTCCCACTCACCCCTGTGTGTAACTACCAGTATGACTGCAGCAGAGGAGGCAGCTACATTGAGGGTACTATTAGGCAGGTTCATCATCGTATTTCCGAAAATCACCCTGCATGGTCAAGCAGCAAGTGACACACAGGATCTATTCGCAGCTAGCTCTGTTTCTTCTCATACCTTGCTGTAGACGGTGAGCATAAATATGATGTTAATACAGCATGTAAAGTTATTTATCGCATTCCCACTAAACTTAATTTTGCTTTGTGAGTTTGCGTCTTGTACGCATACAAAGCTGAAGCAATCGAGACCTATCTGAAGAAGCAGAACGTCTGTGTGTTCTAAAGAAATTCGTACAGCCACTTTTGCTTACCTTGTCAATCGTTACATGAATGTATGAACCAAACGACTTCGCCCTCCTCCCTAAACCTTTTAATGAATTACAGTTTTCCAAACTATTTTACTTTTGAAACAATTAGTCCCTTTGATAAACTTGAATAAGGCATTTAGAAGGCAAATTTCACGAGATGATATCTTCATTTCATAGTTTCTTTACAACAGCTTTACAACTAACATGGTTAACAATAATAAAATAAAATAAAGATCATGACAATTACTCAGTTAAATAAAAAAGAAAAGTACATACTAATGACCAGTCATCACACTTAGATAGGTCAAGTAGTCCATGGTAGGCGATGGTTGAAGTCGATTGTTTTTGTACACATAGTTTAGGATGTATGTGATTAATCCCAAAAGTGCTTCCATCACCTTCAATAATCAACCATGAATTAGAGATATGTGAAATAATTGCGAAACAGTCATTAATAATATTGATTTTGTGACCTAATATTAATAACTGCTTTGCAATGGATGATGATGCTGGATTTCTATTCAGATTAATCGCGTTGGGATTTTCGATATGATTTAGTAGCCATTTTGGAACATGTTCTTTTTGACGACATTGAAAGATTATGTTGGTTCTACCCATATTGGTGCCTACGTAGCTGCAGGTGAACTTGTAGATTCAGTTTGAAGTAGAGTCCATAGAATTTCGTCCTTTAATCGTAGGCACAGGGATCGAAAATGTGACTTCAGTCTTCGCCTACCATGGACTACATGACCTATCTAAATATGATTGGTCCTTATTATGTAAGATTTGATAGTGTCGAAAATTCCCATATTATGAATTAAAAGTCAATCTGAACGAAGAATATTCTTTTCAATAATTTCTCTTCAGGTTCTTACAATTATAAAATATAATATTTGTTGTCGTTACAATAAGGCCAGTTATGCGGCAGATACATTTTTAACGTAGAATAACAGATTAGTTATGGGGTGTCAAAATAAATAGTCGTATTTGTGTGACAAACGTGCTAGGCTGAATTCGATTACAAAATAATGTAAAACGGGAGACAATGGTGATTAATCATAATAGATTTGTAGAGTGGGGGTAGGAAAATTGACAAGTCAGTTCAAGGTTATAAAAGGTGTCAGGTGAGTGGCTAGTACAAAGTGGTCTGTGTTAAACAGGAGATAGTAAGACTGCATTGGGAGGTTCATAATGAGATAACGAATATGTGAAATGAAACAGGTGGAGGCATATATTGAGAAAAGAGATAATATCACTAATAATAAGTCCGGATAGTATAAACGAAAAAAAATTCGATAGTATTGAGAGAATGTTTGCATGAAGGGCATAAATTATGACGAATAATGATAATATTAATAATAATAGTAATAATTGTAATAATAAGCAAAGGAAAAAAAAAGCCAAGAGGGTTAAGGGGAAGGAGCACTCTTGGTGAGAAGAAGAATCATCAATCCAAGTTTGGCCACGGTAGGAACAGCGTCTGGACGTGTTCTTTTTGGATACAAAGTTCCGGTTTAGTCGATCTTATTGCAACAGCTTCAGCTATGTGTAGAAGACGTAAGCGAACTGTACGTGATAACGACTTCGGAATTCGGTATATAACCCTGAAAGCTGTGTTGACATCGATATGATGTCCAGTATCGACCAAGTGTGACAGGATCGAGCTTTTTATGCACTTAATTTCCCCTCTGCTGAACCAAGCTGGTATATGTTCTCGAACCCGTAGACGAACCTGCCTAATCGTGCGCCCTATATAACTTGAACCACAGGAACAGTTGAAATGGTATATGCATGAAGAAGAGCTAAGATTAGGTAAAACATCTTTGAGTTGCTGGGTGAACATTGGACGGCTACTGAAGGATAGACACAGACGTGCAGAGTAGAAAGTTTTCTTGATCGCCCTGGTTAAACGTTGCGATAGAATCTCCGCAGGAGTATCTCCCTTGAATTGGAGACGTAAAAACAGAGGCTTTTTCTCCACCGTTGTCAGTTCATGTTTACGGCTATTGTAACCTATGTTTGCTTTAATGAACTTCTCTGGATATCCGTTCTCACTTAGAATGTCTCGGATGACCTGGAGTTCTTTCTCTACACAGTCTTCGGAACAAATCGACCTTGCTCTAAATGCTAAGCATCTGATCAGATTGCGTTTGTATTTCATCGGTACAAAGCTAAGGAAGTGTGTATACTGAGCTTTGGTCTCTAGCTTTCTAAATATGGTTCTTTTGACGGAACCATCCTCTCTTCTCGTTAGTAGGACGTCGAGGAAGTGTAGAGAGTCGTTGCATTCTCCTTCGTAGGTGAAATGGACCGCTGGGTGAGCATTATTGAAGTTGCTCAAAATCAAATCACTACTTAACCCTTCATCGTACACTACAAAAGTGTCATCCATGTAACGACAATACATTTCCATATTTGCTATTTCCTCTTTCAACGGACTATTTTCTAGTTTTGCTAGAAATATATTCGCGAAAATAGGTCCCAGTGGGGATCCCATGGCTACTCCATCAATCTGTCTGTATATTTCATTATTAAACAAGAACTGAACATTTGCTGTACATTTAGCAAGTAGTTGTTTCAGATTACTAATCGGAATATCAGTGCACAATTTCTTTTCTATAATCTGTTCGCAGATATAGTCGATGGTTTCCACTAGAGGCACATTAGTGAATAGAGATGAGACATCAAGTGATGCCATGTATTTGCCAGTTGTGTTCAAGTTTTTGATCTTATCAATAAATTGAAAGGTATCCTTGACGCTATGCTTTACTAATTCGTCATGCAAGGGTTGAAGTAGCTGTACCAGCCACTTCGCTGTCTCGTGATAGGGTGAATGAGACATGTCTAGTATGTACTTTTGTTTTTTATTTAACTGAGTGATTGTCATGACCTTTATTTTATTATTGTTAACCATGTTAGTTGTAAATCGGTTGTAATAAAACTACGAAATGAAGATATCACCTGGCGAAATTTGTCTTCTAAATGCCTTATTCAAATTTATCAAAGGGACTAATTGTTTCAATAATCTTTTGATTCACAGTAGTAGAGAATAAGGTAATTTATACATAGATCATACATAGATATATGAGAGATCATTTGGACCACTTCCTGTTGATATATATCTCTCCTTTTTGTTGTTAATATTTATAATGCAGTGAATTCAAACAAACAAACAAATAAATAAAATTATAGGTGTTGTATAGCCTGATCATTCATTATCCATTGTTTTCTATAAAACATATAATTAAAATCGCAAAATGTGATTAATTGCATATTTTCAAATGCTTGAAAGTGTAGGGGTTTGTAATCAATTTCAAGGTAACTATTATCGATACCCGTGGGGGAAACAACTGAAAACTAGAGAGAAGTAGTTTCATAGGTCTTATCCATATTGTTGAGAATTCCTATATTACCATTATTATTATGGTTCCCCTGGGTTCCGAGTGGAACATAGGGATCCAACAACACATATTCGCTTTGTTCTATTCTTTTCATTATTCTCTTTAGCTAATCCCACGATTGCCAGTAGTCTTTCCTCTCCTCCTCACACTGATCTACTACATTTCTCCTTGGGGCACGCTTAACTTCTCGTTTTTCATTCAGGTTCCACTCAACTGAAAGCCCGGAGCCCAACGTTATTCGACAGTGCTCTCAGCGTGTGCCCAGTCCAACTTCATTTCATTCGGAATATTTGTTGAGCAGTCGGCTCTTGGGTGGTTCGTTGCCAGCCAGCCAGAGTTTCTTGTTGCTAATTCTTTCTAGAGAGCTATTTGGTCTTCAGTATAGAGCAAAGGTGATTCGTGATTAAAAACTCAACGAAGCCTTTTAAAAGGGAGTACAGGAGTATGACAAGAATGACGCCTACCATCATTGGTAGTATTGCGAATTTCGGTGGACTAGATTATGCGACAGACTGTACGTGGGGAGCGGGAAGAGAGGAATACGTTGGACCGATAAGAAGACTCTAGAAGATTTAAATTTTGCGTGTCGATGATTTAATTTTAATGTTACACAAACTTGAAGATCCACAGGCGAAAAACAAGAAGTTGGCAGATGAAGCAGCCAGTGAATGCAGGACTTCTAATGAACATAGAGAAGACGTAGTTGATGAAAATAACCAACCACCACCAACAGCAATAACAATCAACACCTGTCAATATCAAGGAGGAGGGAGATTAAACAGAGGTGGCTTCCTTCACTTCTCCACCCTGAAAGTATCGTTTCAACTACAGATGGATGACATAGATGAGAATGTCAAAGTCAGGATTGGAAAGGCGAGATAGACCTCCACTACTCAGAAATCAGCTTTTAAATCTGCTGAAGTCAGCATAAGCGACCATATCCGGATCCTCAACACTAACGATTCATAGGCACGAAATTCATCTCCAAAAGACTATGGCAGATTTTCAATAAAACCTGCCTTTACTCCATAGTAAAGATTAGAAAGCCAGGCAAAAAGGATTAGCAAGGCGGGGCACTGTTAGGTAGCGAACCAACAGAGGACCTGTTGACCAAAAGTCTGCTGAAGAAAGTGGAGATGAATAAAACACACACACTGTGGAGGCCGATGACTGAAATCATGCATCAGACCCTCAAGTGGTACCCGCATAGGAAATGACAAGTAAGACATTAGTTTGAGGGGGTTATATAGAATAGAGGAGCTAGTGTAAGGGGGAGATGAAAGTTGGGGTCAACCAAACATGAATATATGGGAGAACAAGATGAAGAGGAGGCACGCCAGCGAGGACCAATTCCCCACTTGGAATCCAATGGAATGATGATAATAATAGAAAATAATACTTGTGAATTCTGAATATTCTAGTTTCCATGACCATTATTTGAATAAAGCAAGAACAACAGTTTTTACAGAATAAAGTGGAACAGTCATCATCATCGCAGCGATAGAAAAGCCTGTCTTCATTCAACTCCATTTTAAAGGTGAAAATATTACAGCGATTGTCAACAGAAGATTGAGTAGGTTACTAGCCAGAGCCTATCCTGCAGCTAGTTAAGCTGGTTCTCGTCTATCGAACAACTTTCTCTTTGATTCCGTCAAAAGTCGGCATATATCCTTCTCATACTAACTTTAACTGTATGTACGAATTCACATGTGTCTGTGGAAGCAGTTACACTGGAAGGACAGGAAGAAAGGGATTTGTACGATTTTCTGAGAAGCCTACGTCTCAAGGGAACAACTACTTTGAGCAGTGCCATCACCACGTACCTCCTTGACTGGGATCATGAGGTTCTTGTCGCAAGATTGTCCAAAATAATCAGTAGACAAAAGAATTCAACGCTCCTCAAGTTTCCCGAAGCAATCTCCTTCAAGCATCTGAAACCCGATTTATGCGTTCAGAAAGAAGTGGTTATCAGTTTGATTGCACACTAGTCAGTAACTAGTGTAATGTGTCTAGTCCTATCTTCGGTGCAGACTGAATTCTATCAGTCAGGTATTTGCAATGTGGCCACCATGCTAGGTGGCTCGCCATTACGGTGCACTGTGAATTGTTGGTATTAGATGGTTGGAGGCGATCGGCAGGAAACCTTAGACCTAGGTTTCGTGCTAGTTGGCACTCATCAGCAAGGCGTATCTGCAACCTTGAAGGAACTGATATCCCTTCTGAGATTCGAACCCGCGTCACCCAGTGCTGCAGTCAGAGACGTTACCATTGAGCTATTCAGCCTCGCGACTGACCTCCTGTAGGACGGTAGGACTGACTGCAGCACTGGGTGACGCGGGTTCGAATCTCAAAAGGGACATCAGTTCCTGCAAGGTTGCAGATACGCCTTGCTGATGAGTGCCAACTAGCACGAAACCTAGGTCCAAGGCTTCCTGCCGATTGCCTCCAACCATCTAATACCAACAATTCACAGTGCATGGTTATCAGTTTTTTTCTTTTCCTGTAAATGAATGTTTTAATCCTCTCTTCCATCTGATTACGTAATACTAGAAGTTTCCATTATGTACGATCATTATTGTTAGGGATGAAGTGATCACTATTATTAGCATTATTATTATTATTCCCTTGGGTTCCCAGTGGAACATAAGGCTGTCTTCAACAACATATCTCCATTATCTTCTATCCTCTGCCGTCCTCTTCAACTGGCTAGCCCCATAATTCCCCATAATCTCTCACCTTTTTCAACTCAAACGATCTCCTGCAAGTCACCCTCGCGCCGAAGACTCACTCGTCACTTCCCATTCAGATTCCACTAGAGCGATGGCCTACATTCAGCGCGATATCATTCGACGGTTTCCTCATCAATGTATGCCCGATCAATTTATCTCCATTGTCTCCAACATATTTATTGAGCGATCGACTCTTGCTTGTTGGTTTGTTCCCATAGTTTCTTGTTGCTTATTCAATCTGGCCATTTGATCTTCAGTATGGAGCCAGCCAGTGAAGGTGGCAGCTGTTGATGAAAGTCCGCAACCTGCTGGAAATGCTTTTCGTGACACACTGGCCACGTTTCTGACCCGTATACAAGTACCAACTACACATTGGTGTTGAAAATTCAAATCTGGTTCTTTATGTTGAGTGCAGAAGATTTCTAAACTGGTTTCAGGTTGACGAAGGCGTATCTTGCCTTTCCGATTCTGGCTGACCAGCTTTGATATCTTCTTCAGTTCCGCCTGTAGTTGAAACGATGCTTCCTGGCCAGATAAATGAAGGCGACAACCTCTGTTAAATCTCCCCCTCTCGTAGTGATTGGTACTGGTTGTTGTTAGTGGTGCTGCTGTTCCTTGGTTATTTTCATCACCTCCGTTTTCTCTATGTTCACCTGCAGTCCTTACTTCGCTGCCTGCCAGCATCTTCCACCAGTTGTGTTAGTTTTCGTCTTTAAGTCTTCGAGTTTGTGTAACATTAAACATAAATCATCCACACGCGAAATCCAGGTCCTCTAGAGTCTTCTTACCAGTACTCCAACGTCTTCCTGTCTTCTCACTACCTACGCAGAGTTTGACGCGTTAAGGGGAATAAATGTACAAAGACAAAATATTATTGTTTAGAATAGAGTGATTACTATTATTACTATTTTTATTTATTATTATTATTACTATTAAACATTATCAAAAACACATGATACTTCTAATTTTAGAGGCATAATTGAAAATTTGAATTTCCGCCAAACTATTCTTCAATCGAACAATATTGATTAGTTGAATGTAAATCAATCAATACATTGTATATTTGAATTATATGTATGTAAATGTATATTTAGATATAAACGCTACACTGAGTTAAACAAGGATATTTTTAGTTGATTTTAAACAATATTTATTCATCATTATCTAAAATCACATGACTATTTCATTAGAATATTTATGAATGTATATATTGTTGATAATATATCATTTTTGTTATCACATATGGTATGATAAATACTAACGAAAAATAATGATTGAATCAGTCCTGTTGCTTACCTATTTGGAGATACCTACCTACCTAAAGAGTTGATGACGTCTTCTGGTTTAAAAAGATTTCCACAGTTAGATAAAAAGAAGCATATTCACACATGTAGTATACACACGTATTCATGTAAATGTGGAGAAGGAGAGTAAGTACCATGGAATTGTAAATATTTTGGTTGTTGTTTAACTGACTATCAATGTACAGTATTAACAAGTCGAAAAAATGGAGGTGCGTACTTTGAATGGAATAGAAAGACAAATCAAGTTAGAGAATTCGCAAAAAACAGAAAGTCAAAGGATAAATACCTTAAAGCATTTTCAATTAGTAATGTTCTCTGAGCTGGTTGGCTTAATTGAGGAGCTTTCATCATCCCACTTCTAGACAACATCCTCTTTCAGCGCAAGTTTTAGCATAAAATGAACTGATTTAAATTCTCCATGAATCATGATAGAATTGTGTCTCCTGGCAACCATCTTTATGACGTAGTCGATTTACATCTGTGTTGGTCATTTTTTATTTACTTGGATTTTGCACTTTCTCGTCACGTGATTTACTTTTTATTAGTTTGTAAATTAGGTCTATAGGAGTAATGTGTTTGTTAATCACTGGCTAATTCGTTTGAGTACCAGGCTTCTAGGAATCCTCTGGCAGTATTTTGGTGTTTCCTCTCTTTAAAATTCCCACATTCTCCCTATCACTAAACTGGTTTCCATAATTATCTACATGTATTGGAATGATGAGAGAATATATATATCATGTCTTTTCACAGTTGATTTGTGTTCCTGGATTCTGATTCGAAGAAGGCGCCCACTTTGACCAATTTAATGTCTGTTGCAGTTCATACAATTTATTTTGTAAATGGTATTAATTTTATCTCCCTTTTCTGTTGGATCTTTCGGTTTGCATAATATCGAAATAAGCGATTTGACTGGCTTATGTGCTATATCTATATCAAACGGTTTCAGTATTATAGCTGTTATTTCAAAGATATTTCTCATGTATGGTAGGATGAATTTTCGTGTGGTCTATGATGATGGTTTCTTGTTGGTGTTGTGATTCGACTTTAAACACTTTTTGATGAAATTTTGTGGATAACCATTCTTTTTGAAGACCGTTAGTAGGTACTTTTCTTCCATTCTCTTCAACACTGGAGTGCTACAGTGTTTTAATTCTTTTAAACAATGTCTGCACACAGTTTCTTTTGTGAGTAATTGGGTTATTGCTACTATAGTTGAGTATTTGATCTGTGTGCGTTGATTTTCTCCATACTTGTGTTTCTAAATCTCCTGTGTTAGTTCTCCTGATCAAGACATATAAAAATGGGATTTCGTTATCTAGTTCTTCTTCTCTTGTGAATTTGATGTCTTCAAATATGTTGCTTTTTAATTCATGGGTATATTCTAGATCATTTCTTTTAGTTATTACAAATATATATCATCACAAGTCAGCACAATCACTTCGTTCATGGATATTGTGCAAACCGAAAGATCCAACAGAGAAAGAAGATAAAATTAATACTATTTACAAAATAAATTCTATGAACTGTGACAAACATGAAATCGGCCAAAGTGGACGCCCCCTTCGAATCAGAATCCAAAAACACAAATTAGCTGTGTAAGACATGATATGTATTCTTTCATCATATCAATGCATGTAGATAATTATGGAAACCAGTTTAGTGATTGAGATAATGTCGAAATTTTGAACAGAGGAAACACCAAAAATACTTCCAGAGAATTCCTAGAAGCCTGGTATTCGAGTGAATCAGCCACTGATTAACAAACATGTTAATATAGACCAAATCTACCAACTAATAAAAAGTAAATCACGTGACCAAAAAGTTTAAAATCCAAGTCAATAAAAAGTGATCAATACAGATGTAAAGATGGTTACCGAGAGACGCAATTCTATCATTTATGGGGAATTTAAATCATTTCACTTTATGCTAAAACTTGGGCTGAAAGAGGATGTTGTCTAGAAGCGGAATGACGAAAGCTCCGCAATCAAACTAACTAGCTCAGAGAACACTTCTAATTGCAAATCATCCACCTGAACTACAAATCTTCTCTATTGCCTTCAAGCATTGTTATATTGCATACGATAAGAATGATCGACACAATCTTTATTCTAATGTTCACTAGTGACAGACAGTTGGGAACAAGCTGCTTGGAATTCTAGCGAGATGTCGTGACCATTGGGGAGGAGTGGGGTCCACCAGGTTAGGAAGTGAGGATAAATACTAGATGATGACATCCGCACATGACTGTGCTATGTATATATCGTCAATTACTTTGACTGGTCTCTAGGTGAGGACTAATGTCCAGTGCCTAGTCCTTGGCTTGGTGTAGACTGAATTCTGTCAATCAAGTTTTCAGTGCAGTTACCAAATTAGGTGGCTTGACATTGCAGTGCATTCTGAATTGGCATTGGATGTTGATTGGCGGCAGTCGGTAAGAAGCCTAGGGACAAGTCAAAGTGTCCATTACAATCCTACATGATGTTAATCGCGAGCCCCAATAGCCCCTCATCACCAGCGTCTCTGACCACAGTACTTACTGGGTGACACGGCTTCGAATCTCAAAAGATATATGAGTAGGTCCCTTCAAGATCGCAGACACTCCGCCTTCTTGACTGATGAGTGCCAGCAAGCACAAAACCTAGATCCGACCAGAACTTTCTGCCAACCACCTTTACTGAATGTAGTAAGTGCAATAATAGTGGTAAACCACTTTGAAGTAACACGATATTTTGTGTTTGAATATTAGTGTGAATACTGGTAAATATGTGGAGTAATTTTCATTCCTTCACGTTTCGAGCGTAAGATAGGGTCTCAAGCTAGAGCTTTGATGTTTCGATAGTAGTAGCTTTATTTTTACAGGGTGGGGTTGCTAGCTACACGTCCAACCTTCCCAGTTTACTAGTCTTGTTATTGTCTTAGAGAGATTTTAGGAATGCATCGGCCAGGGATCGAACCCCGGGCCACATGAAGATGGGTTGGTGAGCATCTTCCCGCTAGAAAACCAAAGCGTTTCCTCTAATTCCTAGAGGAACATAAGGATTCAGCTGCACGTCTCCATTGCTTTCGCTCCTCCGCCAACGTTTTCACTTGGCTCCACGTCTACCCACATTCTTTCGTCTCCTTTTCACATCGCCTCCTGCATGTCACCCTCGCACTGACGACCAACTCGCCACTTCCCGTTCAGGTTCCACTCGAGCGATGGCCTGACGTGTGATGTCACTTGATACTGGTTTGTTTTCTCACAGTATGACCAGTCAATCCACCTCCATTTCTTCCTGCATATTTGTTGCACAATTGATTCCTGATGGGTTGGTTCGTTCATTGCCAGAGATCCCTGTTGTTGATCTTTTCTGACCGGCCATCTGATCTTGAGCGAAGACAGCTGTTGATGAAGGTGTGTAGTTTGTTCGAACTGCCCTTCATGACACGACGCTGGCCAAGTCTCTGATCCGTATAGTAAGTAGCACTGACTTCACATTGGACTTGGAAATCCGCATCTTATTTTGCATGCTGAGGAGTGCTGTTGATTTCCTCACACAGACTGGAGAGTAATGAAAACTTGCCTCGCTTTCCCGATCCTTGCTTTGATGCTAACCTCATCAGCTCCGTCCGCATATAGTTGAAACAAGGATGCTTCCCAGAGAGGTAGGTAGGTTAAGGAGGTTGCTTCTTTCAGATTTCTCCCATTTATTCTGGTTGTTGTCTATTGTTGTTGGCCAGAAATCTTCATCACTACTGTTTTCTCTACGTTCACCAGAAGTCTTATTTTTGATGTTTCTTCTTCAGCCGACTTGTTGTTTTTCACTTGCATATCTTCCACTTTGTGAGAAATCAGACACATATCATCGGCGAAGTACAGGTTCTCCAAGTGTTTTTGTGTGTGAGTTCATTTTATGCCTACTTCCCCGCTGCCCGCTATAATAAGACCTCCAAAATCATTTCATCCTCCAGTATGATGCCTATGCCACCTATTAAGTTCTTTGTATATTTAAGTAAAATCAGGCAGATACTCTGAAACCACTGTGGGAATCTAGAGTCTACAACACAACGAACAAGATCAAAGTTTTCGACATTCATACCAAGTAAGACAGTGCTTTCACATTCCTCAGATATTCAGCGTGCATTTCACCTAAAGCATTTCAAACAGTTTGCTACAGACTTTCATCAACACTTATGTTCACCGCCTTAATAATGAAGATCAGATGAGTGGCTGTCTGGTCAGAAACAATAAGCAAGAACAAAGCGAACCAGCTAATAATCAATTGCTCCAAAAACATTCAGAAGGATATGGGAATGGGTTAGATTTACTCTGAAGAGATCTGGGATTGACATCACACGACATTTAGGCATCGAGTGCTAGATAAGGAAGGGAAATCAATCGACGAGGGTTTGAATTTTCATCGGCTGAGATGACTAGGACATGTGTTAAGCATGCCTAGCCATCGCCTTCCTCGACGGTCAACTTTTGCTGAAATATGCAAGATCCGGTTGGAAAAATGGTAGTGGTGGTAGTCAAACCAAAACATGGCTTCATCAGTCTATTAAACCCTCAACAGTTAGTTTAAGTGAGGCAGGTAGAGAAATGTAGACCACTTGGCTGATTGGGGTCCTCGGGACGGTAAAAACCAATGAAGGTTGGAGACAGTTGGTGATATGGCTCAAAATCCTTGCTGTAAATGGATGGTGCAGATGCATCCACTCCTAATGACTTATAATATCCAATAAAACTACATTCTTCTTCGGTATTATCATTCTTTTTGCCTCATATCTCTGTCTACTGTCTCGATTTCGCATTTCCTCTCACTTTCTTCTTTTGTTTTGTATGCTACATGGAGTGTGACGAATCAAACTGCTGGACATCAGTGCAAAGTTCTATGTTTTAACCAGTCAGACCGTCATCACACGACAGGTCGTCAACTGAGACTTGAATAGAAATCGATGAGTTGGGAGTTGATCACCTTTATGAAGAGGCGAAATCTTGTGAGATATTGTGGAACCAAATGGAAGTGATGGTAGAATACAATGCGCTGTGAAGATGTGCTACTGAAGAATGCCTACGTCCTACTCTGAAAGCTTGAAAAGAATAACAAATGGTTATTTTTTCTTTACTTAAAGAAATCAATACAATTGAGAAAATTCTCAAAATATCTGTGAAAACTCATCTATGTGAGCAAAGAACTTTCATTGGCATTTTATGATTTGGTTCACTCAATAGACAAATGTGAGGCCACTGGGTGACATCGTGCGTCAGGCCAACGCTCGAGTGGAACCCGAATGGGAAACGGCGAGTGGGACGTCCAAGGGTGACATGGAGGAGATCGTTTGAAGAAGAGTTGAAACAGTATGGACTAACACGGATGCAAGTAACAAGTACAGCAGAAGACAGAAGCAAGTGGAGACGTGCATTTGAAGCCCAATGTTCCACTAGGAACCCAAGGGAATAATAATAATGGACAAATGTAAAGGGAGAAGACAAGAGACTTGCTAGTGGTCATTTTTACTGAGGAAAAACACACCATATTTATACACTTTTAACCACATTTAATGTAGGCTAGGTCAGAAGATAATAGAGTACTTTGATTGGTTGTCAAATTTCCCAGAGTTAAACCTCGAGACGGAAAGTTCTCCAACGAGATAATTTTCTAGCCACAATGTAAACTACAGAATTCAGATGTCAGAAATAAACACTTCTACCTCTGCAGCTGTTGTTTTCAATTTTTTACGCTTCATATCTACCTGTGTCTATACACTACTGATAAATCTCGCCAGTAGTAGATGCCATACGAAGACAAATAGCATATCGTTTTTGCTTAGAATAGGCAATCACAGCAAAAGAAAAAAGAGCAAATAGAACAAGATTAAAGAGATGCATTCAATCAATAAATTAAATGTAAACTGGAAAACTCAGTGATCAATTTCTTTGTCTCTCCCACACTGCTGTAGGCAATTACGAGTCCTTGATTGGACATCAGCAGTTAAGTTAAGTATATCTTCCATCCCTATCTCACTATGTATGACGTAGAACTTTATCATACTTGTAGCCTCTTTTTGCAAAAATATTACCTCCTACTCAAAGTAGACGAGCTCTGAAAGCGTCGACGTCGTTATCAGTATTCTACCCAACCAACCACCCACCCCCAGAAGCCTTCAAAATATTATTTTCATTATTTGAAAATGATTATGTGGAGTTAACAAGATATTATATTTGATTGGTTGGAGGATTTCATTATGTGTTGACATCAGTTAGAGAACCAATAGAAACTGCCAGGGAGTACTGGTCAGCTGTTTCGCCAGTCTAGTTGGGACTCTTCAACAGTGCTCACCCACCAGTAATTCGAACCCACGACCTTCTGGTTACAAGACGAGCAAGCTAGTAGATCATAAAGCCACTGGGACCTGACTCTTCAGTGATCAGCCCATGAATTCTGACTTCTGCCAATTCATGACTTCCCCTATTCAGACAGTTACCTGGGAAGCCCTGACCATTAAGGTACAGTGGATTAAAGGTGAGGCAGTAACCCATCGAAGAAGATATTACGAAGTGATCACACTATGTCATGAATTGGCTGGTGGAAGTTAGAATTCATGCGCTGGTCACTGAATCGGGTTCCAGTGACTTAATGGTCTATGAGCTGGCTGACCTTGTAACCAGAAGGTCCTGGGTTCGAACCCCTGCAATGGGTAAGTGTTGCTAAAGAGTCTCAAACTAGGCTGTCGAAACAGCCGTTCTCTACTTGATTCCAGCTCATGATGAAATCCTTCAACCAACCAAGCGAAATCCCTGCGAAACCTATACTTGAAGATAACATTTGTTATAGGCATTTCACTATTTAATACTGCTAATAGTTTCATCGTGTCGGTGGTATAGCGGTTAGGACGCTCGCCGACCATGCACATGGTCCGGGGTTCGATCCCCGGCCGACGCACTCCTTTACCTCGTTGGGCCAGAAATAATGCTGGTAAACAGGAAAGGTTGGGCATGAGGCTAGCAACCCCATCCTGTAAAATAAACACTGCTACAGAAACTTCAAGCCTCTAGCTTGAAGCCCTATGTTCCACTGGGGAACGTGAAGGAAAAAAAAAATAGTTTCATCAAAATAGTGAACAGAATTTACAATATCTGAGCTTATACATACAGCAACTTAAACATAGTCCTTTTTATGTTGTCAAGTTAGTCAGTTGGTAAAGATGACAGGGCCATGTATAGATTGCTTGATATGATAAGCGTATAAAGTTATGAAAACAGCATCTCTTAACATAATGAAATTGCTCATCACATTCAGGTTGATTTTGTCACTACTTAATGGGAAGGGAGTGGCGTTTAGTCCATTATTCTTATTCAGACAATTTGCATTCCATTTCATATGAAGTGCTTCTGATGATATCAGACGTTCTTTTTGATTTCTGAAATTTTTCTGGATGATGATTTCAATACTGTCAAAATGAATTTTGTGACCTGATTCTATGACGTCGTGTGTAGATTACCTATGGCTGATGATTTTTCAAGCTTTTCTTGTTCAACTGCATTTCTCGGTGGTCGAATAGAGGCAGCTCTACATTGTTCATTTCTTCTGATCGCTATCCACCCCCCGAGGTTTTGTCGGATGTATATTCCACGCAGTTTATTTGTAGATACAATCAGATTGAGAATCTTTTGAAATCCGGTTTTTTACATAAAGAAGGTTGCTTTCTAGTGTGTCTGATATTTTGAAGAGAACTCTGATGTTACGTTTATTGAGAAGCCTACAGATATCATCCGGTGTGTGTCTGACCTATATGGAATGACAGCTGCTGAGGTCCCACATCTTCAGAATATATTTTCAACTATATTTAATGTTGATGTTGGTTTTGGCCATCAAGTTCTTTGGATAGTTATTTTTCCTGAGGATTTCAGTAATATTTCATATTTCTTCTTACTTTTCCTTCTCATCCTTTGACGTCAAAGAGTGTACTCATCTGAGAAGACTTGAGACAATTGATACATTTCCACTGGTGAGGTGTGATGATCCGAAGTCTAGATATATGCCGAATTCTGTCCGCTTCTTGAATATAGACGTATTCAACTATCTGTTTCCTTTCCTCTTAAGGAGTCAGTCTAGAAAAAAATCTAAAAACACCATAATCTAACTCTGTTTCCGTAGTAAACTGCATGCTGTGAGATTAATTGTTCAATTTCTCCGAGAATGAGTTGTGTGTCATCGACATGTCTTAGTCATATTGATCCTCATTCTGATTGTTTAAAAATGACATGCACTTTAGTAAAATGGCTCACATTGTTTGTGTATTTTATTCCTTCAGGTTCCGAGTGGAACATAGAAGGACTTCAAACCTCTTGAGTCTTGAAGTTTCATTTGTAGTGGTTTTCTTTAATTTTTAAGGGGTAGGGTCGCTACTATCCTCACACTCAAAGCCTTCCTTCTCTACTAGCCTTGTGGTGGTGTGATACAGACAATATGTGCCAACAGAATATTATTCTCACATATTCCCACAGTTCAATACAGCATTAGCAACAGAATACTATGTATATGTATGTGAACATTCTACTCGCTGTTAGAGATAGGACAATTTTCTCACGGTTATACACTACGTTATCAAAAGACTCCTATGTATATCTGAACATTCTATTTCATATCGTTTAATGTTAACCAAAATCACACGCTCGAAGACTGTTTAAAGAATATAAACTGTAGATACATAAACAGTGGTTTCATCAATAGAAAATATACCTTGGCTTACGTGTGTCTTGTCTCCTGTTGTTACAGTCTTACTATAGAATTTGTGAGGTTAAGGAGTGAGTTGGCGGGTGGGGATCTAGAACTCCAGGCCATGTGTGGCAGTGTAGTTGGTGAGTATCCTACAGCTGACACACTGGTGTTCATATGTGTGCTGTTTGCACTTTTATTATGGAATTCTTCGCTCTGTTTGTTTTGTTTTGTTTCGTCTCACTTAGTTAATTTGTTTATCCTCAATCATGTGATTCTACGTGATGTGATGTGTACACAAAATGTTTGAAACCATCATTTCGCTTCATAAACACTAAAACCTTGTCTCTCTCTCGCCACTCTGAATACGTAACAGTCAGTGTTTATATTAATTAGACAGTCGATTAGACCTGATTCTGGTAAATTTACACAAATGCAGTTTCAGGTCAAATGACTGAGAATTATATATATATATTCATCTAAGCGTATATGTGTGATTATAATTCATGTGAATTGAACAGATAGAAGAAAGAGTTAAATTCAAATATTAGTTTTTAAGCATCATAGCATCTAGTGCCTTGGTGGCATAGCGGTTATTAGGACGCTCGCCGACCATGCACATGGTCCATGGTTCCATCCCAGGCCGGCGCACTCCTTTACCTCGCTAAGCCAGAACTAAAGCTGGTAAAGAGGAAAGGTTGGGCATGAGGCTAGCAACCCCATCCTGTAAAATAAACACTGCTACAGAAACTTCAAGCCGCTAGCTTGAAGCCCTATAATTCACTGGGAACGTGAAGGAAAAAAACACATCATATAAGATAGTTGGTGGCAATCGGTAGGAAGCCTTGACTGCACCTAGCGCTCGTGCTAGTTGGCACTCACTAGTCAGCAAGACTGAAATCTCTTTTGAGATTCGAAGTCGCACCACCCAGTGAATGCTGTAGTCAGTGACGTTATCTTTGAGCTATTCCGGCTCGCAATCGATCTCCAAGCGAAGGACTAGACGCATTACACTAGTTAATAACTAGAGTCCAAACAGGGTAACCAATACAGTCGTACAGGAGGTCAATCACCAGCCCGAGTAGCTCTTCAGAGGTAATGTCTTTGACTATAGCACTCAATGGATGATACGGCTTCTAATCTGAGAAGGGACATGAGTTCCTTCAAGGCTGCAGCCACTACGCCTTGCTGACTAGTGAGTGCCAACTAACACGACATCTAGATGCATCCAAATCTTCCTGCCGATTGTCTCCAAAGATCTAATATCAAGCATCCGAAGTGTACCGTGATGGCGAGCCACCTAGCGAACATGGTGGCTGATAGAATTCAATCTGCAATAAATAAAGAATTAGGCACATTACACTAGTTACTGACTAGTGCCCAATCAGAAATCATATGCCAGTGCAAAATTTATTCATTGCTTCTACTGTTTTCAATACTTGAGTTCCTAGTCGAATATAAGGTGTCAGTGTTTCTAGATTTCAGCAGCCGTAGTGTTGTGCTTACAGGAATGGGCTGCTTGCGCCTCACAATGTCCAATCTCCCATCTTTTTCAGTCTCACTATCAGCCAGCAGTGTGAACTCAGGTCGCCCGTCTGGCAAGTGAACATTCTATCATTCAACCACTATCTATTTTGCCGACAAACAGTAAAGCAGAGAAAACAGACACAGATCCTCTTAAGCTAGTCATCAGTGTTAACGAATCAAGGCAATAACCTTCGGACAGACCATTTGGTGTTTGTGTAGATGGTAATAATGCATTCATCGTGTTGAATTTCAGATATATTATTACTCATGAATACATTTCAAGATTTAGGGAAAGTATACTCTGCTACTTTACTCTAACTTTAACTTAGAAGATGGTTATTCAGTGGTTCAATAGGAGAATACTAACGGGGGAAGACATACGACTTAGTAACGTCATTTCCACCCTGCTGTCCTGTTGGATTTTAAAACTGTCGTCTTATCCCATCCATCCTGTATTGTATGGTTGTGTGTAACTGCATGTGGTGAGTGCTATAGCTGAACTATTCTCCAAATTTCTTATCTTATTATTGGGGTCAACTAATCTTGATCTGACAATCATTGCAGGTGAGGTACTAGATAAACTAAATTGTTTTGTTGAATTGGCTCCAAAGGATTGATTGATCTTTTAACCGACAAAGCATGTTTCCAATTGAGTTTGTGGGTGATTGAATACCAGCCACTTTTATTCCTGCCTGCATTGTTAAGAATTCCACGTTGTGTAGAGTGTCAGTTGTGGTAGAAACTACGTCATCCAGTAAAGTGATACTGTTCCACTGTGCGATATATCTAACAAACAAATTAATATGGCATTCCAGTGAATCATCAATCAATAGACACATCGACATAGACAAAATTTACCAACCGATAAGAAAGTAACCTAACACACAAAGGGTCAAAGTTCAAGTCAAAGAAACAATCAGTTCCAAGACAAGTAACCTAGAAGGTGTGAAAACACACAAAAACAACCAACCACGTTCAAGGTCACCCACTGGGAGAGATGATTAATAAACTCGTGGAGAAATCTGAAAGCTCACTTCATTTCAAATTGAAGTATGCACTGAAGATGCCACCTAGTAGGGCGATGAAAGCTTCGCTAATTAACTATCCAGCTCAGAGAACACAACCATATTAAAATCATCCACCTGAGCTACAAATCTTCTCTGTCATATCCAAATTAATATGGAATTGCATAATACCACAGTAGTGCCCAAGTTTTACACATATATCATCCATATTCCCACTTGTTTTCTCACTTCCTACAGCCCATTTCATGATATCGTTCACCACGGTTGTAATAGTACGGGGTATTAGCAGCAGCGGTAGCGGCAGTCTTGTCTAACACATCTTGTCTCCAACTCACGTGTAGGCATAATGTACTTAAATCAAGTTATTATATTGTTTTCTAAAGAAAAAAATTAAAGGGTAAAATTTACAGAAATGTACTCACATTTTTAAACTTTAAAATACTTTTTCTTTCAATCTAATCTGAGTAATGTTTGTTTGTTTTTTCTCTGTTTCTATGCCTAAAAATATAAAAAAATGTTTACCCAAAAATATGCTTGTTGTTTATCCTGTCAACTCTTGACCTTAAAATAACCTTAAAATAACAAAAATGTGATTTATAAATGAGGAATTTATTTATAGATACAAATAATAATAAAATGACAATAGATATTTAGACTTCTCATAATTCATCTCATCCGTCCGTTATCTATCTGTAAGCGCAGGCTTATAGTTAAGTGTCCAACAAGCTTGGATGGAACCTGAACGAGTAACGATGAGATAGGCTTGAATCTAAAGGTGATATGGAGGTGATCATGTGAGGAGGAGATGACAGACTATTGACAATCGGAGAGCCAGCTGAAGAGAACTGCAGAGAACAGGGTGATTTGGAGATGGGCTGTTGAAGTCCTATGTTCCACTGGGAAATCAAAGGAACAACAATAATAATAATAAATTGGAATATAGCACACTAGCGTTTATAAAAAGTCATCGAATCCTGCTAATAGATATTTAGCCCTCCATAATTCATCTCATCCGTCGTTCTCTGTAAAGGCAGGCTTAGTTAAGTGTCTAACAAGACAAGCAATAACAACACTAAGTAGTACAACAAAAAAAACCTAAATGATGAAATGAAACATTGATATAAGTATAAAACTTGGGCACTGCGGTGGTAGAGTAGAACTCAATTATGGATAACATTTTATTTTGATAAACTGTCACACAGTATTACACAGTAATATTAACTGATGACTTTTCGAGCACAAACTATTGCTCATGATCATATCAAATAGAGTAGCAATTAAAATTAAGGAGATTTCTGCAAAACGTTGAGGGTCATTCAAACCTAGATCGCCAAGGTAGGGATAATGTCTGAACTAGCTTCTTTTGGACGCACAAATTAGGCTTCTTAATGTGGATCCCAACAGTCAGCCTCAGAAATATTTAATAGACTGACTCTTAAGGCGAAATTAAGATTTCTTGGTATGCGGTGAATGACCCTGAAAGCCTGTTTAACACCAATCTTGTGTTCTGTATCCACAAGGTGAGATAGAATAGCGCTACGAATAGATTTTGTTTGTCCTTTACTTAACCAACAGCGCAGGATGATGCTCGGAAATCCGACGAGAAACACGCCTAATTTTACTGTCTATGTTACTGGCTCCACAATTCATTTTCGTAAGTTGCTGTACAATCGTGATTATATTTAACAAAGAATTCAGAAGACCAATCGGATACTGGTAAAATTTGTCCTCAAAAAACGTACTGCGTAATATAAGGTGTAGTCAAGAGGGGGTGACTAAGTGGAAGTCAGAAAAAGGAGGCAGAAGTTGGTATGACGTAATAAGTGAGTGAAAATAACTAATCAATATGATTGTGTAGAGTGGACAGGAAGTAGTGGAAAGACGATAAAATCTGTATGAAAGCACAATGTTATCGATAAACAGCAGTCTAGTGATAATAAAATAAGGATGATGAGAATAATAATAATAATAGTAAACTTACAGGATAAAGGAAGCTAAATTATAATGAGAAAGTTACTCTGACCACAGTAAGGAGAATGAATGTATGTGGTGCTTCTGAATGCAGCTATTTATAGATGTCGTATTTAAAATCCCTTCGTGTGATACTTAGGGACTCTGTGTAGCGCCGTGAAGCATTCATGCAGTGGCACTCGATATGCTGAGTTGATAAGGTGTTCGAGGATGGGTCTGCTAGTATTCTACTTTTCACCTCTGGCTAGCTAGCCAGTCTAGACAGTGTTCCAGAATAGGTCTGTGGACTTGACGTCGCTTAAGGCCGACACACTTTGCTCCATACAAACAAGAAAATTGATAAATACACATTGAGATGACTAAAAGCAGTATCTTTTCCTTAACGTAAGAGTGGATAAACTGTCTGCTGAACAATGTGATGCGTAAGGTTGCTACTTGAAATGTATCCTTGACTAAGTTAAAATACAGAGGTCATTGAATTTCATCTCAAGTGGTTGAATGATTATCGAGACTGGTATCGTAAGCTGAACGTCTCAGATTCGATCCCTGGAGAGATCTTTGGTTCAGAATACCAAAGATTCCCAAAATCTGATGCAACATCTTCCCACTGCTCCCTAGTTTTCACTGCTATCATAAACTAATGTTGGTTGGTCCGTGACGAAATTCTAGCAATTGAAACTAAAATATTTCCCAGTCAATGAATAATTTGAAGCAATACACTTAACTGCATATAATGCTTCAGAAGATATATTTGTGAGAATACTGTCGTCATATCACTGATAAGCACATTCGATCTACGTTTTCCATATAAAAATAGTTGATATATTGTCCAGTTGTCCAGTGTGTGCTAAGTCAACCAACTTTGACTTGTGTAATTCATTCGTCAAAGCGCACATGTCTATAGCAATATGATACACATCCTAAACTAATGCCTTTCTAAACCTACAGTTCAGGGTGAGGTACTAATTATAATCTGCTTTATTCCGAAAACTAAATAGGAGAAATCTGAAAGAAACAACCTCCTTTACCTACCTACTTACCTATCTGAGAAGCATCGTTTCAACCACAGGCGGGCAGAACTGATGAGGATATCAAAGAAAGGATGGAGAAAGTAAGGCAGGCCTTAATTTCTCTCAAGTCTATGCGGAGGAGATCAACAGCACTCAGCATGAAACCTAAGATATGAATTTCCAACTCCAGTGTGAAATCAGTGCTACTATACGGATCAGAGACTTGGCGCCGCACCGTGTCACGAAGCGCACTTCAACCAAACTACATACTTTCATGAACATACGTCTTCGCTCGAAACTTCGCTCAAGATCAAATGGCCGGCCAGAAAAGATCAACAACAGTGATCTCTGGCAATGAACGAACCGACCCAACAGGAACCAAGTGTGCAACAAATATGCAGGAAGAAATGGAGGTAGATTGGCTGGCCATACCCTGAGAAAACAAATCATCATCAAGTGACATCACACACCAGGCCATCGTTCGAGTGGAACCCAGCCGAATGGGAAGCGGCGAGTTAGTCGTCAATGTGAAGGTGGGGTGACATGGAGGAGGTGATGTGAAGAGGAGATGGAAGCAAGAGAGCAGATGTGGTGCAAGGTGAAAACGTTGGCGGAGATGCGAAAGCAATGGAGACGTGCAGCTGAATCCCTATGTTCCTCTAGGAACTAAAGGAAACAATACTAATAATGATGATACAGACAATGTGTACCAACGGAATATGTTTCTCACATATTCCCATAGTTCAATACTGCATTAACAACAGAATACTATGTATATTTGAACATTATACTTGAAGTCGTTTAATGTTAGCTGAAATCACACGCTGAGTGATTGGCTAACGAAAATAAACTGTAGATATATAAACAGCGGTTTGCTTCATGAAAAATATACTTTAGCTTCCATGTCTTGCCTTCTATTGTTACACTCATAATACAGAATGGAATTTTCACCATTTGTCACAATGTTGCATCTAATTTACTTAAAAATAATAATAATACCAGTGAGTTTGTTTCAAACAGTATTGTCGATACAGTCTGGAAATTTTAGCATGTTGTAGAGGCATTGAATCTAATGTTCTGTTGATATAGCAGCATGGTGAGAGGAAAAGCAAAAAATAACACTTATTACACAGCCCGAATGAGAAAATGAATGCAAAAAACGTGAGAGGATTATAAATATAAGAAGTACAACAACAATAAAGGTTGATTTTGTAAGGGTGGAGGAAATGGTTTATTTAGTAGTGCAAAGAAGGTTAGTTAGTTAGTTCATGCCTAACACTATTTTCATCACATAAAGCACGTGCCGCAAAATATGGTATAGTGGAATTTTTGTACTTAGACGTACGTGCATAAAGTCTTTTGAAAAGACTTCTTGTTTTACCTGAGGAGGAGACACAAGGTTGTAGCTGCGGGTAGAGTGAGTGCTCAGAGTCTGACAAAATTCCTTTAGCAAATTTGCTGCAAAACATCAAGTGCCTGTCAAAGACGATGTCAACGATGTGCCCTAATGGGGTAGCTGCCACTCGCTCTACTGACCGACAGTCTTCAGAGTTCTACGAAGTATGATATAGTCTTTTTGAGCAACTCGGGAAGAATAGGTAAGTGCAAGTTCACAAACTGTTATAGGAGGAGGGTTTGAGTCGTGCTTGATTGCCTTAACTTTTTATGTAAAAAGTCAGATGAAATATTCTTTTATAAATTGATAAGACATGGAAAGACCAGGATAGATCAGAAAAGAGAATTAATCCAAGATACTTAATGTCAGACTTGGTTTCTATATCCCCACTAACATCAATTTTGCAACGGTCATAGGAATTAACAGCTTCATCATTTAACTTTCTTTTACATGAGAGACTTAAATCGTCCTCATACTTAACAAAGTTGGATTACGAAAGAGTTGGAAATGATTCAATTAAAATGTGGTACAAGTTCTTTAGTCTTTTGACCTTTGGTCTCTACCCTGTAGACAGGCACAGATTATCTGCCTTAGATTCTAAGAATGCCGCAAATCTGCCTAGAGGTTTTCACTTCTTTTCAACATAACTTCCATTTCACTTCCCTATCCACCCCTAACTCGTCACTTTATTTTCGGGTTACACTGGACAACTTGACTGGCTTGTGGCATCACTCTACCACCTCCATAGAATATGTTCATTCCATTTCCATCGCCTTCTACATATCTGTCTGACAATAAATCCTTGTCTCTTTTACCACCTTTTAAAGTTCCTTTTTCCTTGCTTATCATTTACAGTAGACTGGCCATCTAATCTACACTATTGAGCAGGCGAATGCAGGTGTTTATGAAGATCTCCTGCAATCTGTTAGGAATGCTTTTCACGTTAGATCTTTGAATCATGTAGAAGCACCGACTGACTTGAGGTCAGTCATCCTAATTCTAACCTAACTCATTCTGTTCTGATCTGTAGATCTTGCTTTCCTGATCTTATCTTCGACGTCCTAAAATGTACGGCCTATCTGCCTGTAGTTGTAACGATGTTTCTTACGTGAAGCACATGGAAGAAGTGTCTTTATCGAGAGCTTTCCCGTCGGTTACAGTCAACTCTATTATCGCTTTGTCTCTATTCTTTTCCATCATCGTGTGCCATTTTGAGGTGTGTCAATCTAAACTGATGCACCTGTGTACGAGATCCTGCACGGGGCTATTACTGAAGCACAACAAACTGTCTCTGACAAAATACAGTATACGGTATATGAAGACAAATCTTCCTCTGGCTTGCTTGCTTACTGAAGCCGGTGTCTCTCAAGGTGCTGCTCTCTCTCCTTATTTTTTTCTTTATTCTTACATGACTTGCCTCTTTAGGAAGTCATTATGAAAGGTATACCAAGCGAAATAATTACTAGGAATTTAAGAAATTCATTTGAAAGAACTTTTAGTGCTGGCAATCTACAAGTCATGTTTTCTACACAACCGATAGTGATTCATCGATTGAAAGATGCAGTACCTAGACTTACTCTGCCTTCTCTCACAACTACCAGTTCAACTGACCTTGTTAACTGAGTTATATTGGTGGTTGCTCTGGGAACTTAATTCTTTCGTGATCACTCGGGAACATCTACCAGTACGGCTAAATAAAGGTGTAGGGAAAACAGTCAGCAGTTTGATACTAGACCACCTGGTCCACGCCGACCACAAATTCAGCCAGCATTGAAGAATCCTACTCTATAATCGTCAATCAGGTACCAAATAAACTGCCAAAAACATCCAGGTCCCACATACTCCAAACATCAGAGGTTGCCGCGATTCACGTGAAATAAACAGTGTTTTGTATGCAGAAGAAGCAAGTCCATACAGCCACTTCTACTGCCCTGGCTGGTCTTCAGTGGAGACTACAAATTCATGAATTTGTACTATTATCTTTCCGAATTTACCTGTCTGATATTCAGTGAAGCGTAGTGTTATGTTGATGCTATCGAATTGTAATCTGTTGATATTATTGATTTGATGTTATTTAAACAACATTAATTTTGTTATTAATACCACTAATTCACTCACCCATTATTATGGATGGAAATATAACTGTAGAACCTGGTTATGAAGAGCAGGTTGTCGAAAGTGTGAATATTCTTCGTTCAGTAACCATTTTTTTTTGAAAAAGATTATATACTCACCCGCCCAACAAAGTATAAAAACTCACCGATACCCGATTTCGCCATCCCGCGTCCTCTATGTGATAGAGAAAGTGTTCAGTATGAAACTTACTATGAAATTTAGCAGAATAACTGGCCCTCTGATCTTCTCCTGCTTGTAATTTTATGATGATACTATACGCTTTGTACGTTTTTGACTTTATTGTTACTGTCAATGCTAAGTAAATTTTACCATCGTCTTATCCAAAGTATCAAGTATCACTTATCGATAGGTATGTGTACAAACCTCGGTGGCACAGTGATAGTATGCTTATTAACCACTCATGTACTTTGGGTTTGACTCCGAGCATAGACACTCTTAAACTGCGCCCCCAGTTTATCAGCCGACAATAATCCCCTAAAAACTGAAAGGTTTGACGTGAGACTGACAACACCATCCCGCAGAAAGTGAAAAAGCCATCAGTCCTGTGCGCCTATAGTTCGAAAGTTATACGAAGCTCACTCAGGATTAAGTAGAAGGAAAAACAAACAGTTCAAATTGAATATATCACAAGGGTGAACGAACATGTTACCACGTCAGTTAATAATTAAAATGCGTTACTGAATTTCATCATTATCTGACGTCAGTTTGAAAACCATAGGAAATCACCACGGACTACTGGACAGCCAGCTGTTTCCTCCTAGTTTGGTTTTCCAATTATTTTCTAACCGATTTCAGTTCATGATGAAACTCTTTGGCCAATCAAACTAAATCCCTGCAAACCAACACTTCAACATCAATCAGATGTTCACTAGCAACTAGCCTATTCAGGTAGGTAGTTAGTTACCTGGGTTCTAGTGGGAAGTCACGACCGTCAGTGGGGTAAATCAGTTTGGGTGTGAGGACAAATAATCGACATCGACGGCTTTGGTTAGTGGTGGCGCTATATCGTGAATTGGGTGGTAGAAATTAGAATTCATGGCCTCACCATTGGAGCAGTTTTCGGTAACTTAATGGTCTATGAGCTCGCCTTTTGACCGGAAGGTCATGGGTTCGAACCTCAGTCGAGTGGATGTGTACCTTTTAAGAGTCCCGAGCACTAAGACGAAATAGTTGTCCTGTTCCCCCAGGTCTTCCACTGGTTCTTTAACCGATATCCGCTCATGATGAAGTCCTATAACCAATCAAATCAAATCAAATCCGTGCAATCCAACACTTTAATATATATTTATATAAAATATGTCTTGAAATTAGAGAAAAACCGAAGGCTTTTAAGGAAACAGCTGAGATAACCAGTTTTGTTTTGAATTTTCGCCCTAAAACAAACCTAATGCGAATAGGACAATTTTGCATACATTTAGTTCCCTTGTGAATAGATTGTTGTTTTCCCGGTTATCAAAAATATATATATGTATATAGTTTAATGTAAACAATCTAGGAAAGTCAATCCTCCTTTAAAGACAAATGTATACAGTGCAACGTACCCCCATCTGCCGAACCACCCACCTCAACCCACTCACCCCCGGCTCAAAAATAGCAAATACTCAAAGGAATAGAAGGAAGTAAAGACTGAAGCACTGAAGTTGGTAAACAAAAGCTGATTAAAGTGATTTCCCCCGATGTTAAAATATTATCTTGTTATCAAGTTAAATCTAAAGACTACAGAATTATAATCTTAATACTAACTAACCTTAGAAGTTTCCAGAGTTGCTTTTGAACCATCCTCTTGAACAGAAATCTTGATATCTTCGGCGTACGATTCGTCCCGGTTAAAAGTAAGATGATTCCACATGAGTGGGAGGAACCTGAAGGAAGCAACCTCTTTTACCTACCAACCTACCTGGGAAGCATCGTTTCAACGACAGGCGGACGGAACTGACGAGGATATCAAAGCAGCGAGGATCGGGAAAGCAAGACAAGCTTTCATTACTCTCAAGTCTGTGTGGAAGTCAACAGCACTCAGCATGAAAAATAAGATCCGGATTTTCAACTCCAATGTGAAGTCAGTCAGTGCTGCTATACGGATCAGAGACTTGCACTGAGCGTCATAAAGAGCATCTCAAACAAACTACAGACCTTCATTAACAGTTGTCTTCGCTCAATACCACTCGAGATCAGATGGCCGCCCAGAAAAGATCAGCAACAGAGATCTCTGGCAATGAGCGAACCAACTCAGCAGGAACCAATTGTGAAACAAATAGGCAGGAAGAAATGGAGATGGATTGGATTGGCGATACTCTGAGGAAACCATCAAGTGAGTGACATCACTAGACAAGCCATTGCTCGAGTGGAACCGGAAAGGGAAGCGGCGAGTTGGTCGTCAGTGCGAGGGTGGGTGACTTGGAGGAGGTCATGTGAAGAGGAGATGAAAGCATGTGGGCAGACTTGGAGCCAGGTGAAAACTTTAGCAGAGAACCGAACGCAATGGAGACGCGCGGCTGAAGCCCTATGTTCCTCTAGGAATTAAAGGAAACAATAATATTAATAATAATACAGGAGTGGACTACTCCGGCCACTGACCACTTCATTTATTTTCGAGAGCTGAGGAAATTTCAGAAGGGATGCAAGAGTCTCGCATGATATCTATTAATTTACGTCACCCCTAGTATAGACGTGATGTCCCTCTTTCAATCAGAAGTGTATGCTGTCCGGTAGTTTTCCCTGTCCGTCTTTAATGGTGGTGAAACGTGGCCACCGGAAGTGGAAGACTTGAAGAGGCTAGTTGTCTTTGACGATGTGTGTTTGCCTTACATCCCCTGTGTTTTTTTTTTGATTTACAGCTTGATTTCCACACCGTATTTTCAGTACAAGTGTGGAACTTTCAGCATGGATATCGGTTGCCCAAATTCAGGCATACCATAGATATCGGGTGTGCGCCGGCAGGGGTTCGAACCCCGGACCATGTGCATGGTCGGCGAGAGTCCTAACCACTGTGCCACCGACGCAGCGGTATAATAGTGCTACTAATATGGAGATCAGGCGTAGAGTGTTAGGTAACGAGAGAAAGGTGATCATTTGGATTGTGAAGCTATATCAATTAAGATAGCTGGAATATGTGTTACTTATATCGAGCCATCACCTTTCTCCCTGAGTGGTGTTTGCTGAGACAGAATTAGGGTGGAAAAGAGTTAAGGATAGTTAGGTAAAAACACGCGTCGGTGGCATAGTGGTTAGGACGCCAGCTGACCATACACATGGTCCGGGGTTCGATCCACGGCTACCGACGCACTCCTTCACCTCGCTAAGCCAGAAATAATGCTGGTGAAGAGGAAAGGCTGGGCATGAGGCTAGCAGCCCCATCCTGTAAAATAAACACTGCCACAGAAACTTCCAGCCACTAGCTTGGAGCCCTATGTTCCACTGGGGAACGTGAAGGAAAAAAAGATAAAAACACAGCATGAATCCATGAAACCATTGACAGTTAGTCTGAACCACGTAGGGAGGTCCTAATTGTCTGACTAGGGTCCTTAGGATGCTAACGAACCATAACTTCAAAACTGTTGTCAATGGTTTAGATACATTCACTCCTTGTGTAGTCTCCTGGATCCTTTAAATCTTCATGATTTTTCATATTTTTCATTATTCTTTCTCTAATATGTATATTTCCGTCCATTTTAATCCCTTTTTTCTCTAGAGTTAGATGTGTGACATAATTTAGATGACTGAAACTGGTTTCTAACCGGTTGGAAATATGATCATCACAAAATTTGTGCTTGATCTAGTTTGACCTCTGGGTGTGTATAGTTCAACTTTGTAAAATCACAAGACAGTACACATAATCGATTGATTCAAACAGGTCACTATGGTAATCTGACTTGTCCTTGTTAAAAGAAAATTGATTTTTGTTAATGTTTTTGATGTATTGATGTGTTCTCTGAACTAGCGAGCTGGACGGTTTATTTGCGAAGCTTTCATTGCCCTACTAGGCAACATCTTCACTGCATACTTCAATTCGTTAAAGTGAGCTTTTAGATTTCTCCACGAGTTTATTAGTTATCTCTCCTGATCAGCTAGGATATGATTGGTTGTTTTTTGTGTTTTCACACCCTGTAGGTTACTTTTATTGGCACTGACTATTTCCTTGACCTGAACTGTGACCCTTTGTGTATGAGATTTCCTTCTTATCGATAAGTGAATTTTGTCTATGTCAATGTGTCTGTTGATTGACGACTCACTGGAATACCAGGCTTCTAAAAATTCTCTAGCATTCTTAGTGTTTCCCTGTCTAATATTTGAACGCTGGTTGTCCCAGTCGAATTGATATCCGTGGTTGTCTGTATGCAACGATATGAGGGAGTGGATATCATGTCTTTCGACGGCTAGTTTAAGTTCATTGATACGAAGACGAAGGGGACGTCCAATTTGGCCAATGTAGTTATTTGTCGCAGTTGTTACAATTTATTTTGTAGATGACGTTGGTTTCACCTTCTTTCACTGTTAAGCCTTTTGGTTGACACAGAGTTGAGTGAAATGATTTTGCTGGTGCATGTGCGACGTCAATTCCTAAATGTTTGAAGGGTCTCTGCCAAAGTCAGTTGAATAATATGAAAGTATTACACTAACTGATTCCTGCTGAAAAGACTGATTGCTGACCAAAATCTCAGTACAGACAGAGACGTTCTGCGTAACATTTAGCAGCTGACCAAAGGATTTCTTCTGTACAGTAAATCAGTTCACACTGTCTTTATGGTTTTATAGCTGTGAGAAATGACCGTTTGGAATCAATGTGAATATTATATCAGTCCTGACAACCGGTTATATAACATGAAAGTATTACATGAAACGACTCCTAGTTTAAAGATGAAGAGTGAGGTGATTGGGTGTGTTGACCGCCTCCCATATTTGGAAATTTGCACCGGCCTTAATCGACTGATTGCTGATGAAATCTCAGAACGAATACATAAGACTCATGTGGTATTTGCCGACTTACATTATCTGTGATGTGGAAATGATAGCCGGCTATTGGTCAAAGAACCTGTGTACTGTGAGGCATTTCGCTATCTCCTGAAGAGACCGGCTATCTTACGCATTTGCCCTGTCTCCTTTGTCAACTGGCATAATATGGTGAATAATACTAAGGTTTGGCGTAGTGTTAGTTAAGGAAGGAAAGTCAGTGGATAAGGTTGCGAAGCTAAGTGGATTGAGATGGCTGGGATGCGTGTTTCGTACACCTATCTACCTCCTTTCTCAAAGAGCAATATTAGCTTATATAAGGTCAGGTTGGAAAAGAGTTAGAGCTGATCAAATCAAAACCTGTCACCATCAATACATGAAATCTTTGACTGTTGATTTGAGTCAGTCAAGCAAAGAAGTGTAGAATGCCTGGTTGGGTCCTTGAGACGCTATAAACGAATTGCTGGCGATTATTGGTGAAACCAGGTAAACATAGACAAGACGGAGGTTATGACTGTGGACTGGATTATGCATCAGACAGTGGGAAACGAGGAGACAGGGATATCCTGGACCGACTTGAAGAACCTAGAAGACCTGGATTTCGCGCGCTGATGATTTATGTTTGATGTCACAAAAAATCGAAGACTTACAAGTGAAAACCTACAAACTGGTCGAAGAAGCAGCAAAGATTGGACTCCTGGTGAACATAGACAAGATGAAGGTTATGAAAATAACCAACCAACAACAGCAACAGCAACATCAAGCGCCAATCACCATCAACGGGAGGGAGTTGAAAGAGGTTACTTATCTAGGAAGAATTGTCTCCACTACAGGCAGGTGGAACGGAAGAGGATGTCAAATCGAGAATCGGGAAGGTGAGAAACACATTCATCAACCTGAAACCAATCTGGAAATCTTCTTCACTCAACATCAACAACAAAATTCGGATTTTCAATACAAACGTCAAGTCAGTCAGTCACTTCTTCTATACGGATGGATCAGAAACTTAGTGGGTCACAAAGAATATTTTCAACAGCCTGTTGCAGACCTTTATCAACAGCTGTTTTCGCTCTATACTGAAGATCAGGTGGCCGGAAATAATCACCAACAAGAAACGAACTATGGGAACAAACAAAACAAGAACCAATCGCTCAACAAATATGCAGGAGAAAGTGGAGATGGATTGGACACTCACTCGCTGAGGAGGCCACCCGCTGGGTGACATCGCGCGTCAGGCCATAGCTCGAGTGTGACGTCCAAGGGTTAAATGAAGGAGATCGTATGAAGAGGAGTTGAAATAGTATTGACTAACATGGATGGAAGTGAAAAGTACAGCAGAAGACAGAAGCAAGTGGAGACGTGCAGTTGAAGCCCTATGTTCCACTAGGAACCCAAAGGAACAATAATAATAATTGGTGAAACCGCTCAGAGACGCAGATACATTCACTCTTCATGATCTCCCGGACCCACAGAATCTTCATCATTCGTAATATGAATGCAATTCTTTTGACTTTTGCTTCTCTAGATCTGCGTAATATATGGAGTGTATATATTTCCGTTTTCCATGTTCAGTTACAGTTGTCACAGATGACATTCACTTAAAATCTTTAATTATCATTCACAGACAGTTTAAACAGTAGAGAAGCTGTGATATTGAGTATAGTACAACAAATCAATTTCCCTATGTCATTATTTATTTCCACTGCAGATATTCCTCTACTCATTTGCTCTTCGACTGGATGATAGGGCTTCAAGTTTCGAAGTTGTTTTTCGTTTGTCACAGGTTGGAGTCACTAGCCTCATATCCGATCTTTTCTCCTCTTCCTGGCTTCTTATCGCCTAAGCAAAGTTTAGACGGACGGCAGCAGGGAATCAAGGTGGGACCTTCCTCGGGTCTGATGAACGTTCACCTAACGAAGCACCAACACACTTCTGTTGGATGAGTGAGTATTTATCATGCGGCGGCTTTTGTCCTATTTCTTCATACACACAAAGTCTAGTCGACACTTTGTTACCATGGGTAACCAGACAGCGTTCCAAAAAGAGATGAATTGAGGCGAATCCACAAAACATTGATGGATAATAGATACCAGTTAGAGAAGAATTGAAAACCAGGGATTACTGGACGGATGCTGTTTCATCATAGTTTTACGAATCATCGGCAGTACGCACCCAGTGGGATTTGAACCCAGGACCTTCAGGTCACAAGGCAAGCTCGTACTGGTAGAAGTTTGAATTCATGAGCCATTGAATTGGGTCCCAGTGGCTGAATGGTATACGAGCTTGCCTTGTGACCGGAAGGTCCTGGGTTCGAATTCCAGTGGGTTCGTACTGCCGATGATTCCCAAAACTAGGATGAAATAGCAGCTGTCTAGTACTCAATGGTTCTCTAACTGATATCAATCCGTGATTAACTCGTAAAAAATTACTAATCCTTACAAACCAAACTATAGATGATAATAGATACCCTAAATTGTATATTAATAAACATTTCACATCAGAAAGCGAAACATTGATCGAAACAACTGTACCAGAGGATGTATATATTCACTTAACTGCCATTCAAAGGTGGTTAAATGAATTCGCAAAATAGCCGTTGAATAAACTTGTGCATCTTCGTTTACCTATCCTACTGTGGAATCAATAATGTGGGTGTTAATGTGCATCTACTAGTTTGACTGCAGCTACGCAGCCAGCTACATTGGGCATACCATTAGGCAGGTTCTTCATCGTATTTACGAACATCATCTTGCATGGTTAAACAGCAAGGGACAAACAAGATCTAGTCATTGCTAGCTCTGTTTTAGCATACTTTGTAGACAGTGAGCATAAAGCTTATCTTAATACAGCATTTAAAGTTATTTATCGCATTCTTACTAACCTTAATTTCACTTTATGAGTTCGTCTTCTACGCATACAGAGATAAAAAACGGATCAGGATCCACCTTCCTTACCTTGGCCATCGTTACATAAATTTACGAACCTGACTACTTCAGTCTCCTGCTAAGCCTTTTAAATGTAACACTGTTCAAATTATTATATTTTTATTTAATTACTGATTACGTAATCAACCTGAGCACTAGCTTATTCCTTAATTGCTCTTCAATTATCTAAAATTATGCATTATGCTATCCACTTGATGTAAACATTTTTATTCCTTAATTGTGTATATTAAATTCTGTTCGTTAATTACCGCCCTTTTGACATGTTGATACTGACCAGTTATCATTTAATTCAATTTTGACCTTCCCTTTGATTGATTGGACCGAAGTGCTCAGCCTTAAGCCGACATATCGGCTTCTCGTGCAGATACTTCGACGGTGTTTGATTATTTAACTTGAAGTAAACTGGTGGGTGTTGACTAGCACTGGAATCCTGAATGCACATTTCGTCCTATTTGGGACTCGTCACCGGATGTACCTATATTCCTCGATGAATGATGGTGTTCCTATAGTTTCAAACGAAAAGTATTATCCGCTGGACCACCTGGGCCGTGAGAACCACCCCGTTTGCAACGAATTCACCTCCTAGTCACCATCCACCAAGTTACTGGCTAATTATTCAAGTGTTGGTTTCAAGAGATTTGATTTGATTGGTTACATAATTTCATTACGAACTGATATCGGTTAGACGACCATTTGGAAAACAACCAGGGATTACTGCATAGCTATACTATCGTAGTGTTTGAGACACTTCAGAAGTACGCACCCACCACCAGGGTTCGAATCCAGGCATGCTTGTAGACCATCAAGCCACTGGGAACCGATCCAACAACCCATGATTACCAACTTCTACCAATTCATGATATGGTGCAACGACTAGTGAATGTTATCAGTGGCGAGTATTCCTTCTCACAATTGAGCTTCTATATCCCACTCGTTACGACATGGCTAACCAGGGTTCAAGTGAGAAGTCGTGACTAGTGGGATACAGAAGCTCAATTGTGAGAAAGAATACTCGCCATCGATGACAATCACTAGTCGTTGCGCCATATCATGAATTGGTAGAAGTTGGTATTCATGGGTTGTTGGGTCGGTTCCCAGTATCTTTATGGTCTACGAGTATGCCCTGTACCTCGAAGGTCCTGTCTTCCAAACCTGGTGGTGAGTGCTTACCTATGAAGTGTTCCAAGCACTAGGAAAAAACAGATGGCTGTCCAGTATTCCCTGGTTGGTTTTTCAGTGATCCTCTACCCGATGTCATCTATTTTTGAAATCCTATGACTAATTATTACTAAGAAACATATCGCCACTTGAATGGTAAAATAATGTGTATTTTATTAAAAATGCAAAGCATATTTATATATATATGCATATTAGAGTAGAACCAGAGAATTAGATCTAGTTGGAAAGGTATATTTGTTTGCTCAATCCTGTTGCCTTCTGAATGTCTAAATGGTAATTTTTCCCAGAATGAAATCAATAATATTCTACAAAACGAAGGACATACTCAGAGAAACAGGCCTGGATGTGAAAACTCTTCATACTGCCCCCACTTGTATTGATTAATTTCCCTGTACTTTTAATAGCTTATATGATGATCAGAATAGAAAGAATCTATGAGAAATGAATCTCTAAACATTCGCCCTAGGGCATCTATCAACCGCGACTTTCTCTGGGTTCGATTCCCAACCTATGAACATTTAAACATCGCTTAGCTGTTAGTAATCTTGATGAAAGAGATGAAAGGTTGGAAGTGAGGCTAGCAACTCGACCCCACGAATAAAACAACAAAAAAACGCCACTGAAACTTCAAAGATTAAATCTTCAAACCGTAAATGCCGCTGGGAATGCAATGGAATGAAAGGAGAGTGCCCAAAAGAACCTCATTAGGATTTGAAATAATACGTATCCTTGCTACTGATGGATATACCTTTGATAGAGCTCATCTCATCGATATTTTTAGGATTTCATCATCAGCTAACATCAGCCAGACAACCACTGAAAACCACCAGGGAATACTGGACAGCTTTTCTATCAGTCTAGTGCTTGGGACTCTTCTCAAAACTCACACACTGGAGTCCGAACTCAGGACCTTCCAGTTATGAGGCGAGCTCGTAGACCATTCATCCGCTGAGACGCGATCCAGTGGCCACTCCATGAATTCCAACTTCTACCGATTCGTGATGTACATTTGGCACAACCACCAGTCTATGTCACGGGCAAGTAACTGCCCTCCTACCATACTTGGTGGGACTAACTAAAAATATCACGAATTTGCAGAAGTTGGAATTCATAGACCATTGGATCGAGTCCCAATGGCTTAATGGTCTACTAACTCGCTCGCCTTGTAACCAAGAGATCCGATTTTTGAACCCTGACAGTGGATGCGTACTGATGAGGAGTCCCAAGCAATAGGCTGACGAAACATCTGTCCAGTACTCCCTGGTCGTTTCCAATGCATCTCTAACTGATATCAGCTGGTGACCAATCCTGTTACCAATGAAATTCATGCAAACCAATTCTTGAAAGTGATTATTGTTATTATATTTTGTCTTTTTCTCAAATTTGCGTTGCGAATTCTTCGTCTTAAGAGCAATTTGTACTTTTATCTGTCTTAACATTATTGAGGTCATGAACCATATCACTTTTATTCTAATAAATACATATATATATATATTGTTGTGTAAATGTGAAAATGCTTATTTTGTGTTGTTGATGACTGTATATGATTAATACTATGTGAAATTATTCGCATGTGACAGATGACATTTTAAACTATCAGACAATCGTTCACAGATTTCGCATTCGATGCATGTCGTGATTATTTAAAGTGCACAAAATGAAGTTGAATTGAATTGTCTAGCTATTATTTGTAGAGGGTATGGTTATTTTCAAGAATATCCATGAACTGACCTCACTTAGAGAACCACTGAAAATCGAGAAGTACTGAACAGTTGTCTCTCCTTCTTTGCTGGGACTTCTTAGCAGTATGCAATGAGGACCTTGAGGTTGTAAGACAAGCACGTTCGTCATTCAGCCACGGGGATGTGATTCAATTGCTCATCAGTTCTAACTCCTACCAATTCAAAAAATGTAGAGTGGCCACCAGCTAATGTCATCGGCAAGTATTTGTCCTAACACTCAACTTGGTGAACCTCGCTATTCCTGACTTCCCAACAGTCACTACTGATCGACTACATGATGAAAGTGCCTGGAATTCTAGTTGGAAGTTATGACCATTGAGGGTTTGAGGACGGATCCTCGTCTATGAAGTTGGCTGGTAGTTGCGCGGTAGGTGCTGTTGAAGAGTCCTCCTAGACGAGGACGAAACAGTTGTTCAGTACTCCTTGATTTTCATCAATGCTTCTCTAACCACAATCAATTCGTGATCAGTCTTGAACTGAATTGATTCCACAATGTTTATTGTTTTTGCCCTACAAAGACAACTAACCGTATGAAATATTATTATTATTATTATCACTATTGTTACTGTTTCGAGGAATTATTTCCCTATATGAATTTAGACAAACCAATAACACGACAGAATTTGTCTGAATCGTGTAATGCTGTATTTGTGCAACACACATTTCAAACAGTCTGATCACACACGGACTTGTCATGGGAATACATATGTGTGAAAGTAATAAAGAGTTAAGAGGTGAGAAAGTAGACTACTTAGGTCAAGTTAAAAGGACGTATTGAAAGTGGAAATAACAATGAAGATCATTAAACCAAAAAACAGAGGTATAAGTACATCTACCCTGATTGGTATCAAAGCAAAGTTTACCAAGGGAGGTTTAGTGTGATGACGAATTGTTTTTGAACGCATAAAGGTGGGATGTGACATCATTTTTCGCATGTTCAAAGGGCTTAGATGGATATATCGGCTTCATATTCTCAATTATTATAATATTAGCTACGTTAAAAGTCTTTTTAACAGCAGCGCTTATTCTTTGTCTAGTTATCAAGCTGCTATGATGCCCCATGTAGGGTAGCCTGATGTACACGTCCTTCTTAGCGGCGAGTTGGAGAATGGGTCTTGGTGTTCTGACTACTACATCTCCTGATGAACTTATCTGGATAATTATTATCAACCAGAGTTTGCGTCAACTTTCTCTCTTCTTCATCAAGTGTGTCTTCAGAGAATATTCGTTGGATTCTACTGAACAGGCACCTTACTAAGGCTGTTTTGTACCGAACAGGGCAGAAACTGTGGTAATTAAGATACTGTCTTGTTTTGGTATGTTTTCTTTAAATAGATCGTTTTATTGTTCCATCAAGTCGTTGATTAAGCAATCTATTTAGGAAAGATAAACACTTATCTTCCTCTTCTACAGACATAAGTGATATGCTTTTCTGAACTTCATTCATTCGATTTAAAACTGAGGTGTCAGAGCAAGGCTTATCACTTATGATTACAACGTCGTTTGCATGTCTTCTATAAAGCGATGCATTTTCGATTAAGTCTTCTGATAAACTTTCAATATATGACAAATAGACCTAAGTTTATTTTCTCACCTCTTAACTCTGATCTTCTTTTCCTGTTGGATCTTTTGGTCTTCACAACATCGAATGGAATGACTGTAACTTGAAAATCTCCATTAATTCATATAAAAGAAAAGGCGTTCAGCGAAGAGTTACTCTTTTTGGCAATATCATTCTCAAGGAGCACTGTCGCATATATATGTAGCAAATTTTCTTAGGACCAATCAGAAAGAAAGTTTTCTGTCAGTCACTCCGAGACTCCTTCGACTTTATCAACTCCATTGAAAACGTCATTGTTTCTAATCAAAACATTTTCTCACTAGACGTGGTATCACTGTTTTCGAGTGTTCCACTAACCAAAACAATATGCTACATATGAGAAAATATTGATTCAAAGGGGATAAACACTGGTATATCAACTGACTGTTTGAGGGAACTCCTGTTGAGATGCATTCTAAATGTTCAGTTCTCTTTCAATGACAAAATATATCGACAAAAGGTTGGTATAACAATGGGCTCACCGCTGAGCCCATTGCTTGCAGATTTTTTCATGTCAAAACTAGAAAACACACACCTAAGGAAAATGATTGATCGCTTTGGGTTTTACAAGAGATATGTGGATGATACGCTCATTATCCCCAATAACGAGGAGAATTCGGAGGACATCTTGGACTTTTTTTAACAGCTGCAATCTTACGATTCAGTTCACATTAGAGAAGGAGTCCAACACAAAATTATATTTTCTGAACGTTCACTTAACAAGACGTGAATGAGATGAAACACCAAAAAGATCAATCTACAGAAAACTGACGTGAAGTGAACAACTCACTAACTTTCATAGCTTATTATCTCTGTATACAAAACGAAACAGAATCCACGGAATTAGCAGCCCTGACACTGAGGAAGAGGAGCTGTACACTCTGAAATGAATTCTCCTTGAAAACGCCTACCCTGAGCGTTTTATCACAACATCCATGAAGCTTAAACCACTGAAACCTCACACACTTTCTGCTCCCAGAAAACGTCTTTGCCTGTAGAGTCATCATGAAAAATACCGAAAAACCGCCTGTTCCGCTCACTGAAGAAAACCTTCTTCTCAACTGAACTTCGACAAACCTTCCCCACAAAACTAATGATTTTCATGAACATGAAGAATAGGCTACCTCCTCTGAGTAGCATCATCAATGTGCATCTATGAATACACCTACTCATGTGAAGGTAGGTATATTAGATATTTGGAGGCAATCGGCAGGAATGCCTAGCTGTACCTAGGTTTCGTGTTTGTTGGCACTCACTAGTCAGCAAGGCATATCTGCAACCTTGAAGGAACTCATGTCCCTTCTGAGATTCGAACCCGCGTCACACAGTGTTGCAGTCAAAGACGTTACCGCTGA
Organism: Trichobilharzia szidati; assembly: GCA_944472155.2. Taxonomy (NCBI): domain Eukaryota; kingdom Metazoa; phylum Platyhelminthes; class Trematoda; order Strigeidida; family Schistosomatidae; genus Trichobilharzia; species Trichobilharzia szidati. Next base: position 11,147,359 of record OX235272.1, on the reverse strand, counting down.
GCTATTCGCGTTCGCAATTGACCTCCTGTAGGACTGTAGTGGGTAGTTTGATTGGACATTAGTAACTAATGTGACGTGTCTAGTCCTTTCTTTGGTGGCCACCATTCTAGGTAGCTCACCATCACCTTACTGATAGAATTCAGTCTGCACCAAAGAAATGACTAGACACGTCACATTAGTTACTAGTGTCCAATCGAAGTTGGTATGTTGTCTGTACTCAACGTTCGCTATCCAGAAGTATCACTGAACACTTACCCTAATGGTAGCTCCATCCTGAAACACCTGATCGAAGAGTCTACACACCAAGCTAACCCACAAACCAACTACAGAGTCATCTAGGCAGGAATCTTGATGAAAGTGTACCAGTCAAACTTCTTCAAATCGCAGAAGCAATGACAATTTTTACATGTTAATCCTGAACTCTGAATACAAAAGAAGTTTGTTCAGTCACTAAATTGACAGTAGACCAAATACGTAATTCTTGTTGTTTTTTTGTTTCTTAATTGTCTTATTTTCTTCCCTCAACCCGCGCTATTAAATCTCTACCCCTTATTACTACTGTTGTTAACTTAACTCTTGTTCAGTTAATTTTAGTTGAATTTTGCTCAGTCCCGTCAGTCATATTAAGTTATTCAATTTAATTAATTTAATTGTAGTTCCTATCCAATTAACAATTCCAGTGATACATCTTTGGAAATATTCCTTTTATTGCTAAGATAATAATTTACTGTGTGTGTATTGTGTGCGACTGTACAACTTGAGACTGATATCGCTGAAGTGATTGTATCACCTTGTATGCTATAGTAATTTCAAAAAGGACCTTAGTATTTATTCTAGGCGTTATCTGAAAGATATTCTTCATAATATATAAACAGAGTGAATTTTCCGTACTATGTAAAGAGAGAATTAGATGTAATATTGTGCATTAGATGCTGTAAAATTCCATATTCATTATACCAAAAGTATTGTTTTTACAACTATTATTATTAATATTATTTGTCAGCCTTATGAACCTTTGTCTGGTCTGTCTGTAGTATTCATACTGTCTCTCTTTCTCTCACAACACTAACTACACTCACCCTTGAAATCTGTACTTTTCTATAGTTTGGTTTGTAAGGGTTAGTTATGTTTTTACGAGGTGATCATGGATTGATATCAGTTAGAGAACCCTTTGAAAACCAACCAGGGAGTACTGGACAGCTGTTTCATCCTACTCCCTGGTTTTCAGTGGTTCTCTATTATTATTATTTTTATACCCTTTAATTCCTAGAGGAACATAGGGCTTCAGCTGCATGTCTCCATTCCGTTCGGTTCTCTCCTACAGTCGTCACCTAACTCCAAGTCTGCCTAGTTTAGGAAACATCAACAGCATGCACCCACTGCCAGCCTTGGAACCCAGTATCTTCCAGTTGCTAGGTAAGCTAGCTCGTATACCATTCAACCACTCTCTGGGACCAAATTCAGTGGCTAGCCCATGCATGAACTCTAACTTCTACCATTTCGTGATGCATTTAGCGCGAATATAACCAGCCAGTGTTATCGGTGAGAACTCCATTCTCACGCCCTACTGGTCACGACTTTTGACTAGAACTGCAGGCGATTTCATCCTGTAGCCAGTTAGTCACTAGTGAGCGTCAGATTAATTTTCAAGAATCCCTACAAACCAATTCTTGATGAATCGGACAAACGCTGAGGAGACTGTCGAATGAAACCACACGTCAGGCCATTTCTCGAGTGGAACTTAAATGGAAGACAACTAGTGGGGCATCCGAGGGTGACATGGAGGAGATAAGACCCTATGACCAATAGTGGAGCCAGCTAAAGAGAACCACAGGGAATAGAACAAAGAGATGACTGCTGATGAAGCCCTGTGTTCCACCTCGGAACCCAAGGTAACAACAATAATAAAATAGTTTGGGACTCTTCATCAGTACGCACCCACCTGGTGGGGTTCGAACCCAGGACCTTCTGGTTACAAGGTGAGCTCGTATACCATTAAGCCACTGGGACCCGATACAATGGCCCATGATTTCTAACTTCTGCCAATTCACGATATAGCGCGACCCCTAGCCAATGTCTTCGGCGAGTATTTGTCCTCACACCCGACCTGCTGCACCCTACTGGAATTCATGGGCCATTGGATCGGGTCCCAGGGGCTTAATGGGATACGAGCTCGCCTTGTAACCAGAAGGTCCTGGGTTCGAATCCCGGTGGGTGCGTACTGCTGAAGAGTCCCAAACACTGGAAAGAAAAAGCTGGCTGTCCAGTACTCCCAGGTTTTCCAATGGTTCTCTAACTAATGTCAGCTTATGATGAAAATCCTGTAACCAATCAAATCCCTACAAACCAACACTTGAATATTCCTCGTAATTATCATTTGACGTTGTTATTTTATTACAACTAACATTCTAACTAGTTCAGCTAACTTCTATACTCAATCCTTGAAATTCCACTTTATTAAACAATTTATTACCCAATAATCACTCACTAATAGTACTTCTGAGTTTACACTAAATCATCGTTATTATTTTATCATTGTAACCGTTGTCCGTAGGACGAGCTGGGTACGGCTAAACGAACTTGTGAAATCATTTGGTAGATAGACAGTTGAACATAAGGAAGAAATTCGCTAACAGTATTATGTCGGATTGTAAGCATCCTCCCTGTACACAACTGTCTCCTTGCATCTCGTCAAGTAGGGGAACTAGAAGCAACCATAGAACACTATTACTCGGATGATGCAACAGTCCTTCCTCCCTCCGCCTTCTGTTTCATGTCAGGCAGGTCAGCCAGTGTACGAAGTCAACGAGGAAGAGAATTGTAAGACAATTCACAGTAAAAAATACATCAATTCGAAAGAAAATTTTTATTAAATATATATATAGATATATTCTCTTTACATACAAATGATATACTGAATCACAAACACAGGCACACGCATACGCACACAAGCATCAATACACAATATGAGGAAACTCTCATTAAGATCAGTCATAATAATAATAATAATAATAATAATAAATAGTGAATAGTTCTCACAAGACACTGTGATACGGAAAAAAATGGTTTGTGTTTAAAAGCAATGTCACAACAACAATAAAAATTGAAAAAACAAACAACAAGACAACCCGCCCCCCAGAAAACTCTGTGTGGTAGGCATGGTTATATATACACTTCCACACACACACAAATTCTTAAAGGGAAGACAAATAATATTATCATCATTATTATTGTAGCGTGAATAGTAACAGTGCTCATAGGATTACGTAAGAACGTGTTTGTTTATCTTTGTGCGCGCGCGCTTTCAATCAGAAATCACTCTTTTACTGTGTGTCACAACAAAGTAATGATGCCGGAATAAAAGTAACAATTACGTAATCAAACTACTCATCCATCCACCCACACATACACACACACAAGATAAGGAAGTAACACAAGTGAATTAGTACAGAGAAGGACAATAAATTTACATGGATACACATTCACATCAAGTTGTTCTGTTGCACATCATAATCGATAAGTGATATAACTAGAATTTACTGTACCCTTTCCAACGTCGACATCGACATGTCATGTCAAGTAAACACAAGAGTTATGACACAGAAGAAACCTCACTACCTTCTCCTTGATGTTCTTCGTTTTTACGTTTTCGTACAGAATACAGAATACACTTGGGCGGTGGGGTAGTGTGGCAAAGAGTTCAAAGTGTAGGACTACGCAATTATCACCACATGTACACGCACAATAATAATAATAATAATGATAATAATAATAATAATGTTGATATTGATAAAAAATCTATTCTGAAACAATTATCGAAATATTGATAAAGGAGAGATTTGTAAACGAGAAGAAGAAGGGGGAGAGAACAGCACAAAACAAAAGGCAGTCTGGCGAGTCAATGAAACCAAAAAAACAGCAGCACAAAAACGAATGATTGTAATACCGACGATTATGATAATGATAATAATAATTATTATAGGTAATCGATAAAAATGTAAACTTTAACAGAGACACTAGTGATAATACAATATTATATATATATGTGCGTGTGGAATATAGAAAAGTCTTAAATATGCAATTATTCACAACAATGATGGACACACATCATTACAAGACAGACAGACAAACATACAGACAGACAAACACTCACACACGCACATAGACGCATTGAGAGAAACGAAAGACAGATGGTAACAGGACAAAGGAACATAGGAGAAGAAGAACAACAGGAAATAGCGATAGATACGAATGGATGGACCCAATGTACACAGAAAAGTAAAGATATAGATAGATAGATAGGTATATAAGGTAGGTAGGTAGGTAGGTGTAGGTATATATAAACGCTGAAATGTACACAGGGCGCACACTCACACACACAAACACTGAGCAACAACGGCAACGACAACAGCAATAATGTCTTTTATACAAAGAAAACAACAATGGCACTCATTTTCTTGTCACCTCTTCAACGGTTACAATAAGGAGAGCACAGATATTATATATGTGTATATTCATAATAATAGTAATAATAATAATAATAATAATAATATTGAGAATGTACACCGCCTTATATATTATATAACGTAGTCATATCCTTCACAAACAGTTTGAGAACACTTCATGACTGTGTTTGCAAGAGGACAACAACAAGTGTACCTCACACCTGAAGAGGTTGTCATCCATCGGAGAAATAGTAGGAGTCGTTGAAATGTGTGTGTGTGTACGAATGTTTATTACTGGATAATTAAGGCACAATTCCTGCAATTATCTCTGCGTATCAAGTACCATATCAATAGGAATTAGGATGAGAGTTAGTTAGTTAGTTAGTTAGTTAGGCAAATAAATCGAAGGAAAGCATAAACAGCATGATAGTCTCACAGTTGAGTTGAGAGTAGACACAACAAAACAAAAGAAGAGAATCAGGAAAGATTGGCGAAGAAGACAGTCAGAGAGAATGAGGGGAGGGGTAGAGGCCATGCCACACACACACGCAGAGGAGACACAAGAATTCGAAGAAAAAGAACAACAACCATTCCTACAACCTTACCGTCCATCCATCCACCATAGTCTAAAGATAAAACACTACTAATGGAATGTTTGAAAACAATTTTTTAAATTAAAAAAAGACATTACTCAAATAAACCATCTGGATAAATGTGGAACGGGGGGAGTTAGGGGAAATGATTACAGAATAAAAATAATAATAATAGTAATAATCGCAGTAGTAGTAGAAGTGCTCGTTGTCATCGCCATCGCAGGAGACTAATCAACTAATCAATCTGGTTCACGAAATTGACTAACTTCTTGGAATATTTTTTTCTTCAATTGTCTAACCGGCAGATTGTCCAATTCTTCTTCAAAACTGAAAGGTTTTTTAGCGACAGGCTATAAAAATTTTTTTTTAAAAAAGAATGAAACGGAAGCATTACTTATTTATTTAAATAGGTTAAGAGCTTAGAGAAAAATACAGTCAGTATTAACAACCGGGAGTTCCTGAAAGGTTGTTTCAGCCTAGTTTGGGACTTTGAAGCTGTAAGTACCTGGTCACTCACTCTTCATCGATAGGCACTGGGTCCGGGATGTTCGAATTACACGGCGACCCTGCTTAAGCTACTGGGTTTACCAGAACTTACCCATTCATCGAAATGCTACTTAAACTCTTCTGAAATTCTTATTCTTTTAATTATGTAATTATGTCAAATAATCACTACATGAACTCGCGCGCACATATTTAATTAGCTTCTAATTCAACATTGTACAATTCTTGAAGGAAATGAAGAAAAAAATCGACTGATTTGGTTCTCTCTGCATATGTGACAACACTATGTTACTTACGAAATCTCACCACGGATACAAAAGGTTCGTTTTACATTCGCGAACCAATATACGTCATCTCTGGTTTAGCAAACGTGATATCCAGGTGGCTACCGACTAAAGGAAGTGTGTACTGCTCAGAAGTAGTTTGCTCCGTCATCCTTTATGCTTGGCTGTGAGTGAGACATGGTCATTGAGAGTGAAAGATATGAAAAGGCTAACTGGCTGTCTTTGATCATAGGTGTCTGCGTTCTATCTCCCATGTGAAGTAGTATAATACGATGAGTAATATTGAGGTTAGGCATCGGTCGAGTGGTAGGTAAGGAGGAGAAATCAATCGACGAGATTGTGAAGTCACGCCAATTGAGGTGGTTAAGACGTGTGTTGTCCATTCCTAACCATCGCCTTCCTCGACAATGGGCGACGTTAGCCAACACAGTACACATAAGATTAGGTTGGAAAAGAGATAGTAGTGGTGGTCGAACCAAAAGATGACTTCATCAGTCAATCAAATAGACAACAATTAGTTTAAGCCAACCAGACACACGTTGGGAGGTAGGTGTAAACTGTCTGACTGGTCTGGGTCCTCGGCATGGTAAAAACCAGTGGGCAGCTAGAGATAATTGCTGATTGAGATGGCTCAAAATCGTTCACAATGGTGGAGATGCATTCACTCCTTGTGATTCATTATATCCAATAAAATTCTATTGCTCTTCCATACTACTATTCTTTTTCCCTCACTAACACTTCTGTTTATCTCTTTTCTCTTCCTTTGTGTGCTATACGGAGGGAGTGTGGCAACTCGAACTGCTACACTTCTACGGAAAGTTCTATGTTGAAGCCAGTTAGTGAGTCAGTCAGTCTACGTCACAAGATATACTTCAGATGATTATCACTTTACATGTAAATCCTGTATGAAGAGGAAATATTTTGGAACTGAATATGCTTAGAATTTCTGTACTGTATGTTTACATACTGTCTGAAATATAGCTTTATTATTATCATTAGTTTTACTTCAATCAAATGCCTGCTCTCATGACCCATTTAGCCTAGTCAATAAAGCTATGGCATTTGAAACGATGGTTAATAGGTTCTAGTTTCAATGTGAACACCATTCATCACTCACTGGATGGATGGATCGATAAGCAGGTACACATACAGTGATGAGTCCCAAAAAAGGACGAAACACGTCTCGAATAGACTCCACCGTTAACCACCACCATTAAACCAAGAAACATGTTGTGACATATAATATTTAAAACACTCATGAAAAATAATAATAATAACAATTAGAATATTTACCTCGTCACTTGGATCATAATAATGCTCAAAATAAGGATGAGCTAATGCTTCTTCGACAGAAATACGTGTCGTTGGATTGAATGTGAGTAAGCGATCCAGTAGATCGATTGCTGTTCAAAAAATTATAACATAAAACATTGTGAATTAAAAGTAACAGCTAGATAGGTAGAAAATTATCTCAATCATTGTTACGATATTTACGATCATTGCTGCTGTTATTCTGAAGAAACGCGTACTGTACTGTACTTGTTCTAGCGTGTGACACTACGTCATCAGAATCAAAAACCAACCACCTTAAATATTCGAAATCAATCATTACTACTCTCTCAGGTTCCGAAAGTGGAATATAGGACTTCAACTGAAAGCCAATCTTCATTTCACATCCTTTTTCCACAGTTCTCTTTAACTGGTTCCACACCGATGTCCACAATCTTTCATTTCTTCCTCTCATGATCTAATCCTCCATACCACCCTCGTTGTTTTCCATTCGGGTTATTCTCGACAGCCTGTCTAACGTGTGATGTCACTCAACAGTCTACTCGCCGCGAATGGTAAATCCATCAATCCCTATTTCCTCCTGCATATTTATTAGGTGATAGATGTTTCACTGACCTGAAGGTCCTGGACGCAATCCTTATAGGTGAGGTGATCGACGACTACTGCAAAAGTGTGCCATCATCAAGGGCAAAATTGGTGTCCAGTAGTACCTGATCTTCAGTAGTTATCTAAGTGGTGTGTCAGTTCACTATCAAGATTGAGAACGATTGATCCATAAAATCCTTACAGACCAACGCCTGTAAAAAAATTAATTCGAATAGTTTACTGAGTAAAATGTCCCCCAATGCCATAGATAGTTCAACGATAAAAATGCTTGCTAACCACGTGTACATGCCGTTAGGTTAGTTCGATTTCCGCGACAGACGCATTCCTAAACTCTACTGTCAAATGGCTCGCCGACATTTTCCTACTTATCAGAAATAAACTTTGTCAGCATAGTATTGTTGATTTGGATTCATTTAAATTCGTTTATTCAGTACTTACTTGCTACTCACTTACTTTTCTCTCTCATGTTCCCAGTGGAAAATAGGATGCCTTCATGCTAGAGGATTGAAGTTTCGGTAGCAGTGGTGTTTACTTGTACGGAATGGGGTTGCTAGCCTCATGGCCAACCTCCCCTCTTTACCAGTCTTTTTACTGGGCTGAGTGAGGTAAAGGAGTACGTCGGCCAGGGATCAAACCCCGAACTACGTGAGGCGTGGTTGGCGAGCATTCTACCGCTGTACCACCGACTCACGTCGATTCAATAAATTACGCTGATGTATCCGGGAAGAAAATGATGTCCATGGATGTGACATCTCTTTTCACTATCAATGTTCCTCTCACTGAAACTATTTACTTTATGTACAGATTAATCGGGAATAATTTTGTAATTGGATTTATTCAATAATTTAATAATTCCAATTGTAGCATTAAGAATGCAATATTCAGCGAAGAGACTCTTTTCAACGAATTTATTATCAAGCTGTTTTTAAGAAATTATATCCGGTGAGGGAATTAGGCCAAAGGTGTGAATACATGAAATAATAATAGGAGTAGTAGTATGTAATGCAATTAAAATATTTGTGATTATAACCATAGTTAAATGTTAAGTGGCAAGACAATTAGTGTCATATATAGAATAATACATAAGGTGTATAAATGTTGGAAAGGGGTACATAATTATAGGATTACTAGGCGAATATAAAATGTTACATAACATCGTGTGAAATTTGATAAGAAGGGATTCAACACCACAAGAAAAATTTTGGAGTTAGAATAACAAGTGGGACAAGATGAAACAGTTCAAAGTGGAGCTTTGCACACACTACATTCCTCCCTTGTAAAACCATGCTGCTGGAATATGTTCTCGTATCCGTGTGGAAAGCGGCATTCTCTGTCTACGGCCAATGTACCTTGTTCCACAAAAGGAAAAAGGAAGTCTATGCGGAGCTCTATTCTAGAACACCTGATTAACTCTTGTCACTCTGCCAACCCTCATCATGATTTTAAAATCATCTACCGAATCCATGCTAACTTGCTGGTCGCATTTTCTTCGTTACAGACTTCTAAAGACAACTGAGGCTTTGGCTATTCATTCATGACTTTAGACCAGACCTTTGCGTACAAAAGAAGTATGTACAATCCCCATTTCTGCCTTGGTCGTAGAGGGATAGACATTTATTTATGTATGTATTTTATTTATTTAGTAATTCTATGTACGATTACTACGATTATTATTATTATTATTCTCACTCTGAATTGTTTCCGCTTGTCCCACTTATCATTCTAAATCCAAAAAGAAGACTTTTTACAATATTGAATTCTACCATATCAAATTTCACACCACGTTATGTGACATTTTATATTCGTCTACTAATCCTATAATTATGCACCCCTTTCCAACATCTATACACCTTGTGTATTATTCTATATATGACATTAATTATTTTGCTACTTGACATTTAACTATGATTATATTCACAAATATTTTAATTGCATTGCATACTACTCCTATTATTATTTCATGTATTCACACCTTTGATCTAATTCCCACACCGGATATAATTTCTTAAAAACCGGGTATATATACGATTGTGTGTGCGGTTAGGACGCTCGCCGACCATGCACATGGTCCGGGGTTCGATCCCCGGCCGACGAACTCCTTTACCTCGCTAAGCCAGAAATAAAAGCTGGTAAAGGGGAAAGGTTGGGCATGAGGCTAGCAACCCCATCCTGTAAAAATAAACACTGCTAAAGAAACTTCAAGCTTCTAGCTTGAAGCCCTATGTTCCACTGGGAACGTGAAGGAATAAAAAAAATACGATTGTACAGCTAAATAATAAATTCGTTGTTGAAAAGAGTCTCTTCGCTGAATATTGTGTTCTCAATACTAAACAGTCGTTTTATCCTAGTTCTGGATCAACACTGACATTAAGTATGGTCGAAAACGTATTCCGAAGACATGAACCTCAACAGCTATCATTCCACATTGATCAGAAACGTCAGACAATATTAGAAGAATACTCACTCAATAAGCACAATATCAGAGTTTTCTTCAAAACATCAAACACACCACGAAACCACCTTGTCCATATAAAAGACCAAATTCCTAAAGATCCTCTACCTAATAGTGCCTATGAAATAAACTGCTTGGGATGTGATGCGATATACATTGGACAAACATCACCAGAGAGAAATTAAAATCAAAAGAAATGAACACCATAGAGCCGCCTCTATTCGACCACCGAGAACGCCAACTGAACTAGAGAAGCTTGAAAAATCACCAGCCATTGGTCATCTACACACGACGTCATAAAATCAGGTCAAAAAATTGATTTTGACAATTTTGAAATAATTGAGAAAGATTTCAGAAATCATAAAGAACATCTCACATCATCAGAAGCACTTCACATCAAATGGAATCCAAATTGTCTGAATAAGAATGATGAACTGAAAAAGAATTCGACCTGGCTTCAACACCACTTACACACATACACTCATGAAATGACAAAATCAACACGAATTATTAAATTATTGAATAAATCCAATTACAAAATTATTCCCGATTAATCTGTATATAAAGTAAATAGTTTCAGTGAGAGGAACATTGATAGTGAAAAGGGATTTCACATCCATGGACATCATTTTCTTCCACGATACATTAGCATAACTTATCGAATCGACGCGCGTCGGTGGAACAGCGGTACAATGCTCGCCAACCACACAGAGTTGGCCAGGGTTCCACCCCCAGCCACAGACGCACTCCTTTACCTCACTCAGCCCAGTAAAAAGACTGGTAAAGAGGAGAGGTTGAGCATGAGGCTAGCAACCCCATCCCGTGCAAGTAAACACCACTGCTACCGAAACTTCGAAGCTCTAGCTTGAAGCCCTATGTTCCACTGGGAACGTAAAGGAAAAAAAGTAAGTAAGTAAGTAGCAAGTAAGTATTGAATCGACGAATTCAAATGAATCCCAAACAACATTACATACTATGCTGACAGAGTTCACTTCTGATAAGCAGGAAGATGTCTGCGAGCCATTTTTGACAGTAGAGTGAAAATCTAAGCCACCTGAAACTCGCAAAACACTTCTATTCGCCTTTTTCCTGTCACACCAAGGAAATACGTGTTTTTAACTACTCTAGTAACTATTCATTAACCCCTATCCAATTGAAAGCTTTGTCGTTGAGTCCAAATTTCTGTGACATCTCGACAAATTCAAGTGACTTGGATAGGATAAAAAGAAGTCCAGTTCCAATCACACTGATCCATCATCAGATAAGTGTGATCTTCTCTCAGTGTGTCAAACAAATCATATGCACAATTCAATTCAATTCAATTCTACAGTATTGAATGAATGGCTGTCACAGCAGTATATGAATAAATACAAAAGCAAATGTCAAACGATTGATTTCATCTGACCAACACAGAAAGCAGCAACTACTTGAGATTTTAAGCAATAAAGACTTGATGTCGATTCGTCCCGATAAAGGCACTGGCATTGTCCGGGTGAATATAGCAAAGACTATGCCGATAAAATATTAATTATCCATCATATCAGATGGAAACCAAATTTTCAAATGAAAGTAACCAGAAAGGACAAATTGAAGGGAGGATAACACAAATGCTGAAGAAGATGAAGAACAAATTGATTATCAGCTCTGAATTATATGAATTCTGTAATTCCCCGGTTATATGCTCTACAGAAAATGCACAAAGTGAACGTGCCACTACGTTCAATCTTGGATATGATAAACTCCCAAAACCATTATTATTATTTCCTTTAATTCCTAGAGGAACATATGGCTTCAGCCGTGCGTCTCCATTGCGTTCACTTCTCTGCTAGAGTCCTCACCTCGCTCCAAGTCTGCCCACACGTTTTCATCTCGTCTTCACATGACCTCCTCCAAGTCACCCTCACCCTTGCACTGACGACCAACTCTCCGCTTCCCTTTCGGGTTCCACTCGAGCAATGGCTTGTCTATTGATGTCACTTGATGGTTTGTTTTCTCAGAGTATGGCCAATCCATCTCCATTTCTTCCTGTATATTTGTTTCACAGTTGGTTCCTGGTTGGTTTGCTCATCGCCAGAGATCTGTGTTGCTGATCTTTTCTGGTCATCTGAACTTGAGTATTGAGCGAAAACTGCTGTTAATGAAGGTTTATAGTTTGTTTGAGATGCTCTTTACGACGCGCCAAGTCCCAATACCATGCTACTACCAAACGGCTCGCAAACAGTCCCCTACCTATCAGAAATAATCTCTGTCAGCGAAGTGTTGTTTCGGATTCATTTGAATTCGTCGACTGAATAAGTAATGCTAATGTATCCTAGAGGAAAATGATATGAATTACAAAATATTGTGAAATGGTCGACAATGGTGGCGATTCTTCTTGTTTTATTCCTTTACGTTCCCAGTGGAACAAAAGGGCTTCAAGCTAAAGGCTTGAAGTTTCGGTAACAGTGGTGTTTACTTGTACGGGGTGGGGTTAGTAGCCCCATGCCTAACCTTCCCTCTTCTTAGCAGTGTTATTACTGGTTTAGCGAGGTTCGAGAGTGAGTCTGTGGCCGGGAATCGAACCCCGGGCGACCTGAGTGGCTGGCGAGCATTCTACTCTCTGTGCCACCGACGCACCGACAATGGTGGTGATTAATCACATAATAGACTCGTAGAATATGGGGTAAGCAAAATTGACAAGTTAGTTCAAGGTTATGTAGAGATATCAGGTGAGTACAGAGTATGGGTTTTAAAGAGGATATAGTAAGACTGAAATAACTAATCTGTTACTTTTCTACGTAAAATTACATCGGCCGCATATAATTGGCCATTAATTGTAACGATAACATATATTTTATTCTTAAATTTTCAAGTGTTGGTTTTGTAGGGATTTTGTTTGATTGGATGGAGGATTTCATCATGAGTTGACATCAGTTAGAGAACCACTGCAAAACCTGTAGGGTGTACTGCACAGTTGTTTCATCAGCCCAGTTTGGGACTCTTCATCAGTACGCACCCACCGCCATCGTGGTGATTGTTGGAGATGATCTGCAGGAAGCTATAGATGCACCTAGCTATCGTGCTAGTTGGTGCTCACCAATCGGCAAGCTGCAGTAGCGTCAATCTTGAAGGAACTGAAGTCACTTCTTAGATTCGAAGCCGTGTCACCCAGTGATCGCTGTGGTCAAAGACGTTACCTCTAAGGAGTTATTGAGGCTCGCTGTCAACATATTGTAGGACTGTATTGGATAATCTGATTGAACATTAGTTAGTGACTAGTATAATGTGTCTGGTCCTTTGTTTGGAGTTCAGCTGCTAGCCCGAATAACTTAAAGATAACGTCTCTTTTCCCGTAGGACTCACTGGGTAACATGGCTTCGAATCTCAGAATGGACTTCAGTTCCTTCAAGACTACAGACAGTACGCCTTCCTGTTGCTGCTGCTGCTGGATTCAACATAGAACTTGGCACCGATGTGCAGCAGTTGGAGTTGCCACGTTCCAAATAGCACACAAAGGTAGACAGGAAAATGAGAGAAGAGTATCAATAGAATTTAGATAAGTATATGAGTGAAACAGAATGAGTAATGGTAGAAAGGAATATGAAGGTTAAAGAGACTGAATACATCTGCGTAAGCCATTGACAACGATTTCGAGCCATGTCACCTATTGTCTCCAGCCTTCATTGATTCTTAGAGTCCCGACGGCGGGCCCCAACCCGGAAGTCTGCATCTCCCTACCTGACTCAGTTTAACTGTCAAGGATTTCATGGATTGATTGATGCCATGTTTTTGTTTGGCCACCACTGACTCTTTTCCAACCTGCACCTATATCACCTAGTAATGCCCACTGTGGTGGGGAGACGATGGTTAGGCATGCGCAGCACGTGACCTAACCATCTCAATCTATGTAACTTTATAGCCTCTTCGAGTGATTTTCCCTCTTTGCCCAACACTCTACGCTTAACGTCAACATTACTTACCTTATTATACCACCTAACGTGAGAAAGAGATCGTAAACATCTGTGGTCAAAAACAGACAATCTCTTCATGTCTTCGGCTCTCAATGGCCATGTCTCACCGCCATAGAGAAGGACGGAGCGAACTGCTGAGCAGTATACACGTCCCTTGGTTGACAGCCGGATGTCACGCCTACGCCAGAGACGGTGTAAGTTAGCGAAAGCAGCCCGAGGTTTTTGGATCCGTGCTGTGATTTCGTCACCAATCAATCCGTTGGTGCTGATACAACTCCCCAAATAGGTGAAGTGGTCAACATGTTCTATCACTTCACTCCCTATCACTAAGCTAGGAGTTGACGTAGTCCAGTCATTCCTGTAGCAGCATCTTACATTTTACAGGAGCGAATCGCATGCCAAACATACGAAGATTGCTGCTCAAGGTGTTCAGAAGACTCTGCATTTTGTCAGCGTCCTCCCCTAACAGGACTATGTCGTCTGCGTATTCTAAGTCTATAAGACTATTCCCTGGTAACAAGTCGATTCCTAAGTCATTAAGTTCAGTTAAGGATACTTCCATTAGCATATCTGTAATGAAGTTAAACAGAAAAGGGGAAAGTGGACATCCTTGACGGACACCACTGGTTGTTATCAATTCAGATGACAATTCCCCATAAGCCCTTACACAGCTACGTGAGTTTGAGTAGAGTGCCTTGATTAGTGCAATGTACTTTCTTGGCACTCCCTTCATAGTCAAACATTGCCATAGAACCTCTCGATCCACGGAGTCGAAGGCCGTCTTCAAGTCAAGAAATATGGCAATTGTTGGACGCCTAAAAGTGTGCCTATGTTCTAGGATCTGTCGGAGAGTGAAGATATGATCTATGCACCCTCTACCTGGCCTAAAGCCCGCTTGATTTTCCCTCGTTTGTTCCTCCCGAGTTCGGCTTAGTCTGTGCATGATTACTGAGCCTAGGATTTTAGAGACTATGTTCGTTAGGCTGATTCCTCTATGATTATCACATGAGGACTTGTCTCCCTTCTTGAATATTGGTATAATAAGTGACTTACCCCAGTCTGATGGAACCGTCTCTGATTCCCAGACGTTACCTAGTACCTTAGTTAAACTATATACTAGTATGTCAGCCCCATATTTAAACACCTCCGGAATAATTCCGTCGGGTCCTACCGCTTTTCCTCGTTTCAAATTACAGATAGCTTTGGTGACCTCACTTACAGACGGCGGGCCAGTGTCTATATCCCATTCGGGTGTGTGCTGGATGGCGGGGAGGCTCAGTGTGGCTGTAGGCAAGTTAAACTGTTCCTCGAAGTGTTCTTTCCAGCGTCCGAGGCGTTTATCCTGAGAGCTAATTAAGGAGCCATTTTTCTCAGAAATAGTCTCACTTATGGTTTGCCTTCTCCCACCCGTTACCCTGATGAGTCTAAAGAGTTGCCTATCGCCTTGCTGACTAGTGAGTGCCAACTAGCACGAGGCCTGGGCGCAGCTAACGCTTCCTGTGGCCGATTGCCTCCAACAATCTAATGAAATGTTTAAAAACTAATATTTGAACTTCACTCTTTCTTCTATCTGTTCAGTTCACATCGGTTATATCACACATATACACTTAGATGAATATATATATAATTCTCAGTCATTTGACGTGAAACTGCATCTGTCTGAATTCACCCGAATTAGGTCTAATCGACTGTCTAATTAATATAAACACTGACTGTTACGTCTTCACAGAGTGGGGGAGTGAGAGAGACGCACGGTCTTAGTGTTTATGATGTGAAATAATGATTTCAAACATTTTGTGTACACAACACATAACATGATTGAGGATAAACAAATTAGCTAAGTGAGACGAAACAAAACAGAACAAACAGAGCGAAGATTCCCCATAATAAAAGTGCAAACAGCACACATATGAACATCAGTATGTCAGAGGTAGGATACTCGCCAACTACACTGCCACACATGGCCTGGGATTCTCTATATCGCCACCTGCCAAGTCGCTCCTTAACCTCACAAATTCACCAGTAAGGCTAAAACAACAGAAAGCAAGACACGTAAGCCAAGGTATATTTTCTATTGATCAAACCGCTGTTTATATTCACATCTACAGTTTATAGTCTTTAACCAGTCACTGAGCGTGTGATTTTGGCTAACATTAAATTATATGAAATAGAATGTTCAGATATACATAGTAGTCTTTCGATAGAGTAGTGTATAACCGTGAGAAAATTATTCTATCTCTAACATCAAATAGAATGTCCAATTATATATACGTAGTATTCTGTTGCTAATGCTGTATGGAACCGTGGGAATATGTGAGAATAATATTCCGTTGGCACATATTGTCTGTATCACACCACCACAAGACTAGTAAAGAAGGAAGGCTTTGAGTGTGAGGATAGTAGCGACCCTACCGCTTAAAAATGAAAGAAAACCACCACAAGTGAAACTTCAAAACTCAAGAGGTTTGAAGTCCTCCTATGTTCCAGTAGGAACGTAAAGGAATAAAATACACAAACAACGTTGGACCATATGATTGAGTGGATGTTATTTGAGACAATCAGAATAAGAATAAATATGACTAAGACATGTCGATGACACCTTTGTGCTATTGAAACAGGACCTACACAGCTCATTCTTGGAGAAACTGAACAATTAATCTCCAAGCATTCAATTTACTTTGGAAACAGAATTAGACTTTGGTCAGTTAACAGATTGCCTGTTGAAGAGGAAAGGAAACAGATAGTTGAATATGTCTATATTCAGGAAGAAAAGACAACTCAGCAAATATCTAGACTTCGGATCATCACACCTCACCAGTGGAAAGGTATCAGTTGTCTCAAGTCTTCTCAGACGACTACACTCTATGATGATGACAGATTAGAAAGAAAAATAAGAAGAAATATCAAATATTACGGAAATCCTCAGGAAAAATAACTATCCAAAGAACTTGATGGCTAAAACCAACATCAATATTAAACATGGTCGAAAATATATTCTGAAGATGTGGGACCTCAAAAGTTGTCATTTCATAGTGACCAGACACACACCGGACGATATCTGAAGACTTCTCAATAAACACAACATCAGAGTTTTCTTCAAAACATCAGACATGCACACTGCAAAGCAACGCTGTCCATCTACAAGACCGAACTTCCAAAGATTCACAATCTAATTATGTCTAAAAAATAAACTGCTTGGAATGTGATGTGACATACATCGGACAAACTTCGCAGGAAATTAAGGTCAGGAGAAATGAACACCGTACAGCCACCTCCATTCAACCACCGAGAACACCAGTTGAAGTAGAAAAGCTTGAAAAATCATCGGGCATAGGTCGCCTACACACGACGCTACAGAATCAGGTTACAAAATTGATTTTGACAATATTCAAAATCATTATCCAGAAAAATTTTAGAAATCACAAAGAACGTCTAACATCATCAGAAGCACTTCATATCTAATGGAATGTAAATTGTCTTAATACGAATGATGGACTAAACACCGCTGCCTTCCCATTAAGTAGTGACAAAATCAACACAAATGTGATAAGCAATTTCATTATGTAAAGACAAGCTGCTTTAATAATTTTATACGATTATCGAATCCAACAGTCTATACATGGCTTTGTTGTATTTACCAATTTCACCAACTTGACAACGTGAAAGTTACTTCATACTGAAGAACGATGATGAAATTTGCTATATATATATATATATATATATATATATATATATATATATATATATATATATATATATATATGTTTAAGGTAAGATTACGGATTGATATCAGTTAGAGAACCATTGAAAACCAACCAGGAAGTATTGGACAGCTGTTTCCTCAACCTAGTGCTTGGGACTCATAGGCAGTGCGTACCCACCGCCAAGGTTCAAACCCAGAACCTTCCGGTTACATGATGCTCGCTAGTGACTACTGGCTACAGGACGAAATTGTCTGCAGTTCTACGGAGAAGTCATCACAAGCAGTGGAGTTCATACAGTTTGAAATGACGATGGAGTTCCCACCGATGACATTGGTTGGTGCCAGTCGCACCAAGTTCATCACGAATTGGTAGAAGTTAGAATTCACACATGGGAAAGCCATTGAATCGGGTCCCAATGGTTGAATGGTCTACGAGCTAGCTTGCCTTGTAACCGGAATGTTTTGGGTTTGAACTGTGTTAGTGGGTGCGTACTGATGATGAGTCCCAATCTAGGACGAGACAACTGTCTGTCCAGTACTCCCGGGTTGGTTTTCAATGGTTCTCTAACTGATATCAATCCATCGTTTTTCTAATTACCCTGGGAAATATAAAAACTTTTATAAAACTACCTACCCACCCTATTTGATTAATAGGTGAACAAACCGCCCCCCCCCGCCACACACACACACAAATTAAAAGGGAAACAAAAACAACCACTTTTCTTTCCCAAGTTGTAAAGGAGTAAAACAAAGAGACAGATACGCACACACACACATGGGGTGCTTACTTTTAGCATCAGCTTTAGGATATAAATCTTTCCAAGCTTTTCTAGGATTATTTTTAAACTTTTCAACAAAACTTCGAGCCTGTAAAACGAGAGAAAAAAACAAACAACAACAAAAAACAAATAATTTCAAATAGTAAATAAAATTAAATTATCATACTTGGTCCGTGTTGTAAGCGACAGAGACAATGTTAAGCGTGAAACTTATGACTTGCTTTGTTATTGACAACATAATTTTAGGCTCTTTTATTTCTCTCTTATTTTGTATTCTTTAGTGAACTCCTTCTTAAACATACTTAGCTACCTAAATTATTAACACTGGCTTCCTTTTTGTAATTTACTGTATTCCTTCTTTTGTGTATCTACTGGTTCCGACTATATTAGCACTATGAGTATTACAAAATTGTCCTGTCATTAACCATCATGTTATTATTAGTTTTTGTGGTTGTTTTTTCTTATTTTCTATACTTTTCGGCAATATTAAACTGACAATCACTGGTTATGAACGCCATTACCATCATCTCAAAATTTTGTATTATGCAGGATTACTCACACTACCACTACAAACACTGCATTAGATCTGACAATAAAAAACAAAACAACAACTCTGAAATGTTATTTAATGATTGTTTAGAGTTGTTTCAATCAAATTAACTGAGCATCTTGGCGATAAACATTCCTAAATATCATTTCATAACTTCTTGTATGACTATAGCTTTACTGTTACCATGCATAATCATATCATAGCTTCCACTACTCAATACCGAGTTATTATTATATGTTTATTCTCCTCTCTACTTCTTGGTATTTTTTCGCATTTATAATTATTTTTGTGTTTATCCTATTTTCCGGTTGTTTTTTTTTGCTGTTGGTGTCTTAAGATTTATTTTTTTTGTTAAATACTCCTTTTAAATGTTTGTAAAATTAGATGCAAATATTGTAGATATGTGCTGAAAATTCCACACTGTACTACTAGTATTGTTTCTGGAATAAAGCAAACCATTATTATTATTATTTTATAATAATTGGTCACTATGTATGTGTATGTATAAATTTGTACATTATATGGTTGGTGGCAATCGGTCACAGGAAGCCTTGACTGCACCTAGGTTTCGTGCTAGTTGCCACTCATACCAGTCAGTTAGCAAAGCATGTATCTGAATTTTTGAAGGAACTCGTGTCGCTCTTGAGATCTAAACGTGCACCACCTAGTGCAGCAGTCGGAGACGCTACGTTATCACTGAGCTATTTGGCGTGGTGATTCAGCTCCTCTAGGACTGTGGTTTATTATTAGATGCTTTGATTAGACACACTAGTTATCAGCTAATGTCCAATCAAAGTATAAATAAGTGTGCTGCGTAAACAGTCCGCTTTGTCCCCCTTTATGGCTGTGAGACATGGCTACTGAAAGTGGAAGATATGAAAATGCTGGAGAGTTGTCGTTGACCATAGACGTTTGCGTTCTATCTCCACTGCCTTCCACGACGAGTTGTGTCAGCCGACATACTATCAGGTTGGGAAAAGAGTTAAAAATGGTCAAACCCAAACCTAACATCAATTTTGTGAAGTCTTTGGCAGTTTAGTCTAGGTTAGACACCTAAGAATATTATTTTATTCCTTCACGTTCCCATGATATCATGAATTTGTCATATTCAAGAATGGACGTAATGGTACGTTCTTTTGTAGAACATATAACCGGGGAATTACAGAACTTGAGGGTCGTATTTGCTCAGATAAATCAGAGCTGATAATCAATTCGTTCTTCATCTTTCTTCTTCAGCATTGGTGTTATCCTCCCTTCAATTTGTTCCGTGTGGTCTTTCTGGTTACTTTCTCTTGAAAATTTTGTTTCCATCTGATATGATGAATAATTAATATTTTATTGACGTAGTCTTGGCGATTCATCAGGACAATGCCAGCAGCTTTATCGTGACGTATCGACATCAAATCTTTATTGTTTAAAGTCTCAAGTGGTTGATTTCTGTGTTGGTCAGCTGAAATCAATCGTTTGACATTTGTTTTTGTATTCATATACTGCTGTGACAACCATTCATTCAATACTGTAGAATTGAATTGAATTGAATTGTGCATAATGATTTGTTTGACATTGAGAGAAGATCACACTTATCTGATGATGGATCAGTGTGATTGGAACTGGACTTCCTTTTTTTTCTATCCAAGTCACTTGAATTTGTCGAGATGTCACAGAAATTTGAACTGAACGACAAAGCTTTCAATTGGATAGGGGTTAATGAGTAGTTACTAGAGTAGTTGAAAACACGTATTTCTCTGGTGTGACAGGAAAAGGGGCGAATAGGTGTCTTGCGAGTTTCAGGTGGTTTAGATTCTCACTCTACTGTCAATAATGGCTCGCAGACATCTTCCTGCTTATCAGAAATAAACTCTGTCAGCATAGTATGTATTGTTGTTTTGGATTCATTCAAATTCGTCGATTCAATACTCACTTTTTTCATTTACGTCCCTAGTGGAACATGTGGTGGCTTCAAGCTAGAGCTACGAAGTTTCGGTAGCAGTAGGTTTTCTGTATTTCTACGGAGTGGGGTTGCTAGCCTCATGCCTAACCTTTCGTCTTTACCAGTCTTATTACTGGCTTAGAGAGGTAGAAGAGGAGTGCGTCTGTGGCCGGGGATCGAACCCCGAACCACGTGGGGCGTGGTTGGCGAGCATTCTACCGCTGTGCAAGCAATGCACAGATATGTAAGCAGATGTAGATTATCTGGTCGGGATCCTCAGGATGCTAAAAAGCAATGACAGGAGGCTGACTATTGGTAACAGATCTCAAAATCGTTTGTCAACGACACAAATGCACTCAATCCTTCATTAAACTCTCTTGTTTTTCCATGCTAACTTGATTGGTTGACTGGTTTCAACACTGAACATTGCACAGGTGTGCACCAGTTCGAGTTGCAACTCTCCCCCCCCCCCATGTAGCACACAAAGCAAGAGAAGAGAGTAAAAAGAGGTTCAAAAGAGAGAGACAGAGAGAGATAATAAACAGAAGTGTGAGTGGCGGAAAAAGAATAGTAATATGAGAGATTAATAGAGTTTTATTGGATATGAAAGATCCCAAAGAGCGAATGTATCTGCACCAGCCATTGACAACGATTTTGAGCAATATCACCAATTGCCTCCAGTCACTGAGTCTTAGAATCCAAATGGCCAAACCAGAAAGTCAATCTACATCTCCCTATGCGACTTAAACTGACTGTTATGGTTTGGTCACTATTAGCTCTTTACCAACCTGATGCTATGTTAGTTAACATTTCCAGTCGAAGAAAGAGATGGCTAGGTATGCGTAACACATGTCCTAGCCATCTCAATCGACGAAGTTGTCAAGCTACATCGATTGATTTTCCCTCCTTACCTAACACTCGACCAATGCCTAACCTTAATATTACTCACCCTACCGTACCACCTAACATGGAAGATAGAACGCACACGCCTCTGATCATATTTTTCACTTTCCATAGCCATGTCTCACAGCCATAACGGAGGAGAGACAGTACGCACGATAGCCAAATATCATGTCTCGACTGTAGATAACGTAAGTTAGTAAATCACACACGCACCTTTTGTTTCCGTGCTGAGATTTCGTCAGTGATCGGTGCTGTTGGGGTTAACGCAACATCTCAAATAAGTGGAGAGTAGTCAGCACGCTCCACTAACCACTTCACTTCCTATCTTTAAGTTAGGAGTCAGTGTAGTCCACTCCTACAGTATCATCTTATATTTGACAGAGGAAGCGAATCGCATGCCAAACATTCGAAAATTGCTTCCTGATTAAGGTGTTCAGAAGACTCTGCATTTTGTCAGTATCTTCACCTAGGAAGGAGGACAGTATCATCTGCATACTATACTTTAAGTCGACAAGACAGTCCTCTGGTCAATCCCTAACTCGCTGAAGTTAGTCAGGGTCAATTCCATTAGTGCACCTATTATGAAATTACATCAAAACAGTGACAAAACTGAGCACAGTTGACGGATACCACTGGTTGTCATCACTTCAGATAACAATAACTCTCCGAAGGCTCTACGATATATATTGACGCATCTGAACTTCTAGTCTTATCGCTACTCAGTTGAACTTTCCAGGAACAAGACTATTCCAGCCAACATAATATGTTGGCCGGAAGCCGTGACCACTGGGGTACGGCTGGTCAGATGTGAGGACAAACACTCATCACCAATAACGCTGGCTAGTGCCAGTCGCGCTGTTTCCAGAATCGGCAGAAGTTGGAATTCATTGGCTAGCCATTGGATCGGGTCCCAGTGGCTTAATGATCTACGAGCTAGCTCGTCTTGTAACCGGAAGGTCCTGGGTTCTAACTCTGCTCGGTGGGTGCGTACTGACGAAGAGTTCCAAGCGCTAAGACCTTCTCTGACCGATGTCAGCTCATGATGAAATCCTCTAAAGCTATTATTATTATTATTATCATTAGTTAAAAGCTGTCTTGTTATCAGTCTTGTGATTCATAGTTAATCAAATGTTTTGCCACATGTGTTTATCGAGATTCCCCCCAGTTCAATTGCCTTTCAAACCATTTGGGTATGTGTTGTCTCCCACTTCCTATGTACGTGTGACCACACACGCACACACACACACACACACATGGAAATTGATATACAGTATAGAATGTGACATAATCACTTGTGTAATGTTGAGACACACATGTGAGGTAGAGCATATATATATTGTTAGCTTCTCAGATAAATATATGTCACAAATAGATCACATTTTTCAAATAAACTCAGTCTTTGTTGGTATTAGATAGTTGGAGGCAGTCGGCAGGAAGCCTCGGACCTAGGTTTCGTGCTAGTTGGAACTCATCAGCAAGGCGTATCTGCAACCTCGAAGTAAAAACTCATGTCCCTTCTAAGATTCGAACCCACGTCACCCAGTGCTGTAGTCAGAGACGATGGCGAGCTACTCAGAACGGTGGCCATATTGCAAACCTGAATGAAAGAATTCAGCCTGCATCAAAGAAATGACTAGACACATCACACTAGTTACTCGTGTACAATCAAAGTATATATATAAAGAGGAATGTAACACTAACCTTGTCATTTACAATCCATACTTGATCCTCCTTACTCGGTGATCCTAAGACTCCGAGGATAAGGGTTAACTGTTCAACATCTGATTAGAATAAAAGTTAAGGAAATTAAATGGTACAAATATGGTTTAATTTTCAAGTATTGATCATTTTTTAGGGATTTCGTTTGATTGGTTGGAGTCGACATCAGTTAGAGAACCAATGGAAAACCATCCAGGGAGTACTGGACAGTCAGCTGTTTCGTCCTAGTGCTTGGAACTCTTCATCAGTACGCACCCGCCACAGGGGCTCGAACCCATGACCTTCTGGTTACAGCGCTAATGCGATCGTAGACCATTAAGCCACTGGGACCCGATTCAATGGCCAGTACATGAATTCTAACTTCTGCTAATTCATGACATAGCGCAACCACTTCGCAATTTCTTCTTTCGATGAGTTATTGCGCCTCACCAAACTAGGACGAAACAGCTATCCAGTACTCTCTGATTGATTTTCCAATGGTTCTCTAATTGATGTCAGCTCATGATGAAATATGGTCTAAATTATTTCCCTTATCTATCCATCAGGGGAAGAGAATTTCTGAACTGTATTTCACGTGTTAACAGTTTCTGTGGTAATAAATATTAGGAAAGACATATATACATATATAAGCAAATGCAGGCAATATAAGAAGCACCATAGCTATATGCTTTACTTGAAGCTGTCATACTATATGACATTACATAAGTCTGAAGACATACTAGTGTAACGACAGAAGACAAGGGCCAGGCAACAGATCGTTTATTGAGAAAATCAACTGACATTTATAGATTTTTATGTACATTATTGTCAGCGAAGAAGCAACTTCTTCTGATTGGTTGTTTCCTTGCTGAAGGTTATTCTGTACTGCTTCTGATCGTTTCTTAGAAAGTTAAGTCATATATCTACGATTCGTATTTGCACACGTTAAGTCTCCTGTGATTGGTTGGTGAGTCCCTCAAAGGTTAAGCTTTGTAATTGTTTTACTCATGACCCCGATTCGGGAATTAGCATTGACGTAAATTGCTGTCTACAATTTCTGGCTTGCAACCAGCTCTCACCAAACTAGTAACGAAATTTAGTATTATTATGAGTACTAGCGCATTTCGTCTTATTTGGGACTCGTCACCTGGATGTACCTGCAATCCAATGCTAGTCACCATCCAACAATTAACTCCTAATTACATGCCTAGACATCTTCGAAGCATCTACAAAAGAAGTCGACATGTCAACCTGAGACCAAACACTTCGATCCAATCAATCGACGGGAAAATCTAAAGTTGAATTAAATAATTAATATGACCCGCTGTTGCCCAAGAGGTAGTGGCTCTCGTGGCCCAAGTGGTCTAGTGGATAACGCTTTGGCGTTTGAAACTATGACCACTGGGTTCGAACCTCGGTGGTGGGAACGTCTTCACTCATTGTGGAATACAAGTAAATCTGTTAGTCAGCGTTTCCCGAGTAGGACGAAATGCGCATTGTCCTGGATTCCACACTGCCAGTCACCATCCACCAATTAAAGAACTAGACACACATTACACTAATTACTAACTAGTGTCCAATCAAAGAAAAAAATTCATACACTAAGATACGAAAAAAACAACAACAACCACAACAAAATGTATAAAGGATACAATGTTTTCCAGGGAATAATGGTCGACGATTTAACATCTCGCCAAAAATACAACCCACAGACCATATATCGATTGCTTTTGTATAACTTTTTGAACTGAGCATAATTTCTGGCGCTCTATACCATCGTGTTGCAACATACTCTGTTAGCATACCCATATGATCATGCTCAGGATCATTGACTCGAGCTAATCCAAAATCACAGATCTAAATATTAAAGAAAAAGAAATAAACACATACACATACTTCTGGTTACTCGCTGCTAATCAATATTTGACAAAGACTGTATTGAATACAACTCGAATGAGTTCCATGTGAAATAAATATTGTAGCATTGTAGTTCAATTAAATAGTCTGTCATTGGCTTTCATCTTTCTTGATTTGTGTTTGTAAGTATGGTAATGTACTTTTTGCAGTCTAAGTGAAAAGCATTTTGATGCAAGACTGGTAAAAGCTTGTACCTGTACTCACTCCAGCAGATTTACCACTTGAAGTTATAGGTAAGTTCATGTATATAGGAAATTATCGGACTACTGGAAGTGTAACGGATGAGATCTCCGACTGTATATTGAAAGCCAAGGCGACATAAACCAATCTGGCCCATTTGAATGTGTTCAAACATCATGATATCTGGCTATCGACCAAAGGGCGTGTGTACTGTTCGGCAGTTCGCTCCGTCCTCCTTTAATGGCTGGCTGTGAAACATGGCCATTGAGAGTAGGGGATACGAAAAGGCTGGCTAGCTGTCTTTGATCATAGGTGCCTGCGTTCTATCTCCCGTGTGAAATGGTATAAAAAGGTGAGCAATATTGAGATCAGGCACCGGTCGAGTGCTAGGTAAGGAGGGGAATTGAATCGACGAGGTTGTGAAGCTACATCGACTGAGATGGTTAGGCCATGTGTTACGCACGCATGACTAGCCTAACCATCGCCTTCATCGACAATGGGCAATGTTAGCTGACGTAGGGTCAGACTGGAAAAGAGCCAGAGGTGGTCAAATCAAAACATGGCTTCATCAGTCAATGAAATCTACAACAGTTAGTCTAAGCCACGTAGGAAGGTGTAGACTTCCTGGTTGGGGTCCTCAGGACGGTAAAAACTAATGAAGGCTGGAGACAACCGGTGGCATGGCTCAAAGTGATCGTTCTCAATGGAAGGCGCAGATACATCCACTTCTTGTTACTTATAATACCCAATAAAACTATATTGTTCATCGTTATTACTATTCCTTTTGTCTCATATCTCTGTCTACTGTGTCTATGATGCATTTTTTCTACTTTCTTCTCTTGCTTTGTATGCTACATGGAGGGAGTGTGGCGACTTGAACTGCTGTACATCGGTGCAAAGTTCTATGTTGAAAACAGCCAATTAGTCAGTCAGTTCAAACATTTACCTAGATCAATAGGCAAAACAGACGACTGCTTGACTGACTGAGTCAGTCTTCTTTAGAAGTAACAATAATAATAATAATAATAAGGAATTCCAAGTCTCGATATTACGGTCGTCTATAAAAGGACCAATAGAAATTCTAGATAAGATTCTTAATAAGGTTGGATATTAAGGTGTCATCTGAACCAACTAATTCACTCAGAGACAAACTTTGTCGCCTTAAGTAGCCTATAGATCTCATTAGAACAGATAAACTAATTGACAAAAATATCATGCAATGATTGTGAAATCAATTATAAATAGGTCAAACTTGTAAACCTAAGTCAGTTAGGTTATTAGAACGTCGAAATTTAGCTAAGTGTAGAATAATTGACTGAGCTAAGTGTTAAAGTATACGTGAAGAGCAGCCTGGTTAAATCATTGGGTTGCTAGAATTTCTATCCAACAAAATGTTGCTTGCAGTCTTCTGCATTTCTCTTATTGTTTTAATTATGAAACTATATCAAATGATCGCTACATGAACTCGCGCACTCAAATATTTAATTAGCTTTCACCAAAACTACAGGAGGAACGGACGAGGATGTCAAATGGAGAATCGGGAAGGCAAGAAACACATTCACCAATCTGAAACCAATCTGGAAATCTTCTTCACTCAACATCAACAACAAAATTCGGAATTTCAATACAAACGTCAAGTCAATTTTGCTTTACGGATCAGAAACTTGGCGGGTTACAGAGAATTTTTCCAGCAGGTTGCAGACCTTTATCAACAACTAACTGTCTTCGCTGGCTCTCTACTGAAGATCAGATGGCCGGAAAGAACAAGAACCAACAAGAAACTATGGGAAGAAACAAAACAGGAACCAATCGCTCAACAAATATGCAGGAGAAAGAGGACATGGATTGGACACTCACTCGCTGAGGAGGCCACTCGCTGGGTGACATCGCGCGTCAGGCCAACGCTCGAGTGGAACCCGAAAGGGAAGCGGTGAGTGGGACGTCCCAGGGTGACATGGATGAGATCGTGTGAAGAGGAGTTGAAACAGCATGGACTAACCTGGATGCAAGTGAAAAGTACAGCAGAAGATAGAAGCAAGTGGAGACGTGCAGTTGAAGCCCTATGTTACACTAGGAACCCAAGGGAACAATAATAATAATAAAACTCTGTGCAACTCTTGAAGAAAATGAAGAAATAGTCTACAGAATAGGTTCTTTCTCTATATGCGCAACACGAATAAGTCACATGATATACTTAAGATTTTCAAGAATTAGTTTGTAGGGATTAGAGAACCACTGAAAACCAATCAGAGAGTACTGGACAGATAGCTGTTTCGTCAGCCTAGTCTGGGACTCATCAGCAGGTGGGTTTCGAACCCAGAGCCTTTCGGTTACAAGGTAAGCTCGCATACCTGAAACAAACAGAATCCCCGCAAAACTAATTCTTGGAAATTAATCTGATGCTCGCTATTGACTACTGGCTACAGGACGAAGTTGCCTGCAGAAGTCGTGACCAATGGGTGTCTATCTAGTTCGGAGTGAGGATGGAGTTCCCTCCGATGACACTGGTTGATGCCAATTGCGCCAATTGCATCACGAATTGGTAGAAGTTAGAATTCATGCACGGGCTAGCCATTGATTTGGGTCCCGATGACTAAACGCTATACGAGCTTGCTTTGTAACCGGAAGGTTCTGGGACCGAACCCTGGCGGTGGGTGCGTACTGACGATGAGTTACAAACTAGGCTGACGAAACAGCTACCTGTCCAGTACTCCCTGGTTGGTTTTCAATGGTTCACTCTCTCCATGTTCTAACCTGATACTTGAGATTATTACTTTACATGCAAAATCCTGTATGAAGAGAAATATTTTGGATTTATTTATTTGTTTAAACACAGAAAACTTGGTATAATATAGCACCAAGAGAAGATGCGCCACACAATAATAATAAAACAACATAGATTAAAAGTAAAAATATAGCTGGAGGACGGATAAAGAACTTCATCTGGAAGAAAAACAGTCATACTTAACAAATTCAAACAGTATTCGTCAACTATCACCGGGAAGAGGAGAAAGAAGGAAACTGCAACACGTTCGCCACTGATTACGATTCTTGGCCATATTTGATAGCGTCTCGAGCCATCAACTCGAGCTATCACTCGGACTCCAACCAGGGAGTTGTGACGCACCAACCGATGTTAACCTTACACAAATATCCTTTATCCCACAATGCCACCTCTCCGTTCTTTCCATCCCGACCCAAGGCTACCGAACAGGCATCGGTACGGAAGCCTTTGGGATGACATGCGCAGGATATGTCCAAGCCATCGAAGCCGGTGTTTCCAGATGACCACACTCAATCAATGGTGATCTTCACTGTGTCGAAATGCACACCACCGCAGCTCAGAATTACTCACGCGATGATGCCATCGAACGCAAACGATCCTGCGGAGACACCGATGATTGAATACGCAGAGTCGCCGCACATCCTCAGCTTGGAAAGGCCAGGTCTCACAATAGTAGAGCAAGACATCCTGCGCCGAAGCATTGTATACCCGACCTTTGACAGCCAGGCTAACGTCACGATGGCGCTAGAGGTGGCTCAAGTTAACGTATGCCACCCTAGCCTTCATAATACAGTTGGAAATCTCATCCAGCATCCCTCCGCCAGCACTCACACAACTACCCAGATACACAAACTTATCAACATCTTCAAGCGGTTCACCTGCAAGAGTGAGTGCAGGTACAGGCTCCTACCAATCTCGTAACAGTACTTTGCACTTGGACGGCGCAAAGCGCATACCATACTTACAGACACTGATCTCCAATTGATTAAATACGATTTGAGCAGCCTGCATGCTATCGCACAGTAAGACGATATCGTCTGCATACTCGAGGTCAAAAAGTTTCTCTCCAGGGAACAGATCTACACCACATTCACGCATATCCTTCACAGGTGACCCCAGAATGTCATCGATGGCAAAGTTAAAGAGAAATGGGAAACCCTGTCTAACCCCACTGTTGGTTGGGAACAGTGATGATAGTTGGTTGTATGCCCTCACTCTAACTGAGGTGTTTCTGTATGGGGCTTTCAGGATGTTCATGAACTTCTCAGGTACACCCCTCTCTAACAGATAGTTCCAGAGCACAGATCAATCCAACGAATCGAAGGCAGTCCTAATATCAAGAAACATAACGATTGTTAGCCTGCAATACGAGTGGCGGTGTTCCAACAACTGACGAAGGGTGGACACACGATCAATGCATCCACGGCCTGAACGAAACACAGCCTGCCAATGTTTTAGACACAACTGGTAACAGACTGATACCCCTATGATTGTCTCATGTGTTACGTCGACCGTTTCTAGACATGGGGACAATAATGGCTTCATTTCACATTGATGGCACTACCTCAATCTCCTATACCCTCTTGAATAATCCAGTTAAAGCGATAACGAGAGTCTCACCACCATCTTTAAAAAGAGCTGGGGCTGGATTGTCTGGGCCAGGTGCCTTATGGAGTTCCAGTACTTGGAGTTCCTTCCGGACCTCCGCTTCGTTTGGTGGGTCAGTACTGACCGACCAGGGAGCACTGGAGCTTAAGACGGTAAGACACTGGAGCTGGTGACCAGAAAAACTGCTTCTTAAAGTGCTCTGCCCAGCGTTCCAGGTGTCTTTTCAGGGTGGCAATTGGCTTCCCATTCTGCCTCACAGACCGTCTCGCTGACACATTGTTTCTTGCTGCCGGTGGCTCGGATGAGCTGGAACGGCTTCTGAATGTTGCCAGGTACAGCAGCTGACTCTATCTCACACGTAAGTTCTGACCACCAGGCTTCACGGTCCTTACATAAATACTGTGTGATCTGTCTGATTACAGGGCGGAGTTTCTAGCCTCATGCCCCATCTTCCCTCCTTTTTGGGTATCTACTAACCGGTTAGTTAACTAGGCAAGGTTTAGGAGTACCTCGACCGGGAACTGGACCCAAACCTCCCCCATATGGCTGGTCGACGAGGATTCCACCAGTGCACCACCACCACCACAAACGTATACTCATTAGATGGTGAAAACCTTTTAAAAAAGTAACGGTGAACGAAGAAACCATTCACTCGAATGGCTTCCTTCGTATTTTTTGTACAAATACAAAAACAAAACTCAAAACACTCATTATCTACATCTTTGAATACAAAAAACCTTGCAGAAATACCAAATTACCTTTAAATCACAGCTAGCGTTTAACAGGAGATTGGAGGGCTTTAAATCACGATGTAAAACATTCGCAGAATGGATATACTTAAGACCTAAGGACAACAAGAAAATAGTTCAAAGATAATTTGTATATATATACATACATTTATATATATTTTCAAACAAGAGACAATCTTACCTCGAAGTACTTGATACAAAAAATAACAAGTATGCTCTCCTGATAATTCTTGTGTTTTCAACAACTTGTACAGGTCAGTATCCATTAGCGTTTGAATGATATAACTGAAATTTAATAGGGTGCGGGGGGGGAGGATGGAAGAAATAGTTAGGCTAAGGCGTAAACACTGAAAACTTACACATCTTTCATGTCTTCTAACGTATTTCCAACCAGTAGGATATTTTTGATATCGATTATCTGAATGGAAGAAAGAAAGAAGAAGGAGAAAAGACATCAATAACAAATGTGGATAAGGCATGTGACTTCAAATTAGAAGGTTGAGGGGGGTTCGAGTCCCGTTGTCGTCGGGGCTTTTGGTGCGTCGGTGGTTCAATGATAGATTCGAGTTCGATTGCCAACTAATACACTTATGAAACTCGCCCAACTGCTATTAAACCGCATAAAGAGGGAAGGTTGGATGTGTCACACTAGAAATTCCATACCGTAAAAACAAAATTACAGCTACTGAAGCTATAAAGCTCCTACTTGAAGCCTTATTTTACAATCGGAACATAAAGGAATGGGGAAGGAGCGGGAATCCTGATATCTCCTATGCCAAAACCTTTGGTTTATAACTTCTGATAGTTGCTGGCGTGTGCTACTGACAAGATTTATTAGTAGTACGTAAAGGCTGGATTCAACATAGAACTTGACACCGAAGTGCAGCAGTTCGAGTTGCCACGTTCCAAATAGCACACAAAGGTAGACAAGAAAATGAGTGATGAAGAGAATCAATAGAGTTTTGACAAGTATAAGAGTGAAACAGAATGAGTAATGGTAGAAAGGAATATGTGAAAGATTACAGAGACTGAATATATCTGCGTTAGCCATTGACAACGATTTTCAGCCATGTCACCTATTGTCTCCAGCCATTGATTCTTAGAGTCCCGAGGGCCCCAACCCGGAAGTCTGCATCTCCCTACCTGACTCAGTTTAACTGTCAATGATTTCATGGATTGATTGATGCCATGTTTTTGCTTGGCCACCACTTACTCTTTTCCAACCTGCACCTATATCAGCTAGTAATGCCCGTCGGGGTGGGGGAGGCGATGGTTATGCATGCGCAGCACGTGATCTAACCATCTCAATCTATGTAACTTTATAGCCTCTTCGATTGATTTTCCCTCTTTGCCCAACACTCTACGCCTAACGTCAACATTACTTACCTTATTATACCACCTAACGCGAGAAAGAGATCGTAAACATCTATGGTCAAAAACAGACAATCTCTTCATGTCTTCCGCTCTCAATGGCCACGTTTCACCACCATAGAGAAGGACGGAGAGAACTGCTGAGCAGTACACACGTCCCTTGGTTGATAGCCCGATGTCACGCATACGCCAGAGACGGTGTAAGTTAGCGAAAGCAGCCCGAGCTTTTTGGATCCGTGCTGAGATTTCGTCACCAATCAGTCCGTTGGTGCTGATACAACTTCCCAAATAGGTGAAGTGGTCAACATGTTTTATCACTTCACTCCCTATCACGAAGCTGGGAGTTGACGTAGTCCAGTCCTGTAGCAGCATCTTACATTTTACAGGTGCGAATCGCATGCCAAACATACGAAGATTGCTGCTCAAGGTTTTCAGAAGACTGCATTTTGTCAGCGTCCTCCCCTAACAGGACTATGTCGTCTGCGTATTCTAAGTCTATAAGACTATTCCCTGGTAACAAGTCGATTCCTAAGTCGTTAAGTTCAGTTAAGGATACTTCCATTGGCATATTTATGATGAAGTTAAACAGAAAAGGGGAAAGTGGACATCCCTGACGGACACCACTGGTTGTTATCAATTCAGATGACAATTCCCCATAAGCCCTTACATGGCTACGTGAGTTTGAGTAGAGTGCCTTGATTAGTGCAATGTACTTCCTTGGCACTCCTTTCACAGTCAAACACTGCCATAGTACCTCTCTATCCACGGAGTCGAAGGCCGCCTTCAAGTCAACAAATATGGCAATTGTTGAACGCCTAAAAGTGTGTCTATGTTCTAGGATCTGTCGGAGTGAAGATATGATCTATGCACCCTCTACCTGGTCTAAAGCCCACTTGATTTTCCCTCGTTTGTTCCTCCCGAGTTCGGCTTAGTCTGTGCATGATTACTGAGCCTAGGATTTTAGGAAGGAAGAGAATACAAATTGGGTAGACAAAATGAAAAAAATGAAAAATTGGTAGAGCCTATAAGACGTGACTTATCATCCGTACCCATGAAAATACTTTACATGAGCTTGGAATTCAAAGGGGACTACTTAGCTTCCGATATCATGAAACGAAGGATATCGCAGTCCCTGAAAAGAACATTCCCTGCTGCATCTCTGAGAATAGCCTTTACTAGTCAACCATTACTGTTTAATAACCTGAAGGACAAGATCCCGCTGTTGACCAACTCTATGTGTGTTTATCAATTCACCTGCTCGTGTGGAGCTAGGCATATCGGTCGTTAGACTCGAGTTTTGTGAAATACGGTGCAAGAACACTATCCTGCATGGTTACGAAGAGGTGGAAGTGGAGCAATAAGAAGCGCGATCATTGAACATCTGGTCGATAATGATCACTCTATTTCTATAACCTCCGCCTTTATAGTCATCTACAAGGCAAAGAGTAATTTACCCAAATCCCTACGTACCCGACTCATCTGTTGCATTGCTGAAGCTTTGCCAATCGAAACAGAAAAGCCAGATCTCTGTGTACAGAAAAAGGTCGTTCAACCCCTCCAACTCTCATGGTCTTAATCCCTCTATGCTAAAGTATGGTAATACCCAATCATATTTTGGCTCTACCAATTTTTCATTTTGTCTATTCAATTTGTATTCTCTTCCTTATTACGACAATTGTTACTATTATTTCACTTGTTCCACTTGTCATTCTAAATCAATTCTTTTTTTACAGCGTTAAATTCTATGGTATCAAATTTACTCAATATTTCGCATTCAGCAGCAAATGTGTACTTCCTGGTGATCAACAGTAACACATTTAGTGAAAACTTATTGGAAAGGGATGTCTACTGACGCATTTCAAAGTAGATTAAAGTGTCCAATGACTTGCTTTTTAACAGCAGATAGTTGTCTGCTTAGTCCGAAAAAGCTCACAACTGATAAGAGTGTTTAGTCTTACTAATTCGAACTAGTATGCAGTCAGTGACGCATGATTATAGCGCACACCTGTTACTTCAAGAGGATATCTTGAGCATAAGTCAGTGGGAAGTGTTCTGTAACTGTAGGAAATGGCATGCGTAAACAGTTTATTTTTGTAGGGGATCAAAGAAGTGCGTCAAGTCAACTGAACCTCATCCATTTTACTGTCAACAATCAATTATTTTATCCCCGTACGGATAGAAACACATGGTGGCCGATATAATTTTCAGGGGACAAAAGCTCAACAGTGGCGTTGTGGTGTGATTGTGTATCTTTATTATCTATTCTTATCAACGCTAATAAGCACACCTTTGAACAGTCGTGGAAGTTATATTATCCCTTTGTTAATTGGTGACGGTGTTAAGAATAGCCTGGCCACCAGGTTAGGTGGGGCCAGGCTAAATATTCAGTAGAAAGTGTGAGCAAAGCTGAAACCTAGTAGGATAGATGATCACACAACAAACATGAGCGTTATTTCTATTAGAAGCCAACTGGAAACGAGCTCGAAGTCGCTCAAGCAGTGTAACTAACTGCTTTCTTAATGTTTAATAATCATATTCACGCTATCACAACTGCCCATGAGGAACATATAATGTGTGAGGGCTATTAATAGTCCCATGCTTTCCGAAACTCGGTAAGAAGAGATGTTTTAACCCATAACTAGCTGATCAGATGCCAAATACTTAAGTCAACAAGTTACAGAGCTACACTGTGAGATAAAATGCACATAATTCACTCAATTGATTAGCTTAAAACACCACTATGACATAATTTGTACGGTGAAAGAGTAGGGAATATTCACATGGTTGACAGCAGCCAATGTCAAACCTTTAAAAACTACCACACACACACACACTTCGTGTATTTGGATCTGTCTAACTACTAGGCAAAATGGCGAACGACACAAACTATGGCGCTGTTACAGACAAAAATGCATATCAATATGTGACTCCTGATGCAGCGTTTCAACATTTTCCCCACACAGTCAAACATTTGTTCTAAAAGAGATCTAGCTTAGCTTGTCCCGTGTAAAGTCTGATCAACTAGGTCTACAACAGACTGTCCATCATCACTACTCTAATATCTTCACCATTCTCCAATTAAGCATCAAAAATTTAATCGAAAAATTGAGACAAGAGGTAGTCTTACGAATTACACAAGAAACCACATAAACAGTTTTGTAATATGAACTCTCCAGTAAATAGTATGATTCCTATGATATTACCTGGATTATCAACAAATTTGTTTGAAGTGCTTAGAATTCAGATTTCAGTAAATATTAAAGTGTACCTTAGGTGTGCACAAACAATAGAGACTGGCAATACAAAAAAATGTAGATAAATCTTGGATTAGTGATGGCTGTGACGTTGATCATTGCTAGAAATGTTTGTAAAGTCATTGAGGACACTAAGATTTCTGACTATTGGCGACATGACTCAAGAGTGATTGTTCTGGATGCTGCTGCTGCTCTTCGGGTTGTGAGGGCGATTGTTACTTCCCGGCTGCCCACACCGTGGAAGGTTCTGGATGCTGGTGCAGATATTCCTGTCTTGAAGTTTAATATGCAGAAATTTGCATCTATGTGCCATAGTTGTTATTACTTATTCACATCCAAACCATAAATGTTAAAGATGTTTTGAAAACAACTAAAACGCCTAGTCACACTGACATTATTGTGGTTCCAGAGTGCCTAGAAAACCTTGCTTTCATCTTGTCATTACCTATATCACACTAATTAATGTCCTTATTTTCTGGGAGATCATGAATTAATGTTAAGTATTCTAAAAAATGTCAAGCATCTAAGTCAGTAAAACCAGGTTTACGAAAGTGGCAATAAGTTGAAAAATAAAATAAGTCAAACTAAAGAATTGAAGATTTTAGCAGTTGATAGACAAACTCCAGCAAAATTTTATCTACCTAAGCATATTATATTAGTGATAAAATCACCTGAGCTAGGTCTGTCTGTCAATCTGTCTGTATTCGACATAGAACTTCGCACATATGTGCGGCACTTCAAGTCGCCACAATCCATGTAGCACGCAAAGCAAGAGAAGGAAGTAGAAGAAATGCATAATATAGACAGTAAACAGAGGTGTGAGACAAAGGAATAGTAATAACGGAGAACAAAACAGTTTAATTGGAAATCATAAGTCATAAGGAGTGGATGCATCTGCGCCAACCATTGAGAACGATTTTGAGCCATGTCACCAATTGTTTCCAACCATTGGTTTTTACCATCCCGAGGGCCCCAACCAGGAAGTCTACATCTTCCTACGTGGCTTAGACTAACTGTTGTGGATTTCATTGACTGGTGCCATGTTTTGGTTTGACCGCCGCTAGCTCTTTTCTAGCCTGACCCTATATCAGCTAACATTGCCCGTCGAGGAAGGCGATGACTAGGCATACGTAGCACGGCTGTGACATTGACCATTGCTAGAAATGTTTGTAAAGTCATTGAGGACACTGAGACTTCTGAATACCGGTTAGATGGCTCAAGATTGATTGTTCTAAATGCTGGTGCCTGATTACAGCTGTCGAAACCTATGGGCATGTAGAAAGCAGATATTCCTGTCTTGAAGTTTAATAATAGAAAAATTTGCATCTATGTGCCACAGTTGTTATTACTTATTCATATCCAAACCATAAATGTTAAAGATATTTTGAAAACAACCAAAATGCTTAGTCACACTTACATTATTGTGGTTCCAGAGTGCCTAGAAAACCTTGCTTTCATCTTGTCATTACCTATATCACACTAAACAGTGTCCTTGTTTTCTGGGAGATCACGAATTAATGTTAAGTATTCTAAACAATTTCAAGCATCTCAGTCAGTAAAACCAGGTTTGCGAAAGTGACAATAAGTTGAAAAATAAAATAAGTCAAACTAAAGAATTGAAGATTTTAGCAGTCGACAGACAAACCCCAGCAAAATTTCATTTACCTAAGCATATTATATTAGTAATAAAATCACCTGAGCTAGGTCTGTCTGTCTATTTATATTCGACATAGAACTTTGCACATATGTGCGGCAGTTCAAGAAGTAGGAGAAATGCATATTAGAGACAGTAAACAAAGGTATGAGACAAAGGAATAGTAATAACGGAGAACAAAACAGTTTAATTGGAAATTATAAGTCACAAGGAGTGGATGCATCTGCGCCAGCCATTGAGAACGATTATTAGCCATGTCACCAATTGTTTCTAACCATTGGTTTTTACCGTCCCGAAGACCCCACCTAGTCAGGAAGTCTACACCTTCCTACATCACTTTAACTGTTGACGATTTCATTGACTGATACCATGTTTTGGTTTGACCGCCGCTAGCCCTTTTCCAGCCTGACCCTATGTCAGCTAACATTGCCTGTTGCCAAGGAAGGCGATGACTGGGCATACGTAACACATGTCCTAACCATCTACCTGAGCTAGCTAAGAAATGGCCTGTGCATTTTTCAACAGTAGACTACGTATTAGATTTTACAACCCAAACCTGGTTACGCGAAAATCCCAAAAAAGACCGTCCAAGTAAAATTACACCTGAACACTATCATAAGGGTTCCTGACATATTTATTCTCCAGAAAATTAAAACTTTACCTAGTTATAATCAAACGTGAAAATTGCTTACCCACTAGAATGCCTCAATTTGTGAAAATAAAGCACCATTAGTTAAATTTAGAGAGGATGAATGGATATAGCCTAACTATTAAGACTATGTCCAAGTTAATCATCGAAGTTCTGACAAACGTAATGTATATCCACCTGAAACTCAATTCTCTTCAAAAGGTACCGTAGCTGAGTCAATAGAACGAAAAGCACTGTCTTTGTTTAAAATTCAGACCAATTACTTGGGTTTTTAAATCATACAAAAAAACAAGGGGCTGAGAGATGAAAAACCATAAGTTCAACATATAAAAACCGATAATGGGATTGCTAATAGATGAAAATGTGAGGTGAACAGTTACGAACAAGCATGCTGTTCATGACTTCACGTAAGACAAGACGTCCGTGATTTTATTTAATTCAGACTGTCAAAACTATTTCAACTCTTACGGTCGTCTCAGTAGTATACAGATGCAAAGATGCTAGAATCACGGGCGTACGTTAAAGCCTAGGGGTCACGGTCCAAACAACAGAAGAATGGTTTAGGTTATGAAAGTAAAGAATTATGACTGACATGGAAAAATAAAGCCTGAGATACAATTTCTCGTCGATAGAGTTAAAGTATCAGTGAACCTTATGAGTCACTGAAAACAAATTCACTCGGGAATATGTCGGCTTTGGGAGTAGATGATTAATGCAAGCTCACCTTAACCTTCTCAACTTTTAGCAATCATCAAAAACTTCGGAAAATGCACTTAATGAATCTAGTTACAATCAATAAAAAGATTTTAGATCAGCCTTTAAAATGGTAAAATAAGACAGTTGGCCGATTTCAAAACGCTTATCATGTAGAAAAGGACGACCATAAAGCATACATGAACTCAATGTGGATAAGAGAATCTTTGAATAGGCTGTTATCTTAAGGATATAAAAGACTTATAGCGACTAACTTCCACCTCATTAATAACCACATCCACAAAATATAAAAATTGCATACATAATTAAACGTGAGATGTTAGGAAAATTCCTGCAACCTAGCTGACTAATATCCAACCACCGATGATAATAAAATGAGTTGTGGTGTCTGTACCATGGCATTAACAGCCAAAACAAATTACCTTAATAACAACGAAAATAACTCCACTCATCGACGTACATTTTCATGAGAGAATCCCAAAAGAATTTTCAGCTCTCGATACGTTCGCTGACAAAAGGTCTGATGTTCGAATGGTGAGGTCTTCTTAATGGCGACTTTTTCACCCCTCACTGTATCATATGCACCACTAGAAAAATTATCACTAGAACTCGGGCGAACTTACACCACCATGCCATATGCACCTTCCCCAATGTAATTTAGATCAGTGTAACGTGGGGAGACTTCGAAAACTTGATTTTTTATTACAACACGCATCATCTCTGAAACTAGCGTATCGTCCGCCTTATGTTTCGACCTACAACATAGCATAGAAAAACAAATCTGGTTTTAGCGTTACTCCAATCATGACATTGCAAACATACAAGCTAGCTCTTGTGCTTTGACGCTCTTTTTGGACGTTATATTTGGAAAAAGAGAAAAGTTATATTGAAATTTTAGAACTTTCGCTCACTTTTTCTACCTTATGTTGTTTTAATTGTTTAGCTGCATATTTGAACTTCAAACCACCACTGTGGGTGTTTTGGAAGAAAGGGAGAGAAAGGGTCGAATTCTAATGAAGCATGCTATGGGTAGCATGATACTTCTGAAGTAACAGATTGTCGACTATTATTTTTTGCTTGAGGATTCTATACAAATAATTAATACTACCTAATAAAGCATGCCAATATGTAATAAATTAGTTTTCAGGATAATACTGTAATCCATATTATCATAGCTACCTTTTGGCATCATAACTACAGGGGAAGCTTAGGCTGTCTAAATTAAGCTCATTAACAGGTAGGATCTCGAATCTCTGTCGTCGTCGAATTTTCCTCAATAGACATTTCAGATTATGCAGTTAGCTGATTGCTAGTCTACGTTAATAATAGTATGTGTTTATTCCTATCTATGTAGGACACACCAGTTTTATAGACATGGACTGGTACTATTTAAATTACATGAATTTGGTTGATGGTGAAATTACATGATTGCTATCCTGTTTGTCTTTAGTTTGTGGGAAAAATCTGATAACTGGTGATTCAATGGGCCACATCAAGAAATGTAGGAATATTGACTTCGCATTACCAAAAAACCCAAGTATGTTTTGGATGCATTACAGATATTTGGGAAATTAAATAAAGCTTGAAGTCAATTCCCTCATAAAACAAAAAAATGCATCTGATAATAATATATTCTCGGTTTATGTACATGAGGGACTCCAGTTGACTGGCATCATCAATATGATAGTGTACACACGGAGTAAGCATGTTTACAATTTTTCACTGACACATGATATATGTACAAGGAAAGGTAATCGAATAATAACAGTAAGCACACTTTACATAAGTTAAAACAATTTATACGATATAATCCTAGGCACCATTGTTGTTTGAATTTGTCGAAAGCGTGCGTAACAATTGCAGGTTGAGTCACATGTGGGCTATTCACAAAACCATAAACACGGCTTGTAAAACCTTGGTTAGTTTACCGACAATAATGTTTTCAGCAATATAATCTGTAAGAGGCTCACCACTGCAGTTAGTATGCAGTTACACAAGCAAAAAAGCATTAATGATTCAGCAAGCGGTGGATTTTTTATTCTTTTCGGTTAGAAACCAGAACCACTGTGAACTGAACCAGACAAAATGTCGGACGAAGCGTGCAGGAACAGAAAATTACCAGTCAGTGGGATTCGAATGCAACCGACAGCATATTTTCAATACTTCCTAAATATCCAGGTTTATTGGCGCTGTATGGGTAGTGATTTGGATTTGTCATCATGATCAACATGTGCATGGATTTCCAGATGTGTACTACAACTTGTTTGCCGTGCGGATTTAGGTAATTCCATTTCGTGTGGGGTTTGATTACTCTACGATTTTGACGTATTTAGTACTTGAAGGTGCATTACTAAACGTAACACTTCCCTCCAAGAGAACGTTAGTTTCTTTTTCGAAAAATGACAGAGATAATATTTACGGCATTACATCTATTCATCAAATTATATCATTACATTACACACACTAAATTCCTAACAGAAGGAAATTAACACAGCATGTCCATCCCACACATGTATACATGCAATTCATTACACCTCACACGCTAACATATGGTAAAACCCTATATACTATCTTACTGCTTACCAGGATTTACAGCAGTATGCCTGGAAAACCCCCATAATGAGGCCTGCCATACACGGCTACCAATATACAGACTTTCTTAAAATCCCTTCCTACCCCTCTCTTAACCGTACTCAACTCCACTTTCTAACTAAGCCATCTTTACTAGTCAGCACCCGTTGCACTAGGTGTAGTGGCCTTTAAATCCTACCAGTAAGAACGCACAGTGGGAAAGCTAAGTTCCCAACATGTATATTCCTACTTGTGTGAATTCATTTGGGTCGCTGTTGCATAAGCAAGACATGTTTATTGGAAAAGATTTTCCAAAACGCACTCTCTAAATAGTTGGCTTCTCTTTATCTTATGCGAGACTTATCACGATGATGAGTTACGCCAATCCCTGGTGTTGTTTATCACTATTATATACCTGGCTGCCAAGTGGAATATAGGGATTCAACAAAACGTCTCCGCTTTCTTCTATTTTTGCTACTCAATTCACCTGGCTAGCTTCATGACTGGTGGAAATCTCTCATCTTCTCCAACTTCCACCGACGACACACAGGTCCTTTGACAGCTGGACTCCACTTGAGCGCGACAATATTCAAAGGCCTCCTCAAAGTATGCCAAATTTGTCTCCATTCCCTCTAAAACATTTCGTGAGGCAGCATATACCAATAAAATAGTATACTGCATATTATTAGGCTTCATGAATATTGCTTCAGTTTCGTCAACAGAAACATCGATACATGAGCACATTATTGGCAGCATCATCTTTAAAATACACAAGGGTTAATGAACAGTATGCCAAAAAAGAATATGAGGTCCAGTTTCTATTCAAAAACTGTACGGTATAGAAGTATTCATCACTAGGACAAATTGAGCTGCAGTCTGTCTAGTAGGATTAAATGAGCAGTGGAAAAGCCATATATAATCTTACGCACAAAGATACATAGGACACCAGCCAGGTGGCAGAAATTGTTATGCTAAGTCCTCACGACCATTTAAACCCACCAGACTTTTTACAAGATCTGATTTCAGAAGGTAGTTGGTTCCAAAATGTGGAATATTTCATGGTGAAAAGGTGCGTCCTAATGGTTTCTCGGTGGGTGGCGACTTTGAGGAGGTAGTCGTGGTCGCGCAGCTGATATGATTTGATGGTAGCCCACATTATGGATGAGTTACTGTAGCAATGTTTTCTTATGGTTTCGGGGAGTATAAATAAATAGCACTTCGCCCTCCCGGACTATGGGGGTTCTAATTTCAGTCGTATAAACCTATCAGCATATTTCACTTGTCGATCGAACTCTATTATGCGTTTAGTGAGGAGTCTGCAGATACTTTCAGCTTTCTTCCGCCTGCTGACCTTAGATTACCATATGGAGAGCACAATATTCGAGTTTGGGGCGGATAAATGCATAGAAGCTGTAGATGAAGGAGGATGAAAGTAGTGCGTACGCTCCCCAACATGACATAACAATATTCCCGGCTTAGACCTCTCCCACAAAATAGAGCCGATCTCGATAGACGTAGAGGACAACCTCGACAACAGGGATCAAGACATAGTGTGCTGCACTCTACCTCTTCAACTAACTACCAGACACACACCTAAAATTTCCCTGGTTAACTATTGATATAGGGACTATAGAAATGCCGACTGGGAATTCCTACCATCGCTCCTAAAAAGCTCTAACTGGGGTGAATACCAATAATAACTTAGAAGCTACACTTCATATATATATTCCTGTTTATGAAGGAACATACCAATTGTACAAGCATGGATAAGTTATTATATAAATTACACATATTTCGATGTATGTTGAATTTACAGTTTGTTTGTTCTTTCTGACATTAGAGTCAGTCGGAACAGTCTGCAAAATAGTCTGTCTGTGTAACACATAAGGAGATATAGAAATATTGTCTTCACATTAACAAAAACCCAGCCATCAGATGAATGTAATACAAATATCCGGGAAAAATAAACCTTGAAGTCAATTCTCCTATATGGCTTTAGTGTGAACAGCATCCTTGAGTTAGTTTATTGATGTATTATTTTGAGGTGAGTGACGTATTTATTCCATTTTTCAGCAGTCCAGTCGTAGTCTTATAATAGGAAAGGTCACGTTGGATTGTTTTACTGCATCAAATGGGGCCGAGGTCGATTCTAGAACTATCCATCGGCGCCATTTGTGTCAGCATGGCAGACAGTACATGTAAGTCGAGTAAGATATTGAAAACCGTTTGAAAACCA
The DNA here is from genome assembly GCA_944472155.2 of Trichobilharzia szidati. Taxonomy (NCBI): domain Eukaryota; kingdom Metazoa; phylum Platyhelminthes; class Trematoda; order Strigeidida; family Schistosomatidae; genus Trichobilharzia; species Trichobilharzia szidati. The sequence goes on along the minus strand of OX235272.1, from coordinate 11,103,984 downwards.
GTTGCTCCTTTATTTCAGATCAAGAATACTCCTTGTACAGAATGTTGGCCAGCGTTTCCATATGGCAGCAGCGGATCGTTCATTGAATTTGAGTGTGAATTTACTTAAATGGTCATTTCAGTTTAAATGTAGGGTTGTTCGACCTCGACCAGGAGGTATATAGAAGTGCAGGCTCAGCATCAGAATCCCAGAAAGAGAAAGTATGTAAACATGAAAAGAATATTAACCTTTTTATGTATATATAAATGTTTATAAATATATATAACCGTATAGTAAACATTTCCTACATTCTAGTTGTGTTTTCATGTATTTTTGCGAAGTCTTAGAGTTTATATAGTGTCATAATATTTAGGGGTGAGTCCAGGAGTTAAAGTGTTCTAATAGCTGATGCGTTTCAAATATAAGGGGTGCGGTCTGATTGGCATAGTCAGTGGGATTGTTGCATGCTCTATTTGACTAAATTAGCGTACACGTATTTCCTAGTACTTCTTCACGTTTATCAATGTGCGCAGACGTTGTGGCTACTCGACGCCCACAACGTAAAATCAGAAGGCACTTGTGAAGAGTGTAATCGTGTATTATAGCCGTAGTCAAATTTCACAATTGTATTAAGGTAACGTTCAACAGTAAATTGGCAAATATTTACGAAGTACATATAAAATCGGTCTGTGTGAACATATAATATGAGTATGCAAATTAGATTAAAATCGTATGTTTATAGTTGGTATAGGGGTACTACAGGATGAAACAGTTTATATAGCAAGCGTTTGAAGGTCATAATAGAGTGACAGGTCCTTATTTCTAGGGGCACACTGTTCCAGATCTTAGAGTACATGACTATGAAGAAGTTTGCATGGAGTGATGTCTTACAGCTTTTCCCAGATTCTGTGCACACTTGGTTACGAAGGTTGTAAGAGCCTTCCGGTGAAAACTGTAACCCCTTGCTGTCTGAGAATGATATTTTATGCAAGACTTCAAAGAAGAATGTTTGATTAATGCTGAGTCGTCATATCCAGAGTGGGTCGATACCTAGAGTTATACACCTTGATGTGTAGTCCTTTTCGCAGTCAAATCCTAGTAGTTTAGACGTGAAGTATCGTTGAACACCTTCTATTTCAAGCCTGTCACTTACGCAAGTGCTGCTGAGAATAAATGGATAATATTCTAGTAGTGGTCTGACACAAGTTTTATATAATATAATTTTCGCGTCGTAGTTGTGGAAATTCCTGAGTATGCATCCTAAGAGCATCCTCGATTTACGCGTCTGTGTAGCCACTTGCTCAAAAAACGTCAGGTCACTAGAGTACCTGAGTCCTAGGTCAGCAACGCTTTGGAGTTTAGGCAAGTCAATAGGTTCAGGTACCAGTTTGTTATTTATTGAGGGTGCACCAAAACAGATCCAACCACATTTTTAAGGTTGAATTTTAGGTTCCATGTGGAGGACCATGCAGTTACTCTATCTAGTTCTTTCTGAACCGCATTCTGAAAGTATCCTAAGTCATCACAGTGGAACGTGTAAGCTACTTTAAGATCATTTGCAAAGATGAATGGTTTTCCAAGTGAGAAACAGCTGCATATGTTGTTGATATATAGAGTGAATAGAAGAGGGCCTAAGACGCTACCTTCAACTACTCCAGAAGTGACTGGACCAGGCTTAGAATTTACAGACCCCAGTCTAACTACTTGGGACCTATTGTTAAGGAATGATTCAAGCTATCCTAATAATGGGTTACGTATTCCTAAGGAGTTCAGCTTATTTATTAGAAGCAAATGGTCAACGCGGTCAAAGCCTTTGGAGATGTCAAAGTAGATGACTAGTACTAGTTGTTGTTTGTCTCGGCTACTGGTTATATAGTTAAATAAGTCAAGGCGACATGTCATGCATGATATGGATTTTAGGAATCCATGTTGGTTGGGACTAACAATATCGCAGCTGAGCATATGTTTGAGAATATCGTCTTTAACTGTTCTTTCAATAATTCTAGATGCTATGGGTGTAATATTGATTGGCCTACAGTTGTTGACTTCAGTTTTCGATCCGCATTTGTGTTTGAGTATTATAAATGTGGTTTACCATTTATCTGGATAGGTTTGGCTTTCTAGGGACATTTTAAAGATCTTAATTGATAAAGGGGAAATGTTAGGACCACCGTGTTTATGAAAGTACGATGGTATGTCATCAATACCAGCACTACTACAGCTTTTAGGAGTATTAATGGCTTGGTTAATATTAGAATAAGTGAAATGAACTGTACTGATTTGTCTCAGCGTTGAAGAAGAAGGGAGTTCAATTGTAGATTTTAAACCGAGAAGTGGGCTTATGGGCTTAAGGTAGTTAGCTGCAAACGTCTCGTTAAACAGTTCACACATGTCTGCATGGTTGCTGTATAGTTTACCCTTGTTTATAAGGAGAGAAATTTTACCTCCTACAAAAGAACTAGTTCGGAAGAGACGCAACTGCGCCCCTAAAATCTGCCCTAAAGACACCAACTGTATTCATAGAGCACAAAACGCGATTAAAACTAGGGAAATCGGGAAGAAAATTTTATTTATATAACGAATTTAGTGCATTACAGAAGATATATGGAGCATTTAAAAATCTTGAGGAGAGACATAAAATGAAGGCACAACTCGAGGAAAATAAAGCCCAAGGGGGCACCTCTAAAACACAGGAACTCTGCAAGATCCTGCAAAAACGACTGAAGGGTAAAGACAATTATATTAGCCACTTGGAACATGAAAGTATAATTTATGATGATCCTCAGATAATCAGTGCACTTCTCGGCCAGTGGTTCTACAACAACACCAAAGCACATCCGTCCCCAATTCTCGACATAACCTGCGAAAATAACTACACATCAGGTGAAATCAACTTTGATATACAAAATATAACATCGGCAGTAGAGACATTAAGAGCTAACGGTATTTGTTGGATAGATGACATACCATCTGTCATACACAAAACGGTGGTACGGATACAATAGTATTACTATTTAGAATATTCACTATCTCGCTAGTGACTGGGACCTACCCTGAAATTTGGAAACACATTTATATATTACCTAAGCATAAAGAAAGGGCCAAAACTAGCGCATGCAATTATAGGCCTATCATTATAACATCTGTCACATCACGGATCATGGAAAAAGTAATCAAAAACCAAATGTCAGATTGCTTTCTAGAACATGCACTCATCAACCAGTCACAACATGGATTCCTCAAGAAAGGATCATGTGTCACTTACCATATAGACTTTTTCAACGAAGTCACCTATAGAAGAGATAGGAGAGAACTAGCAATTATCCTCTATTTCGAATTAAGGAAAGCCTTCGACAGAGTTCCACATAGTCTGTTAGTCAGCAGGCTATGCTCGCTAGGGATACGCAACCTCCTACACAACTGGATAAAATCATTTCTCTGTGTCAGAAATCGGACAACAAAGTTGGCTCGATGACCTCCAGGCCTAGACCAATCAGCAGCGGTATCACCCGTTATATACTTAAACAGCATATGTGAATGCTTGGCAATCTGTATGCGGCCGTAGGTCATTTGATCAGCTGATGTACAAAAATGAGAATATACTATTATTATGTCTACTGGCTTTATTTATTGAAAAAACCTCAAAATTAGGTATTTTTCGTTGTTTTACACGCTTTCACACTTGTATTCCTGCTAAAAGTTGATGGAATAAGGCGTTTTTAGCATAAACAGCAAATGATGGTATCCTTATCCGGCCGTAATTTACGACCAGTTTACAAATTGTTGAAATACGTACTTTTCCGTTCAGAAAATGTCGAATTACTTGAAGAGACATGTTATAAAGACTTTTGGTGAATTTTTGGCAGTTTAAAGGATTATACATGGACATGATGAGGTGGGATAGTTCGTTTTCTTAATTACTTCATTTACTTTGTTGTGTACTTTTGCTAATGCTGTCAAAGCTCCCTCACATGTATTTCATTAAGGGAAATCTACAGAAACAGAAATTATATATACATAGTATTTACTTATTTTATGGCACAGACTTGATGTTTACAGGCAGATGCAATATCCATTCCTTCTTCTTGAAAAATGTTGACTGAGGTAATTTTATACTATTAAACTGAATATTTCTTCATTTTAAACATGTTAAGTAGTTAATTATTGCATTTACAGTGGTAACAATGTCTACATCTTTAGATTTCTTTTGTTCTTTTTCAGATAATATATACTTTCGGGAATTTCATGTATTTGGGCGATAAAGAAAAAGATATCTGCAATGTTGCTGATTTTGTATTACATGTTTATTCATTAATAAATGTATTCCTCTTTATTCGTTTGTATATTCTACTTGATAAGGCTGATTTCTAGCCTCTACGTAAGTTGTGAGGTACGGAGTGTATGACGTGATCTTAGAAATGCTAAGTAAAATTAGATATTCGGAGAGGCTTATTGATAAAAAGGCTATGTCGCACCGTAATAAAGTTACCGTGTCGACTTGTGAAAGAACACATTGAGATTATAAGCAGTTAGAGTTAAATATCGTCTTAGTAGGAACCTAATAATTGACTTCGGATTCACAGTCACAAGGTGAAAAGTAAATCTACCTGAGATAGTGTGCTTGTAATTTCTACCTATCATAATAAACCAAGATGGGAATAATGTACCCATACTGTTAAATTTATAACTCAGTGCAGCTACGGTTATCGTAGTAAATAAAAACAGAATGCCTACGGTTTGCAGCCACAGAACACGGTACGTTGCTATCTGTTCATCTAATCGCGTAAACAAAAGTTTCATTGACGCCGCATTTACCCCTAACAGTTTACCCTTAATTCCTAACTTAGCACGTGTTACTTATGTTACTGGAATTTTTAATTTTGATTTACAGCTTTATTCCACACTGTATTTTCAGTACAAGTATGGAATTTTCAGCATGGATATCGGTAGCCAAAATTCAGGCCGACCATAGATATCGGGTGTGCGCCGGCAGGGGATCAAACCCCGGACCATGTGCATGGTCGGCGAGAGTCCTAACCACTGTGCCACCGACGCACAATCACGTTACAACAGAAGGAACATAGATTCATTGAAAAATTGTTTATTAGACAAAAATTTGACTTTAGATGTACAGATAATTCAGATAAGTAGTCCTTCGTTACTGTCAGTAGGTTCCATCTGCGTACACAGCACATATATGTTTATCCATAAGCCTGAAAAGGTATAAGAAAAGCATTATTAACTTGGGTGGTACATGTATTATCTGAATAAAAAAGTTTCTTCATAAGAATTTACAAGTAATCACTTTACAAACAATATATATAAGTAGCTAAATAGTTTTCACTAAACTCAAGAGACTTCGCAATTTATCGTCGGTCGATATCTGGTAGTTCCATCGAACCATCATGAAATGAAAAATTATTTAACGACAAGTTGTGCAATAGTTTGCAAAGCTTGAATAAAGATTTCAACAAAAATGACAACAGCTTTATGACAAATAATACGGGTTTTGACAGCATTAATAATGATAATAACGTTCATGTTCATAGTGACTATAAAAACACTAATAGGTATTATTATCACAACGAATTCATCAATAACTTGGATAGATGTCTAATAATAATACAATCATATCAATTAAATGTATCGCTTAATCTTATGAAGCAGGTGTTTACTTACTTTCACAGTATTCTCGCAATACTGATGTCAACTAGCTTAGTCCAAATGAATTCAACATAAATTCGGAAAGTGAGTGGAGACCCAGTTTATATCAACTAAAACCATGTAGCCTACATGTATTACACTGCTTACCGAGACATTTGATACCTGCTTTCTGATCTTCATGACAACAGTGCAGGATATTTGCGGATCTAGTGCGTGAATCTGTGTGTTGTATCTACCCCACTGTGGCGATGGAATTCGGGAGATTAGCATACCTTTGGGGTCCTCATCGTGAAGGCCATGATACTTCTGGGATGTTGAAATCACCTCCGATAATTTTATAACTGAAGGGAAGATTGACTGTAACATTAAAAATGTCGCCAAGAATATTATCCTTCTCCCTGCTGGATGAAGGGCGTCGATACACACAACCCACAAGTACAGGTTTACTTCTGACAACTTTTATTTAGACCCAGATCGAGTCTTTGGGTTGTAACAGAATCGGGTTACTAAACTGGGTTGCACACATGGATTGCTTACAGTAAATTAGCGTTCCACCCCTACGGCCTGTCTGTCCCCTCGAAAAAGGTTTTAGTTAGTAATTCTTAGGCCGCCGTTGGGGGTTTCACTTTTGCACCAGGCTTCGAGGATCATGATCAATGACGGTCAGCACATAGAAGCCAGCGCACTGAGTGTTAAGTATCTGTTTAGAACTGATCCAGTATTTACGAAGATAGCAGATAAACACTGGATGCGCGGTTTCAGTGAAAGGACAACATCTTGATAAAATAATGCGTGGGCGTCCTCTGTATACATGTTTTCAGACTCACTAACCATTATCTTTGGATCATAGGAGAACTTCAGGCAGGTTTGTGAATTGATAGTCAGGGGTGGTATCTCGTTTGGATAGGGCATGTAGTGAGAGAAACCTGTGTGATAATCAGATATTAGTATTTTAGAGATATTAATACACGCGTTTGGTGTCGACACTGTGTCAGCTATCTCCCGGAAATATGCCTTGCCCTAGCTGTGGACTGTTCACTATGCCAGCAAGGGATTGATCCGATAGTATGCGTGCTACATGCATAATACCAGGTGTTTCCATTAACTGAGGTTGGTGAAAATCCTGCCCGAAGCGGCTTGGGGGGGTAGTGTTATTGTCAAAGGTATAATTGACATGAGTATTCGGTAATTTGTTGCCAGAATAGGAATGAAGCGTTGGTATCTGTTTAGGGTAGTTATCAGACCATGGCAAGTTTTGTGCAGACGTCAGCACATGCTCCCTACTAGATACACAAGATGTATGAATGGGTTCCGCTGGCTTGTTTGGCTTGGTTAGTGTAGTCTATAGCCAATGTTTGGGGGTTTTTCTATAACTTTCAGTTGATAGAACATTAGAAGAGGGCTGGTTAACAGCGGGTTTCAGTAGAGGATGAGTAGAATAATACCGATTACCTCGCTGTGTTGTTTTTCTTGATTTAGTGGTTAAATATAATTGGCTTTCAGCTTGAGACCAATTAGGCCTACCTCTAGGAGCCTGGTCTATCGACGAAATGAAGTCGATGTTCCTGCGCAACCTGGAGGACTACTGTTTAATTCAATAATGATACGACATGGGTCAGACAAAGAGTGTATTTATACATGTATCAAATATTTAGCTGTTCAAACATTACTAACTTGTAGACAATCTACTATTTGACATTGTATCATACTTGATCGTGCCTGTAAAAATGGCATGCATTTTCATGTAAATTTGTGTTTATATGAAAATGTAAAATTATTATTATTATATCATCCCTTAGAAAGATGGCTCAGAGGTGCTTGCATCTCTATCATACCAAAGGGCTTTCGTGCTCAGGGCTCAGTATTTAATTTATTTACTTCGGTTTCTCCCTCCTTATGCTTAACTGGTAGAAGATGGCTAACAGGGCAGCCAGCATATGCTATGTTGCTTGGACACCTCCGCTGCTTTAGTTTTCACAATGGAAATAGGATGTTTGTCATAACACCTTAAGAACTTGCTAACTTAGGTAGCTACATTTGACTGGTACATCACGGCGGATGGATTGTCAGACTGGGGAGTAACTAACTTATGAGGAGATGGGTGCAACACCAGTGGGATAGGTTTTGATGTTTTCTGGCTCTTGACGTTTGTGTCAGTGTTAAAAGGATGTATTTCTGTTGATTCATCCGTGTGCTCCCTTTCAGTGTCAGCATAGGTGTCTTTATATATGCCTGGCCAATATTTGTCATTGTTTGCGAAAATGTCTGATGCATGCGGTCATCACGTATATCACTAGACGGAATAACTCATGGAACATCATCTACAGTTGTCCTATTAGGGTTATCAGCAATCAGTGTTCCTGAGTGGCATCGTCTTCGGTATAGTATTAAATCAGGTTCACCCTAATGTTAGTGAAGGATTTTGAAGAGCCTGTTATCCTACCAGGTTTCAGTAAATTGCTAAACTCTTCAATAGACCTGAACTTGAAAAGCAGCGGACGTGAGGGGTTCGCAGATTTGTTACGAAGACGCAAAACCTGACATTCTGTTAATGACGTGTTACAAGCCTTTGGATATGGAGTTTTAAGTTTGGCAACGGGCTGTCTGTCTGGGATGTTGTAAGTCAAGACGTTATGTTGAAACATGATCTTCTTAACAGCTTCTTCAGTCAAATAGTCAATTACGCACTCGGATTTGATAAGTGATTCTTGAGAGATGTCTTGTGGTGGGTCACACAGTTGCATGAGTGCGTTATGCTGTCAAACCTGGTCTGTAGGTCTGCTATTGATTTCTGAAGTTACCGTAAATCAGTTTCGCTACGAGCCGCATTCTGTATCAGTTCCTTCATGATATCAGATACCCAAAATTTGGGTGTGTCTGTTGTCAAAAGTGTAGAAACGCCTATGGAACTGAGGCATTCAGATGGTTGACGAGTATTAGGTCTCAGTCTCTAAACGGTATCTACATGTTTGACAGATTTGACCACCACAGAAACAGGAACTCTCACAATATCCGAAAAAGAAATTCTTGAGGATATAAAAGAGATTGTTGTATTATCGTGGCATCAAAACAACTACAAAGAACTATATATTAAAAATTAAAATGTCATACTTTCCTTTGACAACACTGCCTGGGGATAAAATCCTTATTCACACGTGGTTAGAAGGGGTGTCAGAAGATTCCGGGTTGTACATTCTACACGTGAATACTATATATAGCTGCAGGTGATAAAATACAATCGACGTTAAGTATAGATAATGAACTTCCCTATGGTTTCCTTTTGTGCTAGGTTGTTCTTTAGTTGTTGAAAGGAGGATGAGCCCTGCGAAAAAGTGAATCCAAGCTTGATAACGGCAGTGATATATCTGGATAATTGGAAGCTGGAGTAGCATCCAATATAAGTTATAGTCGGGGAGTGGAACAATATGTACTAAAATATTCGAAAAATTGGTAAGAATATATCCACGTTATAGAGAGAGATTGCCACATCTGATCAGAATTGTGTGACGACCATGAATTAGCAGTTTTGACCGAAAGAATTCGACGAAAAAGGTAACGCTAACCAGACAAGTTGTTGAATTCCTCTTCAAACTTTACTCTTCCTTCTTAATTCACATGCGGTTAAAGAGTATAATTAAACAATATTAAACGCAATTTATGGTGACAAGTTCCGTGATACTGTTAAATGGCAGGCTAAAGTAAAAACGAAGTTACCTCAACAGTGACACTAGACAGCTGTAAAGTCTAAGGATCCCCTTGGTACCAAATGTTTATTGTCCAGCCAAAAACAGTTGTCTAGATGCAGCTGTAAAATACATGGGAACCAGCAAGTATATTCTCTAAAAAAGGACGAAGGTCCTGCCTGCGCTAACCGAACAATGCAGTATAATTATGAACAGATAATCAGAAGATATGCATTCATTCCACAGCGCAACGTTGAATTACGAAGGGAGTATCAGGAATGGGAGGAAAACGACTTGCAGTCAACAGTCCAGCATGACACAACAACAAGGATTAGCACTGAGGGTAAGTCTCACCAAAAAGGAAGGCAAGTAAGGGTTAAGTTCGAAGTAAACGGAACACTGACACTTTGCCTACTAGCAGAAATTTAGTCTCCTTCAAACAGGTAATATTAAACGTCCCATTATATCCGACTCCCATTGTATTCAAATTTAGAAATAAAACATGCAAACAAACAAAAATATGGCAACCCCAGAAGTGGCAAAACATTTACGGATAGTAAGGGATGATAGGCTCTCAGGATGCTTAATTCTTCCCCTAAATTACAGGCGGGGATATGTGGATGACATATTCACTGTATTGAAATTTGAACGTGTCCCTAAGTTCTTCGGAAGTACAAAGTGAGTAGTAGATAGACCCAGTTCGCCTTTGTGTTAGAAACTGAACATAGAATTCCATACAACACCGAAGATAGAATGAAAATGTGATGATGAGCAAGACACTAGCAACTATAGGAAACCACCGTATTTTACAGCTACCTAGTTCTCTAATCGACCTAACCAAAATCGATAGAGGTAGGCTAATTTAAAAGCCTGCGTAATCCAGCCAGGAGCTTCAGTAGTAAGTCAAGAGACTTAAGTAGTAGGAAGAAACAAACAAAAAATCGAATAACCACCCGAACGAATTTATTCACAATTTATTCAGGCCCACAGGAAAAATATGGGTAGTAGCGTGACTAAAGAAAATAATATAAGCAACATGCCACCATAGTACTATTATGTACGAAACGAAAATCAGTTGTCCAACATAGTATCCTTAGTAGTGCTGGGGTTAGGCTTGTTTTCGACCAGTCAACAAGCTCAGAAATGAAATGTATCAGCTGAAGGACCCAAAGATACAACTCAACCAAATAGCATATTGGGTGTTTCAGGTTAATTAATTAAGTGAAATCGATAGATACAGGTAAGTAACTTTGTCAGGAGAGACGAGTTTGGCTTAATCTAGAAAGACTGACTCTACAATAACAGGGAATTGTAGCTCAGGTGGATGATATTGATTTGTTTGTGTTCTCTGAGTTGGTTGATTTAACTAGAAAGCTTTCATTGCCCATAAATCTGATTAACCAACTAGTAAAAAGTTAGTCACATTCCAAGGAAGTCCAAATTCCAAGCCAAAATAAATTGTTTATGTAAACTTATGACCAGTCACAATAGAAGTTGTCAGGAGGTACGATTGTATTCTTCATAGACAATTCAAGCAAGTTCACTTTGTATTAAAGCCTGCGCTGAAGATGTTTTCTAGAAGGATGACAAAAGCTCCATGAAATCAACACTACATTCACGCAATTGAAATAGCGCACACGTACCCTGGATATATTGATTATTGCAATATGACTGTCAACAGCAAGACAAAAGTGATGTGGTATCGCCATATGTGTCCCATGATCTAAGCTTACCTAATATGGAATTACATTCTAAAACAACGCTCAAATCGTACCCTTAAAGTAGTTTATATTTTGTCGGGAATAATGCCTCTTTCGCTAGGTATCAAACAATCACCAGTGATACAGAGAGACCGATGGCTGTGGAAGAGAGGGTTATGAACACGATTTGTAACGAATGGCCTCTAAAATCCTCCCGTATTGATTTTTGAAGCAACTCATCTGCTCAGGTTCCTCAGTGGTTAGAAACTAACGGATGGCATAAAATCTTCGAGCAACAAACGCGAGTCATTGTACTGACTTGAGTAGTACCACAGTGATGTGTTTTCATGTTACAGACAACCCAACATGTATTGAGAGGACTTCAGAACATTAATCGAAAGGTCTGGGAAAGCGATGAATATCGTCACTTCTCAAGATTTGGAAATTTCGTTCAGCTGTGATACGTTTAGGGTTAATTTGGCATTCATAAGGAACAGGGAAGCTAATGCATATGAGCATTTAAATCCTCTGAGGAAACTAGACAGTTTGATGTTGAGACGTATATTTTTCGTTTGTTATCCACTTTAGGAGCAGAGCACGTGTAACAATTTCAATGCTGACTATAAATGTGTGATCCTGTTGTGTTGTATGGTATCAGTAGAGACCGCCTTCATGGCGCCTCGCACTTTAATGGGGATTTTTATGAGTTGTCCTAGAGTCTGCATGATATACAAACTTAAATTACTGATGGAAGATTGAAGCTGAAAGTGTAATGCGCAAGTGTTAAAGAAACTCTGCAGTTTTCTCCAGACCGTTGATTTCCACACCCACGATTTATGGTAAAGTAAACTTGAATTTTGTATGTCAGATATTATTTGAATAATATACTCAAGAAAATGTAGTCAGGCTTCAACTGAATTGCAATGTTAGCTTTCATCAAAGTGAGGATGATAATAAATAAAACAGAATCTCATTAAAATCCATCAGTGACACTACAAACACTGAACTTGTCATTTAAAATGTGTAAGACACACGTAGTTTTGTTTAGTTACTAGACTTTGAAGGATACCGAAACAGCGGTCAACGTAAACATTCTATGTTACTTCGTGGCAGTCTTATTGATGTTGATTTTATATGACTTTAACATAGTTTAATCCTTATCAACATACCCATAATGATTGAAAAGCCTGAATCTGATCTCCAGATTAAAATCAAATTTGATATTTTATCTTATGTACTGCGTCTTGTAAAAACCAAATATTTCGTTATTTTGTGGTTCCTAGGTAATTTGAAAATATTTCAAAATCCCTCTGTTTGTAGTGATTCTTATATCCTTAATTTCTGCAGCGATGGTAGCGTACGTATTGTATGGATTTCGTGAGGTAAGTTGTTTTTTCAATAGTTTGTGATAAATGCTGTGCTGTTAACAGCGTATATACGAATCTTCACAAGGAGCTAGAATTGTCAAGATTAATCGAGAACACCATACACTGATGAAAGATGGGCGTCAGTTTCAGTATTTATCTGGTTCTGTACACTATTTTCGTGTTCCCTTGATTTACTGGTCCGACAGGATAGAAAAGGCAAAAGCTGCAGGCCTTGACGCCATTCAAGTGTAAGTAATGCTCTTATATATATTTTTGATTTTGATTTTACAGCTTGATTCTACACCGTATTTTCAGTAAAAGTGTGGAATTTTCAGCATGGATATCGGTAGCCCAAATTCAGGCCGACCATAGATATCGGGTGTGCGCCGGCAGGGGATCGAACCCCGGACCATGTGCATGGTCGGCGAGAGTCCTAACCACTGTGCCACCGACGCACACATATATGTATATATATATTCCTTAACCTTTTGGTTGTTGGTTTTCCTCCTAAAGGTTGGGTAAGCCAATGGATATCGATGGTAGCGACTTGAAATATTGCCGCCTTAAACTCGATTCTTCTGTTTTACTAATTTCTATTAGTTTTTCCCATATTTTCAAAAACCATAACTTATTTGTGATGACTGCGTGCAGGGGTTTCCTGAACGTATAATCACACCAAATAAGTATTTTTGGTGCTTTTTAGTGCTTAATCCTTGCATTATGTACATGTTCACCATAATACGTTAGTGTAGTAACTTCTGTGATGCGGAATGGGTTTAAAATAGATGGATGTTTCTTTGATCAATAGCTTCCAACTACACACCGCTGAGAGCAAAAGATATTCGCAGATCACAGTTATTCTTAAGATGGAACACCATGATGCACAAAACACGATTTGTTACTTTTCTCTGGAATCTTTTACTTGTAGGTAATGTTTTGGATTTCTCATAATGAACATCTGCACTATGAACTTTAAAAAGCATTACATCAGACTATGGTGAACAGGGAATCAGATATTCAATGTTGACATTTTCTTTTGCAGTACAGAAATCACTAGCAATCTGAAAGTACATAAAGGTATTTAAAAGTACTTCTTCTTTGACTTTGGAGTGTTTTCGTCGACAAATAGACGACCACGTAACTTAGTGTAAGGCCAGTCCCCATGGGTTAATTTCAAAACTTGCATGTGCAGTTGAAGGATGAAGTCAAAAAGCTTTGAGTCAGTTCGTCGAAGTGTAACCTCCCCCTTGTTATATGGAAATGATTTATTAGAAGTCCTCAGGGTATGTCTTATGACAAGGAAATAGTCTTATCTGAAAATAAAAGAGTCTTCAGTGGACTGTATGCTTCTAGTCTAATTGTAGTAATAAGATGGGTGGAAATTTTATTCTCTCAAATATTCTTTGATAAACATCATGCATCAAAGCATTCAACACATTCTGAATATTCCAGCAGAAAACCAATGATGGGAAACCCCTCAAGGTTAACTAATCATGTACGTGACCTCAGAATTTAATGCTTGTTTGTAGGTGTATTCTGAAATTGGCGAATACTAGTAAACCAAAGGGCAGCTGGTGTAGGACGGAAGTTATAAATTCGTATCCGACAGAATTGTTGAGTTACGTGCAAACAATAAGTACCGAGCAACAGTAACGGACGCTTAAGCAATACGGCAATTATAGAGTGATCAATCGTCACTAAAGTTTACCTGATTTTATGAAGTTTCGTCGGTTTAGATAATCAAGATATGCATGAAACGTAGTAATTGTTCCACTTTCTCAGGTAAGAAAGGGACAGTGGAAAAAAGGCTATGGATGATCTGATCACGATATAATGTCATTACATAAAATCGTTCAGCCATTCTATTTCATCTTTTAGATTCTAAAAATATTCACAAACCTCCATTAAATTTTTATCTTAGCTCTACCTAAATCTGTTCATTGCAGCATCAGTACACTTATTTTGCTTACCATATACTTGTACTGATATATTTTTGTACAAGTTTGAAGTATTTCTTAATTGGAATGGTTTTTAATTAGACTTATTGGAAGACGAAAAGATTGAGCAATGAATATTTCTTTATGGTGAACTCTTCATCAGATTCTACAGTTTGTATACATAACCTTTGAAGAGTAATTGTAATTGAAAACATTAATGTCCTTAAAATATTATTCAGTAATCAAGATTAATATATTGCAATTCAGACAAAGCAATAGGAAGACGTAATTTATGTGAATTCTGTAATGCATTTGTGTAACACATTTCGAGCTCTCTGATCACACACGGACTTCTTATGGGAATATATATATATATATATATATATATGTGAACATAATAAAGAGTTGAGAGGTGAGAAAATAGACTTAGGTCAGGTAAAAAAGGACAGATTGAAGGTCAAAATAACAATAAAGATCACTAAACCAATGAAGGGAGGTAATAGTATATCTACCCTGGCTAGCACCAACACAAAGTTTACCAAGCAAGGTTTAGTGTGACGAAGAATTGTTGCTTTGATCGCATAAAGGTGGTCTAAATTTCCTAATCACACTACGACTTCCACAAACTTTAGGATACGCTCCAAACACGTTTCATTGATAGGTTTAAAAGATTTGCAATAAAGTGTTTCGCGATAGAGGAGCTAGGTATCCATTTCTCACCATAAGTGGATTCTGGGGATTCTAGTGGGCAATATTCTCTGAAGCCAGCTGTCCAGTACTTCCAGGTGGTTTTCCAATGATTCTCCAAATGATGTCAGCTTATGATGAAATCCTCCAACCAATCACATAAGTCTGACTTCTTCATTTTGATCTCAGCGGCTTCAGCTCTGTGAAGAAAAAGAATTCGCAAAGTAAAATTAAGGTGAGTTGGAATGCGGTAAAGCTGATAAGGAAGTTATCTAGATGAATACTCTCTGCTCAATCATTTTTGTCTTCTAAATCTTTAAACTGGAGTCTTCATCGTATTGAAGTATGAATTCAACCGACTTGGGGATTCTATACCAACTGATGTTGAGACTATGTGGGATAATTCTGGTTCAATAGACTGTCATAAATGTAATGAGCCATAATTGAAGATGAAATCTAGTTCAAATTGTGCCACAAAAATCAATTTTAAATTCAGTTTCAATCATTTCTCATTACATCAATAAAAGTTAGTCAATCCAAAGTTATCCCAGATTGCAACAGAATCGATTAATAGTCTACCCTTTTCCTTCTTGTTATACTATGGTGAGGATTGACAGAAGAAGAACATCTAGCTGGGCAGTGATTGTTACGTTGCTAGATGAGTAATTCACTACCCCATTCATTCACACAGCTGGAGAGCCCGACATTACTTGTAAAGATGGTAGTGAAATGATGGCGATGATGATGATGATCTGACTGTCAGTTACGTCTCTTAGCTCAACTGAATACTAATCCTGAGGTGAATGTCTTTGGAATCCTTTGCCGCATTCAAATTCCGATTTTAACTTAAATTCTACGTTATGAAGCATAATGTACAATTTTCAGTATAGTAAATTAATCAACCATGCATTAAAGATTTTCAGCTTTATATTTCCAAGTTTTGATCACAATTGTAGAGACTAACTGATTAATTTTTTGTTTGAGTGCCTGAAACACAAGGACCATTGGTTTCGCATGTCTGCAGAATCCAAGGGACAAACGCTTTAGGCCAGTCACACACGACCTGTTTAAAGTGGCTTTCGCACTTGTGTTTGTTTCAAGATCTTACTGTGGACTGTCACAGTATAAATGATCTTCTTCTTCTTTATTTTTCAGTAGCAGAAGTCCTCTCTCAGACCTTCAAAATAATATAAATGACTTACTGTGACTATATCATTTTTATTACCTTGGATTCCGAGTGGAAAACAGGGTTGGCTTCAACAACACATCTACACTTTCTTCCATTCTCTGCTGTATTCTTCAGCTGGTTTGCCACATGATTGACAAGAACCTGTTATCTCCTCCTCTCACGATCTCTTCCATGTCCCCCTGGCGCTGACGACCCAGTCGTCGCTTGCCATTGGCATTCTACTTGAGCGATGGGCTGCATTGCGCGTGATATCATTCTACGGCCTCCTCCGTGTATGTCCACATTTTTTCCTACATATGCCTTTGTTGAGCAATTGGTTCTCACCTGTTGGTTCGTTCCCAGCCAGAGTTTCTTGTTGCTAATTGCTTCTGGCTGGCCATTTGATCTAAAGTATGGAGCCAGTAAAGTTGACAATTGTTGACAAAAATCTGCAATAGCCAGTTGGGAATCCTTTTCGGTGACACGCTGGCCAATTTTCTGACATGTATAGAAAAAAATGGCTTTTTACATTTGTGTTGAAAATCCACATCTTGTTGTTTATGCTGAGTGCAGAAGATTGCCGAACTTACTGTGATATTCTCTGCTTTTTAGTCTAGCTGCTATCTGAATAGGCATGGTAGGACCTTCAAGAACACTAGTTCTAGTTAGTGTAGTACATTGGGTCATTACAATATACAAGTCTGACCACTACATCAAGGTAATGGCTATCAGTTGGTCAGTATGAGGGTAACTCGAAACGGCCATTGGTTGAGTTTTAGCTCAATTACTTAACAGCCAAAACTTTGTAAAGTGTTATTGTTCGACAGAATCACCTTTCAGATGACACTCGTCTATAATTCATAAACTCTTAACTTGGGTCATGTTATTTTAATCAATTGTTTGTCTTCATTATATTCATAAAGAGATATTCCATGGAATTTTCATGAACCAGAAGAAGGAAAATATTTATTTGAAGATGAAATGGATATTGAACGATTTATATATACAATACACGAAAATGGATTATTGGCTATTATCAGAATTGGACCATATATAGGATCAGATTGGTCAATGGTATGAGAAATTAAACAGTTAAACTTTGCTTTTATTTTCTAATAATTTTTTCGTGTAACTCTTTCGATTGTTTTGAAATATTTCACAGGCTATACATTTTAGTGGTTGGTAGTATTAGAGAAGTGACTGTCAGAGATAAAATATACCGTCTTGTGTGGAGATTTACTTGTTAAGCTATACAAGTGGAACTGAATGAAATCTTATCCTGAATACAAAACACTCTTGTGGTCTTCCTCAAGTTACATCATCTGTGACGTGGATATGATATCCGACTGACTGCGTAACAGCTCCCTCAATACCTTCCTTACGACTATGAGATATAGCCATAGAAACTTGCAGATATGAAAAGACCAGTCATCTTTGACTACAGGTGCTTACTTTCGACATCCCGAGTTAGTCGGTAGGTTAGGTATACAGGGAAGTCAGTCAGTGAGACTGTGGGGATGCATCAATCCAAATGACTTAGATATATATTATGCATGCAGAATCATCGCCTACTTCGTCAATTAACCTTCGCTGACATATGATTGGTTCAGAAAAGATTTGGTGGTGGGTGGTCGAGTCAGAATATGTCTTTGATCGCTGATTTGAGCTACGCATGGAGGCATTGACTGGATGATTGGATGAAATCCTCGAAATGATCGTAAAGAATTGATGACTGCAGACTGTTGGTGTTATAGTTCAAAATCTTTTCCAGTGGTATAGTCTCTATGGTCTGCTAAATGCATTCAATTCTCATCATTCATTATTTTTCTGTACCCTCCCTCTTACTGCAGTTTCTCTGAAATCGTTTTTTCACACATTTATTCCCCCTGATGAATTTGAATAAAGCAAGAACAACAGGGTGATTTGTGCAGAATAATATGGTACCATTATTGTTTATTTCGTTGGCTTCTCATCAGCTCAGCTGCTTACAGCCTAAATAAATTATCATTATTAAGTTCATGTACAGAGAAGTTTTAACATACCTGCAAACGTGGTGACATGATGTCAGTTGACTGGAGTCTCCGGACTTGGTGAACGGTGCGCAAAAAATTACGCTTATATGGCTTTTGCACATTTTAGCATAAAAGGAACTCATTTGAATCCTTCATGAATGATAGAATTGTGTCTCCTAGCAGCGACCGTTGTCGTGACTGGTAGTCGATTTACATGCGTATTGATCATTCCTTTTTATTGACTTGGAATTTGAAATTTCTTGTCACATATGATTTGCATTTAATCAGTTGGTAAATTTGGCACAGAGGAAACACCAAAAACAGTGCCAGATAATTCATAGAAGCCTGGTTGGTACTCAAGTGAATCAGCCAGCGATAAATAAACACATTAACTACTACTGTAGACCGAATTTACCAACTAATAAAACGTAAATCCCATGTGACAAGAAAGTTCGAAATCCAAGTCAATAAAAAGGAATAATCAACACAGATGTAAATCGACTACCAGTCACGACAGTGGTTGCTGCCAGGATACACAATTCTATCATTCATGCAGAATTCAAATGACTTCACATGACTTCAAAATATGCTCTGAAGATATTGTCAAGGAGCTGGACGACGTAAGCCTCGCAATTAAACCAATCAGCATCTCAGAGAACACAACGAATTGCAAATCATCCATCCACCTAAGCTAAAAGTCTTCTCTGTTATATCAACATATGTAGAGTTTTCCTATTTCTTGTTAACAACTGTGTTTGACCACATATATTAGCAGTGAATTTCCCGTGTGAAGTAGTATTGTGACAGCGGAAGGCAAGACACAGAAGCAAAGGTATATTTTTTCATTGATCAAGCCGCTTTTTATAGATGTACAGTTTTGTATGCCTTAAAGAATCACTGAGCGTGTAATTTCTGTTTAGATTAAACGACATAAAATAGAATGTCCCAATATACATATATTTCGCATTCTGTTGCTAATGCTGTATTGATCTGTGAGAATATATGAGAATAATATCCCGTTGGAACATACATCGTATGTATCATGCGGCTACAGTATAATTCGGTGAGGAATATTTAAATAATGCGTAGGAAAAGAAGTCAATCTATGAGATTTCCAACTTACATCGAATGAAATGGGCCTAGTACACATTTTGCTCACGCTAAACCACCACCCTACCCGTCTAAGCATGTTGATTGAAATTGGATTAAGTCAGAAAAGAGTTAGGCATCATTCCATGAAGTTTTTGACAGCTAATTTGAGACACATAGGAACGTGTTGACTGCCTCGTTGGGGTCCTCGAAACCCCAAGAAACAATGACTGGAAACTATTGGTGATATGATTTAAAACTGTTATCAGTAAGGCAGATGAATTCACTATTTCCAATCTCCTCTCAGACTCATTAAACTCTAATGTTTTTTTCCATGTTATTCTTCTTTTCTCCAGTACACTTGTGCTTATTATATTTCTCTTCAGTTTCATTTGCTCTCTCTTTTATCTACCTTCGTATGTTGTATGAAGTGTGGAAGCTTGGACTGGTGTACTTCTGTAACGACAGAAGATAAGGGTCAGGCAACAGATCGTTTATTGAGAAAATCAACAGATATTTATGGATTTTTATGTACATTATTGTCAGCGAAGAAGCAACGTCTTCTGACTGGTTATTTTCTTGCTGAAGGTTATTCTGTACCGCTTGTGACCGTTTCTTAGGAAGTCAGGCCAATCATATTTGCACACTTTAAGCGTGCTGTGATTGGTTGTTGAGTTCCTCAAGGTTAAGCTTTGTTATTGCTTTCTTCTCATGATCCTGATTCGGGATGTGAACATTGACGTAAATTATTGTCGATAATTTTGGCTTGCAGACAGCTCTCACCACACTTCTACGTAAATTTTGACGTTGAAACTCAGTCGGTCAGTACAATGGAGTTTCCTTATGGAAGCTGGAATAATATTTAGTTTCTATAACATCACTGGGTGATATATATACAAACTAGCGGTATTTTTTGAAATTTGAACATATAAAAGAGTCACTCTATCTGAGAAAATATGTTTTAATATTCATATTATTGATTTTGTGGGGATTTGGACTGATTTCGGTGTAGATTTCTCCGCGAACCAAAATCGCTTATGGAGGATGATCATTGAAAACAATGGGGCGTCTGGTTGGTTACTTCGCTCTGGTTTGAAATTCTTAGGTAGTATTAACTTGTAACTCCACCAAGGGTCAAACCTGGGATCTTCAAGTTCCTAGTCCAACTTGTTGATCACTTTTTAAGTTTTTCATAAATAATAATTGATAATGCAATCAGATATTACTATTTACTGTTCAGAGTATTTAGAATACTGTTTATCTGAATACAGGTGCAATTAAACCCTCCAGATTTCTAAAAGATTTCATCCAGCTTGACTGTGTTTTTGTTATGGACCTGTAGCTAATTGATATGATCTCTTTGACAGCTAATATAACTGAGGGAAATCAATAGACGAGGCTGTGAAGTTACATCGACTGAGATGGCTAGAACATGTGTTACGCATGCCTAGCTATCGTCTTCTTGGATGGGCAAACGGCTGACATACAGTCAGGTTAGAAATAAGATAGCTACTGGTGGTCAAACCAAAAATGGCTTCATCAGTCAGCGAAATCTACAACAGTTACTTTAAGCCAGCCACGTAAGAAGATGTAGACTTCTTGACTGATTGGGGTCCTTGGGACGGTAAACACCAATGGAGACTGGAGACAACTCGTGATATGTCTCAAAATCCTTGTTGTCAATGGTTGGTGCAGATGCAGCCACTCCTTGTGACTTATAATACCCAATAAAACTATATTGTTCTTCGATATTACTATTATTTTTGCCTCACATCTCTGTTCACTGTCTATATTTTGCCTTCCTATTTACTTTCTTCTTCTTCTCTGGCTTTGTGTGCAGAGTGAAGTGTGGCGACTCGAACTGCTGCACATCGGTGCAAAGTTCTATGTTGAAATCACTTCAGTCAATATAACTGAGCGGACTGTTGCGTTTGTCTAATAATCTTGACGCTATGAATAACTCAACTGATATGCTAGACACGCCTATTCGTCCATGGTACCTTGTGATTCACTGAGTCACATTTATTAGGAAATACAAAATCTTTTATAATAATGGCCTGTGACTGATTTTATTAGTATTTATATATTTTCTAACCATATTAAAATCGTCCCAGGGCAGTGAAAATGTATTGTTCTGATTGGTTGGAAATTCGACTAAGGTAAGCGAAAAATAAGTATTCTGACCAAGAACTTGATCTTAGGACGAAAGTTCCACTTGACGACATAATGCTGGGAGTGCAGCTACGCCTGACTTCCACAGTATTTCAATTCCAAGGGAAAATATACAAACAAACTGAGGGAGTTGCTATGGGATCACCAATATCTCCGGTTGTGGCAGATATATTCATGGATAGGTTGGAAAACATAGCGACTGAAACGTTCACCCCTACCCCAACAGTATGGTGGAGGTATGTAGATGACACATTCACTGTACTTAGAACACAGGATATAGGTAAATTTTTCGAACACATTAACTGAAACGTGGAGGCAATTCAATTCACTTATGATGAATTGGAAAGCCAGGAAGGGGAGCTTCCAATGTTAGATTGCAGTGTGCGTCGGTGGCACAGTGGTTAGGACTCTCGCCGACCATGCCCATGGTCTGGGGTTTGATCACCTGCCAACGCACACCCGATATCCATGGTCGGCCTGTAAAACTTGGGCTACCTATATCCATGCTGAAAATGCCATACTTGTAGTGAAAATACGGTGGGGCATTAAGCTGTAATCAAAACAAAATAAAATAATAAATAAAAGGAAAGGAGATGGGAAGTTAAACACACTAGTGTTTACAGGAAACCTACACTTTCAAACAGATATTTGGACTTCCTATCATCCCATCCTATGTCAGTACAAAAAAATTGGTGAAATGCTTAAGTGGCAGAGCACAAAAACTAAGTAGTACCAAGGAAAATCTAAGACAGAAAGTGAGACAAATAAGTGAAGCCTTGAAACTTAATAATTACCCTGATAAATTAATCAGGAAATATGTAGGGAAATGTAAAAATAAAATAAATAATGATAGTAGTGATAGGGATAATAATAATGATAATATTAATGACGACATGCATGTTAAATATACGCAAGACAACACCAACAATCAGGAATCTAAATCATCAGTAGTACTTCCATACAAGGAAGGAAACCTCGGAAACCACCTTACGCAGAATTCCTAACAAGGCAGGAATAAAAGTGGCTGGCATTCACACCATTCACAAACTCAATTAGAAACAAGCTTTGTCGGTTAAAGGATCAATCCTGTCGAGGCTTTAAAACAAAACAATTTAGTTTATCTGATACCCTGCGTGAAATGATTGTCAGGTCAAATACATAGGTCAAGCTAGTAGAACAGGAGCCGTCAGACCAGCCAAAAATAACAACCTAGGAAAATCTAGGTTAGTTGATCCCGATAATAAGATAAGAAATCTAGAGAATAGTTCAGTAATAGCACTACACCATTTTCAGTTACACACAACCATACAATAGAATGAGATATGATGACAGTCTTAAAATCTAATGTAACATCAGGGTGGAGGGAGAGATTGATCACAGAAGCTTTGTTTATCGAATCAACTTCAAATACGTGTAATAGGAATGATTCAACACTTGTCTAGTTGGATATCTGAAAAATTCTCCTATACCAAGGACGACAAATAGGAGAGAACAAAGAAAATTATAAAACTCAGGTTTCGAAGTTATATGGTTATAATTGATGATATGATTATGAATAGTAATAAATTTTGTTCGAAACTGTGTCATCCAGTAAACACTAATACTGTTTCACTAACTGTGTGATACATCTAATAAACAGACTAATATGGAATTAAGTACTCTGATTGGTTAACAATTTGACCAATACTAAGGTGAGAAAAGGATATTGCAGTTTCACAATCATCTAACCACACGATGGATCACATAATAATGAGTCAGAAGACAAATGACTCTTACTTTAAGCTGATTTCTATCAATTCTCTCAACAGATGTATATAAAGATATCTTAGAATGAATACATTATCATTCATATGAATGAGTTGTTTTATTTTTGTTAATTCCTATCTATTTTATAGGGAGGTTTACCAGCATGGTTAATGAGAAAGTATCCAAATATTAAAATGCGAACCAATGATAAAGGTTAGTTATATTTTGAGAGTTCTGTGTACCTGTTGAACAAACAATACGTAGTCCACTTCCAAACTTAATTATTCTTTGCATTTTGAGTGAACACGGAGCTTAAAGCGAGGTTGTTAGTCATGCATCAAATATCCCCACTTTATGGGGCTCACTACCGGAGTATGTCAGCCGTGATTAATGCTAATAATCACAGCTTTATTCCAAACAATACTCTTGGTACAAATATAGAATTTTCAGCATGTAATACAAGCAATATTGCATATAATTTTCTCATTACATGGACAATAATTAAAATAGGGCATTCACATGAATATATTTATGCGTTGAAGTTTCTGTAGCAAAATTTTCAATGCAAACGTCAAATCAGTTCTTCTATACGGATCGGAAACGTGGCGGGTTACAAAGAATATTTCCAACAGCCTGTTGCAGACCTTTATCAACAACTAACTGTCTTCGCTCTATACTGAAGATCAGATGGCCGGAAAGAACAAGAACCAACAAGAAAATATGGGAAGAAACAAGCAAAACAAGAACCAATAGCCCAACAAATATGCAGGAGAAAGTGGAGGTGGATTGGACACTCACTGGCTGAGGAGGCTGCTGGGTGACATCGCGCGTCAGGCCATAGCTCGAGTGGAACCCGAAAGAGGGAAGCGGCGAGTGGGACGTCAGTGCAAGGGTGACATGGAGGAGATCGTGTGAAGAGGAGTTGAAACAGTATGGACTAACATGGATGCAGGTGAAAAGTCTAGTAGAAGACAGAAACAAGTGGAGACGTGCATTTGAAGCCCTATGTTCCACTAGGAACCCAAGGGAACAATAATAATAATATTTACATTAATAGTATTGTTCAATAAGAAATGAATATAAAATTAAATCAAGTGAAAGTATTAACGACAATGTAACAGTGAGAACGAGGAAAATGCCGTTTTGCTCATAGTTCCTCAGTAAGTTGGTAATTTCCTGTCTAACACACTTTTCTTGTCACATAAAATGTGTTATAAGTTTCCAGACCGCAGGTGTTACGAACTTCCTAGAATAATTTGAGCGCCGAGTCAGATTGATTCATTATAAATTATTTAAATTAATCCCAGAGTATTAAGAAAATCAAAACAAGATTTTTCTTCACACACTGGGATTAATTTAAATAATTCATAATGGACATAAAATGTGTGCCTACCAAATATAAGGTATTGTAGAGTTCTTGTACTTAGTCGTCTGAGCATACAGTCTTCTGCAGTTACTTCTAGTTATACCCGATGAGTTGCAATTGGGGAGAGTTGTGTATAGAGAGGATGTTCAGAATCTGAAAGGATAATATTTACTAATTTCTCGAAGGAATCCAAGTGTCTATTTTCAGTAGTATTAGAAAGCTGGTCTAGCAACACCCCACTCGTCCTACTGGCAGCTCTTCGTGCCCTACTTAGTATAACAAGTCTTTCTTGAGTAGACCAGGGAAAGATTAGGGGGGAGCAATAAAGAAGTATAGACAGAATAAAAGAATTGCAGGGGCATCGATTTTCTCCCCTGTAAAACCATGCTGGTCAGTGTTCGGTGATACATTTGGAAAGCGAACGCTGGGTACGGCCGAAATACCTGACTCTACACGAGCAGGTGAATTAGTAGATACAAATTGATGTGGCCAACAGTGGTAGCTTATTCTTAACGCTCATACAAATCATAGGTTCCGTGGAGAAGGTTAATCGTAGTTCAGCTGCAAAAAAGCTGCACCCTGGATATCATACACGACGAAGTGGACAATCTCAAGAGAATCATCGTCAATAATTGTTGTCCAGTACAATTTACTGCAAAATCCATGAATCCTAGACCGCAAAAGCCATCCATGCCTAGCGTCCCGAAAAAACTCCTCTACATTAACTTTCAATTCAGTGGGGATTCATCTGCGGAAACACTGAAGAATACAAGAATTAATAAACACAAACGGTAGCAGTACAGACTGACTGAGTGATCAAACGAAATATCTTTCTGGGGACTAACATGATGTGGGAAGACCAGGAAAGGTGATCAGAAGAAAGACACAATCTAAGGTATGTATTTAACATTCGAATTGGTTTCAGCGTCAGTGTCATCTATAATAGTGCAACAAAGCAGTTTATATAAGTCGAGCTTGTGTGCAAAAGTGAAGTAAACAAGCTGACATTTAGAGGGATTTGACTTAAGACCAATTAACGGGGATCACTGATTAATTTCTGATAAAAACGTTATTTTTACTATTTGATCATGGATTGATATCAGTTAGAGAACCACTGAAAACCAGGGAGTACTGGACAGCTGTTTCGCCAGTCTAGTTTGGGAGTCATCGGTAGTACGCGCCCACTGGAGTTCGAACCCAGGACCTTCCGGTTACAAGGCAAGCTCGTGTACTATTCAACCACTGGGACCCGATTCAATAGCTAGCCCATGAATTCTAACTTCTACCAATTCGTGATTTAGCGTGACCCCAACCAGTGTCGTCGGTGGGTAGAAGTTGGTAGAAGTTAGAATTCATGAGCCATAGAATCGGGTCCCAGTGGCTGAATGGGTTCGAATCCCAGTGGGTGCCTACTGACGATCATTCACATACTAGGATGAAACAGCAGCTGTCCAGTACTCCAGTGCTGGTTTTCAATGGTTCTCTAACTGATATCAATCCGTGATCAACTCGTAAAAACAAAACTAACCCTTACCAAACAAACTATAGAAAAGTAACTAGTTCTGTTAACCAATTGTTTTCTTTAGGATCATTCTACATAGTCTTATCACAAGTTGTTCCACCACCAGTTTAATTCTACTAAATAGACTATAACTTAGTCGTTGTAACATTAACTACTTCCATATTTTATAAATTCTTAATGGAAACTTTATTTTGTAGCCGTTTGTAACAAATGCTTATATACGCTTATGCATGTATAAAGGTGATACTTCTAAGAATGTCCTCAGGTATCGACGTGAGTAGCCTAGAGGGTATGAAAACACACAAAACACACAACCAATCACGTTCAAGTTCACCCACCAGGAGAGATGACTAATAAACTCATGGAGAAATCTAAAAGCTCACTCCATTGAATTGAAGTATGCGCTGAAGATGTTGCCTTGTAGGTAGCAATGAAAGCTTTGCAAATGAACTCTCCAGCTCGGAGAACACAACCACATCAAAAACTCCTAAACCTTGCTCGGTCGATATTAAACTCCGTAAACAGGGTGGGTTGGGGGTAAGACTACCAATCCCACCCTGTGAGAAATGACAACACCACCGTTAATGAAACGTGGAAGTTCAAGCTTGTAGCCACCTGATGTTCTCCTCGGAACCCAAAGGAACTGATTAAAACTAAAATGGTAAAGTTAAAGGTTGGTGATCTGACAGAACGATGTACTAATGAACTTGAAAGGATCAATTGATTTTGAGTAGACATATTCAGGTCCTTTATCCAACCCTAATCCTAATCTATCCCTTATCTAACCATAATGCACAGTTTTCTTTAACCTCACCGTGATCTAATCCTGAAAACCTTTAGTCTCTCGGTAAATTTCATCTCAACGTACTCTTAACCTATTCTCATCCTAACCCTTAACCTAATCTTTCATTATTTTTCTACAAATGTAGTGACTTTCACTTGGTTTCATTAACTTTCTCTGCCTGTTCACCCCGAAACCAACGGTGAGTTCGTTCCTCTGAATAACCATTGTTTAACTTGGTCACCAAGAGTTATCTATGTTGCATAGAGAAGGGTAAATTGTTAGTGAATATATACATATTTATATGCATATATATACTCTTGTTTTATGAAAATTAATAAGTATTTCCCGATTATTCTTATCTAGATTTTATCTATGAGGTGACACAATGGTATAATGTTCTTTTACCAAAACTTAAAAGACATTTATATTCAATGGGAGGTCCAATTATTATGATACAGGTTAGTTGCAAAATATTTTGTTTTCACTGCGTTTATCATTATTTTATTCATCAATACATTTTATTGATACAGTCTTTACCATACTTCTGTGTACACACACCTGATGCTGTACACCTGTGAGATATGGCCTCCTTGAGCTAAGGATGTGCAGTTAGTCTGCGTATTCGATTGTTGTTGCCTCTGTAGAATTGTTTACAGCCAATTGTGAGGTTCGACAGCGTGTGTTTGGATACGATAGAGGTCACCTTTCATGGAGTGTGATCGTCTTTAGATACTGGCTTCGAGGGCTTGCATATGAGCTACGAATGTCATCTCAGAGGCTGTCTAGGCTACTTGTATTGGAAGTGATTGTCCCCTTGACTCGAACTTTGACTCTTTGTGTGTGAGATTTCCTTCTTATCGATTGGTAAGTTATTGTCTATCTCGATGTGTCTTGATTGACTATTCTCTATAATGGAGTTATACTCTACCACAGTGCCCAAGTTTTATACTTATATCAATGATTGACTATTCATTGGAATACCAGGCTTCTAACCATTCTCTATTATTCCTGGTGTTTTCTCTGTCTAATATTTGAACGTTGGTTGTCCTAGTCGAATTGCTGTCCATGGTTGTCTTTATGCAGTTAAGCGATATGAGTGAGTAGATGTCATGCATTTTGACAGCTGGTTTATGTTCATGTGTGTGAAGATGAAGAGTAGGGGCATCCACTTTGACCAGTGTAGTGTTTTTCTCAGTTGTTACAATTTACTTTGTAGGAGATGTTGATTTCATTTTTGAGTCTTTTGGTTGACACAATATCAGCTGTGTGAAGTGATTTTGTTGGTTTGTGTGCGATGTCAGTTCCTCAAGGTTTGAAGAGTGTTGCAGTGATTTCTGAGATGTCATTTATATGTTGTAGGGCAAATTAACTATCCAGCTGCTGAGAGAACACAACCACATCAAAATCATCCACCTGAGCTTCAAATCTTTTCCATCATGTCTGAATACAACCGATGCTATTTTTCGATGAGGTCCAATGCCATTATTTTGATTTTCAATTCTTTATATAGGTATTAGCAGATTTGATCCAGATTGAACTCTATGTTTCAGTCTCTTTTAGTAGATATCTATGGGTTGTATATTGAAAGTCTTTGTCGGAAGACCTAATCAAAATGCACCTTTACATATCGAAAATATGCTAATAACATTGCCATCATAGGTGATAATGCTTGTTCTGTCACTTGAATTTTAAACCTAAAGAATGAAGTTCAGAATAGCATATCACTTACGTCTGTAAAGGAGGAAGATTACTGTTTGTCTTCCCTAGATACAGTGATCAGACGATGGCCTGATGGATCAATAAAACTATCTATTTATCAAATACCTACCTGAACAGGACAGTACCTTAATTATCACAGTTTCTGCCCTGTACGGTATAAAAGAGCCTTTGTGAGTGAGGCTCCGCTCTTGTGTAGAATCCGAAGTAAATGCACCGACGACTCACTTGATTAGAAAGAAAGAAAGTTGACACAAACTCCGGTTAATAATAATTATCCAAACAAGTTCATCAGGAGATATAAAGTAGTCAGAAGACGAAGATCCACTCTACAACTCGCAGCCAAGAAAAACGTGTATGCTAAGCTACCTTATATGGGTGTTCACAGAAGCTTGACAACTAGACAAAGATTGAACGCTGTGGTTAAAAAGACTTTTCATGCGGCTAATATCAGAATAATTGAGAATGTGAAGCCGAGATATCTATCTAAACCCTTAGAACATGCGAAAAGTAGTGTCAAATCCCACTGTATTCACCTATTTGAATGTACATGTGGCTGCACACACATAGGTAGGACTCATCGATTTCTGAAAGTAAGGGCTTCGGAGCATATTCCTAAGTGGCTCCAGAAACCAACAGAATCCCTAGAATCCACTTATGGTGAGAAAAGGAGACCTAGCTCCTCTACTGTGAAACACATTATCGCATATCTTTTAAACCAATCAATAAAACGTGTTTGGAGAGTATCCTAAAGTTTGTGGAAGGCGTAGTGTGATTAGGAAATTTAGACCACTTTAATGCGTTCGAAGCAACAATTCGTCATCACACTAAACCTTCCTTGATAAACTTTGTGTTGATGCTAGCCACGGTAGATATACTATTACCTCCCTTCATTGGTTTGGTGATCTTCATTGTTATCTTGACCTTCATTATGTCCTTTTTACTTGACCCAAGTGTCTATTTTCTCACCTCTTAACTGTTTATTACTTTCACACATATATTCTTATGACAAGTCTGTGTATGATCAGATAGTTCGAAATGTGTTACGCAAATACATTACACGATTCAGATAAACAAAAATACGTCTTGTTAATCTTTTGGCTAAATTAACTTATTGCAAAAGATTTCGGGTTCATTTAGGGTGCACAAACGATAGTACATTCACAAGAAGTACTATATCAGAGGTATCCATGGTAGGGTCATGTATGAGTATTGTCAAACATTCCTGAACTAGGACAAAACAGCTATTTATTACTCACTAGCTTTCAGTGGTTCTCTAACTGAATTCTGTTTGCCACCATACTTGTATTCAGTCAATCTCCCGCAAACCAGCTGTTAAAATTAATCTAGTGACTATTTTTTTGATTGAACACTAGTCAGTAACTAGTGTAATGTGTCTAGTCCTATCTTCGGTGCAGACTGAATTCTATCAGTCATGTTTGCAATGTGGCCACCATGTTTGGTGGCTCACGAATCAAAAAAAATACCCAATACAGTCCTACAGGAGGTCAGTCGCGAGCCTGAATAGCTCAGTGGTAACGTCTCTGACTGCAGCACTGAGTGACGCGGGTTCGAATCTCAGGAGGGACATCAGTTCCTTCAAGGTTGCAGATACGCCTTGCTGATGAGTGCCAACTAGCACGAAACCTGGGTCCAAGGCTTCCTGCCGATTGCCTCCAACCATTTAATACCAATAATCTAGTGACTACTAGTGACTGATAACAGGATGATTTGCCTGAAGTTCTAGTGATAAGTGGTCATCAGCAGGGAGGGTTTCACTAATCAGGTGTGATGATAGATGCTGGAGGCGGCATCATATATCTCAAACTGACAGAGCATAGAACTCTGTCACTGTGGTTAGATGGTCAACGAGGTTGTGTTATAACCTGGTGATCTTGGGTCTGATCCCTGATGGTGTGGTCATGGCTGAATACTACTGAGAAGTCATTAACTGGGACGCAATGGTTAATGGTTTTAATGGTTCTATAACTGAAGTCATTTTGTGACTAAACTCGTAATCAATCGAATCCGTGCAAACCAACACTTAAAAGGTAATCAAGAACTTGTCAAATTCCCTTATCTTCATTAGAATTCCATAATTATACTACCGTTTTTAATATTAACGTAGTGTATATTTTTATTCGCCCTTATTATAAGACTGAGAGGATTTTTCTACTGATATATTCAAAGCTATCTATGTACTATTATGCTAAAGGATTAACTGTGATTAACTTACAGTCTGCAAGTATTGACACCAACTTAATGATTATTTGATCTATTTAAAGATTTCTAGTAGTGGAGTCACGTGGCAACTCGAACTGCTGCACTTCAGTGCCAAGTTCTATGTTGAATACAGCCAGTAGTGGAGTCAAAAGTGACTGTTTTGTCCTATTAGGAACTCATCAGACGGATGCATCTCCCTCCCTACTGAATGATGATATAATCCAGTTGATGAATCCCAATAGGGAAGAAATGCGCAATCTGAATTCCACTAGTTAACCAATTAACATCGTGTTAACCTTCATATACCTTCGAAATGTATGTTCGTTACGAGTCGTTATATCAACAAAGACTAAGCACTGCAGCCCAATATAAACTGATCAATGAGGAATACGAAATAACTTATACAGATGCTCAGCATATTTAATTTTTTCCAGTGTATTTTTCACTACTACTAGTAGTAGTATGTCATGCTTTTGTTTAACATTTATCTATTTTTACTAGTTGGAAAATAATTATGGTGAATATAAAGCCTGTGATGTAAATTATCTTGCAACATTGAATATAATAATACGGAAACATTTGAGCAATACTATTTTAATCACAACAAATGATTTTGGAACAATTCGTCAGTTAACGTGTGGATCACCATTCAAAGAGCTATTGGCTACAATTAATTTTGGACCATGTAAGTGCTAGTTTTGACGGATAAATAGAAATTCAGTATTACTGAGTTTTGTAAAAGACTGAGTTTTATTCCATACGCTACACATTGTTATTACCATTACAATTACTATTAATTCCTTGCATTCCGAGTGGGACGTAGACCCTCAGCAGCGCAACCTCATTTCCTTTTTACCCGGGTATGCTGTGCACCGTGTCACCCACCGACTTAATTCTTACTCCTCACTTCTCATTCCGGTTACGTTCGAAGGCTGGCTTGGTGTGCTTTACTACTTGAATGTATACACAGCGTATTTCAGTATACTCATTTTTTCAGCTTCTGATAAAGTGCGTGGTCCATAGAGCGAGAGCGATCTACTCTGATAGATGTCTTAATGCAGAACTTAATATTATTAAAGAGCTGCTGAGTGAGAACGATTATCCAGAAAAATTCATTGATAAGAATATGTATCAAAAGTCAAGGCAGCCCAAGGTAGCAACAGTTCCGAAAAAGGCCTTATTTTCACGACTTTAATTCCTTGGGGATAACATAAGTGAGATATTAACGCAGTGCCTAAAGAATACGGTGGTAAAAAGAGAATTCCCTGCTGCTGAATTATGCCGTGACTTCAAAACCACCCCTATTTTGCTTTTGGCGATTAAAGATAAACTATCTAATTTCGGCTCTTCTATGCGTATCTACCAATTTGACTGCCCATATGGAGCCAGTTAGTTGCATAGGCAGTGCAATTAGGCGTGTTTCTCGTCGGATTTCCGAACATCATCCTGCATGTTTAAGTAAAGGACAAATAAAATCCATTCATAGCACTATTCTATCTCAACTTATGGATACAGAACACAAGATTGATGTTAACAAAGCGGTTTTCAAAGTCATCTGCCTCATACCAAATAATCTTAACTTTACCTTAAGAGTTCGTCTACTACATATTGCTGAGTCTGGCTGTTGAGATCTAACTTACGTATCCAAAAGAAGCTAGTTCAAACACCTTCCTTGCCCATCTGGTAATCAAGGTTCTAATGATCCTTAATTTGTTGTGGAAATTTCCTTAATTTTATTTGATATTCTATTTGCTATTATATTTTTATGCTAATTATAACTAAAGCATCTTTAATGAACTGTAATTCCATTGTGATCTTACTTAACAAATCGACAGTATTTAAAAACACCAATATTGTTATTGATGACTATTCTAGATTATTTTATGTATATAAGCATATATATATAATTTACAAGAGTTGGTTTGTAAGGATTAAATTTGTTTTTCTTTACGAGGTTGATCACAGATTGATTTCAGCTAGAAAATCGCTGAAAACAAGCAAGAATTACTGGACAGCTGTTTCATCATTGTTTGGGAATCATCAGCAGAACGCCAATTAGAACCCAGGACCTTCCGCGTACAATACAAGCTAGTTCGTATACTATTCAGCCACTGGGACCCGATTCAATGGCCAGAGAATGAATTCTAACTGTTACCAATTTGTGATTTAGCGTGACTGACACCAACCAATGTCATCGGTTGGACCTCATTAGAAACGAGTTCGCCTTGTCACCGGAAGGTCCTGGGTTCAAACCCTGGTGGTGGGTGCTTACTGCCGATGATTCCCAAACTAGGATGAAACACCTGTCCAGTACTTTATGGTTTTTAATGGTTCTCCCACTGATATATATACGTAAATAATTATACAGCCAGAAGAAGAAATTCTCGAAAAGAATATTCTTTGTTCAGTTTTTGTTTTTTCTGTATGTATGTCTATCTTCATTCACATATTTGTTGGCCGATTGATTTTGGGCTGGTGCGCTGCCCTGTCAGAGTTCCTGATTACTCGTCTTTTTCAGCTAGCTATTTCAGCTTCAGGATAGAACCAGAGGAGGTAGATACTGATAAAATTGTACACTTGTAGATTGGAAGTGCTTTTAGTGACACTCAGGCGAAGTCTTTGGACCACACAGAATTTCTTATTTATGTTCAGTGGTATGGGTCTTCACACCTGCTTCAGATTAATGAATTCCTGTCATGCTTTTGTGATCCTGACTGTAAAACAATCATATGTACTGTCTGTAGCTGAAACGATATCATACACTGATCCAATGTGTTATTTAATTACAGATGACATTTTGAAGACAATTCATTGTTCATTGTATTATATAGCTACTCACACAACTTTCAGACTTGGTTTCGAATTAGTGGAGACGATTTGTAGCTCAGGTGGATGGTATTGAATTAATTGTGTTCTCTGAGGAGCTAGTGGATTTAATCACGAAGCTGTCGTTGTCCTCCCTCCATCCGAACCCCCACCATCTCTCGACAACATCTCCCTTCAGTGCAGGTCTCAGCATGAAATGAACTTATTTGGATTCTCCATGAATGATCAATCATATAGTTGTATCTCTTGACAACCATGGCCATGCATAACTGGTTGTTAATTTACACCTGTATTGATTGACTTGGAATTCGTACTTTCTTGCCATGTGATTTATTCTGCACGATTAGTTGGTAAATTCGGTCTACAGTAGTAATTAATGTGTTTATTTATCGCTGGTTGATTCACTTGAGTGCCGACCAGGCTTTTAGGAATTCCCTGACAGCATTTTTGGTGTTACCTCTGTTTAAAATTACTACATTCTCCTAATCAAATTGGTGTTTATTTAATTATCTACATGCATTGATGCGAAAGAATTTATATCATGTCTTTTTACAATCAGTTTGTGTTTTTGGGTTCTGATTCGAAGGGGACGCCCACTTTGACCGATGTAATGTTTATTGCAGTTCATACAATTACTCGTCTTGCAAATGGCATTATTTATATCTTCTTTTCATGTTGGATGTTTTGGTTTGCACAATATCGATGAGTGAAGTGATTGTAGTCGCTGGCTGGCTGGCTTGCGTGCTATATCTACTTCAAATGGTCTTAATATCCTAGCTGTTATTTCAGAGATACTTCCTTTAAATGGTAGGATTGAGTATTTTGTGGTCTTTGATGTTGGCTTATTGTTGGTATTATGACTCGAGTTTTAACACTTTCTGATCAAATTGTGAGGATATGCATTCTCTCTGAAGACGGTTAGGAAGAATTTTTTCCCCATTATCTTCAACAATGGAGTAGTGCTACAGAGTGTTTGAACTCTTTTAAACAATATCTGCACACAGTTTCTTTTGTGGGTAATCGGATTATTAATATTATGGTTGAGTATTTTGTCTGTGTGCGTTGATTTTCTTTACACTTGTGTTTCTGAATGTCCAGTGTTAGTTCTCTTGATTCAGTTAGACATCTAAGAATGGAACTTTTGTCGTCTAATTATCCTTCTCATATTGGGAATTTAATGTCTTCAAATATGTTGTTTATTAATTTTTGGGTGTGTGTATTCCAAATCATTTCTTTTCACTATTACAAATGTATCACCAACGCAACGTACCTAGATTTTTTGTTAAATTATGGGTAGGGAGTGCTATTCATTCTAATCTTTGCATAGCAGCTTCAGCTACTAATCCTGATATGGTTGATGATCCCATTAGTCTTCCTTTTATCTGTTCGCATACTTGATAATTGAATTCTAAGTATGTTGTAAGACATAATTCGATGAGTTCCGTCCAAGTTGAACATTGCTTTTTTGTGTTCTCATAGCTAAACATTGGTTGTTGCATAGTTTGTTTTGCTAGATTTGGACTAATCGAAGTATATGATGCTGTGACAAGTTACATATTCTTTTTTACCAATGCATGTAGATAATTAAATAAACACCAATTTGATTAGGAGAATGTAGTAATTTTAAACAGAGGTAACACCAAAAATGCTGTCAGGGAATTCCTAAAAGCCTGGTCGGCACTCAAGTGAATCAACCAGCGATAAATAAACACATTAATTACTACTGTAGACCGAATTTACCAACTAATCGTGCAGAATAAATCACATGGCAAGAAAGTACGAATTCCAAGTCAATCAATACAGGTGTAAATTAACAACCAGTTATGCATGGCCATGGTTGTCAAGAGATACAACTATATGATTGATCATTCATGGAGAATCCAAATAAGTTCATTTCATGCTGAGACCTGCACTGAAGGGAGATGTTGTCGAGAGATGGTGGGGGTTCGGATGGAGGGAGGACAACGACAGCTTCGTGATTAAACCCACCGGCCGAAGAGTCCCAAACTAGAACGAAACAGCTGTCCAGTACTCCCTGCAGGTTTTCCATTGTTCTTGTAGCTGATGTCAGCTCATTGATGATAACCGACTTTGTTTCGATGTTAAAAGTACCTGAAATAACCTTTGGTTATCAGGTGGTTATTAGTGTAATGTAATGTAATTTTTATCTTTAAAAATTTCTGTTTAGATAAAGGTGATCCTGATGATCAGTTCTCAGATCTTCTTGAATTTCAACCCGATGGGCCATGGGTAAGTCACACTAATGTTGTATTTGTCCAAATATATATATATTTTTTCAAGGTATTTTACCGACTGCCTGTTCTGTTCTTTTTACAGAAGTTAAATAGTGAAGGCTACATTAATTACTGATATTATATATTCTTGATATAAGAATAGGACTTGTGCACTGTGGTAGAGTATAATCCAATAATTAGTAAAATGTATTTTGATACAGTCTCACAGTGTTATCCAGTAATATTTACTGATGACCAAGTTTCGAGCACAGTTTATTACTGCTCATAATCATTTCAAGACACCATTCCCACAACTTTCTAACTTCATTTATATAATTCCATTATTTTTCATCGCTTGATTTGATTGGTAGGCGTATTTTCTATATTTGTGGTATGAGTGATGAGTCATTCCTATTGCACGTGTTGGGTGTAGACTCGACGAACCAGGCAGGATTCAGTAATCAACCTCTATCTCTCTTCGCCTACCTATATTACTTATTATCCTTGTTCATCGACTCTACACCAAACACGTGTAATAGGAATGACTCATCACTCATACCATAAATATGGAAAATACTTTTTGATTACACACTAGTCAGTAACTAGTGTAATGTGTCTAGTCCTATCTTCGGTGCAGACTGAATTCTATCAGTCATGTTCGTAATGACCTAGGTTTCATGCTAGTTGGCACTCATCAGCAAGGCGTATCTGCAACCTTGAAGGAACTGATGTCCCTTCCTGCCGATTGCCTCCAACCATCTAATATGAAAAATACGCCTACCAATCAAATCAAGCGATGAAACATAATGGAATTATATAAACGAAGTTAGAAAGTTGTGTGAGTAGTGTCTTGATATGATTATGAGTAGTAATAAATTGTTTTGTTTAATTGGCTCCATAGGGTTGATCCTTTAACCAACTAAGCTTGTTTCTAGTTGGATTTGTGGGTAGTGTGAATGCCGGCCACTTTCATTTCTGCCTGCATTGTAAAGAATTCTGAGCAAGGTTTCCGAGATTGCCTCTCTCTATGGAAGTAGCATTATTGATGAATTAAATTGCTTACTGTTGGCGTTGTCATCATTCCGTGCATGTTTATCACACATGTCGTCATTAACATTAGTATTATTCTTATTATCATCACTATAACACTAGCATCATATCTGCTGCTAGGTCTCTCCCGAATTCTAGATTCAAATAAAGTGTTTTCTTTGGCACTGAAGTGTATTCTCCTCCTTTTGGCTGTGGTTTCATGTTTTTCTCCACACGACGTGATGATTATCCATTTTGAACCAGGATACTTTTGAGAAGTAGAAGCTCTTCTTCTAAACAGTCATCGCTACAAATTCTTCTGGTACGGTGTAACTGTTATACGTTGTAACTGTTTTCTAATCCTATGTAATCTTGTCTGTGAGCCCATTGTAATCTATATATTCGTACCTTCAAACTTCCACAGCAAGTTGAAACATTTTATTATCTCCTTGGTTACTATGTGGAATTAAATAAATAAATAATAACTGTATCCATGCAAACTAGTGTATCTAAATGCGATTGTACAGCTTTTGAGAATGAAATCGCCGAAAAGAATTCATTCAATCGCAATCCAAAGAACTAGTACAAGAAATGTGACATGAATTCCCTCTATAGTAGTCAGTGCAACAGACTTATTATTCATTTAGTCATATTAGTACCAGTCAGTCAAATTCCAAGCATCCTAGTGAATACCATAGTCAACTGGGACCTGATGGTTATTTATTTACATAGATTAAATTTATTTTTAAACAACTAAGGTCACTAGATTACGGCTGCTATTGTTGTAAAACCAAGAAAAGTATTTGTAATGTTTTTGTGATGATTAATATCATTCACATACATGACGATTTATGCTATCCAGTTAACCTTTGAATTACATTGAAATAAATACACGAGTGTACTGAAATTCAATCTATAGGCAATTGAACAGGTGATGCTGCATTTTGATAAGACGACAGTGTTACACTCTTCGACTTTTAACAAAATTGTCATGATGATTATAATAATTTAAAAATACAATTCAATGGGTAATTTTCACATTTCAAAATAGCCGGTACAACTACTTCCTAATTGTTTATGTTCAGTGACAGAAATTAGTTGATGAATTTTGAAAAAACATTTTGAATAATTGTGTATACTACTGATTAGCTTAAATAAGTAGCTAAAATCATTCAGGTTAAATATTGGGATTTACCAGTCAGATCAAAATGATCTGAAAACCTGACAGCAATTTCACTTGTTTGGAGGTGAGCTCTCATTAACGGTATAACCGGTTTAACTTAGCTCGGACAGGGGAATCAATACGAACAGCTCGAATTCTGCTTGACTACTTGATTACTAATTTAACTGAATATTAGATTTTCCCATCGATTGATTAGACCGAAGTGCTTGGTATGAGGTTGACATGCGGCCTCGTTACACAAGAGGTGGCCCTCGTGGCCCAAGTGGTTTAGTGGATAATGCTTTGGCGTTTGAAACTATGGACACTGTATACGAGCCCCTTGGGAACATCATCACTCACTGGGAAATGCAGGTACATCTGCTAGTTGACGAGTCCCAAATAAGTCGAAATGCACATTACCCTGGATTCCACTGCTAGTCACCATCCACCAGTTTACTTGATTATTAGTTGCAAATCACACAGTCTAAGGTGAGAAATCGAAACTGCCTCCCCTCCCGTTCCCTCCACTGATTCATACCGAGTACACCACTGATGAGCTCGGCGACAAATAAGTGGAGCGGCCAACTGGTGTCTAGATCTGGTTAACAAGCCACACCACTTGAAATGACATCACTCTGATTCGCTTGTTTTCTTGAATACTATTTGTCATAACAGACAAATCAAGTATATTATGGCTGTGTACTTTACAAACAGTGGAATTTTTAACACAGTTTTTTCTTTGGATATTAGATTATTCAGATCACAGTTCTGAAGAAAATAAAAGACAAATTCTGCGAAAAAAATTTTCTTTTCTTTATCGACGAAATCATCTTCAGAGGCTGCCATATAGTCGTATTTATATTTATCAAAAATGCATAGTAGTCCATTACTGAGTAATAGGAGGAGGGGTGACATAATTGATACAATTACTCAGAAGTGGCTTTAGAAGTAAAAATAAATAAAAGTTGTAAATTACGTGGTACTCAATGGTACAAAGATAGAAATTTGATAAGGTTAAAATTGCTATTCACTGAGAAGAAAGGTGGTAGTTGAGTGTCGATTTAACAAGTGTGAAGAGGGTGTAAAATTGAAAATTAAAAAAGAAAAGAAAGCATCAAAATTTTTTACAGGGAACAACTAGTGAAGAGGTTAAGACCAAGGTAGAATAAGAGACTGGACAAACTTTTTCTGTATAAAGATTTCTGAGTTTTATTGACGAACTGCCAACGCCTCCGGCATGCACAAACGCTAGAACCTAAAACTCTTTGTACCATTTGGTCTCACCTTGTAGGTGATCTTGAAAGACGACTCTAATGGGGTTGCGTGGCTTCAGTTCACCTAGTGATCGAGTATTGAGCTAGTAATTGTCTTGCATTCTCTTTTTGCTAAACGTGCCGGATAATATTCACAGATGCTTTTGGAAAGTGTGCGCTTTGTGCGGCCAGTGTAACTAGCTCCAGATGAGCAGGTGAATTTATAAACACACACCGAAGTGACCCAAAGGGGAAGTTTATCCTCCGAACATCCAGTGGGCATTTGTCGGATGTAGAAATTGATCCGTAGCCCAGCTTTCCTCAGTGATCTGTATAAGCGATTCTTCAGGATCTCAGCTGTGGTACCTCCTTAAAATTCAACGCTCATAAATAGCAGTTCCTTCAGCACCGTCTGGGTTCTTTCAGACTGTTGCTCTAACTTCATGTTTTTCTCGATGAATCTTGGAGGATATGCATTCTCTGTGAGGACTTGTCTGATTCCCTCCAGTTGCGCGATAGCAATTGAAAGTTAATTTAGTGATCTGAACAGATTTGATTAACCGAGATGAGTCATAATGGGTACACTGTACATGAGATCCACCCCAAAACAAGCGAAATAGTTTTCCGTGTTTATGTCACTTTGATCTGGCTGACTACGATGCACTACTTGTTTATTTGCGGGTGGTATGTAACTACTCATCTCAATCAACCAATCAGTCAGTAGTGACGAAATAGTCAACAAAGAACTGAGCATTATTCATGATTTTTGAGTAAAAAATTACATAGGTTTAGCAAGCATAAAGCTGAGGGTTACCTAGAGTTCCAAAGATATTGTCAGTGTTCTGAAGACCCTTTACTCACAGAAGGTGTTAATAGTGGGATTACATCACAACATTTGAGAAAGTTCTTCGAAACTACTTTTTGGCTCAGTCTGTCTGACTGACTGACTGGTTTCAATATAGAACTTTGCACCGTTGTGCAGCAGTTTGAGTCGCCACACTTCACTCAGCACACAAAGCCAGAGAAGAAGAAGAAAGTAAAAAGAAATGCAAAATAGAGACAGTAAACAGAGACATGAGGCGAAGAGAATAGTAATATCAAAGAACAATATAGTTTAGTTGGAAATTATGAGTCACAAGGAGTGGATGCATCTACGCTAGCCATTGACAACAATTTTGAGCCATATCACCGATAATTGTCTCCAGCCTGCATTGGTGTTCATCGTCCCGAGGATCACAACCAAGAAGTCTTCACCTACCTACATGGCTTAAACTAGCTGTTGTGGATTTCATTGACTGATGAAGCCATGTTCTGGTTCAACCACCATCACTGGCTCTTTTCCAACCTGATCCACCTTATGTCAGCTAACATTCCCTGTTGTCGAGGAACGTGACAGCTAGGCATACGTAACACATGTCCTAACCATCTCAGTCGATGTAACTTCACAACCTTGTTGATTGATTTCCCCTCTTTACCTAACATTTGACCAAGGCCTAGCCTCAGAATTGCCCACCCTATTATACCATTTTACACGGGAGACAGAACACAGGCACCTATGATCAAAGAGAGCTAGACAACCTGTTCATGTCTTCCACCTTCAATGGGCATGTCTCATGACCATAAACGGGGACGGAGCGGACTACTGAGCAGTACACACGTGCTTTGATCGATATCGGGATATTAGTCAGCTAAGCTACGGTGTTTATTCACCAGTCAATCAATAGATAGTTCACGACATAATTTAAAACTTTTGTCTCCATTCAAAAAGAAGTTCTTCGCCTCATGAAAAAGGACAACACATAAAAGGAATGAGGAATTTTAAAACATATTGACTTCATATAAAGGTGTTTTGGTTTAATTTATAAGATGGTGGAGTATATAATTCCTTCTTTGGTGGCCTGCTTAAAACTTGGACTACTGGAAACCTACATCAATATGTATATGTATTGCATATAGTCTCCCCTATACACTTTGTTTAAACCCAGTAAAATATGAAGTTAATTGGTGGATGATGACTAGCAATGAGATCCAGGAAGCGCATTTCGTCCTATTTGGGACTCATTATTGGATATACCTGCATTGTGCAGTGAGTGTTGATGTTCCCAATGAGTCTCGAATCCGGTGCCAATAGTTTCAAACGCCAAAGCGTTATCCACTAGACCACTTTGGCCACGAGAGTCACCTCTTGTGCAACAGGTCATATTAATTATTTAATTCAATTTTCGATTTTCCCATCGATTGATTGAACCAAATTGCTCGGTCTCAGGTTGACATGTCTGTTTCTTTCAATTACATGCCCAGACATCATCGAAGTATCTGCACAAGTAGCCGACAGACATTTCAATCTCATATAGAGCACTTAGGTGCAATCAATCGATGGATTTATCTAAAATTGAATTAAATAACTAGTAAAATATAACCTCTAATAGTATTGTTTACTCTGGCGAGTATTTAAAGTATTTACAACCTGGAGTTTCGTAAGTTTCTACTTAACATGATAGGAAAAGCATTATCCTTGATGGATGGCAGCTTATCCCAGTACATGAAGTAAATGTTCCTGGGTTGTGTCCCTGGTTCACAAAATATACTCTTGAATGTTTTCTAATCGGTACACAATGAAATGCCGTCGTGTACTTATCTAAGGAGAAAAAGAAGAGACATCATGATGAAGGATCGGTCTAAGCTTCAAGCGAGATAGAACTGTATCACACGTGATCTACTGTCAGTAACTCTTCTATTTGAAGATCCTGGAGGCAGAGAAGAAATCATGCAATAAATTCCGCTGAAGATTCTGTACATTATATAAACACTGTTTCAGATTACAAAGCTGTTACTATTATCATTATTTGAATAAGGCATTCAGAAGACAGCGAGATGGTATCGTCATTTCGTAGTTTCTTTACAATCGCTTTACAGCTAAAATGGTTAACAATAATAATAAAATGCATGACAATTACTCAGTTATATAAAATAAAAGTACATACTAATGACCAATAATGTTTAAGTAGGTCAAGTAGTCACTTCATGGTAGGCAAAGGTTGATGTCTATTCTTTTTTGTACACACAGTTGAGGATGTATGTGATTAATCCCCCAAAGTGCTTCTATTACCTTTAATTACCAACCTTGAACTAGGGTTATGTGATGACATAATTGTGAAACAGTCATTAATTAATATTGATATTGTGACCTGACATTAATAAGTGCTTCGCAATGGATGATGATGCTGGATTTCTATTCAGATTACTGGCATTGGGATTTCAATAACCATTTCGGAAGATGTTCTTTTCGACAACATTGGAACATTGTATTGGTCCTGCCTATATAGTGTGTGTCACCGCAACTGCAGGTGAACTTGTAGATACAGTTTAAAGTAGAGTTCACAGAATTTCGTCTTTTAATCGTAGGTATAGGGGTCGAAAATCCTCGGCATGTGAGGAAAAGAGATGCGGCGTAGAATGCACGTTCGATGGCTGACCGAAGTCTTTGAGCTAACTATTAACTGAATAATCTGGCCACCCTTGAATGGGGTAGGTTAATAAAGATAGCTTTCTTTGGTACAGAAGTCGTCTTTTCTAGATGTGGTTTATCCTTACTGTGGCAACTTATAAAGCAAGTTTTCTGGATAACCATTAGCTAATAAAACTGAATATATATGTGAAAGCTCATCCATAAATGTGTCGCTCGTGCCTATTTCACGGGCCCTTGAGGAAAAACATTTCACTAGGGAACGTTTATACTGGATAGGAACAAAACTGGTGAAATGAAGATATTGTCCACCTCAAGTTTGTTTACGAAAAATATATCGCTTAATCGTTCCATCATCCTTTCCTGGTTATTGAAATATCCAGGAAACCGAGTTTGTTAACCGATTCGAATTCGGAAGTCACACTCGAATATTTGGATGAATATGATTAAATAGGGTAATAAAGTTTTCAATAAACTTACTATTATTACCAATAATGAGTGAGTGTATCATCCACATAACGTTTATATAGAATAGATTCTCCAAGCATACCTTGAATTTGTTTCTCCAATGTCGACATGAATATATATCTGCTATTATTATTGTTGGTACCATGACCGTCAGGAAAAGCTGCCTCCCCCATCTCCACTCCCCATAACTGTAATCGTGTAACTAGTGTAAATGACAGAAAAATAAAATTGTTTTGTTTGTTTTCGTTTAATTTTTCATCAAAAAGAAATTATGTCTTCCATCTGTCACTGATACATTGAAACCTATTTATCATCAAATTCTAGTTTTGATTTTATGATGTTATAAGCACTCTCGGATTATTTTAAAAATAATTTCTTATAATGATTCATTTAAAACCAGTGTTTCAAATGATTCTAACAACTAAAAAAACATAATCTTTTGAGAACAGTTCCATTTTGTTTTTCCTACATTTAAAAAATTATTTCTGATGAAATTTCAGTACGGATGGTATAAGAAGGTTTATGCAAATCCATTAATGGATAAAATTTTACTTTTTCTGTGGTAAAATCACACATTGTTATATATAAAGCAGGAATTAGGCTGGTGGCATTCAAACTTACAAACTCACTCAGGTTGGACAAGCTGTCTGTAGGCTAAAGGACCCTGTCGGTGGACCCAGTTAAATAAAATAATATAATTTACAAAATACGTTGCAATTACTGTGACCAAGGTCAACTATATAGGTCAAACTAGTAGATCAGGAGTAGTCAGATTGCCTGTCAGAACCTAATAATTTAGCTAAGGTTAGAATGGTTGACTCCGAGAAGATAAGTAATTTAGAAAGAACTCAGCAATTGCACCGCATGCGTTGACACACAACCACACAGCAGGGTGATGGGAGAGGGTCAAAATTCTAAGAGGTAAAAGAGGTAGGTGGAGAGAGACAGAAGTTGATTACTGAATCCTTGTTCATCAATTCTACACCCAACACATGCAACAGAAATGACTCAATGCAAATAGCAGAGATACAGAAGATATTATTACCACCAGTCAGTCAGTCAAATCAGAGGAGGATAATAAATAATCTCAAAATTCTATTTCAATTCAAGAACATGACAACATCCTAAGAAGTTACTTATTTCGACTATAAAAACCCTCGTCTTATTTCCCATCTGATTGTAATTGATCAATAACACTCATATTATTATTTCTAAATGTACATTATCTTATATTGATTTTTATTCAAATATCTATTCATCAATTCCGCTCATATATATAAGTGAAGCAAGAAAGTTGTGTGAGTGAGTACCTTGATATGCTTATGAGTGTCAATAATTTGTGCTTGAACCTTAGACTAAAAGGCTTTACAGCCATTAAACAGTGCAACTGCGCATCATCTGTTGGATACTAGTCATGCTGTGGACAATCTGAAGGCATAATATGGTTACAGGTAACTGACCACAGGAAGCCTTGCCTGACCTAGGTATCCTGCTAGTTGACACTCTTCAACAAGGCGTATCTGCAATCTTGAAGAAACTCATGTCCCTCCTTCTGAGATTCGAACCCGTGTCACCTATTGAATGCTGCAGTCAGACACGTTACCACTGAGCTATTTGAGCTCGCGGCTGACTTCCTGTAGGACTGCACTAAATACTTCTTTTGAATGGATAACAGTTAGTAACTAGTGTAATACGTCTAATCGCATGTTTGGTGCAGACTGAATTCTACCAGTCAAGATTGCAAT
This sequence comes from Trichobilharzia szidati, assembly GCA_944472155.2. Classification (NCBI taxonomy): domain Eukaryota; kingdom Metazoa; phylum Platyhelminthes; class Trematoda; order Strigeidida; family Schistosomatidae; genus Trichobilharzia; species Trichobilharzia szidati. The sequence goes on along the minus strand of OX235272.1, from coordinate 11,058,986 downwards.
GTGGCCACTATACAGATTATGCCTTGCTGACTGACTGGTGAGTGACAACAAGCACGAAACTTAGGTCAAGTAAGGCTGCCTGCTATTGACTCCAACTATCTAGTACCAACAATCCACAGTCCATCGTGATGGCGAACCACCTAGTGTCATAGTGGCCACATTGCAAACGTATTTGATACAATTCAGGCTGCAGCTCTGTCTGTCTGTTTACGACATAGAAATTTGCACATATATGCGGCAGTTCAAGTCGCCACACTCCCTCCTTGTAGCACACAAAGCAACAGAAGAAAGTAGGAGAAATGCATAATAGAGACAGTAAACACAGGTGTGAGACAAAGGAATAGTAATAACGAAGAACAAAACAGTTTCATTGGAAATCATAAGTCACAAGGAGTGGATGCATCTGCGCCAACCATTGAAAACGATTTTGAGCCATGTCACCAATTGTTTCCAACCATTGGTTTTTACCGTCCCGAGGACCCCAACCAGTCTGGAAGTCTACACCTTCCTACGTGGCCTAGACTAACTGTTGTAGATTTCATTGACTGGTGCCATATTTCGGTTTGACCGCCGCTAGCTCTTTTCCAGCCTGACCCTATATCAGCTAACATTGCCCGTCGAGGAAGGCGATGACTAGGCATACATAACACATGTCCTAACCATCTCAGTCGATGTAATTACACAGTCTCGTCTATTGATTTCCCCTCCTTACCTAGCACTCGACGCCTAACCTCAATATTGCTCACCTTATTATACCACTTCACGCGGGAGATAGAACGCAGACACCTATGATCGAAGACAGCTAATCTTCTGATGTCTCCCACTCTCAATGGCCAGGTCTCACAGACATAAAGGAGGACGGAGTGGACTGCTGAGCAGTACACACGCCCTTTGGTCGATAGCCATCTTGATATCACGTCTACGCCAGAGATGGCGTAAACTGGCATATGCGAAACTAGCCTTCTGTATCCGTGCTGAGACTTTGTGGGAGATCAACCCGTTGGGGCTGATGGTACTTCCCAAGTAAGTGAAGCGGTCAACATGCTCTACCACTTCACTTCCTATTTCTAATCTAGGAGTCGGTGTAGTCCAATCCTGCAACATCATCTTGCATTTCGCGGGAGCGAATCGTATACCAAACATTCGTAGATTGCAGGTCAAGGTGTTCAGAAGACTCTGCATTTTGTCAGCGTCCTCGCCTAGATGGACTATATCGTCTGCATATTCTAAGTCAACGAGATTATTCCTTGGTAGCAAGTGAATCCATGAGTCGCTGAAGTCGGTTCGAGTTAAGTCCATTAGTACATCTATGATGAAGTTGAATAGAAATGGGGATAATGGGCGTCAGTCTGCAGCAAACAAAGTACTTTACGCTTGACACTTGTTAGTGTCTTATCAAAGTACAAAGTGAATCTACTGAGTTCTAGATATAAATTTAGGTCTTGAAAATATGTTTTTCGTATCATATTAAGATCACAGCCGAAACCCTGACAGTTTAACTATAGAATTCAAAAGTTTCTGCGTATCCTACGTATGTATAATTGTCGTCATTATTATAATTATGCCTACCTTGTGTTCTGAGTGGAATACAGGACTTCAGCACAACATCTCAATTCCACTTGGCTCTCTTTTATCTGAACGCAAAACTATCCACAAGATTGTATATTCCTTTTCATGCTGTTTTCTATATCACCCTCACATCTGCTTCAAACTCATTGCTTCTCATTCCTTCTCCTCTCAGCAGCCACCTTATAGTACCAACTCAGCGTAGACACATCAGTTACTGTTTCTATACATTGATAGAGGTCTTTATTGACTATGCTTAATGACTAGTTAGCTGTCTGATCTTCAGTAACAAATGGAAAGTCGCTGTAACAACAGAAGACAAGAGTCAGGCAACAGATCGTCTATTGAGAAAATCAACAATTATTTATAGATTTTTATGTACATTATTATAGGTTAGTGTTAGCAGAGAAACAGCGTCTTCTGATTGGTTGTTTTCTCGCTGAAAGTTATTCTGTCATCTCTCTGTGGCCGTTTCTTTGAAGGCCAGACCATATATCTGCGAATCATATCCGCCCACGCAAAGTCTGCTTTCATTGGTCGTTGAGTTAGTCTTTGACCTTGTGTTTTCTCATGACAAAGATTTGGGACGTCAGCATTGATGTCAGCTGTTGTCTGTCAAATTTAGCTAGCAGACAGCTCTCACCACGAGGCAGGTGTTGAATAAAGTCGGCAGCAGCCTATCAGAAATTTTTTTATTTGACGTATTCAGCAAATCTATGAACCATACAAAAGCGGTGACTGTCTGACATTTTTCCATTGCATCTGATCTCGCAGATTCCCAGCACTTCTATGCCATATCTTCACATTTCTTTGGCTACCTGGACAGCCTTCACAACCGGTCTCGTATATCGTACAGAAAATTCACATCCCCGTTTTTATTCTTCCTTTCATCGGGAGAGTGAAGACACCTCGGTTGGTTGGCTGTCTGGCTTCCCGAAGGCTGGCTGACTTTGACCAGCCAGCCCTCTGTGTCATTTCGCTTCTCCGATTCGAGCGAGGAATAAGATCATTCTTTGACTTTTTCTAAAATATATTTTCTGTGCGCTGAAGTATCTCTAGCAGTTTGATAGATTCAGTGGTGGTGGAGCGGGGGTTGCTGGCTCCACGCCCAACTTTCCCTCTTCCCCCCCGGCTTGAGACTGGCTAGGAAACTAGCGAGTTAGTTAACTAGGCGAGGCTAAATGTCTGACATAGTATTCATAAATTCTGATTTGAATAAAGTAAAAATTGGAGATTATTTTCACATAACCCTTTATTATTACCATTATTATTTTTTTGAAAAGATTGCTAGTGAATATCATACAGGATGGATGGATTATTGGGGATACGCACATTATTATGTTTCACCAAAACAATATGTATCAAAATTAATGGCATTATTAAAATACTCACCACGTATTAATGTAAATATGTAAGTTCAAATGAGTTTGATTTTATTTGAATTTTGTGGTTTTTGAAAATAATTTTGTCTATAATTAAAAATAATAATATTAATTGTTATTGTTTACAAGATTTCATCATTAGCTGACACTGGTTAGTGAACCATTTGGAAGCCAATACTGGAGTCCTAGACAACTGTTTCGTCCTCCTTCTCCGGGACTCTTCATCAATGCGTGCCCACCACCACCAGGGTTCGAACCCAGGACCACCTTCTAGTTACAAGGTAAACTTGTAGTCCACCCAAACACTGGAACCCATTGTAATGGCGCATGAATTCCAAATTCTGGCAATTCACGATATACATATAACGCGACGGATGTCAGCTCATGATGAAATCCTGTAACCAATCAAATCCCTACAAATCAATATCTGAATAATTATTTTTGACGAGTCGATCACGGGTTGATGTCAGTTAGAGAACCATTAGAAACCAACTACAAAGTACTGAACAGCCAGTTGTTTCATCCTAGTTTGGGAATCATCGGTAGTACGCATCCATCACCAGGGTTAGAACCCAGCACCTTCCAGTTACAATACAAGCTAACTCATACACCATTCAGCTACCGGAATCCGATTCAATGGTCAGTGCATGAATTCTAACTTCGAACAATTCGTGATGCATTTAGCGTCACTGGAACCAACCAATGTCATCGGTGAGACATCCATTCTCACACTTGACATTTGGATAGACCTCACTGCTCATGACTTCTCACTAGAAATAGCTCCAGGAAACTCCGTCCTGTAGCAAGTCACTAGTGAGCATCAGATCAATTTTCACGAGTTGGTTTGTAAGGATTAGATCTGTTTTGACGAGTTGATCACGGATTGCTGTTTAGTATTGAAACATTATTTTAATACTTCAGGGGTTTGAAAACAAAGAAAAATATTCTGTATATAAACAGAGTCAACTGAAGAAAAGAATGAACTGTAAACGATACTGATTCGTTGTTTTATTATATAATACTATGTGACAACGATTAATCCGAATTCGCACTACTGAAAACCAACACGATTTGATATGATAGTGCGTCATTGGTTCATCGGTAGAATGTTTTCCAGCCGTGTCGGAGGTCACAGCTTGATTGTCAGCCGATGCAATCTTATGCAATCTCGTTTACTTTATCTACTAACTGTCAGCCTGGAGAAGAGAGAAAAGCTCATGTGTGCTGGCAGCGGCCTCACTCCGTTAATACAACGACATTGTTACTGAAACTTATAAACCTGAAGCCTTATATTCCATTCAGAATGCAAGGAATGATAGAAAAATGTTGAAAAAGCAGCATAGTGAGTGGTTTAACCATTTATCTTCCAGTCAATGCCTCTCACATACTGCAGCCTAGAAAAATAGGTAGAAATATCAGTACTGCCTTGTTGCTTTCTTGAGCTACTTGAGAAAAGCTTTGTTACATTGTGCAGGTCACTAAAAGCTATTGGTAAAGAGAGCTGGATGCCTCGTTGATACTGTTGTTGACACATACTTGAACTCGTGCATGCAACTGGTGGAAATCATCTTGTCAGATTCTGATTTCACTTTTCATATACAACTCTCCATTCGCATCTTATTAGGTAGGATTAGAAGGAATTATCTATATGTCCAAGCCAAGTTCACAATTGAAAGAATTTGAAAAAAATTGGGCATTGAGTATAAGAGTTTGTATATTTCCAAATGAATGCAAAACAAAACGATATCGTTTTTCTTGGTGTTTCAAATAACATTAAATATAGTCGAAACAGTATTCTGAGAATAAGGGCCTAAAGAGCTGCTATTCTATGTAGATCAGAAACGTCAGACGATATCAGAAGAGCACTCAATAGGCACAACATCAGAGTTTTCTTCAAAATATCAAACACACTAGAAAATAACCTTGTCCAAGTAAAATACCAAATTCCAAAGGATTCATAATCTAATTGTATCTATAAAACAAAATGCTTGGAATATGATGTGACACACATTGGACAAATATAGCGAGAAATCAATATCATAAGAAATGAACACCATAGAGCATCTGTTCAACCAACCACCGAGAAATCCAGTTAGTGAACAAGAAAAGCTTGAAAAATCGTCAGACACAGGTTGTCCACGCGCTACGCTATAGAATCAGATCACAAAATTGACTTTAACAATAGTGAAATAATCCAGGAAAAATTTCAGAAATCACAGAGAACCTCTAATGTTAGAAGCCCCTCATATTAAATGGAATCCAAATTGTATGAATTAGGGATAATGGACTAAGACAAAATTTGACCTGGTTATAACACCCTCTTTCCCGCTCCATGAAAGGATAAAATTAACACGAAATTTCATTATGTAAACACACGCTGCTTTTATACTCTTACACACTTATCAAATCCAAAAATCTACACTTAGTTTTTTTATCTTTACCAGTTGACCAACTTGGCAACAACATAAAAGTTACTTTATGCTGAAGAACAGTGATTAAGTTATTACATATAAGCTGAGGAGATTTTGTAAATTCTGCTTTAATATTATTACTTTAATAAAGCTATTAGCAGCAGCATTAAATAACGAAACGTCAGTAAAAACAACAACAATATGGTTTTGTTTTTCATTCATTCATTGGGAAATACATAAGCGTTTCATAATAAGGATTAGAAGGAATTATTTACCAGTTTATTCATTCGTGGAAAACTAACTGTAAAATTTGAATGACACTTTATCTGGTACATATTTTTTGTGATAAGAAGAGCTTAAGGCATGAAAATACTAAGTTATTGTGAAACGGTAGAAAACACTACGACATGCAGTACCACAAGTATTTATCAACCAAATTCAACAGCTGGTTACGTGACAATGTCACGTGTCAGGTGATCCACAACGGAAAACTCAATGAAGCCGCAGGAATGAATACAAGAGTAAGACAAGCTGGCTGCCTGCCTATTATCACCGACGATGATATTCTTAATTTTGGTGGACTAGATTATGTGGAAGACTGCTTGAGAAGAGAGAAAACAAGAATAGGTTGCGATGACCGATAAGAAGACTATAGAAGATGTGGATTTCGCGATGGAAGATTTATGCTTAATGTCACACAAACTCATAGATTTGCAAGCGTAAGACAACAAACCGGAAGAAAAGACTGGCAGTGAAGAAAGGATAGATTACAGGTCAATGTAGGGGAGACGGAAGAAATGAAGATAACCAACCAACCAACAGCAACAACAACAGGCACCAATCACCATTAAGGGGAAGGACTTCAAAGAGGTAAATTCTTTCCCTTATCTGGCTAGGAGGCACAGTTTCAACCACGTGCAGGTGGATGGCACGCATGAAGATCTTAAAGCCAGCCAGGATCAGAAAGTCAAGATGCACTGTTATCAACCTGAAATTAGTTTGGAAATCTGCACTAACTCAGCTAGCATAAACAACAAGATTCGGATTATCAATACAAATGTGAAGTCAATCAGTCAATGCTTCTGTATGGTCATAAACATGGACAGCGTGTAAACAAAAGCATTTCCAAAAGACCACTGTAGACTTTTTTCAACAGCTGCTCACTTCGCTGATTGGCTCCATACTGAAGATCAAATGACCAGTCGGCGAGCCAGCCAGCTAGGCAGTCAGAAATAATTATCAACAAGAAACTCTGGCTGATTGGCTGAGAACAGACAAACAAGCAAGAGTCGATTGCTCAAGAAAGGCGTATGTAGGAGATAGTGGAGATTGATTGCGCATGCGTTGAGGAAGCTGTCGAATGACATCGCTCTCAATGCAGGCCATCCAGCACTCGAGTGGAAGTTGAATGGAAAGTGACGAGTGGTTCGTGGGTGCGACGGTGACTTGGAGGAGATTGTTTGAGGCGGAGGAGTAGGAGATGAGAGATTCTGGGCAATCTTGTGGTTATCCAGCTGAAGAGGGGGGGGCAGAAAATAGAAGGGAATAATAATATTACTATTATAATAATTCACCAAACTACAGACAATAGAGAGATAATGCGAAACACATTTTGAACTTAAAAGAGAGCTTTCTATTTGTAACAAATTTAAATTCAGCTAAACATGACACAGTATTTATTCTTTTAAAGTGATCTAACTTTTGATTTAATTATTTTCTTCCCTATCAGATCTATATTCTTTATTGCAAGACAGTTATTATTTTATTTATTTTTCATTGAATTCTAAGTGGGACTTAAGGCCTCAAGCTGTTCGGCTTTTACGAGATGTGCTTGCTAGTCTTACACTCAATTTCCCATCCTTTCTGGGCTTACTACTGAATAGGTAAGGTTTAGGGATGTGTCGGTCGGGACTCGAACTAGGAGCTCTTTCTTTGATAATGAGTATTTCAGGATTGAACCACAGATGCACAAGACTGCTGGAAACCAGGAAGTAGAGGGGAACATTTTCGACAGCACACATATGTGACTGCATTGGAGATTGGAGTCAAGTCCTTCATATTATGAGATGAATGCTATGAGCATTCGGCATTGGGCTGGTTCTTTGTTGGTTGAATGGTAGAATGCTTTCCAGCCACTAAGAGGTCGGTGTTTAATTCCTGACTGACTGACTGACTGACTCAACTTTAACCCTTGTCTAACTGGCAATAAGGCGGGAAGAAAAAGAAGTTTCAGCCAGATAACCTCGTCAAGTAAGAACAACGCTACGGTAACTGAGACTTCAGCCCACTGAAGCCCCATTTCTCACTAGGGATGAAAGTAGTGAAACAAAATGATGGATGAACAGAATAAAATTGTATTTTCACTTTGATTTCTTGACTGTCTAGAAGATGTTGTTGGTTTGATGATAAGATGCAGACACAGTCGTCTGTGATAAGAGAGAGGGAGAGAGAGAGTGGTTTTCATGTTCCCCCAGGTTTTAAGGCATTCTTGGGTGGTCTTAATGATATAAAACAGATCTTATGATAAAAAGGTAAGAATTGATGAGGTTTCGGAACGTCATCAGTCAATATTACTGTACAAAACTTTGTGATTTATCAAAATAAAATCTTATCCATAATGGAGAATTTGGATAAGATGTTTTCTGTTTACTTACTGAAGACCTTATCGATTTATTACAACCTTCAAACTCTTACGGTTACAGTGATCAAACAGGTAGATTCAAGCTCTGATCATAGCCTCTTTTGTGATGTTATCTTTGGGTATTTATGTTGTGGAGTTATTTAAGAATAAGAAACCCCACTGCCGAATATATGCCTTATTAAAATATATTATGCTATCATTAACATTACCCATCTCTTGGATTCCGAATGAAATACAGAGTTTCAGAAGCACTTCCATACCGCACTCAGTTCTCTGACATTATTTTTAGTTGGTTTTACAACTGTCCACATCCTTTCATTTCCCTTTTCACATAATCTCCACCATGTCATTATCAGACTCACATTCAACGTATCGCTCCCTATTCAGGTCCCATCAAAGAACTATCTCGTAGTGTGACGTCCATTTCCTTCTGTTTAATTTGTTTGGTGATCGGTTCTTGGTTAGGTCGTTGCAGTAAAGATTTCTGTTCGTTAGCTTCATCATCAGTATTGAGCGAAGGTGACTGTGCATGCAAGTCTTTAGTAACCTTTTGGAAATCGTTTTAGCAACACTTGTGTTAAATTTCTAAATTATATATAACTGTAATAAGAGATGTCTGTTGGTGGCACAGCGGTTAGGACTTTCGGCGACCATGCACATGGTCCAGGGTTCTATCCCCTGCTAACGCACACCTGATATCAATGATTGGCCTGCAGGATTTTGGGCTATCCATATCACATGGTCAAAATTCCATACTTGTACCAAAAATACCATGTGGGTTCAAGCTATAATCAAAAATTAAGATAAAATAAAATAAATAAGAGAATTGACGACTGATTTTTATTAAAGAAAATAACACATCATATTTATACCTTTTCAGCCACATTAAAGTTCGGATAAGTCAGAAGAGAATACATTGTTCTGATTGGCTGGCGATTAGCTCAAGGCTGGACAAATTGTTCAATGAAGTAATTTCATGTCCATATCGCAAACTAAATCCAGATTTGCTGAAAATAGACACTTCTACCTCTGAAATCACCGACTTTAAATGTTGATTTCAGTTTTCGGCTCGCTTCCTATTATTTGGCATCACTGCACATAATCACTAACTGCCTTGACAATACAGCTGAAAATTCTCATACTGTTCCTTGTGCCTAGAGTGACTGTAAGCCTCCCCAATCCTTACCTTCACAGAAGATATTGTTAGCCAGTGCATATTCTAACATCACAATAACTGGTTAATACGTAACCGTAGTGAAATAACACAACAGGATAATTTTCACTAGTTAGTTTGTAAGGAATAGATTTGTTTTTAATGAGTTTGACGGCTGATTGATATCAGACAGAGAAGCATTGAAAACCAGGGAGTACCGGACAACCAGCCATCTCATTCTAGTTTTGGGAATCATCGGCAGTAAGCACCCATTGCAGTGTCCAGTACTGTCCGTGCTTCTCTAACTGATATTAATCTGTGGTCAAATTTGTAAAAACAAATCTAATCCTTACATACCAACTAGTGAAAATTAATCTGATGCTGGCTGGTAACTTGCCAAAGTACAGAGTTGCTTGAAGCTATTTCTGGTGGGAAGTCATGACCAGTGAGGTCCGTTCAGTCGGGAGTGAGTATGGATGTCCCACCGATGACACTGGTTGGTTCCAGTTGCGCTAAATGCATGACGAGTTAGTAGAAGTAAGAATCCATGAGATGGCCATTGAATTGGGTCCGGTTGCAGTGGTTGAATTGTATATGAGCTAGCCTGTATTGTAACCAGAAGGTCTTGGGTTCAAATCCTGGTGTCGGTGGTTACGTACTGCCTATGGTTTCCAAAATAGGATGAAACAGCTGTACTCTCTGGTTGGTTTTCAATGGTTCGATGATCAACTCGTAAAAACAATACGATAAGATGAATAACCTTTAACTATGTGACAAACTGGTCGAAGAAGCAGGAAAGACATGACTCCAGGTGAACATAGACAAGACGGATGTTATGAAAATAGCCAACCAAAAACAACAACAGCAGCAGCGACATCCAAAGCCAATCACCATCAACGGGACGGATTTGAAAGAGGTTATTTCATTCACTTATCTAGGGAGCATTTTCTCAACTACAGGCAAGTGGAACGGACGAGGATGTCAAATGGAGAATCGGAAAGGCAAGAAACACATTCATCAACCTGAAACCAATCTGGAAATCTTCGACACTCTGCATCAACAACAAAATTAGGGTTTTCAATACAAACGTCAAGTCAGTCACTTCTTCTATACGGATGGATCAGAAACTTGGCGGTGGGTCACAAAGAATGAGTATTTCCAACAGCCTGTTGCACACCTTTATCAACAACTAACTGTCTTCGTTCTATACTGAAGATCAGATGGCCGGAAAGAACAAGAACCAACAAGAAACTATGGGAACACACAAAACAAGAACCAATCGCCCAACAAATATGCAGGAGAAAGTGGAGATGGATTGGACACTCACTGGCTGAGGAGGCCGCCGGGTGACATCGCGCGTCGGGCCAACGCTCGAGTGGAACCCGAAAGGGAAGCGGCGAGTGGGACGTCAGTGCAAGGGTGACATGGAGGAGATCGTGTGAAGAAGAGTTGAAACAGTATGGACTAACATGGATGCAAGTGAAAAGTACAGCAGAAGGCAGAACCAAGTGGGGACGTGCGACTGAAGCTCAATGTTCCACTAGGAACCCAAGGGAACAATAGTAATAATAATGTGATTTTTTTCATGACGAGTAACAGTAATAATAATAATTTTTCTATATTTCATTGATGATGTTAACCATTTTGTATTTCATTACATCACCTAATAAATTGTGAAATACATTTCATCATCTCTGACTTAATTAATTAATGTCAAGCATGTTTACACGATTATTTCATAATGATAATAATAATAATAATGGTAATGATTATTATTATTATTGTTATTCACTTCATATTCATGACAATGTTTTCGGTGTTAAATAGTATGTCTGAAATTGTCAGCATTTCATTACAAATACTTTTTGTTTACGTGATTATTCACAGATATTTATTAATTATGTAGTTGCTGAGGTGAATCGAACTGAACTGAACTGAAATGAACTGAATTTTCAGAGTAGAACTTTACACTCCTTATGAAAGAACACATTTATTATTCAAGTATTGGTTTGTAGGGATTTGGTTGATTGGTTACAGGATTTTATCATGAGCTGACATTGGTTAGAGAACCATTGGAAAACCTGGGAGTACTAGACAGCTGTTTCGTTACACTAGTTTGGGACGTTATATCGTGAACTGGCAGAAGTTAGAATTCATGGGCCATTGGATCGGGTCCCAGTGGCTTAATGGTAAACGAGCTCGCCTCGTCACCAAATGGTCCTTGATTCGAACCCCGGTGGGTGCATATCGATGAAGAGTCCCAAACTAGGACGAAACAGCTGTCTAGTACTCCCAGGTTTTCTAATGGTTCTCTAACCAATGTCAGCTCATGATGAAATCCTGTAACATTTATTATTATTATTATTAATAATATTGTTCTCTTGAGTTCCGAGTGAAACATAAGGTTTCAACAGCACGTCTCTACTGTTTGTCGTAATTTTTGTGGCCTTTTTAGCTGGCCCCACGATTGCCTACAAGCTTTCATCACCTCTTTCATCACACGATCTCCTCCATATCGCCCTCTGATTTACGCCCAACTCGTCGCTTAGCATTCATCTTTCACTGGAGCAGTGGCTTAGCGCGTGACATCACTTGATAGCCTCTTTTTTGATTTTAGCTTGTAACCACACAGTATTTTTGGTCCAGGTATGGAATTTTCAGCATGTGATATCGATAGCACAAATGTTGAAGGCCGACCATAGATATCAGGTGTGCGTCGGCATTAGGTCGAACTCCGGACCATGTGCATGATCGGCGAGAGTCCTAACCGCTGTGCCATCGACACACCTGTGTGTCTAATACATCGCTGTTCTCTCCAATGTACTTGCTGAACAGAAGGTTCTTGATTCATTCATTCCTAGAGCTTCTTGTCGCTTATCCTTTCCGGCTATTCATCTGATCTTCAGTATGGAGCCAGTCAGCGAAGGGGAAAGCTGTTAATAAAAATCTGTAGTAGTTTTTTGCAGATGCTTTTCTCTTTACACACTGCCCATGTTTCTGACCCGCATAGAAACACTAACTGACTAACTGACTTCACATTTGTGTTGAACAAAATCCGAATCTTGTTTTTTATGCTGCTGACTGAGTTAGTGCAGACGGTTTCCAAACTGATTTCAGGTTGATGAAGGTGTATCCTGCCTTGCCCTTTCGATTCTGACTGACTGGCTAGCTTTGACATCTTCATCCATTAAATCCGCCTTCTCGTGGTTTAAACCATGCTTCTTGGCCAGATAAATGAAGTTAGTAACCCTTTCAAATCTCTCCCGTTGTTGTTGATTGGTGCTGATTGTTGTTGCTGTTGCTTTTGGTTTCTTGGTTACATTCACCACCTCCGTCTGCCCTATATTCACCTGGGGTCCTGTTCTCGCCGTATGTCAGCATTTTCATCGAGTTTTTTGCTTTTCGCCTGAAAGTCTTTGAGTTTGTGTGACATAAGACATAAATCATCCAGATCTTTGAGAGTCTTCTTATCTCTGATCCAATGTATTCCTGTATTCTCACTCCCCACTCACACTCTGGTGCATTATTTAGTCCACCACAATTAAGAATATCATCATCGGTGATAATGGACAGACAGGCAGGCGGGCAGCCAGCTTGTCTTACGCCTGTATGCACTTCAAAGGCTTTAATGAGTTTTCCGTTGTGGATCAGCCATACGGAAATTTGCGACTCCATTCTCTACCAACCGACTGCCAAACTCAGTCTAGATTACTAACAGTCAACTGACCTAGAAAGAGGAAGGCTTGATTGTGAGGCCAGCAGCTCTAACCTGTATAAACAACACTATCATTGCTACAGAAATTTCAAGAACTTGAATTTCTATGCTCTAATGGGAACTCAAGGAGTACAGAAATTGACTGCAAGAGCCACCTGTGATAGGACCCATCAGAAATGAAAAAAAAAGTGAATTGAGTATAAATATAAGAATAAAACTTGGGGACTGTGGAACAGTATAACTCCATTATGGATAAGATTTTATTTGGATAAATCACACAGTGGTGTTATACAGTAATATTTACTGATGACCACGTTTCGAGCACAATTTATTACTACTCATAATCATATCAAGTCACTCACTCACACAACTTTCTTGCTTCATTTATATACATGAGTAATGACAACGTACATGAGAAGGAATATAAGGCATCTACAGTTCTAACACACAAGGATTGGACATCTGAACTCCTACGTAGGATTCTCAATAAAGAAGGAAGTAAGTTGGCATTCGAATCTACAAACTAACTCAGGTTGGACAAGTTCTGTGTGGACTAGAGGACCCGGTGGACCCAGTTAAACAAAATAATATAATTTACGAAATACGTCGCAATGACTGCGACCAAGGTCAACTACATAGGTCAAACTAGTAGATCAGGAGTAGTCAGATTGCCTGTCAGAACATAATAATTTAGCTAAGGTTAGAATGATTAATCCCACGAAGATAAGTAGTTTAGATTTCAAAATCTCAGCACTGCATTGCACTGCATGCATTAAAACACAGCCACACAATACTGTGGTGGGAGAGATTGAAATAAATAATGGCTAAATATTTAGCCATGGTATTAAATCCCATAAAAATCCATTCGAAATCTAGACTAACTAATTCTCATGAAATAAAACATAGATTAGATAATTTAAAATTAGATAATGAAGAAAAAATGGTTAGTTTTGACATTGTCAGTTTATACACACGTATACCAATAAATATGGCTATGGAGGCAGTCAGAAACGAACTCATTTCTGACCAAGACCTCGAACTTAGGACAAAAGTACCACTTGAGGACATAATGCTGGGAGTACAGCTATGCTTGACTTCCACAATATTTAAATTACAAGGGAAAATATACAAACAAACTGAGGGAGTTGCCATCGTATCACCAATATCCCCAGTGGTAGCAGATATATTCATGAATAAGTGGGAAAGCATAGCGATTGAAACGTTCACCCTCACCCCAAAAGTATGGTGGAGGTATGTAGATGACACATTCACTGTACTTAGAACACAAGATATAGATAGGTTTTTCGAACACATCAACTCGAAGGTTGAAGCAATTCAATTCACTTATGAATTGGAAAGTAAAGAAGGGGAGCTTCCAATGTTAGACTGCAGTGTAAAAAGAAAAGAAGATGGGAAGTTAAACACACTAGTTTTTACAGGAAACCCACACACTCAAACAGATATTTGGACTTCCAATCATCCCATCCTATGTCAGTAAAAATAGGACTGGTGAAATGTTTAAATGACAGAGCACAAAAATTAAGTAGTACCAAAGGAAATCTAAAACAAGAACTGGTACATATAAAAGAAGCCTTGAAACTTAATAATTACACTGATAAATTAGTCAGGAAATATGTAGGGAAATGTAAAAACAAAATAAATAATGATAATAGCGATGGTGATAATAATAATAATATTGGTGACGACACCAACAATAAAGAATCTAAATCACCAGCAGTAATTCCATACAAGGAAGGGATCTCGGAAGCCTTACGCAGAATTCTCAACAAGGCAGGAATAAAAACAGCATTCAAACCCACAAACTCAATTAGAAAGAAGCTTTGTCAGCTAAAGGATCCTGTAGAGCCTTTAAAACAAAACAATTTAGTTTATCTAATACCCCGTTGGAATGACTGTCAGGTCAAATACATAGGTCAAACTAGTAGAACAGGGGCAGTCAGACTAGCTGAACATAAAAACTTAGCAAAATCTAGATTGGTTGACCCGAATAAGATAAGAAATCTAGAGAATAGTTCAGCTATAGCACTACATGCAGTCACACACAACCACACAGTAGGATGGGATAGGATGACAGTTTTAAAATCTAATGTCACAGTGTATAGGGAGAGATTGATAACAGAAGCTTTGTTTATCGAATCAACTGAAGAGAGTACGTGTAATAGGAATGATTCATCACCTGTCCATTTAGATATCTGGAAAATTCTACTCCCCCTACGACAAATTGGAGAAAACAAAGAAAGCTATAAAACTCAAGTGTCAAAGTCGTGTGATTATTGCAATTGATATGATTATGAACAATAAATTTTGTTCGAAACGTCATCCAGTAAATACTAATACTGTTTCACTGTGTGATATATCTAATAAACATACTAATATGGAATTACTTACTACCACAGTGCCCAAGTTTTACACATATATTAAAATATATTCAATTCGCATACATTATAACATTCTAACAAGTTACTTGTTTTTACTATAAAAGCATCCTATTTTCCATCTGATTGTATTTGATTGAAAGCACTCATATTATTTCCGAGTATACTTTATTTTATAATAGAGAAGATTTGTAGCTCAAGTGGATTCAAATATCTAATCACCAATTTTTACCCATGTATGTAAATGAAGCAAGAAAGTCGTGTGTGTAGTAAATTAATATGATTATGAGCAGTAGCAATAATTTGTGCTCAAAAAGTGGTCATCAGTTAATATTACTGTATAACAAACACTGTGTGATTTATCAAAATAAAATCTTATGCACAATGGAGTTATACTCTACCACCACAGTGCCCAAGTTTTATACTTATACCAGCAATCATTACATTTAAATGTTGAGGCTTTATTATTCATAAGACTAATAAACCCTAATGCACAGCCAGTTCAGTGGTTAGGGCTCCATTCCCTAACAACTCAGTGAAAAATGTCGTTTAGATTACTAGTCGGCAGCAAGCCTGGAAAAGAGGAAGGGTTGAATTTTAGGCTAATAGCTCTAACCTGTAGAAAAACAACACCATTATCGCTACTAAATCTTCAAAAGCTTGAATTTCTATGCTCCAATCGGAGCTCAAGCAATAAAAAGAATTGACTGCAAGAGCCACCTGTGTTAGAATTCATCAAAAATGAAAACGTAGAGTGAAGCAGGTCGGGCGTGAGGACAAATACTCGCCGAAGACACTGGCTAGCGGTCGCGCTATGTCGTAAGTTGGCAGAAGTTAGAATTCATGGACCATTGGATCGGGTCCCAGTGGCTTAATAGTATACGAGCTCACCTTGTAACCAGAAGGTCCTGGGTTCGAACCCCAATGGGTGCGTACTACTGAAGAGTCACAAACTAGGACGAAACAGCTGTCTAGTACTCCCAGGTTTTCCAATGGTTCTCTAACTAATGTCAGCTCATGATAAAATCCTGAAACCAATCAAATCCCTACAAACCAACACTTAAAAAAAATAATGAGTTGAATATCATCGATCCCGTCGTATATCTGAAGTAAATTCACGTAAAATTAAGTTAATTGAGTAATGTTCAATGAAAAGGTAATTGGTGTGATTTAAATGGCTCGTGAATCGGAATCTCGTTCCACTGATTTCAAAGTAAGCATTTGGGCAGTATCATTAGCCTTCCCATAGAACAACTAGGCAGTTGATACCCTACCACAGAGGAAATCTATTTAAGGCAGAAAAGTTCTAAACAGTTTCAGCTGAAATTTCTGTCCATCATACTATGAGTTACGAGTGAAGTTTACAGTTTCAAGCTTGAAGCCATCAGATTTCATCAGCTGTGGTTTTATCTTTTGAGGAATGTGATCACCAACCTTGCAGGCAATATTCCTTCTTTTTCCAGGCTTGCTATTAGCTCATTCAATAGAAAAGGTTTAGAAGCGAGTATGTCAGGATATGGAACACCAGACCGTGTACGTCATTGATGATTATTATGCCACTGAACTACCAGCGTTTAAAATCGATAGTGGCAAAGTTTACAGCTTAATTTATTCACGGCTAAGTCTAAAATCAATAACTTTAAAGTATAGTGTTTTAACTACATGACAATGCCACATGTCAAGTGATCCACAACGGGAAACTCACCAACGCCTTTGAAGTGAAGACAGGAGTAAGACAAGGCCAGCTATTATCACCGACGATGATATTCATAATTGTGGTGGACTGGATTATGCGTCAAACTGTTGGGGGCAAGGAGTCAAGAACACACTGGACGACCGATGAGAAGACTCCAGAAGATCTGGATTTCGCAGTTGATACATGTCTAATGTCACACAAACTCGAAGAATGGCAAGCGGAAACCAACAAACTGGCTGAAGAGACTGGCAGCGGAAACAGGTGAACACGGAGAAAATAGAGGTGATGAAAATAACCAATCAACAGCAATAACAACCAGCACCAATCACCATCAACGGGAGAGATTTAACAGAGTTTGCCTCCTTCACTTATCCGGCTAGGAATCATTGTTTCAACTACAGGTGACAGCATGGATGAAGATGTCAAAGCTGTCCAGAATCGGAAAGGCGAGATACGCATACCTTCATTGAACTGAAACCAGTTTGGAAATCTTCCACACTCAGCATAAGGAACAAGATTCGCATTTTCAACACCAATTTCAAGTCTGTCACTTCTTTACAGGTCAGAAGCTTGGAGTGCGTGTCGCGAAAAGGATTTCCAGCAGGTAACAGACTTTCATCAACAGCTGCCCACTTCACTGGCTGCCTCCATACTGAAGATTAAATGGCCAGAAAGTATAAGCAACAAGAAACTGTGGGAACAAACCAACAAGCAAGAGCCGATCGCTTAACAAATAAGTAGGAGAGAGTGGAGATGGATCAGGCCTATATCACACGCCAGGCCCTCGAATGGAATCCAAATGGGAAGCGACAAGTTGGTCGTCAGTGCTAGGGGCACATAGAGGAGATTGTCTGAGGAAGAGATGAGAGAGTTTTGTTCAATCGTGGACCCAGATGAATAGGACGGCAGAAAATAGAAGAAAGTGGAGCTGTTTTGTTGAAGCCAGCCCTATATTCCACTTGGAACGTAGGGAAATAATAAAAATATCACTCTGTGTTCTCTTCGATGGTTATTGCTAAATGATGCAATCTAGTTTATGCATGAACTGTCATCCCATAATCTAGTTGATTTTGGGCAAGGTATTCCTTTTCTCTAGATCTTTTATTCGTACTACAACTATGTGGCTTGAAACGTTGTCTGGAGTTGACAAGAGCGTGATGGTGCGTCATTTCTTACATGGGCTTATTATTAGACTATTATTCCACTGGGTTCTAAATGGGACTGTTTTTCAGTGGCTTCTCCTGTGCTGATCTTTTTCCAGATAACGACGTGGTCACCTGATATAGTATGCTGAGGTTCCTCCTACATGTGGCGTACTATATTCCAGTTGCCAGTACGTCGTAGAATTGTCTTCTGTCTTTCCTAACACTCTTCTTCAATTCTCTCTTTATTCAGTGCAGTGTGCACTGAACTTAGATTCTCTTTCTGTTGCCCACCTTTGCATTGAGTCATCTTCTCTTTCACCATCCTTTTCTCCTCTCTTCGATTAGCTTCCAGGTATCCGTTGACAGCCAGCGGTTCCTTGTCTTGTCTCTTCTTCCTTCCTAAGGCAGTTCACGCCGGTTTCCCTCAACTTCATTTTCAGTGTTTCTTCTACACAGGTTTCCTTGGTGATGCCATGCAATTTCTCCTAATTTTTTCTGATGGGTGAAATGAATGTGTCCTTCGTAATTTCATCCTGCAGTTTCTGAATGTTGAAGTTGAACTTTGTCTTCAGCTGTTTTGAAGGCTTTCAAATGGACCTTAAGAGTTCCTTGCACTAGATAATGGTCTAAGCCTATATCTGATCTTCTCCTCAACTTTGTGTCTATCAGACTTGAATACAAGATAACAGTTAACAGTTAAAACTAATCAGTTGGAATCGGACCTAGACGTTACAAAATGAGAAGCTTGGTATATCCGATATTCTCTTTTCGGCTGTCTTTTGATTCAATCATGTAAGAAGGCTGTTCAGTTTAGAAATTTTATGATAAATTCATTGAACTAGTCTATAAGTTATCGTTAAAATAAATAGGACTCCATTTCCATTTTCGCCTACGTGAATAGATAAATAGAATATACGCGGCCAGTTACAGTTTTGAATTTCCTACAGTAGTTGATCTCGCTTATGATTTTGTATTACATGCTTACAGGGATTCTGTAGTCACATGAGATCTTACATGCAGCTGTTTTGAGGGCGTTTAATCAATTTTTAATAGACAGAAGATCAGTAGT
This sequence comes from Trichobilharzia szidati, assembly GCA_944472155.2. Classification (NCBI taxonomy): domain Eukaryota; kingdom Metazoa; phylum Platyhelminthes; class Trematoda; order Strigeidida; family Schistosomatidae; genus Trichobilharzia; species Trichobilharzia szidati. Next base: position 11,039,812 of record OX235272.1, on the reverse strand, counting down.
TCAACCAAAAGTCTCTTTTCGGCGAATTCATTTTCATAGCTGTACAATCGCAAATATATATGGTTGTCTTTTATGTGTGTGTACATTAAATTTGTCAAACGAAAATACAATTAGTAAGTTCAGATGAATTGGATGTTGATATAAGAGAGTAGTAACAAAAGTGATGAGTTGTCACTAACAATTGTTAAAGAAGAGTTACGCAATAACATGAATAATTTGACGAAAGAGTTGTGCTCAGCGTATACATGGAAATAAAAAAGTAGGTAGAAAAATAAGCATACAAGCAAAAGTTCAGTCAAATCAACAGAGTTGTTATCAAGATAATAGAAGTGGTTGAATAATTTCCGTTTGTATGCATAGTTCTGATTCTACTAACTGAATGTTTAGAGATTCTGCAATGCAAAGAAGGCGGAAACGTATTGTCTTTGGCGATTGTACAGCTATGAAAATGAATTCACCGGAAACAGACTCTTCGCTGAAACACTGGTCTTCTGTCTATTAATGTTCCAATGGGAATTTTACTCGAAATAAACAATTTTTTATTTAGTGCGTTGATGGTTCAGTGGTACAACACTGGCACGTGTCCCGGGGTTGGATAGCTGGCCCACGCACACGTATACCTCCCCTAGCTGGTTGTAAGCCTGAGAAAGATAGGGGAGGTTGGGCATGAGGCTAGCAACCCCACCCAGTAAAAATGCACCACTGCTAATGAAACTTCAAAGCTAACGCTTTGAGCTTTATGTTTCACTGAGAACGCAAAGAAATAACAAAAAATCGATATTTTATTAGAGAGCTGTAATATCTGTTGTAATGTTTGCCATTTACTATGCACGAAAACACCTTTTGATTAGTTCTCTCCTCAGTCCCAAAATTCATTCACAATGATGCGATAATAACTCAATAAACATAACACATGCAATAAATCTTTGGAGGCATGAACATCTATTTTTTTTCTCACTTCTTTGAACATAATCACATAAAAAATGGGAGTGTCAGATTGTAACATGAAAAGTAAAATTAAAATATTTCACCTTCTGATGACTCATTCCTATCATCATTTGGAGAAAAATCTTTGAAAAATAAAACAAAAATAGACGATTGTGTAAACTGTCCCTTTTGATAGAGTGAGGTCAAAAGAAAATCTCAAAAGATGAAGTAATTTCAGTCTACACCACCTCTATAATATAATAAGTGAAAACAACAACCAACCACTCAAGTTTGAACGGTACGTCAATTCGACTTCTTAATGATGTGAACCGCATTTAAGTCAGATCATGAAATGACATCGGTTAGAGAACCATTGTGAATCGCGGAATACCTAGTTTAGGCCGCTTAAAATTTTTTTTATTCTTTTACGCTCCCAGTGGAATATAGGGCGCTTACAAGCTAGAGCTATGAAGATTCTGTGTCAGTGGTTTTTATTTTTATGGGATGGCGTTGCTAGCCTTATGCCCAATCTTCCTTCTTTACAAGTCTTATTACTGACTTAACGAGGTCAAGGAGTGCATCGGTGACCGGGTATCGAACCCTGGACCACATGAGGCGTGTTTGGCGAGCATTCTGCCTCTGTGCCACCGATGCTTAAGAAGTACACACCAATCACCTCATCAGAGATCAAACCCAGTACCTTCAAGTTCCGCGTGGAGAGCATGGACACTGGAGCAGAATCCAATGGCCCATGAATTCTAACTTCTATCAGTTTGTTATTTTTTAGCGTCACCACCTAAACTAGTGGGACGAAACAGCTACCCAATACTCTTTGAGTGGTTTTCAATGGTTCTCTTGCTGATATCACTTCTGTGATCAAAGTGAAAACTAATCGAATCCCTACAAACAAACATTTGAAAATTAATCTGATACTTACTGGTGACTGACTGGCTACAGCACAAAGCTGACTGGACAAATATAGTGAGACGTCGTCGACAGTAGGGCCAATCAAGTTGGATGTGGGGATGTATACTCACCAGGGACATTGGTTTGGGGTGATGCTAAAAATCAATAAATGGTAGGCTATTGGGTATCATCCTAGTGGCTGAATAGCAAATGAGCTCATCTTGTAACTTGAAGGTACCAGGTTCAACTTTTGGTGAGGCTGAGAGTAAGCATTGGTGAAGAAACCTAAGCTAAGGACTTTAACAGATGTTCAGCACTCCATATTTTTCGATGATACTCTAAATGATGTCACTCTGTAGTTTAAATTGAGACAACTTAAAATCCCTGCAAATGCAGCACCTGAAGCTTGTATAGTTAGGGTTTATTTTTGCAGTGCAATAGTCAGTCAAATTCTGAAGTGTTCTCTTGTAAGATTATGATTGATTTCAACCTGTTCAGCACTCCAGAGTGTCCCACGCTCTTCAACAATCTCATTCAACAGCTGGCTATATGACAATGCAACGTATCAAGCGATCCACAAAGGAGAATTCAGTGAAGGCTTTGAAATGAAGACAAGATTAAAACTAGACTTAATACTATGGCTGATGATATTCCTAATTATGGTGGACCAGATTATGTGGCACACTGTGCATGGGGAGCGAGAGGGCAGGGAGACGTTGCGCTAACCACTAAGAAGACTCTAGAAGGTCGGGATTTTTTCGAAGCGGATGATTTATATCTAATGTCACACAAGCTAGAAGACGTGCAGGCGAAAACCAGCAAGTTTGCGGAAGCAGAAAGTAGTAAAGACAGGACTTCAGGTGAACATAAAGAAGGTGGAGACGGAGGTGATGAAGATAACCAAACAACAACAACAAACATTGACCACGATCTATGGAAGAAATTTGAAAGAAATTACTTCCTTCACTTTTCTAGGAAGCATCTTTTCAAATACAGGATGACAGCACAGATTAGGGTATTAAAACCAGGCAGGATTGGAAAGGCGATATACACAATCATCACTCTAAAATCGGTTTGGAAATATTCTGCACCAGCTTAGCATAAATAACAAAATTCTGACCTTCAAAATTAATGTTAAGTCAGTCACTTCTTCTATGTGGGTCAGAAACTAGGCGTGAACGTCAACGGGAGTACTTCCAGCAGGTCTTACACTTTTATCAACAACTTCTATCTCTGGCTGCATACTGAAGATCGGATGGCTGGTCAGAATTGATAAGCGACAAGTAGCTCTGAGAATCAATATATATGTGGAAGAAAATGACGATGTATTAGAAACATGTTGTGGAGACTTTTTGTGACATCACCCTGCAGGTCATCGCTCTAGGTGAACCCGAATGAGAAACAAAGTGTTAAGAACCCGAGGGTCATTCGGGGGAGATCGTATCAAGAGGAGATGAAGGCTTATGGGCCGTATGTTCCCCTTGGAACATAAGGGAATAATAATAATGATAAATATTTTATCTTATTACACAACTCTTTATCTGTTATTATTATTGTTCATTATTACTGGTCTTTACACAAAATATTGACTAACTCTCACCGATCTGAATAATTTTGTATTAATTTTATTATTTACTTGGTATCTGAAATACAAAACTACCGGAGACACTGATGAAACAATTTGCATAAGGCTTGAGTTTGTACAGGTGTATCAAATGAAATTGTGAGTAAGAGTCTTCGAGATGAATTGTATTTTTTCTCATTCAGATGTTGGTTTGAAGGGATTTAATTGGTTACAGGATTTCATCATAAGGTGACATCGGTTAGAGGACCATTAGAAAACCTCCAGTAGGGACTACTAAACAGCTGTTTCGTCCTAGTTTGGGAATTCTCTACATTACGCACCCATCGAGTTTCGAACGCAGGACCTTCCGGTCACAAGACAGGCTCGTTGACAATCAGTCCTCTAGGATCCATTCCAACAGTCCACGAATTCCAAGTCGTGATCGGTAGGGTACAACATTCCGGGTTTGAAGAGAAATATTCACCACTCATGACATTCACTGGTTAGTGCCAGTCGCATTATATCATGATTTGACGGAAAATGGAATTCATGAGCTGGCAAGTGAATCGCGTCCTAGTGACTGAGTGGTTTACGAGCTTGTCTTGTAATCGGAAGGTCATGGGTTCGGACCCTGGTGAGTGAGTTTTGATGAAGAGTTCGGAACTACGAAGAAATAACTGTCTTGCAGTACTCCCTACTGGTGATTTTTCATTGGTTCTCGAACCGATGTCAGTTCATGATTATTATTGTTGTTTCCTTTAGTTCCTAGAGGAACATGGGGCTTCAGCCAAACGTCTCCACTGCGTTCGGTTCTCTGCCAATGTTTTCACCTGGCTCTACGTCTGCCCACGTGCTTTCACCTCCATTCACATCACCTCCTCAATGACACCCTCACACTAACGATCAACTAACTGGCCACTTCCAATTTGGGTTCCACTCGAGCGGTCTTGGCGTGTGATGTCACTTACTTGGTGGTTTGTTTTCTCAGAGTATGATCAACCAATTCACCTGCATTTCTCCATGCTTATTCGTTGCACAGTTGGTTCCTGCTGAGTTGGTTCGCCCATTGCCAGAGATCTCTGTTGCTGATCTTTTCTGGCCGGCCATCTGATCTTGAGTGGTATTGAGCGAATACAACTGTTAATGAAGGTCTGTATTTTGTTTGAGATGCTCTTCATGACGCGCAGTGCAAGTCTCTGATCCGTATAGTAGCACTGACTTTACATTGGAGTTGAAAATCTGCATCTTATTTTTCATGCTGAGTGCTGTTCATCACCTTCACACAGACTTGAGAGTAATGATAACTTGCCTTGCTTTCCCGATCCTCGTTTTTATACTATCCTCATCAGTTCCATCAGCCTGTAGTTGAAACGATGCTTCCCAGGTAGGTAGGTAGGTGAAGGAAGTTGTTTCTTTCAGATTCCTCCCATTTCTGCTAGCTGATTGTTGTCTGTTGGTGTTGCCGTTGGTGCTGGCCAGGAATCTTCATCACCTCTGTTTTCTCTTTGTTCACCTGAAGGAAGTCCTATTTTTGATGCTCCATCTGCCAAACTGTTGATTTTCACTTTCATATCTGACAGTTCATAATGAAATCCCGATAATGTTTTCTGTTTTGTTTATGTCTGAATGGAGATATTCTATAAAATGGATAATGAATAGCACTTTTGGTGTTTTAGAAAACATGACAAGTGTTGTCAAAACTGTAATTATTGTCAAATACTGCAGTGTAGCTCAGTTAGACAGATTAACTTTCAGTTTAGCGCAGAAATGTATTCATCACTTAAACTGTGTTGATGTATGGGTACTTCTTGCAAGGAAATACAAGCATGTTTAATTCTGTTTACATTTTTATTTCTTATGGGAATGGCACCATTTTGTTCATATTTTATTAAGTAGGCAACAACTGATGTGTATTCAGTTGTCTTATCAAGTAAATATGTACTTTCATCTGTCAAATTCATGAAGTTATTATGTTGGTAACATACATACATAAATGTAAAGATAACGTATACAACAAACATATTTTGACAGTGTTTACGCCGTTACTAAAATACATGAGTCATTCACTTATTTCTATCAGTATTTATACTGTGGAAGTAGTGAAGCATTTCCATTTCTTTCCACTTCCATTGACAATAGATTTAGTAGAATTCATGGACTTTATAAGATTCCATTCTACTAGCTAGCTGAATAGTACCATAATTGACTCACAGCATGTTATCATTATTCCTTTCGGTTCTGAGTGGTACATAGGGCTGGCTTCAATAACACATCTCCACTCTGTTCTATTCTCTGCTCTCCTGTTCAAGTGGTTAGCCACACAACTGCCCATAATTTCTCATCTCCTCCTTCTCCTCAAACGATCTCCTCCATGTCACTTTCACGCTCAAGACTCACTCGTCAATTCCCATTCACATTCCACTCGAGTGATGGATGGCCTGCATTGAACGAGGTGTCATTCGATGGTCTCCTCAACGTATGCCTGACTGATCCATCTCCATTTTCTCGTACACATGCCTTTGTTGAGCAATCAGCTCTCGCCTGTTGGTTTGTTCCCAGCCAGCCAGTCAGCAAATCAGCCAGAGTTTCTTGTTGCTAATTCTTTATGACTGCCTGGCTGGCAGACTGGCCATTTGATCTTCAATATGAAGCCAACTAGCGAATTGGGCAGTTGTTGACAAAGTCGGTAATATCATGTTGGAAATCCTTTTCTTTAGACGCTGAATTCACATTTGTGATGAACAGAATCTGAATCTTGTTGTTTATGCTGCTGACTGAGTTAGTGCAGAAGATTTCCGAACTGATTTCAAGTTGATGAAGGCGTATCTTGCCCTACCCTTTCGGTTCTTGCTGGCTTTGACATCTTCATCCGTGTCATCCGCCTGCTTATGGTTGAAAACTTCCTGGTCAGATAAGTGAAGGACATAACCTCTGTTAAATCTCTCCCGTTGACGTTGATTGATGCTGGTTGTTAATGCTGTTGGTGGTCGTTGGTAATCTTCATCATCTACGTCTTCTTTGTGTTCACTCGGAGTCCTGCCTTCACTGGCTGCCAGTTTCTTCAGCCAGATTGTTGCTTTCCGCCGGTAAGTCTTCGACTTTGTGTGACATTAAACATAAATTTTCCACGCGCGAAATCTAGATATTTTAGAGTCTTCTTACCCGTCATCGCAACGTATTCCTGTCTTCTCTCTTGTCAAGCGCAGCCTGATGCATAATCCAGTTCACCACAACTAAGATTATCATCAGTGATAGTAGGCAAACGGCCTTGTCTTACTCCTGTATTCGAATGCCTCAATGAGTTTACTGTTGTGAGCCACGTGGACACGTGGAATTGTCATATAGCTGTGGTTTAATGACATTGATAATAACTTGAAGATACGTGGTTCAAAATAATAGAAGATTTGTATTCTAGACGTATATTTTGTTGTTAAGTTCTTTGGCCTAAATGGTTTTTTTGATTTTTTGATTAGAGCTTGAAACCACACAGTACTTTTGGTACAAGTATGGAATTTTCAGCATATGATATCGGTAGCCCAAATTTTACAGTCCGACCACTGATATCAGGTGCGCGTCGGCAGGGGATCGAACCACGGACAATGTGCATGGTCGGCGAGAGTCCTAACCACTGTGCTTCCGACGCACAAAGTTGAGCAAGCTCACAGCACCCATCCGTAAGGGAAAAATACAGGCTATTTCATTGGTCTCAGTTTAGAGACCGTTGCAGAAATTACACTGCGAAGAACAGATACCACAGATGATCTTAGCTCATAGAGCCGAGAAGCTTTAATTCTCATTCGTCAAACAATATCCTTGACATTAACTTCTTTGTAAAATGAATTTTGGGCAGTCTTTATGAATGAAACGTTTGCCTTTTCTTCTGACCCTGATTATCTTTGCTTGTTCTTTGAAATTTCTTTATAACTGTATGCATTTGACATTGATCCTGTCGTTGAAATCATCTTTAAACTTTTAAACCTATCATCTTTTTTTTCGCTGACTGATGAGCATGGATGTGTATCACGATTTGGCATTATCATCGGGCTGTTTTCACCTTAGACTTTTGCATTAACCCGATTTAATTCATGTCCGCAGTTGTCTAAATGAATAGATTCAAATGAATCCATGTCATATTTTTTTGAGTTCATGGAATTAAAATTAAACATAATTTGATCCCTGAAGATCCACAGGATAGAACGAAACACGTACTCAGTGTTGCTTGATTTTTAATGGTTCACAACCAGATCCATACACGTCGAAAGTGATAAATCGAAATTGTTATTATGGGCTTTATTAGAATGCATCTAAGGTATCTTTGCAAGTTAAATGTAATAATAATATAAATAAAAAGTACTGCTGATGAGTGCCAAACTAGGATGAAACAGCTGTTCAATACTCCCGGGTTGGTTTTCAGTGGTATGATGATATCAATCCGCAATCAAAATTGCGTTGGTGGCACAGTGGTTAGGACTCTCACCGACCGTGCACATGGTCCAGGGTTCGATCCCCTGCCGATGCACACATGATATCAATGGTCGGCCTGCAAAATTAGGGTTACTGATATCCATGCTGAAAATTCCACACTTTTAACAAAAATGCGGGGTGAAATCAAGCTTTAATAAAATAAAAAAATCAAGTCCCTACAAACAAACTCTTTTGCTCGCTAGTGACTGCCTGACTACAGGACGAAGCTGCCTGTGGTTCTAGTGAGAAGTTCTGACCAGTGAGGTCCACTCGATCCGAAGGCACTGGCTGGTGCCACTTGTTCCAAAATCACGAACTGGCAGGAGTTAGAATTCATGGGCTAACCACTGAGTTGGCTCCCTTTGGCTGAACGGCCTGTAAAATTGTCTTATCACCGGAAGGTCCAGGGTACGAAACCCAGTGGGTCCCAAACTTGGACGGATCAGCTGTCCAGTACTCTCTGCTTTTTTCCAATAATCTCCTAACTTATATATCATTCCGTGATTAGACCTGAAACAAAATCAAATTGTTACAGACAAACTCATGGAAATAAATAAAGTGAACAGAAATATGTCTAAACTCATAATATATTACGGCCGATTATCTCATTTCTTCATTAATTTTCTTTAATTTTTCTAACTTTTTACTCAATTAGAGTTAATTGAAAGACTTGACATTAGTTTTACGACGCACTGACATTATTATTAACAACTTTGAAGAGAATCTATATAGCTTTCAAGTATTGCGTTATAGAGATTTGATTACTTTCAGGAACAAACTGTTAGATCAGTTAGAAAACAACTAAAAACCAATGATTATTAGATGGCCAGCTGTTTTGTCCCATTCTGAAACTCTTCAGAAGCGTGCAACCAAACCTACCTTAGTAATTGAGCTGAAAATTTTCAAGTTACATTGCGAGCCCATTGATCTACTCGATTGAACTTCAATAACTGAACTGTGCCAATTTACTCAATGTAGCGCCAGTCAATACACTGCCAGTTAATTATTAAGAGAAAAAAAACTAAATTTTTAACTTTCAACAGCTCTTAAAACTCCTCCAGATTTTAAGACGTCCAAATAAAGATAGCAAGTGAACGAACTGAGGAATTCTAATAAATAATTATATAATTTTCAAGTATTGGTTTTTGTAAGGAATTTTGTTTGATTGGTTGGAGGATTTCATCATGAGCTGACATCAGTTAGAGAACCAGTGGAAAACCTGCAAGAAGTAATGGACAGCTGTTTCGTCAGCCTAGTTTCGGACTAACTCTTCAGCTCTACGCAGTAATTCACCGAAGAAGACATTGCGAAGTGGTAGTTCAGGGTCATGAAGTGTCAGAAGTTAGAATTCATGGCCTGGTCATTGGATCTGGTCAGGTTCCAGTTGCTTAATGGTCTACGAACCAGCTCGCTCATCTAGATACGAGGAGGTCGTCGTTTCGAACCCTTGTTAATGGGTGCATACTGCTGAGGAGTCCCAAACTAAGACGAAACAGTTGTTCAGTACTCGCTGTTTGGTTTTCCAATGGTTCTCCAACTGATTTCAGCTCATGTTGAAATCCTCCAACCTATTGTATTATTTATTTATTAATTATTTTATTCCTTTACGTTCCGAGTGGAATATAGGGCTTCAAGCTAGAGCTTTGAAGTTTCAGTAGCAGTGAGTCTTTTGAATTTTCACGGAGTGGCATTGCTAGCCTCACGTCCAACCTTCTCTCTTTAACGTACTTACTGCCAGCTGAGTGAGGTTTAAGAGTGCGTCCGTGACCGGGGATCGAATCCCTAACCACATGCGTGGTTGGCGAGCGTTCTACCAATGAACCACCGACGTACAATAGATAATTAGTTAGGTATACCTAACGAGGGTGACAGTGGGGTTGGTTCGTGTAAGATTAGGGTTAGCGTAGGGATACTTTCACGTTAGGATTAGGTGAAGGAAAGATTAGGGTTATTCTTAGGGTTAGAATGTAGTTCAATTATTCTATTGATACTCCAGTCTAAAACTAAGAGGTATTTTTGTCATACGTCAGGAAATGTATCCTGTATAACAATTTGATGCCTTTAAATTCCTCATTATTCTCATAATTATATACGTATTTTAACTGCGAAAGTCGGCTTTATCATGTGGTTTGTGCACTCAAGATCATTTGTCCGTTTGTACTTACTGGTGGTTAAAGTTTAACTTTGCCGTAATTGTATAATAAATGAAATACAGTAGAAACAGTATAAAAAAGAAACGATATTGTAATTAAAACACTTAGTCCCTTTGATAAATTTGAATAAGGCATTTAGAAGACAAATTTCGCGAGATGATATCGTCATTTCGTAGTTTCTTTACAACCGCTTTACAACTAACATGCTTGGTTCATAATAATAATAAAATAAAATAAAAGGCATGACAATTGCTCAGTTATATAAAACAAGAGTACATACTAATGACCAATCATATATAAATAGGTCAAGTTGTCAGTTCATGGTAGGCGAAGGTTGAAGTCTATTGTCTTTTGTACACATAGTTTAGGATCTATGTGATTAATCCCCCAAAGTGCTTCCATCACCTTCAATAACCAATACTGTTTTAGAGATATGTGAGATAATTGTGATGCAGTCATCAATTAATATTGATCTTGTGACCTGACACTAATAAGTTCTTCGCAGTGGATGATGATGGATTTCTATTCACATTAATTGCATTGGGATTTTCTATGTGTTTTGGAAGATGTTTTTTTCGACGACATTGGAACATTCTATTGGTTCTGCCTATATATAGTGTGTGTCACCGCAACTGCAGGTGAACTTATAAATGCAGTTTGAAGTAGAGTTCAGAGAATTTCGTCCTTAAATCGTAGGTACCGGGATCGAAAATGTTCGGCATGTGAAGTAAATAGATGCAGCGTATAATGTGCGTTTGATGGATGACCGAAGGTTTTTAGCTGTCAACTGCATATTCTGGTCACACATGAATGGGGTAGGTTGATAAAGATAGCTTTGTTTGGTACAGGAGCTGTCTTTTCGAGATGTGGTCTTTCATTGCTTTAACAATTGATAAAGTAAGTTTTCTGGATAACCATTAGCTAATAAAACTGAATGTAAGTGTCGAAGCTCATCCATCAATGTGTCGCCCGTATAAATTTGGTGAGCCCATGAGAAGAAATATTTCACTAGAGAACGTTTATACTAGATAGGAACAAAACCGGTTAAGTGAAGATATTGTCCACTCCATGTCTGTTTACGAAAAATAGATCGCTAAATCGTTCCATCATCTCTTCTGGTTATTGTAATATCTAGGAAACCGAGTTTGTTATTCGATTCGAATTCGGAAGTCACTCGGATATTTGGATGAATATAATTAAAAATGTAGTTGTTATATTCTCTGGGCTGAATGATTTAATCGTAGAGGCTTCACTACGTATCTGGCTAATTTACAGTTAATGCTAACTAACATAAGTATGAAACACTGAATAGTTATACTTTTTGGTTAGAACTGAAGATGTTACCTAGGCAAGGACAATAAAAGCTTTCCTATGAAACCCAGTACCTCAAAGAAGACAAAAATACCAAAATCATACGCCTCAGCTGCAAATACTGTGTACTTTTTCGAAATATTGATGATGTATTTTAACTAATGTCTCTATACTTAATATTAAATATTCTTTTCATTTCTTTGCATTCCCAACTGGAACATAGAGCTTCAAACTAGAGCCTTCAAGTTTCAATAACAATGGTGTTGTTTTACGAGGTGGGGTTGCTAGCCTCACGCCCAACCTCCTCTTTGTCAGGATTATAACCGGCTAAAGCAGGGGAAGGTATGCACCTGCCGGGACTTGAACCTTGGACCATGTGTATTGTCGGCCAGCACTCTACCGCTGAACCACCGACGCACAAAATTAAATTCAATGGAATGAAACTATCCAAATACTAGATGAGATTATCACTCGCTGGTTTCCTAATAAAGTACGAAGAGTGTAAACCAAAAAAAACAAACATCCATTTTGATCAAATGCTGTATAACGTTGTAAAATATTTATGGAAAAAGAATTGAGGTTTGATACTAGAATAAAAGGTGATGAAATGAAACGAATACTCTTATATCAGTCTAATCAATTCTCAAACAAAGTCAATGGTTTACATAGCCTGAAGGCAGAGATCTAAGATTATCATATGCAGCTTAGACAAATAACTTAGAAATTTGATTAAGTTAATTGTATATTTCTTCTGAATGCATTTATTTCCCTATTTTTGATTGGACACTAGTCAGTAACTAGTTTAATGTGCGTGTGTGTGTCTAGTCCTATCTTTGTTGTAGACTGGGTTTTATCAGTATATATGGCCACCATGCCATTAGATAGCTTGTCATCACGGTGAACTGTGAATTGTTGGTATTATATGGTTGGAGGCAATCGACCACAGGAAGCCTTGTCTGATCTAGGTTTCGTACTAGTTGGCACTCACCTGGAAGGAACTCATGTCCCTCCTTCTGAGGTTCCACTCCACGTCACCCAGTGATTGCTGCAATCAGAGACGTTAACACTCAGCTCTCCGGGTTAGCGTCGGGGGTTGACATACAGAGGGTGGTGTAAAGAAGAAGTGAGAGCTTGTAGGCAAATAAAAGTGATTTTCCCTCACACATTTATCCCCGTTTATGAATTTGAATAAAGCAAGAACAACAGTGTGGTTTGTGCAGAATAAGATGATATCATCATTTATCTCGTTGGCTTACAGCCTTAATAAATTATTAAGTTCATGTGCAGAAAAGGTGTAACATACTTTACATTATGTCATTTGACACGAGGTTTCAAACTTAGTGAACAGTGCTCAGAAAATACGTTGATATAGTTTATACACACAGAGTTCAAGTTCTAAGAAAAGCCAGTGTATGCATACAATGGCAAAACAGTTACGTAACAAGGACGAGAGGTAGGTAAGATAATAAGTAGCAATCTACTGAGTTCAACTCAAATCACAAAAAAATATTCAAATAGAATTATGTCAAAGGGGGTGGGTGGGTTTGGGGCCAGAGATTATGTAATCAAATGAAAGAGTAAAGATATTTAGTTACCAAGTGCGGAGGATAAGGAAAAACGGATAACTGCTACTTTTCGAACACAATAATCAGGTTTCAAGCGTTTGGTAGGGATTGCTTCGGTGAACTTGAGGAGAATTGGACCTCTTTGTCTCCTAATAATTTTAAATGATTTGTGATGTCTACCTCATGACCCGTATCAAGGAGATACCTGACAGTAGCACTATTGGAAGCACTTGTTCTCTCGAGACGTAGGTAAAAACTATTATTAAGCGTAATTTTCTGAGCACTGTTCATTAAGTTAGGAATCTCCTGTCAACTGACATCATGTAAAATTTACAAGTATGTTAAAAATTGTTCTTAACATAAGAATACGAATTTACTTACGTTGTATGCAGCTGATGAGAAGTCAACGAAATAAACGATGTCACTGTAAGACATGGTTAAGGATTGTTTAATTGTAATTTAGGTATATCTATATATATGTATACCTTATCTTCAAATCACCATTTACACAGATCTGCAATGTTGTGCTACTTCTTGCTTTTATATTGTATTTCTTTGTGTTCCTTTCACGTCTGCGCCATGTATCTCCACAACACTATATCATTTGGTTTCTATGACATCAAATCTATCTCCCTGCTGTTTAGTGTTTTTATGCCGGCCGATGAATATCTCTTATATATACTACTGATAAACCTTATCAGTAACATACGCCACACTACCATCATATCCGGCTCAAACCACTGTTGTTCCTTTGTGTACATTTCCCATTGATTCACCTATATTTCATCAAAATGTTCGGTGTTTTTTTGACATGTTGGGCGTCTTGATGATGTCTTAGAGTTAGCATGATGATATTTGATGGATAATAGACACGAAGTGAAGTCTAAGATACTCACTTCATCCTCTTTGGAGCTAGTCGGTTGGCTTTCAATCTTAGTAGGAACAATATCGCTCACTGAGGATTTGACTTACATCCAAATAAAAAGTTGTGAATAGGAAAATATGTATATTCTGGATTACATTGATATCCATCATCCATAAAATAAAAAAGTAGTTCATAACTTTATGAAATGATACTGAATTTTAATCACCGATTAATAAACCAAAAATTGTTTGGAGGATTTCATCATGAGCTAACATTAGTTAGAGAACCATTGGAAAACCTTCAGGGAGTACTGGACAGGTGGCTATTTCGTCAACCTAGGTTTGGACTCTTCTTCGGTACTCACCCACCGGGCTTGAACCCAGGACCTTCTGGTCACAAGGTGAGCTAGATCGTAGGCTATTCAACCACTGGTACCCAACCCACGAATTCCAATTTCTGTTAATTCATGACATAGCGTGACCACTTCGCAATGTCTTCTTCTTCCGTGAGTTACTGCGTACTGATGAAGAGTCACAAAGTAGGACGAAATAGCCAGCTGTCCAGTACTCCCTGGTGGTTTTCCAGTAGTTCTCTAACTTATGTTAGCTCATGATGAAATCCTCCAACCAATCAAACAAAATTCCTTATAAAAACCAAAACTTGAAAAGTAAAAATTGTTATTCTTTCTTAAAATATATTTTTAGACATATGTTCCATGGTGGTACAAATTTCGGCCTATGGAGTAGTGCTATACGTAATCCATTTGCTACACAGATAACAAGTTATGATTATGGTGCACCACTTTCAGAAGCTGGCGATACTACTTATTTTTATCAACTACTGAGAAGTGCAATATCCCAAGTAAGTACCTTTAGTATATATATATAAGCAACATTGATTTTATTGTGATTTAATTCCTTCATATTCGCAGTGGAACATAGGGCGCTTCCAAGATAGAGCTATGAAGATACTTTGGCTGGAAACTATTAACTAGTGTGATGTGTCTAGTCCTTTCTTTGGCGCAAACTGACTGCAACACTAACTGACGCGTGTTCGAAGGGACTTGAATTCATTCAAGCTTGCAGATACTGTGTGCTGATCAGTGAATTCAAATTAGCACGAAATCTAGGGAAGGACAGGCTTCCTGTGGCCGATTACCTCCAACTATCTAATAGAGGTATGAAGTTTCAGTAGAAGCGGAGGTGTTTATTTTCACGGGTTGGCGTCGCTAGCCTCATGCTCCACAACCTCCCCTCTTTACCAGTCTTATTACTGGTTTAGCGAGATAAAGGAGTGCGTCGATGGCCGGGGATCGAACCCCAGGCCACATGAGGCGTGGTTGGTGAGCACTCTTCCGCTGTGCCACCGACGCACATTGAATATATATGATTCTGTATATTATATGACTGATCTAATGTTTTGGAGTTGTCAGCTATATCCATATGAAATCATTCGGCTTTACATTATTATTAGTAGTACTGATATCAAGCACATGATGAAATCCTGTAACAAATCTCCATTTTATTTGTATGTTGTCTTTTGTTATTCCCACTTAATCTTTTCATAAAATGTTTCATTTAATAAAAAAATACACTGAAGCGTTTTAAAAGTAAAAAAAAATAAATAAAATTTTTGAATAAATTAACTCAATGAAATCTCTAATCTTATAGTTTTAAAAATTATTGAAGATTTGTTTTGATAGGATGCCTAAAATTGCGTCTTGACAATCGGATATATAAAGTAGTCTTAAGTGCAGTTTAATCAATATAATTTATAAGTAATTATTAATGATTTTGTTTAAAAATAATCCAAATAATTAGCTTCTTATAATAGAAGTTTATTTACTTGTCTTGTTAATGATTTAATTATATTGCATTATGCTAATAATAAGAGAGAGAGATGTGACTAAGTGTCATTGAAGCAGTTAACTCTTAGCAGTTAACCGTTACAGTTTTCCAAAAGAATGGATACTGAACAAGGAATACTGTTTCCGATAAATTCATCACCATGCTCTACAGTTATATATATCTACATTATAGTGAAGGAATGAATAAGTGTTATTGACAACATCACGAATGCTGTTTAAATAACATCGAATCAATGATAATATCAGTAGATTACACTTCAATTGCATCAACAGAACAATAAACAGAATGTCAGATAGGCAAATTAGGATAGATAATAATAGAAATCCATGAATTTATAGTCTCTACTGAAGGCTGGCCAAGGCAGTACTAGTGGCTGGCTGGACTTGCTTGCCTCTTCTGCACACAAAGCACTGGTTGTTTCAGGTGAATTGCGATAGCCTCTCCTGTTTGGAGCATGTGGTACCTTGGTACTATTGTCAATTTTTCGGTACCTGGTAGATGAGACAGGAGCCAAATGTAGGGTGATTGGCAAGCATTCTACTGCTTTGTCACTCAACGCAACCAAAAGGGCTTTAAGGACAATGAAAAAGATATCCATAAAAACTGGAACTGTAAAGACTTTTCAGAAAATGAATATCCCCACTATACTGGATTCAACATTTCGTCAACTATTTAAACTGATCTATGACTTAACAGGTCTTCCAGTGACTTCAAAGATGTTCTTTAATTGTAGTAAAGCAATTCTATTTGTAATTTCTCTGCTGAAAGATGAAGTACCTAGATTAGCTGACCACTTCTAATTGTATCTACCAATTCAACTCCACTTGTGGTGGATCGAGTTATATTCGCCGTTGCTCTAGGAACTTGATTTTTCGTGCTCACTCAGGAACATATCCCAGTATGGCCAGGTGAAGGTGAAGTAAAAACCATCAACAGTTAGATATAAGACCAGCTGGTTCAAATCGGTCACAGAGGCAGTCAGTATTGAAGAATCCTTCTCTATCATCTACCAGGTACCGAAAAAATTGACAAAAGCACCGAGGTACCGAATGTTCCAAACAGCAATGGCTATTGCAATTTGCAAGAGTGGGTGAGCTGGGAAAAATGTGGGTAAATTGTTCGTTGAAAGAATGGGTAAATGGGGAAAAGGTGGGTATATTTTGAATTTCTGCACATGGGATAAGTGGGTGAAAACGTGGGTCACGTGGGAAAACTGGGAAAAAGTGGGAAAATGTTTTTACCGTACATGAGCAAACAGGGAAAATGTGGCCAAAATGGGCAAAGTGGGTAAAATCTGTTGCATTTACACCATCTTTTGCCCACCTGTTTGCCGATCGAAACTACCGATTTAGCCAACGTTTTGGTCACATTGCCCAGGTGCATTAACCGACTGGGTTTCTTAGCTTTTCATATGATGATTGATAAGGTGATGCCGCATGCGCTCCGTCGTCTTATGAGAAATGTTCCGATAACACAAAAGAACGCAATTCGAAGGTAGAACTTGGGGCTACAGTCTTAAAGGTTATGCTGACCACTAACGCTTCCAAATGACTTGCAAGAGGCACTTGCGAAGCAAGAAGCAAGTCCAGCCAGCCACTAGTACTGCCTTGGCCAGCCTTCAGTAGAGACTATAAATTCATGGATTTCTATTATTATCTTTCCTAATTTGCCTATCTGACATTCTGTTTATTGTTCTGTTGATGCAATTGAAGTGTAATCTCTTGATATTATTATTGATCCGATGTTATTAAACCGCATTCATGCTGTTAATGACACTAATTCATTCACTACTATTATATATATATATATATATAACTGTAGAGCCTGATGATGAAATTATCGAAAAGAGTATTCCTTGTTCAGTAACCATTCTTTTGAAAATTCGAATGAGCATTTGTAATCAGCTAATTTCATTACCTTATTTTAAATTGGGAGGTTAGGGTTTGTTGATGTAGTTTCGTAGAAGTCTATTTTTTTATCAGGATGACGATCATGAGACATTTCTCCGTTAGGAGATGAAGGAGTAATGACCTGTTACGCGCAAGTCCTTATCCCTCAATTCCTTTAGTATTTGTTCTGCTCAAACGAAAGCTAAATCAAAAGGGTAAATTGATCTTCCAAAATATGAGACATATTTAAGGATCAGAATCCTGGTGCAGCGGTGATTGTGTAGCCAGCCTGGTATCGTACACGAACAACTGAATGTAACACGACAGCGTGATAAATGGTGTAGAGGCTTTTCCGTGAACCTACAGCTAAATGAGTCGAATTAAACAGTGAAGGTTAGCATCCAATGTCGAGTGATTCAAGAATCACTTACCCCAACACTATTCTATTTTTCTCAAATCAGGTGCACTGCAATCTGTTCTAGCCTTTCTGAGTAATCTTTGTTTGTATACATCTTCATTTCTGTGCTGTTAGATTGTTACTCTTTTACCAAGCTACTTGATCTTTATGTGTGAATGGTAACTAGCAGTGGAATGCAGGACAACGCACATTTCTTCCTGACTGGGACTTGTCAGCTAGCGGATGTGCATGCATTCCCCAGGGACTCACTGATGGTGTTTTCACGGGAACTCGAATGCTCAATGTCTATCGTTATCAACTAAACCAGTTGAGCTTCACTATCACTCACTTGGGAATGCACGTACATCCGTCAGATGACGAGTTCCAAGTAGGACGAAATTTCTCATTCTCCTGGATTCCACTGTTAGTCACCATCCACCAAACTGTCTTCAAGTCAAATCCTAAGACATTGTGGAAGCATCCTCACAACGAGAAAACCGACAGGTTAACAGACGGCAAACATTTCAGTCAAATCAATCACCGTGGAAAGTTCGAACTGAATTAAATAATATTCTATTTTGTTTCTCGTATAACATTTTCCTCGATCAAAATAGAATCAACATCAAACTGTATTTCTCTGTTTTTTTGTTTCTTTCCTTTTCTTTCAGTTTAGAAATATGAGTTTACCAGAACCTCCTAAGAATGGTACAAAGATAATTTACAATAATGTCGAAATGAAACTTGTAAGTGATTCTGAAGAAATAACACCCAGAGAAATTAGATAAATCAATTAGTTGTGTTACTAGAAACATGGAAAGAGCGAAAAATAAGTGTTGCAATATTTGTACAGAAACATATACTACTGACTAACTGAAATGAGTAGTAGTTGTATACCATTCATGCCTCAACTAGTTGAGTGCTTTTTCCTAGCCAGTCAGATTGAGGTGATCTGATCTAAACACCTGATGGCAGTGTCTGCCTTCTGGGGACGGGCTAATTAGATGAGTACATGCATTGAATCTCAGCTCAAAGAGCCAAATCACTTCAAACCAGCCCATCATGCGAGCTTTTTAATCACTTCGAATTGTGAAAACTACAACTTATGAATTTGATTTGTGGCGTCACGAGCTCGTTCAAATAGCCAGCCAGAATAAAGGGGTGATTTAAAAGGATTCATTCCTATGGAATGAGTGAAAACCGCTAACGAGAACAACAACATATCTGAATTAATTTGTAGTATATAGTTTTTTCCATGGAACATGGAACGTCCGCACTATGTACGAGACTGGCAAAGCTGCCCAGACTGCAAACGAAATGAAAAGATACGGAATTCAAGTTCTGAGAATATGTGAAAGCAGATGGAACGGGAATGGACTCACCAAACTGTCAAAAGGTGAGTCAGTGATCTACTCCGGTCACCCAGAGGATAACCACATGCACACCGAGGGCGTGGCTATCATGATGTCACCAACGGCAACGAAGGCCCTGATGCAATGGGAGGCGATCTCGCCCAGGATAGTGACCGCCAAATTCGACTACAAAGGAAGGAAAGTATCAGTTATACAATGCTATGCACCGACCAACAACGCAGACCTCGAAACGAAAGAAGAATTCTACAGACAATTATAGGCAACAATGGACAATACTCCAGTTGGTGACGTTAAAATACTAATGGGAGACATGAACGTCAAACTGGGAACAGACAACACAGGAAGGGAACTCATCATGGGTAGAGAAGCTCTCGGAGAAATGAATGAAAATGGAGAACTCTTCGCCGACTTCTGCGCCTTCAATGAACTAGTGATTGGCGGCAGCGTATATAAGCACAAAGACATTCACAAGGCTACATGGGTATCACCAGATGGGCGAACCAAAAACCAAACTGAATTCATCTCGATCTCAAAGAAGTGGAGACACAGCCTACTGGACACAAAAGCAAGAAGAGTTGTAGACGTTGACTCAGATCACTATCTCGTGCAAGGGACAATCCAAATCAAATTAAAAGCTTTCAAAGAAACAGGAACTGCAGATAGACCACAAGCCAAGTTCAACACTCAAAAACTAAAGGACCAGGCCCTAGAGGACATCTTCACTGCAAACAAAAGGAAAAAGGCGGAGATACAAATGAACACTAACGAAGATGTCAGCGTTAAAAAGCACTGGAACAACCTGAAAGCGGTATGGGGTCAAATCTGCTTGGAAGTTCAAGGCAGAAAGAAGAGATAGAACAAACAGTTGCTCACTACGGACACTTGGAGACTGATAGAAGACAGAAGGATGTTGGAACAAAAGATTATCCAGTGTATCGACGAGCAACAAAAACAGCAGTTGAATGCAAGCTACAATAAACTGAGCAAAAGAGTAAAGAAGAGTGCCAGGGAAGACAAAAGAAAATATTATGAAGCTATGGTAAGTGAAGAAGAACAAGCTGCAGGTGAAGGAGACCTCGCAACACTCTACTAAACAACTAGGTACCTATCGGGCCAAAGTTCGACACAAATCAAGCGAGTGAAGGATGACAATGGAAAGTCACTCACCAAAGAAGTAGAGCAAAGGAAACACTGGGCTGAACACTTCAAAAGACTTCTAAATCGACCACCACCTACAACGCGCCCAACAATACCAACAACGGAGACAGAGCTACCAGTGAACACCAACCTTCTGACGAGAACAGAAATCCCGAAGGCAATCAAGATGCTAGAAACTGGAAAAACAGCAGGATCAGACGGAATCGCAGCAGAGATATTGGAAATGGACCCAGACACACCAGTTGACTTGATGGTACCACTATTGGAGAAGGTGTGGGAAGAGAGTAAGGTACCCGCGGATTGGAAGAAAAGCTACTTATTCGAACTGCCAAAGAAATGGGACTTAAGTCAATGCAAGAACTGGCGCGGAATTATGCTCCTGTCCATACCAAGCAAAATACTACGCCGCATCATCCTGGAGAGAATCAAACACGCACTAGATGAAAATCTTCAACCGGAACAAACTGAATTCAGGAGAAACAAGTGATGCATCGATCGAATCGCAACAGTACGAGTCATCATTGAACAGAGCTCGGAATGGCAGTCAGCTCTCTATCTCAACTTCATTGACTTCGCAAAGGCCTTTGATAGCGCAGGGTCGATCAAGAGGTGATCTGAAAACTACTTCGCTACTACGAATGGGTGCCGCCAACAATTATGCATCTCATCCAATAGTTGAACGGCAACGCTGCGTGCCAAGTAGTCCACAACGGGAAGCTCACGGAATCCTTCGAAGTGGAGACGGGAGTAAGACAAGCTGGCTGCCTTCTATCTCCAGTGATTTTCCTGATTGCGGTAGACTGTATAATGCGACAGACAGTGATGGGCAGCGACGAGACAGGCATAAAATGGACTCACACAAAATACTTGGAGGATCTAGATTTCGCCGATGACATATATTTGTCTGATTCCCACAAAATGGAAGATATGCAAGTGAAAAGCAACAAGTTAACAGAAGAAGCATCAAGGATAGGACTTCAGGTGAATATAGAAGAAACAGAGGTGATGAAGATTCCTGGCCAACACCAACAGACAACAATCAACCAGCATAAATGGGAGAAATCCAAAAGAGGCAATCTCTTTCACCTACCTACCTATCTGGGAAGCATCGTTTCAACTACAGGCGGATGGAACTAACAAGAACACAATCAAAGTGAGGATTAGGAAGGCAAGGCAAGCTTTCATTACTCTAAATTCTGTGTGGTTGTGACGAACAGCACTCAGAATGATAAACAAGATGCGGATTTTCAACTCCAATATAAAGTCAGTGCTACTTTATGGATCAGAGACTTGGCGCGTCATGAAGAGCACCTCAAACAAACTACAGACGTTCATCAACAACTGTCTTCGCTCAATGCTAAAGATCAGATGGCCGGCCAGAAAAGATCAACAACAGGGATCTCTGGAGATGGACGAACCAACCCAACATGAACCGATTGTGCAACAAATATGCAGGAAGAAATGTAGGTGGATTGGCTAACCATACTCCGGGAAAACAAATCATCCAGTGACATCACACGCCAGGACATTGCTTGAGTGGAACTCGAGTGGGAAGCGGTGAGTTAGTTGGTTGTCAATGCAAGGGTGGGGTGACATGGAGCAGGTGATGTGAAGAGGAGATGAAAGCATATTGATAGATGTGGAGCCAGGTGACGATAACGTTGTCAGAGAACCGAACGCAATGGAGACGTGAAGCTGAAGCCCTATGTTCCTCTAGGAACTAAAGGAAACAATAATAATAATCTGTATGGCAGGATGAATTCGTTTTATTTCACTAAAGTTTTGTTTTTCGTCAACTGTGTACAACGTGAATTTATAAACTATTTATAAACAATCAATATTTGACATAATTCAGACATCTGGTAACTATAATCAACCAGTTTATTTTTAAAAGAGTAGAATAACGTATCAAAATAAAGAAATGGAGACGAGTTACAAAATTACACAGGAAGTTAAAATAAACAGTTATATAATCAAAAGATAAAGCCATAATTTATTTACAAAGAGGCGAATATTCTGAAAGTGAAAAGTGGATTTAGACATAATCGGATATAATTACATGATCATTTCCGGAGTTGACTGAATCCAGCGATAACAATGGTATTAATAATGCTTGTACAAAAATAAATCAATATCACTATCAAGTTATATCTAGTTCAACTTACATATATTGATGATATCAGATGGCTGAAGGCAATCGGCCACAGGAAGCCTTGGCTGCACCTAGGTTTCGTTCTAGTTGACACTCACAACAGTCAGCAAGGCGTATCTGCTATCTTGAACGAACTGATGTCTGGCCTTCTGAGATTTGCATCCGCCTCATTCAATGAGTGCTGCAGTCAGAGACGTTACCACTGAGCTATTCAGGCTCACGATTGACCTCCTGTGAGAGTGATAGATTTCAGTCTGCATTAAGCAAAGGGCTAGAAACACACACACAGCGCTAGCCACTGACTAGTTTCCATCCAAAGTATACACATATGTTTTTGACTTATGTGACTGTTTCAGCTTAATCAAATCAGGCATACTGCTTAACAGCAAGACCCCAAGAGAATGGAACAACAGTCCGGTGTTTAGGTTACTTCTATCTGGCTGGCTAGCAAACACCCAAGTTCTTCTGATTACGAGGCAAACTCGTAAACCATTCAGCCACCACCGAGATCTGATCCAATCATGGCCAGACTAAGGATTCCAACCTTTACCAGTTCTTCTTTTTAATGCGATCACCAGTCACTGATATCACTGGGCATTTCTCCCATTGGACAGCGTCCCAGTGATGTACGAATTGTCCAGGAGATTTTCTTGTGTCCGAAACGTCTTTGGTTCGAACTCTGATGGGCATCCAAACCGGGATTCTCTTTGGTTTCTCGGTGGTTCTTTCAGTGATACCATCTGAAGATCAAATTCAAAACAAAGTCAAATCCCTGTAAACAAACTCATAAAAATGGCTTCACACATCGTACTCTCATATTCGACTACACATATAACTTAGTAGAAATTGAATAACTTTGTATTCCAGAAAACTTCGATGAAGTCTTTTTATCCCAGATAGGAATAAAGTACATAGAATCTACCATAGGTACATATCTGTCCTGACTGATGCGCTGTTTTAGAAGAATCTTTCAAAGTGAAATTCGACATTGTTAATTTTAATATTTGTAAATAGCGTCAGGTGCGTCGGTGGCACAACGGCAGAATGCTCACCAACCATGCCTCATGTGGTCCGGAGTTCGATCCCCGACCAACGACGCACTCCTCTACCTCGCTAAGACAGTAATAAGACTGGTAAAGAGGGAAGGTTGTGGAGCATGAGGCTAGCAACTCCATCCCATAAAAATGGACATCACTGCTACGGAAACTTCAAGCCTCTAGCTTGAAGCCCTATATTTTCCACTTGGAACGTAAATGAATTTTTAAAAAAATAGTGGCAAGGACGCATTCACTGCATAACTAACTTCTTTTTATCCTTTTCTGTGCATTATTCGCCCATCACACCATTAAGCATGCAGACTAAAATTGTCATTCTTCTAGGTGACAATGAAAATCCAGCCTTTTATGATTTACAACTTCATTAGTTTTTACCTTATGATGTCAGAACTATACTAAATGCCATAAAATATAAAAACATGAAAAGGACGAAAAGTACATGAGAAAAAGAAGTTGTGAAACAGATTGTACATAAATTTCGCCTTGGTCATACATAATGATCCATCTAAAAGTACATCGTAATTCTGTTTATCGATCAAAGTTTTGTTATAGGAATAACCAAAATCTAGGGAACTATCCATTATGGAGGATCTATAAATGCCATTAAAAAAATGCAATCACTATGTTCTCCTTACTTACTTCCTGGATGGTATTCAATGGTTGTTTCTCTAACTGATATCAATCTTTGATCAAACAGATCAAATCTTTACAAAGAAACTCTTGAATAGGGCATGTTTCTCGGTGAAGAGGAATCACCTTAGCTACAGGATAGTTTCTGCATAGCTAAGTGTTCAATGTTCTATAGACTATTCCTTTAATA
The DNA here is from genome assembly GCA_944472155.2 of Trichobilharzia szidati. Classification (NCBI taxonomy): domain Eukaryota; kingdom Metazoa; phylum Platyhelminthes; class Trematoda; order Strigeidida; family Schistosomatidae; genus Trichobilharzia; species Trichobilharzia szidati. Next base: position 11,015,348 of record OX235272.1, on the reverse strand, counting down.
TTCTAACCTTAAAAGTCGAGTTGTATGAAAACGGGATTGTCTAGTGACAGATCAAGATGAAATTTGAAAGGAAAATAGAATATGTGTTACAAAGAATTAATTATTGAATACATCTTGTGACTTGTTTGTGATTTCTTGTGCAGATATCATATTCTCACTATCGACTTGTTTAATACTTTATAACAGGTATCACATATTCTTGAATATTCTTTTCCTGGGGATAGAACAGTTATGCCAGTCACAATGGAAACTGCTAGACAGGTGAGTGATCTACCTCCTATGTTACTTTCCTAAAACGATCAGCCTGACAGCATGACGAGGATCTTAAGACATTAGACTGGTTGACGAGTTTTAGGATTTTTACAGCCACACATCTCAGAGTTTGTGTTTTTCTAGGGATTTAGACTAGTTTAAATGTAGAAATGGCTGTTAGAAATAAAGAGGTTGGTCTGCTTCAACGACCATATTTATTCGGTTATGGTATGCATGCAAAAATGTGATCTCTAGGTCCTTTTCTAACATGCGCTATCGCAAAACATTCCAAATCGGGGAAAAAACAATTCTTCTTCAATATTTTATCGATAGCGGAAGCAGCATCACTGGGTGGAAAGTCCTCAGAGAAACTCAGTCCTTCGTTTTTATATTAATGTTATTATTCTATCCTAGCAATTTCTAAGAAAATATTCCGTCTTACCTTCTACGTTAAGAAGTTAAAACATTCTGTTATAACTCAACCCTTACTCCTACAATTCGTTAATTCTCGCATTCTGCCTATTATTCGCTATAGTTCCCCCTTAGTTTTTCCAGGGCTACTGAAGAAAGACTATAAAATCATATTACGCAGGATGTTAAAGGTTGTCAGCAGGGTAAGCAACGTGCCACTTAACCAGCTTGTTAATATTCTGGTGGACAGGCACATGGACTCGTGTGAAAAATGGGCCAAGTCCATTTTATCTAACTCACACCACCCTCTTCACTCACAACTCTCCCCTTGCATCTTATCAGGTAAAACCAGAAGCCAATATAGAAAACTATATGCTCGCACCAGCAAGTAAAAAAACTCAACCATACCCTACTTAGCTCGTGTTCTGTGCAATAAAGTAAGCATTAGGCGTGACACCTATAATTCATTAAATAGTCAGTAGTACAACTGGATCTCGTCTTTCCAACTCACATCATTTATAGGTACAACATTTTCTTTCTTTCTTTTCCTTTTTTCTCTCTCCCTTTTTTTTCCGTTGTGCTTCTTTGTTTCTTTCTCTCGCTTACGCCAGTAAATATGACAGCTCCCACTTTTCTAACACTTTCAAACACTGTTTCAGCTTTCCTTTGCTACCGATATGCTGGTGTGTTGTTGTAATAATGAACTGTGATTTCCTTAATCTATGTAGTATTCTATTTATTGATAATGTGCTAACTGGATGCAATACTGTAGTAAAAATGCTGAGAATTCCATTCTGTATCACAAATACTGTTTTGTAATAAAGCAAATTATTATTATTATTCACTTGGGCTCCGAGTGGAACATGCAACTGCAACAGCACACCTCCAGTTTGTTTTATTCTCTGCCATCCTCTTCATCTGGCTAGCCACACAATTCGTCATAATCTATCATCTTCTCCTTCTTCTCCTCCACACCACGCTATCTTCTTCATGTCACCCTCGCACTGACGACCCACTCGTCAATTCCTATTCAACTTCCACTCAAGTGGGGGATGGCCTGCATTGAGCGTGATGTCATTCGACGGCCTCCTCAGCGTATGCCCGGTCAGTCCACCTCCACTTTATCCCACATATGCCTTTGTTGAGAAATCGGCTCTTGCTTGTTGGTCTGTTCCCAGCCAGGCAGCCAGAGTTTCGCATTGCTAATTATTACTGACTATCCGGCTGGCCGGCTGGCCATTTGATCTTCAGTATGGAGCCAGCCAGAGAAGGTGGTAGCTGTTGATAAATATCTGTAACCCGTTTGAAATCCTTCTTGTGACACACTGGCAGCACTAACTGACTGACCGACTTCACATTTGTGTTGAACAGAATCTGAATCTTGTTCTTTATACTGCTGACTGAGTTAGTGCAGAAGATTTCCAAACTGGTTTCAGGTTGATGAAGGTGTATCTTGCCCTTCTGATTCCGGCTGACTGGCTGGTTTTGACATTTTCATCCGTGCCACCGCCTATGGTTAAAACAACGTTTCCTAGATAAGTGAAAGAAGTAACCTCTGTCAAATCTCTTCATCCTGTTGTTTCTGGTTGCTGTTGTTGTTGCTGTTGGTTGGTTGATTATCTTTATCACCTTCGTATTCTCTATGTCCATCTGGCGTCCAGTGTTTGCTGGCTGCCTCTTCTTCCAGATTGCTGGTTTTCGCCTGTAAGTCATCGAATTTGTGTGACATTAAAAATAAATCAACCACACACGAAACCCAGATGTTTGAGAGTCTTCTTATTGGTCAGCGAAGCGTATTCCTATCTTCTCACTCCCTGTGCACATTCTGATAGGTAATTCAGTCCACCACAATTATGAATATCATAATCAGTGTCAGTTGGCAGGTAGCCAGCTTGTCTTACTGCTGTGTTTACTCCTTCGACTTCATTGAGTTTTCCGTTGTGGATCACCTGACATGTGGCACTGTCGCATAGCCAGTTGTTGAATGAGGTTGATATGGACTTGTGGTACTGCACGCTATAGTGTTGTAGTGGTCTCCAAAATACTTCCCGATCAACGCTGCCTTTCGGAGGCCATTTTGAAGTCGATGAAGGAAGTTGAGATAGAGGTAGACCACCATCCTATGCTTTGTCCTCTGATGACGACTAGTAGAGTTGCGATTTGATCGGCACATGATTCACCTTTTCTGATTCCAGTTTATTATGGTCGGTGAGGCGGATTTCAGCACTCAGCGCATCTTTTATTCTCTCCAGGATATTGCGACTTGGTAATTTACTTGACGTGGGAAAGAGCATGATTCCATGCCAGTTCTTGCACAGGCCTAGGTCACCATTCGTTGGCAGCTTGACAAGGTAGCCAGCCTTCCTTTCAATCAGTAGGTAATTTCCCTTCCTTCCAAACTTTCTGTAATACTGGCGTAAGAACATCCGCCGCAGTCTCGGGGTTTGTTTCTAGTGCTTCGGCGGAAATTCCGCTTGAATCTGATGCCGTCTCAGCCTTCAGTAGCTTTATCTCACTTAGGCTTTCTGCTGTCGTTAAAGGATTGGTGTCCACTAGCATTTCCACATCCATTCCATCTGTTCTCGCAGATACCCAGCGCTTCTATAAAATATCTTCGTATTTCGTTAGCTACCCGGAAAGCCTTCATAGTCTCGTATATTCAGCGGGTATTCCATGTCACCATTCTTATTCTTCTTTTCATCGGGAGAGTGAAGACACATCGAGTGGCTGGCTGAATGGCTTCCCGCTATGGCATTTCGCACCTCCAAATCCAGAGAAGAATAAGATCGTTATTTGATTTTTTTCGTATTTCTAACATATTCCTTGTGTGTTGATGTCTCTCTAGCGGTTTGATAGGTTTAGTGGTGTGGGGTTGCTAGCCCCACAAGCCAAACCCTCCCTCTTTACCCGGTCTTGGGACCGGCTAGAAAACTAGAAAGCTAGTTGACTATAACTATAAGTAGTAATAACTGCCATAGTAGTATAATTTTGTTCTAAATCGTTGACATTTAACAATGACACAGTTTATCACTAAGTAGCAGAGTGACTTTACAGAAATCAATATGAAGCATGTAACACAAGCATCTGTGTACGTGTATGTGAACTATATATATTTAACTTTTGCTTCATTCTTGATTCTCCATTCAAGGGACAAAGAGAGGGTCAAACGAATGTTGCTTCTTTCATCGTCATAAATTAAGGACCAGGATGACCTGAATTAATTTTTGTTGAGATAAGTCGAAATGTAGAAGAAAGAAGAAAAAAGAAAAGTTCATAAGTTCATAAAATCATGACTTCTGTAATTAATCAAAAAAAAACTAATCATCAATCAAATTTTGAAAAAATTTGATTAGGCAAAACCATTGAAAAACAGAGAATAGTGGACAGCTGTTTCGTCCTTGCTTGGGACTCTTTAGGCTTAATGGTCTTCGAGCTAGCTCTCCTTATAACCAGAAGGTCCTGATTTCGAACTCTGGCAGTGAGTGCTTACTAGTGAACAATCCCAGCCAGCTGTGCGGTATTCCCTGCAGGTTTTCCAGTGGTTTTCTCTCCAACCGATGTCAGCTCATGATGAAATCCTGTAACCAATCAATCAGATCTCTGCAAGCCAATGCTTAATTATTAAATGTCGTTTAGTAGTACAGATTAGATTTCTTAGCCACGAAATAAAGTAAAGTGTTTCTAGAATTTAGTGCAGATAAAACTGAACACCATGGGTTTCTTACCATTGGTAATAACATGCTGATTAAAAGAGGTTATGATTCTTAAGTTTGTACAACTTATGAGGTTCAGTAATCCCCACCTCTTGGCAATTTTCTGGTTTTTTGTTGTTATTTCCTCTAAGAATAAAAATCATTTGAAAACACAGAATAAGATCTCATATACATCATTTAGGTAATAAAGGTAGACGTGTAAATGGAATGTGCCTAGAATATTTTTCTAAACAGATGTTATTGTCAATGCTTCTGTCTCTTATTATTTTAATTACTTTTTATTATATTTTTTCCTTCACTTCCCTAATGGAACATAGGGTGCTTCAAGCTAGAACTTTTAAGTTTCAGTTACAGTTGCGTCATATTTTAGGATATGAGGTAGTTAGATTCACGCCCAACCTTCCCTCTATAACCGGGATCACTACCGGCTAGGCGAGATAAAGGAGTCCGTCAATCACCGGGGATGAAACGCTGAACCACCTGAGTGGTTGCCGAGCATTCTATAACTGTGCCACTGACCTTCTCTCCCTATCGCACGGTTAAATTTCTATCAATATTCCTGTTCTTGTAAATATGCAAAACATTTAGAAAATGTTTAAGACTACTCTAAACAGTTAACGGATAACATTCATTCTCAACAAAAAGTGAATTTTGTTTGGTTGGAGGATTTTATCATGAACTGACATCAGTTAGAGAATCACTGGAATCTCTGGGAGTACGAGACCGCTGTTTCGTCCTACTGCTTGGGAATCTTCACCAGTATGTACTCATCGCCAGTGTTCAAAGCCAGAACCTTCTGGTTACAAGGCCGGTGACCTCGTAAACCATTAAGCCACTGGGACCTGACTCGATCCAATGACCAGGCCATGAACTCTAACTTCTGCTAATTCATGACATAGTGCGACTAATTGGCAATGTCTTCTTCTTCAACTTCAACCTGTTGCACCCTACTGGTCACGATTTACCACTAGAACCTCAGGACACCGCTTAAATAGGGCCCGTCTATAGTGAGCATGAGGTCAGTTTTCAAGTATTCGTTTTTTGTAGGGATTTAGTTTGATTGGTTGGAGGATTCCATCATGAGCTGACATCAGTAAGAGAACCGTTGGAAAACCTGGGAGTGGTATGCGGCAGTGGTATGCTGTTGAATCCGATACCAGTTCTAAGTCTTTAAATGGTTTTACTGCTCTCTATTCAACTGGTAGCTACTACCTTGCTGTGATTTTCAACCCTGACATTACAATCATCCAACTAGCTACATTGGCTTGAGTGAGTGTTATTATAGGTTCTGCTATACCAAAAGAGTTTATTAGATAGCGATTAGACTAGAATCAGTCAACCAGTTATAATGTAAGTTGCTCACACTATGTCGGTAGTCTGAGAGAGAATAGTCATACTGCTGATGAATAGGAGTTTGACAGCAATAAAGTATTTTCCTAGGACGATTAACAAGACAATATGTGCTGAATCTTCGCTCTGGGGGGGGGGGGGTTGGCAGTTAAGAAAGGTCGAGCCGGTAAATTGTACATCTCAGCTTACATTGCGGCTGACTGTAGCCAGTTATAAGATCATCTCTGGGGCACATCTCTGAAATCAGTGTCATCAGGTTGTGTGCAAATGACGTCATTCCATTCCTTCCAGGTCTTTGGGGTTAAGCAACACTAATTCTCCTTCTGCTTTAGGTATTTCAAGACAAAATACTCTATTTACTGCTTTCCAATCTCATTTCTTCTTATGAAACATCTGATTTCGAAGCAAATGTTGTCTTTATTAATTTTCTATTAATTTTCGTTTCCAGTGGAACAAATGATTTCAAGCTAGAGCTTGGGAGTTTTGGTAGTAGTGGTATTTTTATGGCATGGGGTTGCTAGCCTCACGCCCAACCTCCCCTCTTTACTGGGCTTATTACTTGCTCAGCGAGGTAAAGGTATGCATCGACAGGGGATCAAACCCCGGACCACTTGCGTGGTTGGCCAATGTTCTACCAATAAGCCACTGACACACCGTCATCTTTATTACTTTTCATTGGAATAATCAAAGTTGATACATTCTAAATAAATGGAATAACGACAAAATTGTTGGTTCACACACTTTTCTGGTTATCAGGTTACTCCAACCTTTGATGCTTATATTTGCTATAACTTAGATTTAGGCTGTCTGATTCTATGTGTGTCGAGGTTCACTTAAATTAAGATTTTAAATGGATGTCAGTAACTAGTCCTTTGTATGGTGCAGACTGAATTCTCCCAGTCAGCCGTTCAATGTGGTCGCCATTCTAGGTAGTTCGCCCTCTGAATTGTTGTTATTAGATGGTTAGAGGCAGTTGGCAGGAAGTCCTACTTGACCTAGGTTTTTTGCTAGTTGCCACTCACCAGTCAGTCAGCAAGGTGAATCTGCAACCTTGTAGGAACTCATGTCCCTTCCGAAATTAGAACCCGCGTCACCTAGTGAGTGCTGCAGTCAGAGACGTTACCACTGAGGAGCTATTCAGGCTCGCGATCGACCTTCTGTAGAACTATATTGGGTGTTTTTGATTGAACACTAGTAACTATTGTAATGTGTCTAGTCCTTTTTTTGTTGCAGACTGAATTCTATAAGTCAGAAGGGACATGGATTCCTTCAAGATTATGGATACGTTTCGCTGACTGGTAAGTGCCAACTGGCACAAAACTTAGGTCCAAGGCTTACTGCCGATTGTCTTCAACCACCTAATATCAACTAATTTAGGATATATTTGGACTATACTTAAATTTTAGTTTCTCATTTCGGGAGATTGATCTCAGCGTCATGTGACAGTTGGTGACTGGCCAATATCTGGTATTAATTAACTCAATGCGAAAAGATTCAGTGTTTCATCATGAACTGATATCGGTTAGAGGACCATTAGAAAACCTGAGAGCAGTAGATTGATGTTTCGCCACAATTTGGTACTCTTCATAAGCATGCACTCACCACCAGGGTTCGCAAGTAGGACCTTCCTGTTACAAGGCGAGCTCGTAGACGATCAAGCCACTGGAAGGTCATCCAATGGTCCATAAATTCCAACATATAGCAATTCAAAATATGACGCAGTGACTAGCGAATGCCATTCGGAGGTATTTATCATCACGGCGGACCTGCTGTAGCCCACTGATGAAGAGTACTAAACTGAGACGAAACAACCAGCTGTCCAGTACTCTCAAATTTATAATGACCCTATGACCGATATCAATTCATGATGAAATCCTGTAGCCAATCAATCAAATCCCTACTAACCAATACTTGAAAGTTTCATTGATTAGGTCGTGAGAGACAGTGAGGTAAAAATCTCTAAAACTTTGTTCATCGAATCAACACGACACAAGCACTAATGCAGTATCGCAATACCTGTCTCAGATATGTGGAGAATAACAATGAAAAACACAGAGAAATAAGGCGTTGTAAAGAAAGTTAGTAATTCATGTAAATAAATATTTACATACATGAAAATGAGCAATAAATTAGACTGGAAACATCATCCGATTAATAATACTGATTTCCCAGAAACTGGAAGATATGCAAGGGAAAATTAACAAGTTGGAAGAAGAAGCAATAAAGAAAGATAGGACCTCGAGTGAACATAGAGAACACAGAGGTGGATGATGAAGATTCCTGGCCAACACCAACAGCAATAGCGGCAACAACAACAGACAACAATTAGCATAAATGGGAGAAAACTGAAAGAAGCAACCTCCTTTTACCCACCAACCTACTTAGGAAGCATTATTTTGACTACAGGCGGACGGAACTCATGACGAATTGGTAAAGGCGAGGATCGGGAAAGCAAGTCAAGCTTCCACTACTCTCACATCTGTGTGGAGATCAACAGCACTCAGCATGAAAATGAAAATAAGATGCGGATTTTCAACTTTAATGTGAAGTCAGAGCTACTTATTGGACGGATCAGAGACTTGGTGCCACGCCGCGTCACGAAGGCCACTTCGAACAAGCTACAGAACTTCATCAACAGCTGTCTTCACTCAGTACTTCGCTCAAGATCAGATGGATGGCCAGAAAACGTCAGCAACAGGGTGAGATCTCTGGCAATGAACGAACCAACCCAACAGAACCCATTGTGCAACAAATATTCAGGAAGGTATGGAGGTGGATTGGTCGGCCATACTCTTAGAAAACAAACCACCAAGTGAATGACATCACACGCCCAGCCATCGCTCGAGTGAAAACCAAGTGGAAAGTGGTGAGTTGGTCTTCTGTGGGAGGTTGGGGTTACATAGAGGACGAGGAGGTGATGTGAAAAGGAGATGAAAGCATATGGTAATTAAAGGAAACAATAATAATAAATAAAATAAACTTATCTAATATAGAATATTATTGATACACTATGTGAAGGCGATTTCTTAAGTATTCCTTAATCCATCTTTATGCTTTAACTGACTATCGTTTACCCAAAAATAGTCTTGTTGTTATTCAGTTGTTATTTTCAACCTATCGAAGTTTTGTTATGAAAATAAAGAATCGCACTCATATGAACAGCAGTTTGCCTCTAAAGCCTTATTGTTTACAAGTATTTATTCATATGACATTTTCTTGATGAAAAAATATCAAACGAAAAATTTGGTAGACTGTTTTTGAAGTTGTAAATCTAACTGATATGCCTGAAAAAACAAACACATTTTTCCGATTAGTTTGTCAGTGTTTATTTCAAGAGTTTGGTTTATAGGGATTATATTTGTTTATACAAGTTTGAACACGAATTGATTTCAGTCAGAGAACCATTGAAAACAAACGACAGGTTACTAGACAGCTGTTTCATCATCAGTACGCACCCGCCGTCGTCAGGGTTCGAACCCAGGACCTTCCGGTTTCAAAGAAAGCTAGCTTGTATACCATTCAGTCACTGGGACCTGATTCAATGGCCAGCGCATGAATTCTAACTTCTCACAATTCGTGATTTAGCGCTACTACCAACCAAACGTAAACAGTGAGGTCCATCCAGTCGAGAGTGGAGATGGAGTTCCCACTGATGACATTGGTTGGTGCCAGTCACGCTAAAAGCATTAAGAATTGGTAGAATTTAGAATTCATGCGCTGGCCATTGAATCAGGTCCCACTGGCTGAATGGTATACGAGCTAGCTTTCCTTGAAACCAGAAGGTTATGAGTTCGAACCCTGGTAACGGTGGGTGCGTACTGCTGATGAAACAGCTGTCCAGTAATCTGTCGTTGATTTTCAGTGGTACTCTAACTGATATCAATCAGTGGTCAAGCTCGTTTAATGTTTATTTATATAAACCTCATTTACTATTTCTCATATCAGGACTTTTTTTCGGTTGGTTGTTGATGTCATTGAGTCAGTCAGGCTACCTAGAAATCCGTTTCAACCATTCATTTAAGATGGGTTATTATTATTATTGTTCCCTTGGCTTTCGAATGCAATATAGGACCTCAGCTAATCACCTACATATCACGCTGTTCTCTGCAGTCTTTTCAAACTGATTCCGCGACTCCCCATAAGGTTACATTTTCTCCTCAGACGATCACTCGAACGAGTGTAGATGAGACAATGCTAACCAACTGAGTGAAAAGGGTGACTTCCGTCAGAATCCTTCCACCAATGGTGACTGGTGCTTGTTGTTGCGAGGTGGTATTCTTATCAGCCCCTCACCCTTATCTCCTTTCTGTCCACATGAAGTTCCCTGATTGCTGCCTGCCAATTCTGCCAACTTGTTTGTATTTTGGCCTGTCAGTTTTTCAATTTGTTTTGTTGTGGTGTGATACAGAAAATGTGTATTTCAACGGAATATTATTCTCACATATTCCCACAGTTCAATACAGCATTAGCAACAGAATACTATGTATATTTGAACATTCTATTTTATGCTTTTTAATGTAAACCAAAGTCACACGCTCAGTGACTGGTTAAAGAATATAAACTGCATAGATATAAATAGCTGCTTGATCACTTGAAGAAAATATACCTTGGCTTCCGTGTGTTACCTTCTACTGTTACAGTGTGACATCAGGCATAAATCGTCCGCCTGCAAAGTACAAAGTACGTCCATCTTCTTACTTTATTCTCTCACAGTCTGTTGTGTGATCTAGTCAACCAGAATTCAGACGAATATTGTTGACAGAATTACTATGACTCACTGAAATATTTGTTCATTCAACTAAAAATAAGTCAAGGAAGGGGGAGGAGAGACTAAATTTGTCATATTTTAAATCGTAAATGTTTTGTCTAGTTGGTATTCATTACCTTTTTGTTCAGAGTATCCAACATTCTCTTCTTGTGGATAAAATTTATTTTGATATATAGCCACAGTGTTATGCTGTAATATTTACTGATGATCACACGCTTCGAGCACAATTTATTACTGCTCATAATCATATCAAGACACTCACTCACACAACTTAATAACTTCGTTTAGATAATTCCATTATTTTCCATCACTTGGTTTGATTGGCAGTAGTATTTTCTAAATTTCCAGTATCAGTGATGAGTCATTCCTATTGTATATGTTGGGTGTAGACTCGATGAACGAAGATTCAGTAATCAACCCCTCTCTCACTCTACACCCACCTATATTACTTCTTAAAATTTTAACCTTCTCCCACCACCCTATTGTGTGGTTGTGTGTTAATGCATGCAGTGCAATCGCTGAGCTTTTTTCTAAATTACTTATCTTCATGGGATCAATCATTCTAACCTTAACTAAATTCTAACAATGTTCTGATAATCTCACTACTCCCGATCTACTAGTTTGACCAATGTAGTTGACCTCACTCACAGTCATCACAAGGTATTTTGTAAATTATATTATTTTGTCAACTACTTCGCTACTACGGGGTGCCGCCGACAATTATACATCTCATCCAACAGCTGTATGACAACGCTGCATGCCAAGTAATCCACAACGGGAGGCTCACGGAATCCTTCGAAGTGAGGACGGGAGTGAGACAAGGCTGTCTACTGTCACCAATGATCTTCCTGATTGCAGTTGATTGGATAATGCGGCAGACAACGGCAACCAACGAGGGAACAGGCATAAAATGGACCGACACAAAAGCCTTGGAGGATTTGGATTTCGCCGATGATATATGTCTGATTTCCCACAAACTGGAAGATATGCAAGTGAAAAGCAACAAATTGGCAGAAGAAGCAGCAAAGATAGGACTTCAAGTGAACATAGACAAAACAGAGGTAATGAAGATTCCTGGCCAACATCAACAGCAACAACCGACAACAATCAGCATAAATGGGAGGAACCTGAAGGAAACAACTTCTTTCACCTACCTGGGAAGCATCGTCTCAACTACAGGAGGAACTGACGAGGATATCAAAGCCAGAATCGGAAAAGCAAGACAAGTTTTCATTTCTCTCAAGTCTTTGTGGAGGTCAACAGCATTCAGCGTCAAAAATAAGATCCGTATTTTCAACTCCAATGTGAAGTCAGTACTACTATACGGATCAGAGACTTGGCGTGTCACAAAGAGCAGCTCAAACAAGCTACAGACCTTCATTAACAAATGCCTTCGCTCAATACTCAAGATCAAATGGCCGGAGAGGATCAGCAACAAAGATCTCTGGGAGCGAACCAACCAGGAACCGATCGTGAAACAAATAGGCAGGAAGAAATGGAGATGGATTGGACACACTCTGAGGAAACCAGCAAGTGACATCACTAGACAAGCCCTCGAGTGGAACGCGAAAGGGAAGCGACGAGTTGGTCGTCCAAGGGTGACCTGGAGGAGATCATGTGAAGAGGAATTGAAAGCGTGTGGGCAGACTTGGAGCCAGGTGAAAACTACAGCAGAGAACCGAACGCAATGGAGACGCATGGCTGAAGCCCTATGTTCCTCTAGGAATTAAAGGAAATAATAGTAATAATATTATTTTGTCGAAATTGGGTCTTCAAACTAATGTCAGCTCATGATGAAGTCCTGTCACCAACCAATCAATTCCCTCCATTCAATACTTGAGTATCAATGAAACGCTCACTAGCGACTGGTTCTATTCGGGTAGAAGATTACCTGGGGTTCCAATGGGAAATCTTCATAGGCAGTGGGGTAGAGCAGGTCAGGCGTGAACTCAAACATTCGCTGTAGACATTGAATAGTGGTAGCGCAATATTGTGAATTTGCAAAAGTTTGAATTCTTGGGTTATCCATCGTATCGGGTCAGGTCTCAGTGGCTTAATGGTCTACGAGTTAGCTCGATTGGCTTGTAATCAGAAGGTCCTGGGTTTGAACCCTGGCCTTGGCTACTTACTGGCAAACAGTCTCAAACTAAGTCGAAACAGCTGTCCAGTACTCCCAGGTCCCTACAAACAAAGCGATGAAAAATAACAGAATTGCGTTAACTAAGTTAGAAAGTTGTGTGAATAACTTGATATGATTATGAGCAGTGATAAATTGAGCTTGAAACGTTGTCATCAGTCAATATTATTGTTTAACACATTGTGAGACTTCATCAAAATAAACTTTACTCCTAATGGAAGTATACTCTCCCACAATGCAAAGGTTCTATTCTTATATTAATGATTCTCTTCTTGACTAACTTCACATTTAATAAAGCAAACAAATCAATAACACTGGGAAAAGATCAACAAAATCATTGAATGATACGTTTAGTTTTCATATCTTGGGTTCTGAGTGGAACATAAGGCTTCAGACTTGAAGTCCTAGATTTCGAGTAGCAGTGGTGCTATTTTAATTTACGGGATGGCGTTGTTAGCCTCACCTGCAAGGTTTTCTCTTTCCGGGCTCGCTAGCGGCTAGATGTGGCTTATGAATGCATTGGGTCAAAAATTTGCTGCTTGACCACTGACGTATAAATCTATCACACGATAAAATCTTTAAATTTAATTCGTGAACATAGTTTATTTTGTGCGGTTTTGTTTTCTGAGTCAACTACCTTAATCGTATAGCTTTCAATGTCTTTCTAAGCTTAGCGTCATCGATACACACTTCGTTATGAGGTGAATTCAACTGAATTCTTTACGAACATTATAACTGTCTCTCTTGACAGTTTTGGTTGCGATTGCTTAATCTATGAAGCTAATGACTTAGTTGTGCTCTCTGAGGAGCTGGTTGATAGTTTAATTGTGAAGCTTTTGTCGTCCCGCGTCTAGACAACATCCCCTCTTCAGTGCAGGTTTTTAGTATAAAAAGCACCTATCTGGATTCTCCATGAATGATGTATATGTATCTCCTGGCAATTACTGTAGTGCGTAACTGGTTGTTAATTTATGTCTCTATTGATTATTTTTATTGACCTGGAATTCGCACCTTCTTGTCATGTGATGATTTACTTTTTATTAACTGGTAAATTTGGTCTATAATAACGTGTTTGTTAAATGATGGCTGATTCACTTGAGTACCAGGCTTCTGGGAATTCCCGGATTGCACTTTTCGTATTTCCTCTATTTTTAATTTCTGTACTATCCTAGTCAAACTGGTGTCCATAATTATCCACATGCATTGATATGAAAGGATATGTACCATGTCGTTTTACAGCTAATTTATATTCTTGAATTCGGATTCGAAGGGGACTCCCACTTTGACCACCGATGTAATGTTTATGGAAGTTCATGCACGAGGTTTATTTTGTAAATGGTATTAATTTGATCTTCTTTTCCTGTTGGATCTTCCGATTTACACAAGATTGATGAATGAAGTGATTATGGTGGCTGGCTGGCTGGTTTGTGTGTTATATCTACTTCAAATAGTCTTAATCTTCTACTCAGAGATAAGCTTTCTTATATATGGTAGGATGAATTTTCTTTTGGTCTTTGATGTTGGCTCGTTGTTGGTTTTATGACTCCAGTTTAAACACTTTCTGATGAAATTGTGAGAGTATCCATTATTTTTGAAGAGACGGTTAGTAGATATTTTTCCTCCATTCTCTTCAACACTGGAGTAGTGCTACAGTGTTTGAACTCTTTCAAACAATATCTACACATAGTTAATTTTGTGGGTGATCGGGTTATTACTATTATGGTTGAGTATTTCGTGTGCGTGCGTTGATTTTCCAGCATACTTGTGTTTCTAAATTTCCTGTGTTAGTTGTCTTGATCAAGTTAGACATCTAAGAATGGAACTTTTGTTGTCTAATTCTTCTTCTCACTTGTTGAATTTAATGTCTTCGAATATGTTATTTATTAATTTGTGGGGATTAACTATTACAAATTTATCATCAACGTAACATACCTAGATTTTTTGTTAAACTATGGGTAAGGAGTGCTATTCATTCTGATCTTTGCGTAACAGCTTCAGCTACTAATCCTGATATGGCCGATGATCCCATTGGTGTTCCTTCTATCTGTTCGTATATTTGAACAAACTACAGACCTTCTTCAACAGCTGTCTTCGCTCAGTACTTTGCTCAAGATCAGATGGCCAGCCAGAAAACATCAGCAATGGTAAGGGATCTCTGGGAGCGAACCACCCCAGCAGAACCAGTTGTGAAACAAATATGCAGGCAGGAATGGAGGTAGGTTGGCTGGCCATACTCTGAGAAAACAAACCATCAAGTGAGTGACATCACACGCCAAGCCATTTCTAGAGTGGAACCCAAATAGAAAGCGGTGAGTTAGTTGGTCGTTAGTGTGAGGGTGTCATGGAGGAGGTGATGTGAAGAGGAGATTAAATCATGTGGGGAGACGTTGGCAGAGAACCGAACACAATGAAGACGTTTGGTTGAAGCCCTATGTTCCTCTAGGAATTAAAGAAGACAATAATAATAATATTTGATAATTGAATTGGAAGTATATTATAAGGCATAATTCTCTAACTTCCGTCCAAGTTGAACTTTGCGTTTTTGTGTTCTAATCGGCATACATTAGTTGTTGCATAGTTTCTTTTGCTAGTTTTGGACCAATTGAAGTGTGTATAATGCTGTGACATCAATGGACACCATTAGTCTGTGAAGCATCAGCGTTTACCTCTTGGTGATTTATTAACAATAAAACACCATTATATATATATATACATATCCAACATTTATATCAAATCTTCCTTAACGTAACCCTTAGGAAACTAACATTCATTGTAACTTTTCTATTTTTTCTTTTTCAAAATTTTCCAACAAGTATGGTGGATTTTTAGCGTATAAAACTCAATTTAATATTGGTGCTCATGAAAACATCCGATTGAAATTTAAATCTGTAAAAGATTATGCTTACATATTTGGAATGCGTGATACACTAAGTCAGCTAGTAAGTTATGGAATGAAAAAATTAAATAGATAAATAAATAACGTTTTATTTGGTTCTATAAACGTTTTTCCTTAAATGTTATGCATATATTGATTGAATGTTTTCTAAGATGAAAGTGACCGGAACGGTTGAAAAACGTCTCTGAGTATTTTAGGTCACTCGTCTTCATTTTTTGAGCTCTTCAGTAGCATTTTAGAAACGCTGTTTTAAATTGATGGTTTGGAATCAGCTAAGTGATTAATTTTTTATTTCTATTATTTTATTCCTTTACATTCACAGTGAATCATAGGGGGCTTGAGGCGAGAGTTCTAAAGTTTCGGTAGCAGAGGTATTTATTTTTACTGAACAAGGTTGCTAGCCTCATGCTCCACAACCTTCTTTCTTTACCAGTCTTATTGCTAGCTTAGAAAAGTAAGGGAGTATGTCGGTGGCAGGAGATCAAACTCCGAACCCCATGTGGCGTAACTGACAGTCATTATACCGTTGTGCCACTGGCACACACTACGTGATTTCAGAAGCAAAGAAGATCGTCTGTTGTCGTATTTGATGACCTTCAGAATGATAGGGATGCGGTTTGCCGGAATTGATGCAGACACTAAAAGGCTTCCTCACCTGGTTACTGCTAGAGACTCAGGAATCCACTTTTTTTAATTCTGACAATTCGTTTAAAATATTACATTCAGTGGTAAGTATGTGTAAAAAACTCCCAGTGATATCTTGATCGAGTAAGTCATCACTCAGTGCCAGCATTATTTACTAGTAATTGTCCTCCGGTGGTTGGTAGCTTAGTGCACTTTACACGAGAAATTTCCCCATTTCGAAATCACCGCTAGCCACGGTATGTGACAGCCCTAGTACCATGAAAATGGTCTCTGCCGGTGGACTGACTTTGATTTAAGAGACTCCTACAGCCGGCTTGAACCTCGCCTAGATTACTAGGTCACTTGTATTCTAGCCGGTCCCAAGCCCGGATAAAGAGGGAGGGTTGGGGCGTGGTGCTAGCAACTCCACCCCCAAAACTTAACCAAATTGCAACTAAAACTTCAACGCACAAATATATTCAACATTCCAAAAATACAAACAATAACCTTATTTTTCACTGGAATCGGGGAAGTGAAATGACGCAGGCTGGTGTAAGCCTTCGGGAAGCCAGTCAGCCGATGTGCCTTCTTTCCATGAAAGCAAAAATAAGGATGGGGACGTGGAATATTCGTACAATGTACGAAACTGGAAAGGCTGCTCAGGTAGCCACAGAAATGAGGAGATATAAAATAGAAGTGTTGGGAATCTGCGAGAGCAGATGGAACGGATGTGGAAGGGGCCAACTGCCAACTGGAGAGACAATAATCTACTCCGGTCACCCAGAGGACGATCACGAGCACACCGAGGGAGTAGCCATCCTGATGTCACCAACAGCGGCTAAAGCTCTCATGCAGTGGGAACCAATCTCCTCCAGGATAATGACAGACAGGTTCAACTCAAAAGGAAAAAAGATTACAATCATTTAATGCTACGCGCTTACAAACGTCTCAGGAAAAGAGAAGAACGAGGATTTCTACAGTCAACTACAAACAGTAATGGACAACGTCCCAAAGAGCGATATCAAAATCCTGATGGGCGACATGAATGCGAAACTGGGAAGAGACAATACAGGAAGAGAACTCACCATGGGTCGCGAGGCCCTCGGTGAAATGAATGAAAATGGCGAACTCTTCTCAGACTTCTGCGCCTTCAATGATTTGGTGATTGGTGGCAGTGTGTTCAAACACAGGGATATACACAAGGCAACATGGATTTCACCAGATGGACACACCAAAAACCAGTTAGACTTCATTTCAATCTCAAGCAAATGGAGACGAAGCCTACTAGACACAAGATCGAGGAGAGGAGTAGATGTGGGTTCAGACCACTATCTAGTACAAAGGACTTTCAAGGTGAAGCTGAAAGCCTCGAGGATAGCTAGGGATAGGCCACAATGCAAGTTCAACGTGCAAAAACTGAAAGACACGACCACAAAAGACACTTTCACTGCAACTGTCAGAGCAAAGCAGGAAACACTACGTGGCACCACTGAGGAATCATCCGTGGAAGACCATTAGAACTCTCTGAAAGTAATTTTCAACGAAACGTGCTCAACGGTTTTAGGAAGAAAGAAGAAACAAGACAAAGAATGGCTCTCAACAGACACTTGGAAACTAATAGAGGAGAGGAGAATGGTGAAGGAGAAAATGATTCAATGCAAAGATGGACAAGAGAAAGAGACGCTGAACTCAACTTACACAGCACTGGACAAAGAAGTGAAGAAGAGTGCCAGGAAGGACAAAAGACAATTCTACGACAACCTGGCTACTGAAGCTGAGAAGGCAGCAGGCAAAAGGGACCTGAGGACACTATATCAGATAACCAAGTCTCTACCCGGGAAGAAACCAACACAATTTAAATCTATAAAAGACAGCCAAGGGAACCCAATTACCAAAGAAGAAAGACAGATTAAACAATGGGCGGACCACTTCAAAGGACTCTTGAACCGACCACCACCTACAAACCGTCCAGTAATACCAACAACAGCACGTACACAACTGCATGTTGACACCAATCCTCCAACGAAAGCTGAAGTCATGAATGCAATCAAGCTTCTGAAAGCTGGAAAAGCAGCTGGACCAGATGGAATACCCCCTGAAGCACTGAAAGCGGACCCAGAGACAACAGCAGATATGCTGACTCCATTATTGCAAAACGTCTGGAAGGATGGAAAGGTGCCTACTGACTGGAGGAAAGGTTATCTAGTGAAACTACCAAAGAAGGGCGACTTAGGACTCTGCAAGAGCTGGCGAGGAGTCATGCTCCTGTCGACGCCGAGTGAAATCCAGAGTCGCATCATCCTGGAGAGAATAAAGGACACACTGGATACAGAACTCCGACCAGAACAAGCTGGATTCAGGAAAGGCAAATCATGTTCTGACCAAATTGCAACTCTACGCATCATCATCACAGAACAAAGCATGGAATGGCAATCAAACCTCTACCTCAACTTTATAGACTTTGAGAAGGCCTTCGACAGCGTTGACCGCAAAGTAATTTGGAAACTACTCGAGTACTATGGCGTACCCCAAATATTCATCAACCTTATTCAACAGCTGTACGACAACGGCACATGTCAAGTGATCCACAACGGAAAACTCACCGAGACGTTTGGAGTAAACACAGGAGTCAGACAAGGGTGCTTATTATCACCAATGATATTCCTAATTGTGGTGGACTGGATTATGCATCAGACAGTGGGAAACGAGAAGACAGGGATATCCTGGACTGACGTGAAGAACCTAGAAGGCCTGGATTTTGCGGATGATTTATGTCTGATGTCACACAAAATCGAAGACTTGCAAGCGAAAACCGACAAACTGGTCGAAGATGCAGCAAAGACAGGACTCCGGGTGAACATAGACAAGACGGAGGTCATGAAAATAACCAACCAACAACAACAACAGCAGCAACATCCAGTGCCAATCACCATCAACGGGAGGGATTTGAAAGAGGTTACTTCATTCACTCACTTATCTAGGGAGCATTGTCTCAACTACACGAGGAACGGAGGAAGATGTCAAATCGAGAATCGGGAAGGCGAGAAACACATTAATCCACCTGAAACCAATCTGGAGATCTTCGTCACTCAGCATCAACAACAAGATTCGGATTTTCAATACAAAAGTCAGTCAAGTCAGTTCGTCTATACGGATGGATCAGAAACTTGACGGCGGGTCACAAAGAATATTTCCAACAACCTGTTGCAGACCTTTATCAACAACTGTCTTCGTTCCATACTGAAGATTAGATGGCCGGAAAGAATCACCAACAAGAAGCTATGGGAACAAAAAAAAACAAGAACCAATCGCCCAACAAATATGCAGGAGAAAGTAAAGATGGATTGGAAGCTCGCTGAGGAGGCCACTGGGTGACATCGCGCGTCAGGCCATAGCTCGAGTGGAACCCGAAAGGGAAGCGGCGAGTGGGACGTGCAAGGGTGACATGGAGGAGATCGTGCGATGAGGAATTGAAACAGTATGGATTAACATGGACGCAAGTGAAAAGCAAAGCACAAGACAGAAGCAAGTGGAGGCGTGCAGTTGAAGCCCTATGTTCCACTAGGAACACAAGGGAACAATAATAATATAATAATAACAGCTGGCTTGTATTCATAAGGGGTAGGATCATTGCTGATGCAGAACTGATATTCAAGAATTAGTTTGTAGAGATTCTATTTATCTTAGGTTAAACCACGGGTTTATATCAGTTAGAGAACCATTTTAAACCAGAACTGGAAGACTGGAAAGCTGTTTCGTCCTAGAGTTTTGGACTCATCAACGGTAGGCGCTCACTGGGTTGGTGGTCGGGCTAAATGCATTACGAATTGGTAGAAGCTAGAATTCATGGGCTAGCCACTGAGTTGGTTCCCAGTGGCTGAATGGTCTACGAGCTTGCCTTGTAACCTGGAGGTGGTGAGTTCTAACCCAGTTGACGGTGGGTGCGTACTGTCAATTAGTCCCAAGCTAGGACGAAACAGTCAGCTATCCAGTACTCTAGTGCTGGTTTTCAATGCTACTCTAGATGATATCAATTCGTGGTTTAACCTGAAGCAGAAGTAATAACCGAATCTACCGCCAACCAAATAGTTAATGGAAAAGCTTTGCTAACAAGCGTTTTAAATTTTGTGTTCATCCATATTATAAAAATGTTTATCATGAAGTTCTCTTAGCCCACAATTTTTCTTTTTCACTTATTCTCCATTGTACTAAACAGACGTTCTATGGGACAGTTGCACGGAATGACTACTCCTTAGTGTTAAATATTCGCACCAAAGATATTATTACTGATTTAGTGGTTTTAGTAGAAAACGCTGGTTATATAACATACAATAATAATTATGGAAAGAATGATATAAAGGTGTGTGCTCTTGTTTATGTTTGTGCGTGTTAATCGCTTCTGTTGAATTTTGGTTGGTTCATGTTCCTCTTTTGATGCATTCTTAGAATTTAAAACCGGTAACAAAGGTTAGTAAAACAAGATTTAATGAATCCATCTAATTTTGGTAGAACTCTTCAGCTGAATGCTCTACATACATACAGGGATATATATATATATACTATTGGAAGAAAGTCTTCATGGACAGAACAGTACATACATTTGAAAAGTTTTGTTCCAATCCAGTCTAAAAAGAACTTATTCAGAACACTGTTCAATACAGCCCGGAAAATTTGTTCTGACAATACAACTGAACATGATTTAAAGGCTCTAGAGGATATTTCATCTAAGAATGGAAATATCTTGTGAAGTTTATCAATAAATACTCTAAGGAAATGAGCCTCAGTAAAACTATCTTTACAGTTCCCAAGAAATCTGTATATATCAATTCACCATTCAAAGGAGCTGATGTACAAGAAGTAGTCAAACGAAGTCTCGATAAAACTATCAAGAGAACTTACTATGCTGCGAAACTCGTCTCCCTAAATACCACCACCAAGCGGGTGCTCCAACAATCTGGGAGAGACCAGTCTCCAATCCTCGACACTTCAAACTGAGCACATCATTTTGTCTGTGTTTGTGGAAGCAAATACATAGGTCGTACAGAAAGGCGATTGTCTACTCGCACGATGGAAAATCAGCCAAAGTGGTTGAAAATAGCTGAATTCAAAGTACCAAAAAGCTCAATAACCAGACATCTTGTGGACTACGGACATGATATCGACGCTTCCAGGTCATTCACTGTTATTGTCAGCAAACAGAGAAACAAGAAGATACCTGCAGTTGCGGAGGCTTGTGCAATTCGAATTTATAAACCAGGTCTCTGTATACAAAAGGAGATGTTCGTCCCTCTGAATCTACCATAGTAATATATTTTATCTCCTAACTATTATTATTCGTTTTACTAACACTTTATTCTGCATCTTATTATAATTATTATTCCTGATTCATTAAAAACTATCTTTTATCAGAAGTATTACCTTAACTCGTTTCAAAATTATTACTATAACTATTACCATTAATATTACTCAGTTCTCAATTCTTGATATACTTAAGTGCTTTCACCTATTCAGAACTATTTGTTTATTTAAGTGATGTAGTTGAAGCGTAATGCTTTTTTTCTCAATTTTAATCTCTCTTATTCCCTTCCCCATTTTATCTATTTGAACATGACCTGAATAACATTCATGCATTTCCTTTTGCATGATTAATTCAATGTAGTTTATTTGCTTCTCAGTCTTATATCTTGGAATGTAATTCCAATAATATTTATATCCCTGTATGTATGTAGATTATTCAGCAGCTGAAGAGTGCCAGCGAAATTTGATGAATTCATTAAATCCTGCTATACAAATTTCTGTTGTTTGTTTTAAATTCATATCGGGAAATAAATGTTTCCATTTTCTAAAGAAGCATTCTTAAAATGTTCTGTTCTTTGAAAACGAATTCAAATGTAACGACAGAAGACAAGGGCCAGGAAACAGATAGTTAATTCAGAAAATCAACAGATATTTATAGATTTTTATGTACATTATTATTGGCGTTATTTTTTAGCAGGTTAGCAACGTCTTCTGATTTGTTGTTTTCTTGCTCAGGGTTATTCTGTACAGCTTCTGACCAATTCTTAGTAAGTCAGGTCATATATCTGCGAATCGTATTTGCACACTTTAAGCCTGCTGTGATTGGTTGCTGAGTTCCTCAAAAGTTAAGCTTTGTTATTGTTTTTCCTCATGACCGTGATTCGGGATGTGAACATTGACGTGAGTTGTTGTATACAATTTCGGCTTGCATACAGCTCTCACCACACCAAAATGTTCTATGGACTGGTTCATGTAGAAAGACCGTGGGACGCAAGAAGATGGGTATACAGTTAAACTAACAACAAAACTCAAGATGATCTTTTGTTGATTTCGTTGATGATTTATATAAAGTATCACACGAATTTAAAGATATGCAGGCGAAAACTAACCAGTTGGCAGAAAAAGGAGAAGAAGAGAAAACAGGATTTCCAGTCAAGATTAAGATCCTCAACAACTGGCAGTCGAATCTGCCAACCACCCACCATCAAAGCGAGAAGTTTACAGGAAGTCATCTCTTTTACTTATCAAGGCAGCATCGGAAAAGATTTTAAAGACAATCTAGCTCCGATAAGTGCGAAATTCCTTTATTGCACAGAAATAGCTGTGGGCAGTCTACTGAACTGAGCAGAAGGAACAAGATTCAGATTTTCAGCACTAATTTCAAGTAAGTCAGTGCTACTGGATGGTTCAGACACTTAGTGAGTAGGTCAACAAAGGCATCTCCAACAACCTCCTGCAGATTTTTATCAACAACTCTCCCAATTTGCCGTCCATATTGAAGATCAGATGAACGACCAGAAAGTGTCAGTAACAAGGAACTCCACAGTTTCTTTCAAATAGAAGGACTAAAAGATGGAATGGATACATGCTAAGGAGACCGCCAAGTGATATCACACTGCAGTGTACAACCTATATGATAAACGGCAAGTTAGGTTTCACTTCAAAGGTGGTATGGAGGAGAGTGTGTCAAGAGATGAGAGCTTATGCGGATGAATGCAGAGAATAGCGTGATAGAAAGATATGCTGTTAAAGCCTTATTTTCTGCTTAAGGCCTAAGCGAAAAATAGTAATAATAATAAACTCTACGCATTGTCATCGAATAAAGCAAAGAATGGCAGTCAAACCTCTACTTTTACTTTATCAACTTTGGAAAAGCCTTCGAAAGATAACGTTGACCGAGAAGTAATTTGCAATGTCCAAGTCTTTATCAACCTTTTTCAACAGTTAGCTATATGGCAATGCCACGTGTTAGGCAATCCACAACTTAAAGCTTATTGAAGTCTTTTCATTTAATACAGGAGTAAGACAAGCTGGCTGCCTGCTTACTGTCACCGATAATGTTCTTAATTATGGTGCACTGGATTATGCGTCAGACTGTATGTGTAAATTGCGAAGAGAAGAATATATTGGACTAATAAGAAGACTCTAGAAGATCTGGATTTCACGCTTGGATGATTTATGTCTCATGTCATACAAAATCAAAGACATTCTGGCAAAAGACAACAAACTGACTGAAGAAGCAGCCAGTGAAGACAGAATTTCAGGTGGACGAAGGTGATGAAGATAACCGACCTACCAACAACAACAACAACCAGCACCATCAATGGAGAAGGTTTTACAGAGGTTACTTTCTTTACTTATCTGGCCAGAAAGCACGTTTTAACCACAGGCAGGCGGAACGGATGAAGATGTCGAAGGCAGCCAGTCGAAATGGGAAAGACTAGATGCGACTACGTCAACCTGAAATCAGTTCGGAAATCTCCTGCACTAACTCAGCCAGCATAGTGAACACTATTGGGATTTTCAGCACAAGTGTGAAGTCAGTCAGTCACTTCTTCTAAATGATTTAGGAACTTGACCAGCGTGTCCCGAAAAAGATCTCTAACAAGCTACTTCAGAATTTTATCAACAGTCGCCCCCTTCGCTGACTGGCTGCATACTGATGATCAAATGGCCAACCGGTCAGTCGGCCAGTCAGAAATAATTAGCACCAAGAAACTTTGGCTGGCTGGCTGGGTGGGAACAAGCCGACAGGCGAAAGGCCGTCTAATTACATCGCGCTTTATGCAGGCCATCCATGACTCGGGTGGAAGGAGAATGGGAATCAACGAGTGATTCATGGGTGCGAGGATGACATGAGGAGTAAAAGATGAGAGATTATGGGAAATCGTAGAGCTATCCGGCTGAATAGGACGTGAAGGAATAGAAGGAAGTGGGGATGTGTTGTTTGAGGGCAGCCCTATGTTCCACTTGGAATCCAAGGGAATAATAATAATAGTTCAATATTTGTATGCAAATGTTTACGTCATTCCGAATGGCATTCATGACTACGATGTACAAAACAAAAAATAAACTGTTTTTCACGAAAACTAACTATTTGACATTTATTAAAATGATTATTGAATTTCTTTCTTTTTTCGTAAGTGAAACCCTATCTACCTAGACAGATAGAAAAACATACATATTCGTCTGAGTGACGATGGAATTTTTTCTTCTCTCTTCTAGTGAACAATTTCTCACTCTAGTCTACAATATGATCACAAAAATTTTAACGATTTTAACGTTTCATGAATAAAGAAAGGGGAGAATTTAAACTGCATCAGTGTTTGAAATATTAGGCTAAAAATAAACGTTAGCATTTTGAAGAAACCAACTGGTGTGGAGTTATGCAATATGTAGAGTGAAATCATCAAAAGGCTGATGATAATGACGCAGGGTAATTAATAAAAACCCGCACAATTTTAAGGTAGAAAAGTGGAACGGTGGAAAAAACGTTTTTTAAATAATCTACTTTCTACTTCACAGTTAACCTGGAATGATCTGCTTTCTTTGTGATTTTATCACTAGTGATGAGAAAACATTCAGTAGTTGAACCTTTGAAAGACTGATTAGTTTCTAGACTTCATTATGAGCTGACATCGTTTACAGAACTATTGGAAAACCTGCAGGGAGTACTGGACAGCTTACTGTCTCGTCCTAGTTTCTTACTCTTCCACCAGAATTCGAACCCAGGACCTTACGATTACAAGGTGAGCTCGTAAACGATTCAGACATTAGGACCTGATCCAATGACCAGTCCATGAATTACAATTTCTGCCAATTCACGAAGAGTCTCAAACTAGGATGACGAAGCAGCTTCCCAGTAATGCCAACTGGACTTCCAATGTTTTCCTTTACCGATGTCAGCTGTGATGAAATCCTGTAACCAGTCAGTCAAATCCCCGCAAACCAATACTTGAATGATACATACTGGATGCATACTAAGTGTCTAGAATGCATAAATATAGTCAAGTGTTATACTGTATCCCTTAGTTCTGTGTAATGTATAGGATGCAGGTCAAGTGCAACACTATTGGGGAGGGGGGCAACAAAACTCATCCCTCTATAAGGATTATGATATCACAGACTTTGCAATAAATAGGAAGAATTCTTCATTAAAATTCATATTGTTGAAGTTGTAACACATGTGTTTTCCAGAGATTACAGATCAGGAAACAAAAAAATTTAATAGAAGGATTGAATAATGGCAGATTTTATAATGTCATCCACCATGTCATAGTCGGAAAAGAAATGTAAACAAGACATGCGGATCAAAAAAATCTATGGAGAATGTACTCAATAGAAAAAACACAGTAACCAGCGGTTTTCCGCTAGAAATAATTCGGAATATAATTTTGTGGAAAAGAAGCCGGAGAAGCTGCGGATAATGCTACTTAAAATAAAAGCCTTTTTCTAGGATATCCAATCTGCGTTGGGGTTTACCTGAAAGCCAGTAAAAACAGAGAAACTTAAAGTCTATAAGACATGCAACTTGTCAGAGCCTGGTTTTACTTGTAATTTGTCGTAGAAAAAAGTAAGATACATGCATAAAAATAACACATATATGATGCTGAATAAATGGTTTTTAAAGCAACATCGTTTACGTTCGCTGCACAGACTATCGTGATACTAATGAGTAAAGACAAGTGCATTGATTCTTGAAAGATTGCTTAGAAATTAGAATCTCTTCTGTCTAACATGTGTATGAAATGTATGTAATTTTATGCTAATTTCAATCCTGTACTGACCGTAATTATACAGGGGGTGCCAAGATAAGTAATATATTTGACCTTCTTTAGATTTCTCCCATTGATAGTTCTTTATGCTTGTTACTGTTGATTCGGTATCTTTATTACCATTGTCTTCTCTATGTTCATTTGTTGTTCTTTCCTCTCTGCCATGCTTTTTTTGCCAAATTATTGACTTTTACCTATGGATCTTCGAGTTTATGCGATATCACGCATAGTTTTTGAAATTTTCTGGAGTCTTTTTGGTGGTCTAACATATGTCCATCTTCTCGTTTTCCAAGTACCAGCTGCACAATCTAGTCTATCACGACCAGTTCTATGATCTTTGATAGTCGGTAGTCTTATCTTAAACTCTTCTCTTCACTGTAAACTCTTTACTGAGCTTTCTGTTGTTATTTACTTGATATGTGGTATCCTCGCATAGGTGTAGAACGAAAAATGGTGAATTTTTGAGCACTCTGTAGGGCTGATACATTCACAAAATTAGATTGTGATATATCATTCTGTTACTTCAACACCACGGCGTTGCTCAAGTCTTTGTCAACCCCATTCAACAGCTATATGACAATGCCACGTGTCAAGTGATCCACAACAGAAAACTCAGTGAGGACTTCGAAGTGCATACGGGAGTGAGACAAGGCTGCCTAATATCACCAATGATATTCTTAATTGTGGTGGGCTGGAGTATGCGTCAGACTGTTGGGGGTGAGGAGTCAGGAATACTCTGGACGACCGATAAGAAGACTCTAGAAGATATGGATTTCGTGTGTGGATGATTTATATCTAATGTTACACAAACTCGAAGACATGCAGGCAAAAGCAACAATCTGGCAGCAGAGACTGGTAGTGAAGGAAGGACAGCAGGTGAACATAGAAACCGAAGAGACGGAGATGATAAAGATAACAAAATAACAGCAATAGCAACACCAACCAGCACCAGTCATCACCAAGGGGAGAGATTTAACAGAGGTTACCTCCTTCACTTATCTGGGAAGCGTTGTTTCAACTACAGGCCCGCTGAACGGACGAAGGTGCCAAAATCAGAAACGGAAAGGCAACAACTAACGTGAAACCAGTTTAGAAATCTGCTGCACTCTCATTTTCAACACCAATGTCAAGTCATTTCTTCTTTATGGGTGAGAAACTTGGCCAGCGTGACATCAAAAGGATTTCCAACAGGTTGCAGATTTTCATCAACAGCCCCCTCCACTGTCCGCCTCTATACTGAAGATCAAATGGACAAAAAGAATAAGCAAAGAGAAACAATGGGAACAAACCAACAAGCAAGAGCCGATTGCTCAAAAAATATTTGGGAGAAAGTGGAGATGGATTGATCGGACATACATTGAGGAGGTCGTCGAATGATATCGCACTCAATACAGGCCATTACTCAAGTGGAATCCAAATGGGAAGCGAAGAGTGGTTCGTGGGTGTGAGGGTGACATAGAGGATATCGTGTAAGGAAGAGATGAGAGAGTTTGGTTAATCTTGGACACAGATGAAGAGGACGGCAGAAAACAGAACAAAGTGGAGATGTGTTGTTGAAGTCAGCCCTATATTCCACTCGGAACGTAAGGAAATAATAAAAATATCCTTCTGTGTTCTCTTAGATGGTTATTGGTAAATGATGCAATCTAGTTTATGCATGAACTGTCGTCCCATAATCTAGTTGAATTTAGGCAAGGTATTCCTTTTCGCTAGATCTTTTATTCCTACTAAAACTTTGCGGCTTGAAACGTTGTCTGGAGTTGACAAGAGCATGATGATGCGTCATTGCTTACATGGGCTTATTATTAGACTATTATTCCACTGGGTTCTAAATGGGACGCTGGACTTCAAAACAACACCTCTATTTTGTTCTCTTCTCTGCAGTCCAATTCAGCTGGCCCCAAGAGTGATCGTAAGCTGTCATCTCCTCCTCGTCGTCATTCCCCATTCGAGTCCCACTTGAGTTATGGCCTGATATCAACCAATGGTCTCATCAACATGTGTTCAATCCATCTTCATTTTCTTTGGTATTTTCTTTTGATTCATTCCCACAGTTTCGTGTGTTTTGAATTTCTTCTGGCTGGCTATCTGATGTCATTTATGAAACCAGAGAAGAGGGCACCTGATGACAGAAGTTTGCAGTATCCTTTTTGAAACGATTTTCGTCATTGGGCCGAGTTCCTGACCCATATGGAAGAACTGACTTGACACTGAGGTTGAAAATCAAATCTTTTTATTTATTCTCACTTGGTGAAGGAAATTTCCAATCTTGGTATTTCCGATTCTGGCTGTCTGGTTTTGATATCCTGATCCGTGCGGCGAACCTGCGATTAAAACGATGCTGTCTAGATCAGTGTAGGAAGTGACTGACATCTTTTGAATTGCTTCCGTTGATAGAAACTGGTTATTGAGTTGCCTTTTTTTTACCAGTTTAACTAAGTAAATCTTTGAGGATATTAGATAGTTGGAGGTAATCGGCCACAAGAAGCCCTGCTTGACCTAGGTTTCGTACTAGTCGGCACTCACTAGTCAGCAAGGCGTATCTGCAACCTCAAAGGAACTCATGTCCCTCCTTCTGAGATTCAAACCCGCGTCACCTAGTGCCGCTTTTAGTGAGAGACCTTACCAATGAGCTATTCGGGCTGACAAGCGTATGACTTCCCGCCGGACTGTAGTGGATACTTTGATTATACACTAATTAGTAACTAGTGTGATGTGTCTAGTCCTTGGTGTTTGGCGCAAACTGAATTCTATCAGTCAGGTTCGCAATATGGACACCATGCTATCCATGTGGCTTGCCATCACCAGTGCACTGTGAATTGTTGGTATTAGATGGTTGGAGGCAATCGGCAGGAAGCCTTGGACCTAGGTTTCGTGCTAGTTGACACTTACCAGTCAGCAACCATCTTATATCATCAAATCAATGTACACCGTGATGGCGAGCCACATGGCCAGCATGGTGGCGACATTGCAAACCTGACTGACTGATAGAATTCAGTCTGCACCAGACACGAAGGACTAGACACATCACACTAGTTACTGACTAGTGTCCAATCAAAGTTAATTTTTACGGGTTGATCATGGACTGATATCAGTTAGAGAACCATTGAAAACCAGCATTGGAGTACTGGACAGCTGCTGTTTCATCCTAGTTTGGGAATCACCGGCGGTACGCACACACTGGGATTCGAACCCAGGACCTTCCGGTTACAAGGCAAGCTAGTAAATCAATGGTTCTCTAACTGATATCAGTCCGTGATCAACTCGTAAAAACATCACAAACCCTTACAAACCAAACTATAGAAAATCAATCTGATGCTCGCTAGTGACTTGCTACAGGATGAAGTTTCCTGGAGGTCTAGTGAGAAGTCGTGACCAGTGAGGTCCAATTAGATGTCACGTGTGTGGATGGATGTCCCACCAACGACAATGGTTGGGGTCGCGCTAAATCACGAATTTGTAGAAGTTAGAATTCATGAGCCATTGAATTGGGTCCCAGTGGCTGAATGGTATACGAGCTTGCCTTGTAACCGAAAGGTCCTAGGGTCGAATTCCAGTGGGTGCGTACTGCCGATGATTCCCAATCTAGGATGAAACAGCAGCTGTCCAGTACTCCCTGGTTTTCAATGGTTCTCTAACTGATATCAGTCCGTGATCAACTCGTAAAAACATCACAAACCCTTACAAACCAAACTATAGAAAAGTAAATTTTTGTTCCAGTCAAGCAGTAAAACTTTTTCCTTCCTATCACATTTATGAAGAATATGTGTTATTTTCGGGGAATTACTAAAAGCATCTTAAATATTCAAAGTATTTCTTCATTTTGTAGACAATTCATGCACACATGGAATTGTTTACCTTTGCCATCTGTTTTATAAGTCTAATGTTTTTAATTCTTATTTGAAAAACAACTTTTATAAAAACAGACATAACAGACTGTTTGGTAAAGATGTAATAATATCTATAGTTAATCTATGTAACTGAAACTTCTGTTATTCCTTTTTATTCCTAATTAATTAATTAATGAATTAAACAGGGTATTATTGGACCTGTTTCTGCTAATGAACGTGAACTACGCAATTGGACAGTGTTGTACATGTGCTTATCATCTGATGCACTGTATATGTGTAATAATTCTATTAGCCAAATGATACAAAACAGGTTAGAATTCAGTTTAAGATTTATTTGTTGTTGTTGTTTTCAGGAAAAAGTTGCTTTTACGATTCTATTTTCCAAAGGAATGTTTACTGAACAAAGAAAATTCTTTTCAATAACCTGCTCTTCATCAGGCTCTACAGTTATATATCCATTTTTATAATAGTGAACGAATTAGTGTTATGAACAACAATAATGTTGTTTAAATAACATCGAATCAATAATAATAACTCCAGTGGATTACAGTTCGACAGCATCAACATAACACTACACACTGAATATCAAAAAAATTAGGAGAGATGAAAATACAATGAATTTCTGAATTTATAGTCTCTGCTGAAGGCCAAGGTAGTAGCAATAGCTGGACTTGCCTGTGTTCACACACATAGCACCGGTTGTTTCACGCGAATTGGAGTATGCGGTACCTCGATGTTTTTTGCAACTTAGTTGGTACCCGGTAGATGATGATAGAGAAGGATTCTTCAATACTGGCTGCCTCTGTCGCCAGTTTGCACCAGATGGTCTAATATCGAAATGTTGATGGTTTTTACTACATCTTTACTTAACCATACTTGGAGATGTTCTCGAGCTCGAAAAATCAAGTTCCTAGAAAAACGGCTGATATAATTCGCTCAACCATAAGGGCAATTGAATCGGTAGATACAATCAGAGGTGGCTAGCTAGTCTAGGTACTTCATCTTTTTTGATTTAGGAATCACCATCAGTCGTGTAGAAAATAGGACTTGTAGCTTGGCAGCATTAAAAGTTCTTGGAACTGATTTTCTGAACTTCTTAATCATTACGCTAGGTGTATCGCCCTTAAATTGCAGTCGTATGTATAAAAGCTTCTTGCTTACGCATAGTGAGTAGTCCTTTTCCGCTTTCTTTGTCATGTGTTTCTTGATAAATTTGTCGGGATAGCTATTTTTAATCAAGGTATAATATACAATCCTGAGATCATTTTCACTTACTTCTTCTGAGCATATAGCTCTAATCCCGTGTGGCTGAGGGTCTTTACTAAATTTTTTTATGCTGAAGAGGAACGAAGCCGTGAAAATGTGTATATTGTCCTTTCCATGTACTTTTCTATGCAAATTTCTTTCTATGCCACCATGTGGTTTTCTTGTAAGGAGGACATCCAGGAAAGCAATTCTTTCTTGGGATTCCTCTTCGCACGTGAATTTCAAAGCAGAATGTACTTCATTGTATTCAGAATTATTATCACAAAGAATACAAATGGCATCCATATACCGGCAATAAAATGAGAATTTTCTAATAAGTTTGTTCATAGGTCCATTTTCTAGTTTACTTAGAAAGAAATCTGCCAAAATGGGACCCAACGGAGAGCCCATCGCCACCCTGTTCACTTGGCTGTAAAGGGTGCCGTCAAATTTGAAGTTTACATTCATTGTACACCTTCATAACAATTCTTTTAGAATTTCCGTTGGGATGCCAATATTTATTGATTGGTTATACACTTGTGCACATATGGAGTTAAATGTTTCTACTAGAGCTACATTTGTGAATAAAGATGTAATCTTCAAAGATATCATGATTTTTTCCTTGATATTAATTTCTTTGATTTTATCTACGAATCTACTACAGCTGTGTTAGGTAACAAACGCAGAAAAAATGAGACAGGCTTGAGACTAGAAAGAAAGTGTATTGATCATATTTTCATCCTTCGACAGACTCTGCAACCTAGATATATTTATCAGCGTCCAACAACTGCCATGTTTCTAGACATGAAGGTGGCACTCGGCTCCATTGACTGAGAGGTCTTGTGACAATGTCTGGCAGTAGAGAATGTGCTGAGAAAGTACATCACACTAATCAAGGCGCTGTGCTTCAATGCATGCAGTCAAGTGATGACAATAAGTGGTTTTCGTCAGGGAAGCCTGCTTTCCCCCCCCCCTTTTATTTCATTTCATCATAAATGTACTAATGGAGTTGACTCTAACTGACTTCATCGACTTGAGGATTGACTTGTCACCAAGGGATGGTCATGTTGACTTAGGATATGAAGATGATGAAGTCCTCCTAAGCAAAGACACCGATAGAATGCAAAATCTTCTGAACGCCTTGAGCAGCAGTCTGCGAATGTATGGCATACGATTTGCTCCTGTCACAAGTAAGATGATGTTACAGGACAGGAACATACTGACTCCCAGCTTAAAGATGGGGAATGAAGTGGTAGAGGGCGCTGACCACTTCACTTATTTGTAAAGTAGCATCAACCCCAACAGACCGACTCATGATGAAATCTCAGCAGGGATACAAAAGGCTCGTGTGTCATTTACTAACATACATCATCTCTGACTTAGACGTGATATCTGGTTGGCTATCGATCAAAGTACTTGTGTCCTGCGTAACAGTCCTCTCTGTTCTCCTTTATGACTCTGAGACATGTCCATTGTAAGTGGAAGACATGAAAAGGGCGGCTAGTTGTCCTTGCTCACAGGTTTCTGAGTCCTATGTCACGTGTCACGTCGTAAAACAGGGTGAGTGATGCTAAGGTTAGGCATTGGTAGTGCGCTGGGTAAAGAGGGGAAACCATCTGACGAGGTTGTGAAGTTAAACCGATTATTATGCAGCCCTAGCCATTGCCTTTCTTGGCGGGCGTTGTTAACTGACATAAGACTAGGTTTGAAAAGAGCTAGTATTGGTTAAACAAAAACATCGAATCAGTTCATGAAATCTTTGAGAGTTTTGTAGTCTAAGTCATGTAGGAAGGTGTATACTATCTGGTTTGAGTCTTCGGGATTATAAGAACTAATGGCTTCAGACCGCTGGTGATACGACTCTAAATCGTTTTCAGTAGTATATTTGCATTCATTTTTTGTGAATTCTCTGTATTAATAAAAGCCTGATATTCTTCCTTATTATTATTATTATTGTTTCCTTTAATTCCTAGAGGAACATTGAGCTTCAGCTGCACTTCTCCATTGCGTTCGGTTCTCTGAAAACATTTTCACCTGACCCCACGTTTGCCTATATGATTTCATCTCTTCTTCACATGGCCTCCTCCATATCACCCCACCCTCGCACTGGCGACCAACTCGCCGCTTCCCATTCGACAGGGTTCCACTCAAGTGATGGCTTGGCGAGTAATTTCATTCACTTGATGGTTTGTTTTCTGAGAATATAACCAGTCAATTCACCTCCATTTCTTCCTGCAAATTTTTTGCACAAGTGTTTCCTTCTGGGTTGGTTCGTTCATTTACAGAGATCCCCGTTGCTGCTGATCTTTTCTGGCCGGCCATCTGATCTTGAGCAAAGTACTGGGCGAAGACTTCTGTTGCTGGAAGCCTGGAGTATGTTCGAAGTGGCCTTCGTGACGCGGTGCCAACTCTCTGACCCATAGTAGGCAGCACTGACTTCATATTGGAGTTGAAAATCAGGATCTTATTTTTCGTGCTGGGTGCTGTTCATCACTTCCACACAGATTTCAGAGTAACGAAAGCTTGACTTGCTTTCTCGATCCTCACTTTGATTGTGTTCTCGTTACCTTCATCCACCTGTAGTTGAAACGATGCTTCCCAGAAAGGTGGTTAGATAGGTGACGGAGGTTGCTTCTTTCAAATTTCTACTATTTATGCTTTATACTGTCTGTTGTCGTTGCTGTTGGCGAGGAAACTTCATCACCTCTGTTTTCTATGCTTCTTCTTCCAACTTGTTGCTTTTCACTTAGTTATCTTCCAGCTTGTGGGAAATCAGATATATATATGTGTGTCATCGGCGAAATTCAGATCCTCCAAATTCTTTTTGTGTGGGTCCATATTATGCATGTTTCCCCGCTGACCAAACTTAACATAAAACAAATCCATAAAAATTGAATAATTAATTCATGAAAATACTAATTCGAACAATTATTATTATGTCACATGAAATGTGAAAATAAATTTCGCATAAAACAACAGTTTTTTGTTGTTTTTTTTTAGTTTCATCTTTTTGTCTGCAAATTTCAGCAAAGAGGTCAGCGAATATTACTAAATATTATTGTCTATCTATTTATTACTTAATTTTTATAAACATTTGAGTCACATTTTCAGACTACATCAAGTTCATGACCTATTGATTGCATATAAAAAACATAATTTGTTTTAAAAATTAATCAAATCACAATAATTAGATTAAATCACTGTAAATATATAAATATATTTTTAAGTATTAGTTTGTAAGAATTTGATTAATGTCGAGTTTGATCAAGGATTGAAATCGATTACAGAATCATCAAAAAATCAGAGTGTACTTAACAGTTACTTCGTTTTCGTTGTTGACTCTTCAGCAGTACTCACCAATGACCTCACGTTGAGCTAGATGGACTGTATAATAGAGAAGATTTGTAGCTCAGGTGGATGATTTTGGTGTGGTTGCGTTCTCTGAGCTGGATGGTTTGGTTGCGAAGCTTTCATTGCTCTACTGAGCAACATCTGGACTGTTAAACCACTGTGATGGTACCCAGTAGCCTATTAAAAAGAAGTTCTATCATTTCGTGATTTTTAACGCCCTAGAAAACTGATTAATTCATTTGTTTTCATACATCCAACCCAATGAACCTCGTTGATCATAATGTCTCACCAGACACCTTCAAACACTTTTAGCGTCAGATTTACTTTCAGGTGATAGTTCGTAAGCATTTGACTGGTTTCAGTTCTGATCATAGATAAGATTCGATCCTTGTAATGATCATACGTGAGTCCTGATGAGGAGTACTAAACTAGGGCGAAATAGCTTATGAATAGTTCTTCAATATATTTTAACCGATTATTTATTTTCACTTTGGTGGTGAAGATGATTACACTACTCCAAATAAATCTTTTCATTTCAGTGAGATTTTTATCATTTCCTTCGATTTTGTTTTGTTTCTAAGTTTCTTTTTGATTGATAATAAGGAATTTTTGGTGTGTGTATGTATCAATGATTGAATTAAATAATACACATCAGTCACACAGCAAGTTTGGTTCGATTCACAGTTGACGCTGGCCTAAACCTTGCCTTATTGATAATAATCACGGAAAAAAATTGGTAGGGAAGGCTTGAGGCTAGCAACTTCACCTCTTATGAACAACATCAGCGCTACTGAAACCGACTGACTGACTAACTGACTGGTTTCATGTAGCACACAGAGCAAGAGAAGAGATTAAAGTGAGAAATAATGAAAAAAAAATATGAATCAAGTTGGAGAGTGGTTCTTAGTGTTCCACTAACTACTTTATATCTCTTAATCGACTTGTCTGGATAATAATTATCAATAAGAGTTTGTGCCAACTATCTTTCTTCCTCATCAAGTGTGTCTTCGGCGCATATTCGTTGGATTCTACTGAAGAGAGGCACCTCACTCGCTAAGTCTCTTTTACACTTTACAGGGCAGAAACTGTGATAATTAAGATACTGTCCTGTCCAGGTAGGTTTTCTATAAATTAAGTGAGGTGAAAGGCAGTTGAGTATCCATTTTATATGTGTGAAGAGGAACATGTGAATGTGATAATTGTGAATTAATTATTTAAAATAAAAAGCAAACTAATTACTGGAAAATAAAAAAATACGGAGGATAATTAATGAAGAGGCTAAGACCATAGTAGAATAAGAGACCAAATGGTATTAAGGGCGTTAAGTTTCGACATTCGTATACGGCTGAGGTGCTGGTGATTTATCAATACAACTCCGAGCTCTATATACAGAAAAAGGTTTTCCAGTCTTTTATTCTACGATGAACACCACTGGTCCACCCAATTGGGGGTGGAGAATTTTACTTTTGTAGCCACCTTGGAGTAATTTTATCATTTATGTCACTCCTCCCCCAGCCCACCTCTATTACTCAGTAATAGAGTACTATTCAGTTTTGGTAAATATAAATACGGTTGTACAACCTCTGTAGATGATTTCGTCGATAAAGAAGCAATCTCTTCAGTGAAGTGTCTTTCGTCGTTTTCCATTATTAGCACTTACAGGTTAGGTAACGTACTGATTATGTCAGTACTAAAGCATACCAAGTTTAGTAGACCCAGTAAACTTTTACATATTGGCAGCATTATCAGTATTACCCTAAAAACACATGACTATAAGAGTTATGTAATCTACCGAATAATCCTTTTTTCATTCCTTGAGTTCTTGGTTGGAAAAAGTCCTTCAAATTTGAAGTTTCATTTGATGCAACTCCCCAAATAAGTAAGTTGAATTGATAAATGCACAAAGGTGTGGCAAAACTAGCTAGCTTATCCTTCGTTTGAGTCCCAATCATTCGTCGGTTTACTGCATAAAACGTTCTTCGTATACTCCTGAAAAGTCCTTAGAATAAAATCTCACTTGATAACTCACCATTATATTTGAAACTTAATAATAAGAGTTTTTTTACGTGCAGTCATTGTCTCAAGTTTTCTGTCGAGTGCTTTCATATGTACCTTATGAAAATAGACGGATAGCCCATCTCTGCCAAGGAATCATGAATATATTCAAGTTGTTTTTATTGGTGGTCATCTGTACATGTCTTTCCTGCTCTGCTCGTAAGGCACTTAGCACCATTACTTTTATATTTAATGGGCACGTATCTCATAAGTCATGTTGATCGACAGAGTTAAATACTATTTATACGTCAACAAATATGACAAAAGTCGGATGACAGTAGATATATATGAGTTCCTAAAGTCTTGGAATAGTGAATGATTGAACATTTACGAACTAGTCAACTGAAGCTTTGAAGAACCATTCAAAAACCATGGAGTACTGAACAGAAGGTTTGTCTTTAGTTTGAAACTCTTCAAGACTATTTACCCATGATCGCACAACCTTGAATTGAAAACAGGACCAACTAATCAATTACAACAGGAACAATCCAATAACACACAAAATGAGTTGAGTAGGAACATTACTGAAGAGAGCCAGAAATCATTGCAGCACTCCTATTTTAGGGAAAATTGAAAAAAGAAAACATCTTCCAAAAGAATGGATATCCACAGAACTTCATCAAAAGACAAATTCCCCCCAAGTCAACTTACCAAATCAAAGACCTCCAAGAAAATCATCTTACCATGTATAAAGAACCTCCCAGAAATCACTGCAAGAATGTTCAAACCTTTAAGAATTGATGTCGCACATCAATCGACAAAATCACTCCACCCAGCTCTATGTCAACCAAACGACTTAACAGTGAAAGAAGATGAAACCAACATCATCTACAAAATAAATTGTAACAACTGCGAAAAGCAATAAATTGGCCAAAGTGGACGTCCTCTTCGTCTTCGTATTCATGAACATAAACTAACCGTCAAAAGACATGACATCCACTCCCTCATATCACTGCATATAGACAACCATGGACATCGATTCGACTGGGACAGCCAACGTTCAAATATTAGACAGAGGAAGCATCAAGAATGCCAGAGAACTTTTAGAAGGCTGCCGGGTATTCTAGTGAATCATCAATCAATAGACACATTGAGATAGACAAAATTTATCAACCAATAAGAAAGAACCCTCATACACAAAGAGACAGACTCCAGGTCAAGGAAGCAATCAATACCAATACCAGTACACTGGAGGATTTGAAAACATTCAAAAACAATCAGTCACGTCCTAAATGACCAGGACAGATAACTAATAAACTCGTGGAGAAATCTAAAGGTTCACTTCATCGGAATGAAGTATGGGCTGAATATGTTGCCTAGTAGGGCAATGAAAGCTTCGCAAACAAACTATCCATCTCAGAGAACACAACTACATCAAAATCATCCACCTGAGCTACAAATCTTTTCCAATATATTTAATACAGAACCTTCAGGTTACGAGATATATTCATTGACTATTCAGCGACTCTAACGGCTCATGAATTCTAACTTCTACCATTTCGTGATTTTCGACCCCACTACGATCAACAAGTCTCATAGGTAAACATTTGTCCTAACACCCAGCTTGGTGGCCCCTTGTTGATCTAGACTTCTCACTAGAACATTAGGCAACTACTTCTTATAGTCTATCACATGTAAGCATAGGGTTAGCTTTCATATGTTAGTTAACAGGAATTTCATTGGTTTCACTATTCTTTATGCATTAGCGTTGATAAGATAAAATTAAGTGGCACCAACGAAAACAATCCTCGAGAAACAGTATTTGACTGTTTTTCAAACTTTTTGTGTGTGTGTGTGTATGTGTGCAGAAAACGCTGCCTTCTTCTTTCTTGTTGACTTTTTCGTTCTATCTTTTCAGTGTTCAAAACTGTAAGCATAATCTGAACAACCAGATATTATTTGAATTCCATTTGAAATCTGTTTCTCGTCATCACATGATCCAATTTATCTGCGTAAATTTTGTTTACGTCAATAATAAGAAAAATATTATCCAGTTTATTTTTCTGATTTTCTTGTGACTTAATTTTGTTTTCTTTTCCCCTAATGATCTATAAAGAGATTATCTGTATTTTGAACAAATGTTTAGCCTTGGGGAATAAACATCTGTTTGTCGGTAATGAATAAACCAAAATAATAATATTGATAGTTGGACTTTATACGCGATATAATCTTTGAAGTGGTTACAGGTTTGCTAACAAATTGATATAGGTAGGCAGTACAAGGCTATCTACTATGTCTAATTATTTTCCTGATTGTGGTAGACTGTGTATAACGACAGATAGAGGCGGGTAACCAGTAGACAGGCATAATATGGACCTACACAAAACGAACTTGGAGGATCTGGACTTCATCGACGACATATGTATGTCTGATTTCCCACAAACTGGAAAATGTGCAAGTGAAAAGTAACAAGTTGGCAGAAGAAGCGTATAAAAAAGATGGGATTTCACTTCAGGTGAACATAGAGAAAACAGAGGTGATGAAGATTACTGGCCAACTTCAACAGCAAAAGCAACAGCAACAACAGACAACAATAGAACAATAGAGTTTTTTTGGATATGACAAATCACAAAGAGTGAATACATCTCCGCCAACCAACAAAAACTATTTTCAGCCATATCACTAATTGTCTCCAGCCTTCATTGGTTCTTACCATCCCGAGGACAACAACCAGACAGCTAACCACGCAGTCTACACCTCCCTATGTGGCTGGGTGGCCTAAACCTACTGTTATGCATTTCATTGACTGATGAAGCCATGCAGTCCTTTGATCCCCACAAGCTCTTCTCCAACCTCACCGATCCTATGTCAGCTGGCGTTGTCTATCGAGGAATACGATCGATGGTTAGACATGCTTAATACATGTCTCACGCATCTCAATCGTTGTAACTTCAGAAACTCATCGACTGATTTCCCCTTCTTTCTTACCTAGCATTCCACAGCATAAAGAACAAGATTCAGATTCACAACACCAATGTTAAGTCAAACGATTCTTCTATGTAGACCAGAAACATACCATGTGTGTCAAACAAAGCATTTCTGAAAGCCTACTGTAGACTTTTATCAACACAAGGCCTTTGCTCCGTAGTAGTGGTCA
Organism: Trichobilharzia szidati; assembly: GCA_944472155.2. Taxonomy (NCBI): domain Eukaryota; kingdom Metazoa; phylum Platyhelminthes; class Trematoda; order Strigeidida; family Schistosomatidae; genus Trichobilharzia; species Trichobilharzia szidati. Next base: position 10,975,525 of record OX235272.1, on the reverse strand, counting down.
GATGATAATAAAGGATATACAATGAGAAGCTTTACAGCACGGCAAGCCAACTAGGAACCTATTGGTCGACTAATACGTAGAAGAAAATGGAAATGGACTAGACACACGCTGAGGAGACTGATGAGTGACATCATTTGCTAGGTAGGGCCTCAAATGGATCCTGAATGGGAAACAGTGAAATGGGCATGATGTCGAGGGTGACACAGAGGTTAATACAGTGAGAAGAAGATGAAAAGTCATGCGAAATTGTAGGGTTTTATAAAGAGGAATGAAGAGAACAGAGTGAAATGAAAATGTTCTGCTGAAACCCTATGTTCCACTAAGAATCTCAAGGCTCTGTCCTTTCTCCTCTCCTATTTTCTTTCTTCTTGCATGACTTGCCTCATTCTGATGACGAAGTGAACTTTGTTAAGTATGCAGATGATCTAACTATTTCAATGTATGTTAACTCCCCAGCTAGACAGTACTAAGATGAATAGCTTTCTGTTAGGAGTTAGCAAATGGTCTCCATCTAATGCTCTTAAAAGAGAGTTAAATGAGGCTGTTGGTTCCTATAACCGTTGCAAAATTGATGATAGTGATGATATAGAAATCAAGTCTGAAGTTAAGTATGTTGGATTAATTCTTTGTACTGACCTATCCTGGTCTTCTCATGTCCTAGCGATTTCTAAAAGAATATGTCGTTTGACATTTTACATTAAGAAGTTAAGGCACTCAGGCATAACTCAACCCCTATTCCTCTTACAATTTGTCAACTCGTACATCTTACCTATTCTTCTTTACTGTTCACTCTTATTCTTTCCTGGATTTCTTGAAAAAGACTATGTCATGCTTCGTAGAACTCTGGAAACTAGCTACCACTACAGCAAGTTGTATCCTATTGGGCCATATCGTTGACGTCGTCATTGATAGGTAGCTGACTTCATGCAATAAATTTGCTGAAAGAATTTTGTCAGACCGTGAGCATCCACTTTACCCTCAGCTCCAACCTTTAGTCTCCTCACGTAAAACAAGAAGTCTCTTTAGATGACTTTATGCACATACGTCTAAGTACTTTATGTGATAAAAATAGTGTTAGGCATGAACTAACTAACCTTCTTTGCACTTGTAAATAAACCATTTTCTCTAGCCTTACAACATAAACCTTCATTGTTATTGTACTTCTTATATTTATGATCCTCTCAATTTTTTGTTTTTATTTGTTTATTTTTTCATAAGTGTGAACATCATTTAAGCTGTGTTATAACTGTTAATTTTGTATTTCCCCTCACCATACATTATCAACAGAACATTAGATTCAATAATCTTTAACATGCTAAAATTTTCAAACTGAATCGACAATACTGTTTGAAACAAACTCACTATTATTATTATTATATTTATTATTCTCAATTCGTACTCCGAATATTTTTGAATTTATATTGTAATGGAGACAAATTCCTCTGGGTAATCTTGTTTTAACTGTATTTATATTTTGAGTAAATCGGATGGAATATTTGTGACAAATCCTGAGAATTCCATTCTGTATTATAAGTACGGTCTGTTTTGGAATAAAGTGGATTATTAATATTATTGTTATCAAAAAACAATCTGCAAGTGGTCCAGGGTCCCATTCCCAGTCAATGAATGCACTCCTAAACTTAATCTCAGGAAGGAACTCAGCTTCCGCGTGTCGCTGGCAGCCTAACAGAAACAAAATCAACAAATTCATCATCACTGAATCTTTATAAAATTGAATTATTCCATGCTTTGATTGCATAACATAATCATTATGTAATCCAACTAGTTGTGGTAAGAAAAAATTCCTGAGTATAATAAAAAAATAAATAGGAAGTTGGCTGTTATTATGGTTGTAAGTACTGCTACTGCTTCTATTAATACTTCCCTTGTTAAAATTCTCAGTACATTGGCTAACACAAAACTTTCGATAAATTAAGTGACACTTAAATTATATGTGAAGTGTTTGCCGACATAACGTTGTGGTTATTAATGAGGAAATCGTCTTTTTTTGTAGCTTAGCTAGTGTTTTCGAGTCACGCGAGATAAACAAAAAGTCAAGTGTTGGCTAATGATGTATTTACTTACTCACTCACTGAAACAAACTTTTCAAAACTGCTTTAAGTAGTACCCATTGATTGATCTCTCTTGAACAAATCAATAAATAGATAGATATATTCCTTTTGCCTTACAAGTTAGTTTGATAACTTTTAAAAGTTCGTCTTGACAAACGACTTTCTTTGACAACAGCACTTTTAATTGATGATAAATAATCTCTATGAAAATAAAACATGTAGTTGAGCAAAGAGTCTCATTTTTCGGTGAATTCATTTTCCTTTTTGTCCAATATATCTTATAGGGGAAATTAATAGCAAACAATATTGTAGTTTAAGTTGCTACTTGTACTACCATCAGAGTAATACAATGGTAGTTAGGAACGAACATTCTAATTTTACGTGATTGGTAGACTGACTTGTTTCATTCTATTATTGCCCAAAGTTTCCACCTCATTTCTCATTATGACGTCATTCGATTTCCGTGTGTGTGTGGACTTTCATGTGTAGCATATTTCTTGGTGCCTATAATGTATTACCATGCTTATGTGTTTGTATCAAATATAGGCTTAGAATATGCACAGTCTTCTGAACACCTTGACAGGCAGCAATCTGCTAATGCTTGGCATGCGATTCGCTCCTCCATCAAAAGTAAGATGATTTTACAGGACTGGACTACATTGACTCCTAGGTTAGAAATAAGGAGTGAAGTGACTGGTAGAGCGTGTTGACCACTTACTTTACTTATTTGGGAAGTTGCATCGGCCAACGCCAACGGGTTGATGGCTGATGAAATCTCAGCACGGATACGAAAGGCTAGTTTCGCATATGCCAGTTTATGCCGTCTCTGGTGTAGACGTGATATCCGGCTAGCTGTTGACCAAAGGACGTGTGTGCTGCTTAGAAGTCCGCTCCATCCTCCTTTTATGGCTGTAAGTGAGACATGGCCAATGAGAGTGGAAGACATGAAAAGGCGGGCTAGCTGTCTTTGATTATAGGTGCCTGCGTTCTGTCTCCCGTGTGAAGTGGTATAATAGGGTGAGCAATACTGAGGTTAGGCGTCGAGTGCTAGGTAGGAGGGAGGGGAAATCAACCGATAAGGCTGTGGAGTTATACTGACTGAGATGGTTAGGCCATTTTTTTAATATGCATGCCTAGCCATCGCCTTCCTCGACAATGGGCAATGTTAACTGACAAAGGATTGGTGAGGTTGGAAAAGAGCCAGTGGTGGTCAAACCAAAACTAACACGGTTTCGTCTGTCAATGAAATCCACAACAGTTAGTTTAAGCAATGTAGGAATGTGTGGACTTCCTGTTTGGGGTCCCCGGGACGGTAGAAACCAAAGAAGGATGGAGGGAGTTGGTGGTATAGCTCAAAATAGTTCTCAATGGCTAGCTCAGATGCATTCACTCCTTGTAAATTATCCGATAAAACTATACCGTTATTCGTTATTACTCTTCTTTTGCCTTATATCTCTGTTTTCAGTCCATATTTTGCATTCCTTTTTACTTTTTTCCCTGGCTTTGTGTACTACATGGAGTCTCGCGACTCGAACTGCTGCACACCTGTGCAAAGTTCTATGTTGAAACAAATCAGTCAATCAGTCAGTCGTAGGCACAAACAGTTCTGAAAAGAGTCTTTTATCGACGAATTCATTCACACTTAAAGCTTTACAATTGCAATTAATGTAGAATTATTTTGTGGATGTGTGTGTACATTAGGTTCGTCAGACAAGAATAAAAATTAACCAGTTGTCTGACAAACTTGATATACATGCTCATTTTATTTTTTTTTAAATTTTTGATTATAGCTTGATTCCACACCCTATTTTCGGTACAAGTATGGAGTTTTCAGCAAGTGGTATCGGTAGGGGATGGAACCCCTGACCATGTGCATGGTCGGCGAGAATCCTAACCGCTGTGCCACTAAGGCACAAAATAATTCTGTATAATTGCTACTGTAAAGCTCTAAGTGTGAACGAATTCGCCGATAAGAGACACTTTGCAGCACTTTTGATTATCACATTCTGATCTGATGCATTCCATTTCAAAATCCCCCTCTGATCAAATCGGTAGAGCTTAGAGTTTAGAAGGCCAATTAAAATTCACATATCCTAATTCTTTTATTAGGAAAACATGTGCTAGCCTTCATTAAATATTCTATTTATCAGCACAGAAGTTATACACAGTGTGTATAAATTGGTTGGTTATATTAACTATACGACATAAATTCCCAACTGATAGATGATATCATAAAGTCGTGTACCAAAATGACCTAACGAGATGTACCGGATAGAACGGATGTTCCCGTAAGTCCTACCATGCAATGAAGGTTGTTAGGATGATGGAGATATTAACAGCAGTGACCAGTTGTAGTGTAAATTATTTACCCAATAAAAGAAATCTGCTAGCGAATGGGAGTGTGACATCAGTAAATTGTTTCTATGAGACTGTCAGCAGGTCAGCTGTGCTATCTCTCTACTATAGAGAGTGGTGTTTACTAACAGTCAAAGGTGCTTTTTCTGATGTGTTCTGAGCTGGATGGTTTACCAGTGAAGTTTTAATTGTCTTGCATTTACTTCAGTTTGAAGTGAGCTAATAAGTTTCTGTATGAGTTTATTAGTCATCTTTCCCGGTAACCTTGAGCGTGATTGAAGAGATGACCAATAAACTCGTTGAGAAACTTAAAAGCTCACTTCAAATTCAAGTATGCACTGAAGATGTTTCCTAGCAAGGCGATGAAACCTTTGCAAGTAAACCATACGGCTGAGAAAAGTCAACTTTACCGAAATCACCCATCTGAGCTACAAATCTTCTCTACTGTATCTTAAAAGCTGCATATTTTAACTTATTCTGTGGCGGTCCTCAGCAAGTAGTAAGATCTTGGGCGAGATACAAATCTGAAAACCATTCTGAAAAGTCCATGTGTAACCTGCGTCAAGCAACTGTATGCTGGTCTATGTGGCAGGGAAACACCGATGCTCTTTATTTTCCACGTATTTCCCAAGGCGTCAATTTCCACGGTTCAAGTAGCCATGAACAAACAGAAACTTACACATTTTAATTATTATTATTCCCTTGCGTTCCGAGTGTAACATAGGGCTTCAACAACACATTTCCAGTTTCTTCTATTTTCTGCCGTCCTATTCATCTTGATCCACGATTGACCAAGCTCTCTCATCTCTTCCTCACACGATATCCTCCATGTCACCCTCACACTCATGACCCACTCGTCGCTTCCTATTTGAATTTCACTCAAGGTTATGCCTAGCGTGCGATGTCATTCGATGGCCTCCTCAATGTATGTCCGATCAATCCATATCCACTTTCTCCTACATATTTGTTGAGCAATCGGCTCTTGCTTGTTGGTTTATTCCCATTGTTTCTCTTTGCTTATTCTTCCTGGCCATTGGATCCTCAGTATAGAGGCAACCAGTGGAAGAGGCAGCTGTTGATGAAAATCTGTAACCTGTTGGAAATCCTTTTCATGACACGCTGGCCAAGTTTCTGACCCGTATAGAAGAACCGACTTGAAATTGGTGTTGAAAATGCGTACCTTATTCCTTATGTTGAGTGCGGAACAAGATTCGCATTTTCAACACCAATGTCGATTCATCTATATGGGTGAGAAACTTGGCCAGCGTGACATGAAAAGGATTTTCAACATGTTGCAGATTTTCATCACCTCGCCTAGTTAACTAGCTCGCTAGTTTTCTATCTGGTCCCATGCCCGGGTAAAGAGGGAGGGCTGGGTGTGTGGCTAGCAACCCCACACCACTACATCTTTCGAGCCACTGAAGAAACTTCAACACACAGAAAATATATTAAAAATGCACACGTTTTCATAAGCATGCAACATACCTCTTTGTCTAATTGTGTGATAAAGTGTCATGTAAACTTAAACTGTATGAGCTTTAATGAAACTCAAATAATGACATCAATTCATAATTATTTCAGGACTGTTTATGCTGACTGTACAAAGTGGTATGAGAAGTGATCGAAACTATGAGGAAACATGACTAAAGGTTATATCATTCTGCGTCTGTCTGTTCGCCTATTTTTGTCCATTTGATATATCTATCTATATTGATTGTCTTTTCTTGTACACCTAAATGAATCAGTCGCCTCTGGAAGTATGTTTCAAAGTTTTAGAAAACTGATTTTATTCGGAAATTAAACACCATGTCAATGTATCACAATATGGAGTGCTTCAAACCCTTATTAACCTCATTCAAAAACTGTGTGATGATGTCATATGTCAAGCGATTCAAACGTAAAGTATGGCAAAGGCAGGCGTAAGAAAGAACTGCCCATTGTCAAGGATGATACTCCTGATTGTGGCGGATTAGACTGCTTTGCAGATCTGAAGGAGCGAGGAGACAGGAATACTCTGAAATGACAAGTGAACTCTGAACTTCATAGGTGATTTATATCCCATGTAGCACAAACTTTGAGATGTTCAGGTGAATACCAACAATCCAGTTAATAATACTGTTTCACTGTGTGATATACCTAATAAACAAACTAATATGAATACCAACAAGTTGGTAGAAGAGTCAGGCAGGCAGCGAAGATAGAACTTCAAGTCAACATAAAGGAGACAGATGTGGAACAGTCCTGGTGACCATCAACAAAATGCATCAATCACCATCACAGGGATAAATTTGAAGGAATTTGCTTCTTCCAGCAATCTAAGCAGCATCGCTCCAACTACCGGCGGCACCGATGAAGATGAACAAAGCCATTCAGGATCGGAAAAGCAACAAAGTGGAACTGAACTACTGAACTGAGCATGAGGGACAAGAATCGGATATTCAACACCAATTTTAAGTCAATCATTCAATTATTCTTTATGGGTCAAAGAATTGGCGCGTGCGCTACAGAAGGAAGCACTTTCAACAGACTGCTGCACATATTCGTCAACAACTTCCCTCGCTAGCACCATACTTAAGATCCAATGATTGGCCATCAACGTTCAGTAACAAGGAACCAACCCTATAGTAAAACGAACCAGCGAGAAAACTATTGCCCAATAGATGTGCTGAAAGAAATTTACATGGATTTGACACACCCTAGGAGGACACCGTTGATTGGCGTCACATACATATCAGGCAGGCGATGAAATAGAAAATCATAAGTTGGGCGCGGCTTGTAAGGCAACATGAAGGAGACTGTTTGAGGAGGAAAGGAACGATTACGGGCAGTCTAAGAGCCAGATGTGCGTTAGTGGCACAGTGGTTAGGATGTTCCCTGACCATGCACATGGTCCAGGGTTCGACCCTTGGCCGACGCAGTCCTTTACCTCGCTAAGCCAGTAATAGAACTGGCAAAGAGGGAAGGTTGGGCATGAGGCTGACAACCCCATACTCTAAAAATAAAAACTTCTACAGAAACTTCAAGCTAGAGGCTTGAAGCCCTATGTTCCACTGGGAACGTGGAAGAAATAAAATAAAAGAGCCAGATGAAAAGGACTTTAGAGAAGCCCTATTTTTGACTCAGATCCCAAGGGAATAATTATATAATATATTAAAGATACTTTCAAGTTCATGGACGTCTTTATTAGGCTATTCACTCATGTCAAAAATGCTATGACTCTCATAATTCAATCAGTTTTGTCCACTGTTAATCAAACCGTACTACTCATTTCTTGTTTCATTACACTTTTTCATTTAATTACAAGAAAGTGTTACTAAATGGAAGTTTTAAAAAAACGTTTATTTAGTACTGTTATAGTGTGGCGTCTGCTACTGATGAGATTTATCAGTAGTATATATGCGAAGCAATGTTCATTGGCTTAGAAAACATTAAATAACATGGAGATAGACTTGATGTCATAGAAACGAAATGATATAGTGTAGTGGAGATAGATACCTGGCGAAGACGTGAAAAGAAAGCCAAAGAAACACCATAGGAAGGAAGGGCAGAAGTAACAGGCACAACACAACACGGAAGATCTGTGACAATGGTGATTTGAAGATAAGGTGTACATAATTTGGCTATATATCGAGAGACAACAAATTAGAAGTAAACATTCCTTTACCATATCTTCATGTTCAATAAACGTATAGTTTTCTGCATTTGGTAATTTCTTCATTTATGACTATTGAATACGTTACATTTCCAAGAGCTTTCAGTTCTCTGGCGACAACTGTGTCCTGTGTTGAATATCTACCATGTGATAACGCCTTCATTATTTATACTTCAATCAATCTAGGAGCATTTTCAGCAAAATAAAACACACATCATGTTGCATATGTTATGTAATCTACAAAACTTAATCTGTACAAATGATTGATGTAAATCACAAAATGTATCTTTACATTTTTCTGTAGGATTATTACTAAATTTTGACAAAAATATTCTATTTGGTTTCATGGTGACTTGATGAATGCATGAATGAATAAATAAATAAATAAAGGCGAAATTTTAAAAAAAATGATTTTTCAGAAACTTTAAAATAAATACAGTAAAATGTATCAACGGCGGGGTTCACTAAGTTGGGTGTCAGGACAAATACTCGCCTCTGACACTGTCTAGCGATTTCGCTATGTATTGAGAACTAGTTGAAGTTAAGATTCATGAATAATTGTATTCCATCACAGTGATTGAATGTCTAAAAAGCTCACCTTGTCACCTGAATGTCCTGTTTTGATCCCTTGTGGTGATTTCATGGGTGCATAGTAGCAGCAGGAGGAAAAAGAGACAGAATTCAATTAGGTATAGATTAAAATCCAGTATCTCCTAAGATCGTTACTGAGCAGATTACATTATAATCTCATAGGTTGAAGACTCTTTCCAAAATTACCGAATATTAATTCGAATAAGTGATGATTAATCTGTTCTTTTTCTCAAATATTGGTTTTGTAGGGATTTTTGTTTGATTCCATGCAGGATTTCATCATGAGCTGACATCAGCTAGAGAACCACTGGAAAACTGGGAGTACTGGACAGCTGTTTCGTCCTAGTTTGGGACTCTTCATCAGTACGCCGGGATTTGAACCCAGGACATATTTGGTATAGCAAGTTGAAGATGAGGCAGTAACCCATCGAAGAAGACATTGCGAAATGGTCGCGCTATGTCGTGAATTGGCAGAAGTTAGAATTCAAGGACCATTGGATCGGGTCCCAGTGGCTCAATGGTCTACGAGCTCGCCTTGTAAAACCAGAAGGTCCTGGGTTCGAAACGTTATGGTGAGTGCGTGCTGATGAAGAGTCCAAAATAAGGACGAAACAGCTGTCAAGTACTCCCCGGTGGTTTTCCAGTGGTTCTCTAACTGATGTCAGCTCATGATGAAATCCTCCGTGTAATCTCTCTTTATCTTAAAGGGCATTACTAACAAATAGTAATTCATCTCTTGGCTTTCGTTACCGTTACTACTTGTTGCGACTACTAATACTGTGGTGAGAGCTGTTTGCGAGTCAAAACTGTAGACAACAACTTACGTCAATGTTCGCATCCCGAATTGGAGTCATGCGAACAAAACACAATAACAAAGCTTAACCTTGAGGAACTCAAGAACCAACCACAGTGGAGTTGACTTATGCAAATACGATATGCAGATATATGGCTTAATTTTCTAGGAAACGGCAACGAAGAGATGACAGAATAACCTTCAGCAAGAAAACAATCAATCAGAAAAGGTTTCCCTCTGCTAATAATACCGCTAACAGTCATGTACATAATAATCTATAAATATCTTTTTTTTCAAGTGTTGGTTTGTAGGGATTTGACTGGTTACAGGATTTCATCATGAGCTGACATCAGTTGGGTGCAGCAGGTCGGGCGTGAGGACAAATAATCGCCGAAGACATTGGCTAAGGGTCGCGCTATGTCGTGAATTGGCAGAAGTTAGAATTCATGGACCATTGGATCGGGTCCCAGTGGCTTAATGGTATACGAGCTCGCCTTGTAACCAGAAGGTCCTGCGTTCGAATCCCGGAGGGTGCGTACTGATGAAGAGTCCCAAACTAGGACGAAACAGCTGTCCAGTACTCCCAGCTGGTTTTCCAGTGGTTCTCTAACTGATGTCAGCTCATGATGAAATCCTGTAATCTATATATATCTGTTGATTTTCTCAATAAACAGTCTGTTACCTAGACCTTGTCTTCTATCGTTACTCTACTGCTAAAAAAGAAAACACTGAGGAGGCTGAAAGGATGTTTATTCGGTGAAACGTACTGTACATAGCTAAATTTGGTATACCATATTTTCCAACTACCATTTGCACATCATTTACCACATCCTTGACGAATTGGTCAAATATCGTCACATTCGATAGCTTCTTGGATTCTGCATCATATGGCAACATTCTTCTCATGGTTCTCTTCTTTGATCACTCTTTCCAGTGTGTAAAACATATTGTTACTCTTCTGAATTCGCTTTCTGAAATACTACTTATATAAGTAGCACTCACCACACTACTACTACTACTGATATTAATTCTACCCCTAATATTAACTACCACTACTCAAAATCATAATTGATTCATTAATAGATATGAGTATTTACCAGTTTCTAATAGATTATTTGACACATAATATCCTACCTATACTATTGAACTTTACTCAAAACATCAAACATTGAATAGCTCTACCTTTTTTGTACTCTCTCTCACTCTCTGTCTCACCATTCATCATTTCCCTACATTATTTCTTCATTTCACTATTGATTTTGATATAATCATCTATTTTTATATGTATATGTATATCATTTATTTTTGTTTGGCTCAAAGGTGTGGCTATTGGAATTGTTTTTTGTTTTTCATGCAAAGTTCCTGCTATTAACTGATTTCACGCTGTTATTCACTGAGAAACAAACTTTGAATAACAGCGTGTTGTTTACATCCTTAAATCTTTTCAAAAAGAACATAGAACTCATTTGGAAAAGTTTCTTTGTAAGTTTTCTGTTTGGAAAGTGATCACGTAGACTAATTAATTAATACCTACAGACAGATGAATAATATTCAAGTATTGGTTTGCAGGGACTTGATTTAATTGGTTACAGGATTTCATCTTCATGATCTGGCATCGATTAGAGAACCATTGGAAAACCACTAGGGAGTACTACACAGCTGTTTCATCCTCCTTCTTCGAGACTCTTCAGCAGTGCTCACCCAGGAACTTCTGGTTACAAGTCGAACTATCTCGTAGACCAATAATCCACTGGGACCCGATTCAAAGGTACATGCGATATAGCTTAGCCACTAGCCAATGTTCTCGGTAGCGAGTATTTGTCCTCATGCTCGACCTGCTGTACCCCACTGTTTATAACAAATTCCCATTAGAACCCAAGTGAATACCTACCTGAATAGGGGCAATCACTAGTGAGCATCTCATTGATATTCAAGTAATGGGAACAGATCAATAATAGATGGGTAATTATAGGCGTTTATAATTCATTAATTATGCTTAACAAATATGAATATTATACCTGATAATAATAACAACAACTAGCTAGCTCACATAGTCCCACTATCATTGACGGCATAGAGGTTGAAACTACCTCTAATGTCAAATACCTTGGACTGAGTATTTCCTCCGATCTTTCCTGGTCCTCTCACATCTTGCTAGTTACTAGAAAGATGTTTCGTTTAACGTTCTACGTTAGGAAGTTAAGGCAGTCTGGTATAAAGCAGTCTTTGCTTTCTCAGTTTGTCAATTCCTGTATTCTACCCATCCCTGTTTACTGCTCCCCATTAATCTTCCCTGGACTACTTAAGAAAGACTTTGCTTCGCTGCATAGGGCACTAAAAGCTGTTAGTAGGGGAAGTGAAATTTCGTTAAACAAACTGGTTAACACTATTGTGGATAGACATATAATGTCATGTAAGAAACTAGTGAATTCTATATTGTCAGACCCCGAACACCCTATCTATACGCAGATCTCTCCTTGCATTTCATCTGGTAGAACTAGAAGCAACTATAGGAAGCTATATGCCAGGACTACCAAGTATTAAAACTCCACAATACCTTATCTGGCACCGCTTTTATGTGATGAGAAAACTGTTAGGCATGACACGATCACCTTACTGCGGCACTCTAACAAATAGTTCCCATTAGCTTTTGTTCTCCTTTCTTTGTTACTATTATATTGTTTCTCACATATTCTATTACACACTAATTTTATTTTTCATATCCTGTGGTGCATTGTTTAAATGTGTGAATGCGATGCTGTTCTTTTTTATTTTTATTTTATTTCTCTTTTTTTCTTTTTGTTGTTGTTGCTTTTTATTTTTAAAATCCTATAAAATTTAGGAGGTAATTAGATGCAATATTGTAATGCACGCTGAAAATTCCATACCTGTACCACAAATACTGTTCGGAATAAAGGCATTATTATTATTAATATTCAGAGATGCGTTTTTAAAGAGTGTACGCATTTTACGATCAGTATTACTAACTCCATACATATTGAAGTGATCCAAAGCTAAAGTTTGTCTTTATTACATCCAGTGATTATTTGCCGAGTAGAGAAACTGCTATCTATAGCTCAGCTGTAATGAGTGCTTTTCTTAGCGATCTGGATAGGGAGTGGTTCAGAAACTCAGCTACCGTGTCATCTTTTAATTTAGCACACTCAGAAAAACAGTAATTTCTCTGGTAATGTATTGATTCTTTCAGTTTTCTGCTTTACTTTCGCCTCTATGCTGGCTACACAAAGCGGACAATTTCCAAACGCATCTCTGCACATTATATGAAATGATAATCGGTAGAACAATGCAAGACAATTATTATTTGTTGAATTCTTCAGCAACTGGTGAACTCAGGCCACGCAGCTCAATCAAAGCTGTCTTCTAAAATGATTTACAAAGTTAGAGCAAAAGTACAAGCTCGGTTAGGTTTCGACAATTGTAATATGGCGCGTCAGTATCACAGTGGTGGAACGCTTGCCAACCACGCAGGTGGTCCGGGGTTCGATTCTCGGCCACAGACGCACTCCTTTACCTTGCTAAGCCAGTTATAAGACTGGTAAAGAAGGAAGATTGGGCATAAGTCTAGCAACCGCATCCTGTAGAAATAATCACCACTGCTACCAAAACTTCAAGCCTCTAGCTTGGAGCCCTGTGTTCCACTGGGAACGTAAAGGAGTAAACATAATTATAATATGTGTATCAATTTGTTTAAAGTAATTTGTATGGTCCCATTTCGCCTCCTAATACAAAAGATAAGAGGATGTTTGAAGATCAACATTATGTTATTTGGTTGATAATGTACAGAAGAGGAATCGAGTACATGTATGACTTTCGTGGCCCATTGGCCTAGTAGGTAACACTCTGACTAGGTTTGAGTCCTAGTGGCAGCATCATCTACCAATCAGTAGAGAGTTGTATATGCATCCATCAGCTGAATGATTCTCAAATGGGACGATACACATGTATTGGATTCCACTGCTGGTCATTATCAATCAATGCGAAATAACACTCTGTGAATATGAAGCTGAAATGTTAAATAAAGAGAAATTTTCGCGTTTTTGGGTTAGACTGCTGGTTTTCATTCTTTTCTGTTTCGAGTGAAACATAGTACTTGAGACTTTGAAGTTTCAGTAGCTCCTATCTTTAATGGGATAAGGTTGAAAGCCTCAACTACAATTTTCCCTCTTTTCCAGGCATATTATTATTATTGTTCCCTTGACTTGTTAGTGGAATATTGGGCTTCAGCCAAACGACTCCATTGTGTTCAGTTCTCTGCCAACGTCTTCACCTAGCTCCAAGTCTGACCACATGCTTTCATCTCCTATTCACATCACCTCCACCATGTCTTCTTACCCTCACACTGACAACCAACTCGCCACTTCCCATTCACGTTCCACTCGAGTGATGGCCCGCATTGTGTGTGATGTCACTTGACGGTTTGTTTTCTCAGAGTATAGCCAGCCAATCCACCTCCATTTCTTCCTGCATATTTTTTGAACAATCGGTTCTTGGTCGGTTCCCTCCCTGTTGTTGATCTTTTCTGGCCATCTGATCTTCAGTGAAGTATTGGGCGAAGGCAGCTGTTGATGAAAGTGAGTACTTTGTTCGAAGTAGCCTTCGTGACACGGCGTGGCGCCAGGTCTCTTATCCGTACAGTAAGTAGCAATGACTTCACACTGGAGCTGAAAATCCGCATCTTATTTTCATTTTCATGCTGAGTGCTGTTGACCTCCACGCAGACTTGAGAGAAATGAAAGCCTGTCTTGCTTTTCCGATCATTTCTTTGATATTCTCATCAGTTCCATCCACCTGTAGTTCAAAGGATGCTCTCCAGATAGGTATGTAGGTAGGTAGATAGGTAAAGGAGATTTCTCCCATTTATGCTGACTGTTGTCGTCGCTGTTGCTGCTGGTGTGGGCCAGCAAACTTCGTCACCCCAGTTTTCACTTTGTACACCAGAACTCCTTCCTGTCTTTGATGCTTCTATCTCTGCAAACTTGTTAGTTTTCACTTGCATATCTTCTAGTTTGTGCCATCGGCAAAATCCAGATCCTCCAAGTTTTTTTGTGTGGGTTCATTTTATGGCTGTCTCGTCGCTGCCTGCCGCCGTTTGTCGCATTATACAGTCTACCGCCCGTAATCAGGAGAATCACTGGAGATAATAGCCAGACAGCCAGCTTGTCTTACTCCCGTCTTCACTTCAAAGGATTTCGTGACTTTCCTGTAGTGGATTATTCAGCGTGCAGCATTATCGTACAACTGTTGGATGAGACGTATAATTGTTGGTGTCAACCCATAGTAGCGAATTAGTTGCTAAATCACCTCTCAATCGACCCTTCGCTCTTGAAGGCCTTTTCAAAATCAATGAATTTGAGTGAGGCAGAGAGCTGACTGCCATTCCAGGCTTTGTTCAATGATGATCCGTATCGTTGCAATTTGATCGATGCATGACTTGTTTCTCTTGAATCCAGCCTGATCCTGTCAACGTTTTTAATCCAGGTTGACGTGTTTGATTTTCTCCAGGATAATGCGGCTTAGTATTTTGCTTGGGATGGACAGGAGCGTTTCAATAGATAAAGCAAAATACAAAAGTCATAGGTAATCAAATAATAATAATTACGATTGGAATAAATGTATAAAATGCGCTAATTTATTCATGCATTCATTGTTACTTCATATTCTTTCTTTTGCATTTTAGTTCATTATCTAATCTAATGAATAGCAGAAACAGCATGAAGACAGCTCCAGTACAAGGATCTATATTCTCCGGTTCTTTACGCATATCAACTAAAGAACAGCTAGGTGATACATTTGTACAGCCAATAAATTTTACTCGTGTAAGTGCGAAACTTGTTTGATTGTTCTAATGTTTGATAAAATTGTTGCATTTGTTGCTTGTCTTTTCTTCTTCTTATACCCCTTACAAGGCGTTGGTGGTTTAGCGGCAAAACGTTTCAAGTGAAACATAGGCCGACAAGCTAAATGCTTGAAGTTTTGGTAGCAGTGGTGTTTATTTTTACGGGGTGGGTTTGCTAGCCTTATGCCCAACCTTCCCACTCTACAGGGGTTACTACCAGCTTGACGAGATTTAGGAATGTGTTTGTGGCCGGGTATCGAACCCACGACCTTCTGGTTACAAGGTGAGCTCATAGACCATTCAGCCACTGAAACATGACCTGATCTAATGGCCAACCCATGAATTCCAACTTCTACCAGCCAATTATTGACATAGCGTAACCACTTTGCAATTACTGCCTCATCTTCAACCTGCTGCAACCTACTGGTCGCAATTTCCTACTAGAACGCCAGGTAACTGCCTACCTGAATAAGGCCAGTCGCCAGTGAGCATCAGATGAATTTTCAAACACTGATTTTCCATTGGTTCTCTAACTGATGTCAGCTCATGATGAAATCCCCTCCGACCAATAAAATAAAATTCCTACAAAAAAAACAAATACTTGAGGATTAAATAATTAGTAGAAAACGTTTGTCAACTAAACTACTCGAAGTTGCTTATCTATAGGTTATTTCTGGGAAATATTACCATTTCATCAATAATTGTTTCTGTGAATGGGGTCAAGGTTACAAGTGGTAGTATTATCAGTAATAGTGATAACAATGATCGTGATAACATGTCATATAGTGTTTATTTAGCCTTTAAAACGTTTGAAGTAAACCCTGCTCAAAACAACATCAAAAAGAAAAAATGTTTTTTCTTCTGTTCATGACCTTATTGAGTAGACACGTTTTTGACACTTATTGGTGATAATAATCCTTATATAAGAGAGATTACTTTTACATGAGTTATAGAGACAGTTGAATTAATGTACATTTTGTTGGTTAACAGTATACAGAAATCGTTGTGAAATGATAATTTTGGCACACTGTAGTTACATAGTTATTAATTATCTCCAGTCTAACTCCTTCCTCACAAGAATATATAAGCGATAATTAATGCTGGAAGATTTCATCATGAGCTGACATCAGTTAGAGAACCATTGGAAAACCCAATATGGAGTACTGGACAGCTGTTTTGCTTTACTTCATGCATTTATTCCCCTTGATGAATTTGAATAAAGCAAGAACAACAGTGGTTTGTGCAGAATAATATGGTACCGTCCTGCAGCTAAGTTGGTTCCCGTCCATCGAACAACATGCTCTTTTGTGCAGTCAAAAGTCGATAGATTCCCTTCTCATGTTAATTCCAACTGTGTATACAAATTTACGTGTATCTGCGGGAGCAGTTACACTGGGAGAACAGAAAGAAGGGCACACCTCCGATTTTCTGAACATGTGCCAAAAAGCCTACGTCTCAAGGGAACAAACTATTATAGCAGCGCTATTACTAGACATCTTCTCGACACGGGTCATGAGGTAGAAATCGAGAAATCCTTTAAAATTATCAATAGACAAAGGAGTTCCATTCTCCCCAAGTTTGCCGAAGCAATCTCTATCAAACGCTTGAAACCAGATTTATGTGTTCAGAAAGAAGCAGTTATTAATCTCTCTTTGCCCTGGTAACTGAATGTCTTTATTCTCTCATCTGATTACGTAATCTTTGTCTTTAACCTCACCCCCTTTTATATTCTGTAATTTTACTTGTGTCTTGTTTCTATGATTTGAGTTGAACTCAGTACATTGTTACCTAATTTATTAGTCACTCTGCATCTAACTCATATTTCGTCTTTATTACGTAACTCTTTTACCATTGTATGCATACATCTATTTTGTTTAAACTTGAACTGCCTGTGTAAAAACTATATAAGCACAATTTTCTGAACACTTTTTACTAATTGTGGAACATTTTGTCAACTGACAACATGTAAAATTTTGCAAGTATGTTAAAACCTTTCTGTACGCAAACCTTATAATTTATTTAGGCTGTAAGCAGATGAGAAGCCTACGAAATAAATGATGGTACCATATTATTCTGCACAAACCACTGTTGTTCTTGTTTTGCTTTAGTTTTAGGACTGTTCAGCAGAAATCCCTACAAAAACCAATATTTGATAATTAGTTTCACGAAAAAGAGCGAAGAAATATGATTAGAAATGAGTGAGAACACAGGAATACGCTGGACTACCGATGAGAACACTCTTCAAGATCTGGATTTTGCGGTGGATGATTTATGTCTAATGCTAAACTGACTAAAATGATTGTAGATGAAAACCAACAAACTAGCTGAGGAAACGGGCACAGACGACAGGACTTCAAGCGAACAGAGAGAAGACGGAGGCGATGAAGATAACCAACTAACCAACCAACAGCAACAAGCACCAATCACCAGCAACAAAATAAATTTGAAAGAGATCATTTCTTCCACTCAGCTAAAAAGCATTGTCTCAACTACCTGAGGATGTCGAAGCGAGTAAGGATCAGAGAGGCTAGACAGACCTTCATCACTCTGAAATCAGTTTGGAAATCTCCTGCACTAACTCAACACAAAGAACGAAATCTGGATTTTCAACACATATATATTAAGCTAGTCCGTCAGAAACGTAACACGTGTGGCACGAAAAGCACTTCGAAAAGATTGCAGAGTTATATCAACAGCTTCTCTCTTCGCTGGTTCCATATTAAATATGGAATGACCAGCAAGAAAGAATCAGTAACAAGGAAGTATGGGAACGAGCCAAACAAGTGTCTATTGCACGACACATATGCAGGAGAAAATGGTATTGGATAAGACACATACTGAGGATACCGCTGGGTGACATCACTTGCAAGATGAAGCTTTCAGTGAAAACCGAATAGGAAACGGAGAGTTAGGCGTCGCTGAGAAGCTGACATAGGAGAGATCATTTTAGGAAAAGATGAAAGCTTACAGTTAATCTTGAGGCCAGTTAAAAGGGACTGCAAAGGAGTGTGCTGTTGAAGCCCTATGTTTTATCGGTTTTGTGTCATTCCTATTACACGTGTTAGGTGTAGGTTCATTGATCAATCTCTCCCTCTGTAAACACTTTTATTACTTTTCAGAACTGAAGCACTGTCCCACGTGATTATGTGAGTGGGTGTTACTTCGTACACTGCATTTCCTGAACACCTTTATGCTGGTCAATATGTAGAGTTAATCTTTGTACACTTAGCTATATTCCAATGTTCGGGTAACCTAACTGACCCCGATCTACTTGTTTTAATCAGGTAGTAGACTTCGCTCACAGTCATTGAAAAGTATTTTGAAAATCAAATTATTTTTTATAATTGGCTAGTGTCGTTTAGTCTATAGAGCTTGTCTTTGAGTCAGTTTTTAAGTCTAAATGTCACTGTAATCGCTTTTTTATTGAGATTCTTATGTAGGGTTTCAGATATCCCCTATTTATGTCATAAAACAGTAGACGCCTTAGACAGTTTGAAAGTTATGCAAGTGTCTCGATGTGATTATGAGCAATAAATTATGCTCAAAGTTTCGACGATAAGTAATACTGTATCATTGGGTGTTTTAAATCAAATACTCTTTGATGGAATCTTTAGCGCTAACTTCGGTGTGAATTCTTCACCGAAAGAAATTTCTGTTTTTCCTGAGGACTTTGGCTGTAACAAACTATTCCTGGATAATTTTATTTATGAAAGCATCGAAGAATTATATTCGAATTAATAGTCTTGATGACCAAATGTTTAACCTTTTCTTCATGTTGCTTATCCTTAATTGATTAACAAATTAAAAGACCCGGCTGAGCTATTGATTCGCATAGAACTATATTTATTTTATTTATTTTTTTGATTACAGCTTGATTCCACACCGTATTTTCAGTACAAGTATGGAATTTTCAGCATGGATATCGGTAGCCCAAATTTTGCAGGCCGACCATAGATATCGGATGTGCGTCGGCAGGGGATCGAACCCCGGACCATGTGCATGGTCGGCGAGAGTCCTAACCACTGTGCCACCGACGCACTGATTGACTGGGATGAGTAGTTTTATATCACCCATATCAACCAGTAGTGCTTGCCAAGCAGACTGAGGTGATCTTAACACCGGACTGCCTATTTCGCTCTTTTGAGGTGTGGGCTCATCAGCAGCGTACCTCAAAAAGCCAAATCAATTCTAACTGCTGATATTTTTCGACAGTTGACAAATAACCAGTAGATGTGTGAAGGACAAATTGTTACTTAAAGTCACTTTAATGTATGTTTAATAATTTATTTGCTCCTCTTGAGCTACTTCTAGTTCAGATATTGGATCAACGAGCGGATCCATATCAATACAAGTGAATAAAATCATAGGCAAATCTTTAAGAACAACTAATAACCAATAATAGACCACTTCAAAGGACTCTTGAACCGACCACCACCTACAACCCGTCCAGAAATACCAACAGCAGCACGTACACAACTACAAGTTGACACCAATCCTCCAACGAAAGCTGAAGTCTTGAATGCAATCAAGCTTCTGAAAGCTGGAAAAGCAGCTGGACCAGATGGAATACCCCCTGAAACACTGAAAGCGGACCCAGAAACGACATCAGATATGCTGACTCCATTATTGCATAAGATCTGGAGAGAGGGAAAGGTGCCTACTGACTGGAAGAAAGGTTACCTCGTGAAACTATCGAAGAAAGGAGACTTAGGACTCTGCAAGAACTGGCGAGGAATCATGCTCCTGTCGACGCCAAGTAAAATCCTGAGTCGCATCATCCTGGAGAGAATAAAGGACGCACTGGATGCAGAATTCCGACCAGAACAAGCTGGATTCAGGAAAGGCAAATCATATTCTGACCAAATTGCAACTCTACGCATCATCATCAAACAAAGCATGGAATGGAAATCAAATCTCTACCTCAACTTCCTTCAGAGACTTGGAGAAGGCCTTCGACAGCGTTGACCTCGAAGCAATTTGGAAACTACTCGAGTACTACGGCATAACCCAAGTATTCATCAACCTTATTCAACAGCTGTACGACAACGGCACATGTCAAGTGATCCACAACGGAAAACTCAGCGAGGCGTTTGGAGTAAACACAGGAGTCAGACAAGGGTGCTAGCCTATTACCACCAATGATATTCCTAATTGTGGTGGACTGGACTGGATTATGCGTCAGACAGTGGGAAACGAGGAGACAGGGATATCCTGGACCGACGTGAAGAACCTAGAAGTCCTGGATTTCGCAGATGATTTATGTTTGATGTCGCACAAAATCGAAGACTTACAAGCAAAAACCGACAAACTGGTCGAAGAAGCAGCAAAGACAGGACTCCGGGTGAACATAAACAAGACGGAGGTCATGAAAATAACCAACCAACAACAACAACAACAGCAGCAACATCCAGTGCCAATCACCATCAACGGGAGGGATTTGAAAGAGGTTACTTCTTTCACTAACCTAGGGAGCATTGTCTCAACTACAGGCAGGTGGAACGGACGAGGATGTCAAATCGAGAATCGGGAAGGCGAGAAACACATTCATCAACCTGAAACCAATCTGGAAATCTTCGTCACTCAACCCAGCATCAACAACAAAATTCGGATTTTCAATACAAACGTCAAGACTGTCAGCTTTTCTATACGGATGGATCAGAAACTTGGTGGATCACCATAAATATTTCCAACAGCCTGTTGCACACCTTTATCAATAGCTGTCTTCCATCTATACTGAAGATTAGATGGCTGGAAAGAATCACAAACAAGAAGCTATGGGAAGAAACAAAACAAGAACCAATCGCTCAACAAATATGCAGGAGAAAGTGGAGATGGATTGGACACTCGCTGAGGAGGCCGCTGGGTGACATCGCGCGTCAGGCCAACGCTCGAGTGGAATCCGAAAGGGAAGCGGCGAGTGGGACGTCAGTGAAAGGGTGACATTGAGGAGATCGTGTGAAGAAGAACTGAAACAGTATGGATTAACATGGATGCAGGTGAAAAATACAGCAGAAGACAGAAGCAAGTAGAGGCGTGCAGTTGAAGCCCTATGTTCCACTAGGAACCCAAGGGAACAATAATAATAATAACAGTCAAGGTAACCATAAAAGGTACATATTTCATCCTTGGAGAATTCTCAAAGCCAACTTCAAATTAAATTTAGGGCTGAGCATCTTGTTTGGGATAGGATAACAAAATCGTTTCATATAAATTATGCATTCCACAGAGAACAACAACACCTAAACACTAAATTGAGTTACAAATATCTTTTATCATCAGTCTCAATAATAATAATATCGATATACTTAATTTCAAAACATTACTTATGTTAAAGAGAGGAATTTGATGATATTAGATGCTTGGAGGCGATCGGCCACAGGAAGCCTCGCTTGACCTAGATTTCATGCTAGCTTACACTCACCAGTCAGCAAAGGGTATGTGCCACCTTGAAGGAACTAATGTCCCTCTTGAGATTCAAACCCACGTCACCCAGTGAGTAATGCAGTCAAAGATGTTACCACTGAGCGATTCGGGCTCGCGATATCATCAAATCAATGTACACCATTATTGCGAGCCAAATAGCTAGAATGGTGGCCACATTGCAAACCTGACTGACTGATAGAATTCAGTCTGCACCAAACGACAAGAACTAGACACATCACAATAGTTACTAGTGTCCAATCAAAATATAGAGTGGAATTCTCAGCATTTGGAACAATATTCCACCTAATTAACTCAACAACAAAAGAACATATTTATGGTATGGAGGTAAACAAAATTGATAATACCAGTATTTTGGCATTATCAATAACTGTGAAGTCGAAAATGAATAAGGTACTAAATGATAATACTAATAAAAACAGTAATATTAATAACCAAAATGATGAGCTATTTGAGATAGTATCACCATAAATTACATCGTAAGTTGCTTCAAAATTTTCATGCTTTCTTTGTCGTAAGGAGTTCAGGCCAAATAGCGTATCTTTGAGCTTTTTCACTTATTTATGCGAGCGAAGAAATTTTTTTCCTTCACGTTCCCAGTGGAACATAGGGCTTCAAGCTAGTGGTTTGAAGTTTCTGTAGCAGTGTTTATTTTACAGGATGGGGTTGCTAGCCTCATACCTAACTTTTCCTCTTTATCAGCATTATTTCTGGCTTAACGAGGTAAAGGAGTGCGTCGGCCGAGGACCGAACCCCGGACCATGTGCATGGTCGGCGAGCGTCCTAACCGCTATGCCACCGACGCGAAGAAATAATCTTTTATAATGATTCCCAGTCCTCCTACCTCATGAGATTCAAGGAGGGAGGGGAAGAAAGAGTTGTAAATAAAGAGACAGTGTGTTGAGAGTCATACAACAGGCATTTAGACCATTTCTCACATGAGTTCAGATATCTATCGACTGCAACGGGTAAAGTTAAACTTTAAGCACCACTAACTACCAATCAGCGAACGACCATCAACGAACCAATCACATGAAAGATGGATTTTTGATTGAGGGAAACGTATATTTATGAAAAACGAAAGCATAAAAACTGCATAAAACTGTTACTTAGGGTATCTTTCTCTAACATGTGACAGAAACATCTCTCAGTTTAGCATAGGAGTGTCAGCAGAAGAGCTGCACCACATTCTGTATATATATTCATCCAAATGACTATAAATGACATCCTTTTGAGATCCCTTTATAGCCCTAATCCTATTTTTAATCTTTCCCTAAATCATTCTATAGAATTCGTGTATTTCCCTGTAATGAGATACACAAAATCATTGGAATAGTTCACTCTGTGGTGAATATATCCAAGAGATGACAGCAAGTTATAACTTTTCCATTCATTAGTATGTACTATAGATCCCTATTTCAGCAATCGAGTGACAATAGGTACTAAGGTAGACTTTCAGTCTGCTATCCTCTCCACGAATCCTTTGTGCAGGGAGGTGTCATATATACCAATCACCCAAACATTGTTTTCTCTCTCACGACCATGGCTGTATCTTTTCTTCAATAAGACAGTTTCCTCCACTTGTACGACGACAACTTCTCCTAAAACGAAAGTAATTCTCTCCATTTTCCATGACACGATGTCTCTGCAGTGCTGGTACCACTGAACTGTTGACACAAGGCCATTTTCAGTTTCAGCAGCTGTATCTCTCACAGGCTGTTTTAAAATCCAGTAATTACAAATATGCAAAATATGGGATTAGAAAGAGATACGACCTAGCAAAACCTGTTTCTACGAAATATTAAAATCATCAGCTTACCTTACCTAACACTCACTCGTCTCAAGCAAATTGCACAACGATGGACATATCCATCAGTCGACCTGCTAAAGCTTTTTATACTCATGACACCTCCACATGAACAAATCCTCTCCTTCCTAAGCAACCACAAATCTAGGCAATACTGCAAAACCTTATCCTCATCGAACTGCTGGCATAACTTCGTCAGAGAAGGTATTTGACACGACGGAAGCGGAATACAGCCCTGAACTCACGTGGATGAACCTCATTGGACTATTTGAGGTCATTCGCTGATTGGTAGTTGGTGGTGCTTAAAGTTTAACTTGGCCTGACTTAGTGGCATGCTCTACTTACCCTACCTTTGTCACCAGTATGACATAATCCTTATTGAGAAACTCAAGAAAGACTAAGGCTTAGAAATAATAAGAAATAATAGGTAAGATGCAAAAGTTTGCAGACTGTAAAGGGGAAGGATGAGTGATACACCTACCTGCTTGTCTTAACTTCTTAATGTAATAGGTTAGACGGAACATTTTATTAGAAATCGATTAGATATGGGAAAAAAGAGAAAGGTTTGGGGATAGAACTATTGCTAAGTATTTCTGTCTTGACTTAGTTTCTTTCTGCTTCAATGCTCTCTATGCTACAAGGATCTTGTGAATAATTGTATTTGCACTGTACTCACCTGATTTAGGTGAGACAATAGAGTCGTCAATAGAATTATAAACCTCAGTTCTTTGTTTCTATTGATTATGACACTTACATATATATTGTATGAGTTTTATGGAAACCACAGAATCAGTGTGGCACAGTTTAATTACCATGATTGAAACACACTTTGTACCATTAATGACTCTATGAAATATTGTGAATGACCTGATTCTATAACCACGTATATAATCAATAACAACGGATAAATAACAAAAACTCTGGGTGTAGATTTAGACTGATGACTCAGCTAATTGTTGCATGTATCAGCTACAAGTCTAATTGTTATATTGATCAAATGTATTTTGATACTTGAGATTATTATTATTGTTTCCTTTAATTCCGAGAGGAAAATAGGGCTTCAGCCAAACGTCTCCACTGAGTTCAGTTCTCTGCCAAAGTTTTCACCTGGTTCCACATCTCCCCAAATGCTTTCATCTCCTCTTCACATTACCTCCTCCATGTCACCCCATCCTCGCACTGACGACCAACTCGCCGCCTCCCATTCGATTTCCACTCGAACAATGGCCTAGCGTATGATATCACTTGATGGTTTGTTTTCTCAGAGTATGACCAACCAATTCACTTCCACTTCTTCCTACATATTTGTTGCAAAGTTGGTTCCTCCTGGGTTGATCCGTCCATTGTCAGAGATCCCACCCTGTTGCTGATCTTTTCTGGTCGGCCATCTGTTCTTGAGCGAATTACTGATCGAAGACAGATGTTGATGAAAGACTGTGGTTTGTTCAAAGTCCCCTTCTTGACACGCTGGCCAAGTCTCTGATCCGTATACTAGCACTGAGTGACTTCACATTTGAGTTGAAAATCCGGATCTTGTTTTCCAAGCTGAGTGCTGTTGATCTCCTCCACACAGGCTTGAGAGAAATGAAAGCTTGCCTTGCTTTCTTGGTCCTCGCTTTGATAACGTCGTCAGTTCCGTCAGCCTCTAGTTGAGATGATGCTTCCCAGGTAGGTAGGTGAAGGAGGTTGCCTCTTTCAGATTTCTCCCATTTAGGCTGATTGTTGCGTGTCGTTAATGTTGTTGCTGCTATGCTGTTGGTGTTGGCCAGGAATCTTCATCACCTCTGTTTTCTCTATGTTCACCTGAAGTAAATATAATTCGTAATTTAACCTGATCACATTTACTACTCAGTATTTTAATTAGACGATTAACTCAAAATAAATAGTTTTAAACCAGGGGATTGGAATTACACAATGACAGATTCCAATTTCGCACCTGAGAATAGTTAAGCGGCTGTTTTTAAATGAGAGTAGAACTGACATTAGAGAAGTGGATCAAAGTGATAGAAAGCTTTGCAAACTTGCCATCCAAATGTATGCAGGGTCTCAAAACAAATGAATGTGTATAGATCTGTCTCTCTCAGTCTGAGATAGAAACCCACATTACCCAGTACTGAAGTCAGAGAAGGTACTATTGGGCTATTGAATTCGCAGTTACCATCCTGTAGAATTTATTTGATTCAATTTAGATTTACCTGCTGATTGATTGAACTGAAGTGTTGTGCCCCTATGTTGACATGTCGACTCACTCTTGGTACAAATGCTTCGACAATGTCCAATGATTTAACTTGAAGTAATTGGTGACTAGCAGTAGAATCCAGGAAATTTTGTTAAGTTAAGCCCTCAGACATCGTAAAAACATCTGTACCACTGTGGTGAGAGCTGTCTGCAAGACAAAATTGTAAACAACAATTTACGTCAATCTTCACGTCCCGAATCACGGTCATGAGAGAAAACAATGACAAAGCTTAACTTTGAGGAACTCAGCAACCAATCACAGCAGAATTAACGTGTGCAAATAGGATTTGCAGATAGATGACATGACTTTCTAAGAAACGGTTACAAGCAGTAAAGAATAACTTTCATCAAGAAAACAATCAATCAGAAGAGGTTGCTTCTCTGCTAACAATAGCACCATTAATAATGTACATAAAAACCTATGAATACCTCTTGATTTTCTGAATAAATGATCTGTTTCCTGACCCTTGTCTTCTGTTGTTACACCAGGAGTGAGTTGACATATCAAAAGAGGCCAAACACTTCAATCCAATCAATCAATGGCAAAATCTAAAATTGATTAAATAATCTCTGATACTCACTGCATAAGAGGTGGCTGTTGTAGCCCAAGTCGTGTAGTCCATACAGCTTTGGCGTATGAGACGATAGGCTCTGAATTCCATTCTCATTGGGAGTACCTTCAATCACTGGAAGTGTATGCAAGTATATATCCGGCTGATGAGTCCTAAGTGGGATAAAGTGAACATTGTCCTGAATTTGACTGCTAGTCACCAACCACAGAATATTCTTCACCGAAAATGTTAAGGATGCATTGATTAGTCACTGGGGTAGTGTAAACATTGTCATTCTGTCTAATCCATAGTACTGTCTTAATTCAGGTCATTTCAGTCATACTGTTCTCATGTGTTGGCGGTTTCCACAGAGATTTGATTGATCTGGAGATTGATCACAAACTAACTTCATTTAGGGAACCTTCGAAAATAATAATGACCTCCTTATTCCAAACAATAATAACAAGTATACAGAATGGAATCTTCAGTGTTTTTATACATACTGCAACAATTTAGCTCGTTTGTAAATATGTACATACGTAAAATTTAAAATACTAATAATAACAATATTAATGATAACGAAACCACCACTATAAACAGAATGCTGGTGGAAACACAACGAAGTACAAATAGATAATGTCACAAATAATACTCCTGGTAATAAAATAATCATAATAATAATAATAGTAATGTCTGCTTATACTTTGCAGTTCACAGTTACTGACTTCTTAAAAAGTTTATAAGTTCTTTTGTGACATCTGACTCTCTCTTCACACACACACCCCAAATGGGGTCTGAGTCGGAGGGCGACATGGAGGAGATTATGTGGAGAGAAGATAAGAGATTATGTACAATCGTACAGTCAGGTGAAGAAAATTCCACTCAAAATCCAAGGGAAAAATAATTATTACAATAACATTAATACCAATAATATTAATTTGCTTGCAAATTCTACTTCCCCTACACTTATGTGTACTTTATGATTGTATGACAACTTGAATTTCCGCACTTCTTCATCTAAACTTCAGTTCAACGCCATTTCCTGTAAATAATATCTAGTCCTTTGGTATACTTCTTAGTGTGTGTGGGTAGGAGGGCATTTATTTGTCTCATTAAGTTCACGCTAGCTTGTTTGCAAAATAAGATACATTTTGAATGAATAGACGAAAATAAAGTAGAATAATCAAATAGCCATACTGCCAAGTCATTGAAATGTAAAATCACAGACAGCTGTTTATGAATTCTCTTTAAATTTTAAGTAAGCATGAATGTACTTCTCTTTCGTCATCACTTCTATTGAATCAATAGCCAGCTAGCTAGTTAGCTAGCCAGATTGTTTGCTTTTCAGTAATTACAGAAATAATTAAATTGTTTGGGGTCAATAATGGTTAGTGTCTAATATATATGCAATACTATATTAAGTAAATAACATGACATATTCACATCCCCTAACAGCTGCCAACCTGGAAAAATTAAGAATAAAGAACACAATATTCAGCGAACAGACTCTTCTTTCAACAACGAATTTATTCGAGTATTGGTTTTTAGGGATTTTGTTTGATTGGTTACAGGATTTCATCATGAGCTGACATTGGTTAGAGAACCATTGGAAAACCAGATGGGAGTACTGGACAGCTGTTTTCTCCCTCCTAGTTTGTGACTCTTCATCAGTACGCACCCACGGCCACCAGGGTTCAAACCCAGGACATTCTGGTTACAAGGCGAGCTCGTAGACCATTAAGCCACTGGGACCCGATCCAATGACCCATGAATTCTAACTTCTGCAATTGATGTCATATATGGAATAATTCATAAGATGTATAGATGTTGGAAAGGGGTGCATAGTTATAGAATTAGCAAGAGAATATAAAATTTAACATAACAGAGTGTGAAATTCGATAACATATAATTCAATATTGTATAAATAAAAAATTAATAATTTTGGATTTAGAATGACAAGTGGAAACAATTCAGAGTGAGAATAGTAATAATAATAATAATAACAATCGTAGTAATGAGGGGAAAGTACATAGAATAACTAAATAAACAAAATGCATAAATGTCTACCCGTCTACAGCCAAGGCAGTAGTAGGGATTGTACATACTTCTTTTGTAAATAAACGTCTGCCTTAAATTCATAAATGAATTGCAAAGGCCTCCCCTATCTTTAGAAGTCTGTAACGAAGAAAACGTGGTCGGCAAGTTAGCATGGATTCGGTAGATGATCTTAAAATCATGGTCAGGGTTGACAGAGTGACAGAAGTCTATCAGGTGTTCCAGAATAGAGCTTCGCTCTATGTAGCATTATGTAACATTTAATATTCGCCTACTAATCCTATAATTATGCACCCGTTTCCAATATCTATTCACCTTATGTATTATTCTTTATATGACATTAATTGTTTTGCTACTTGACATTTAACTATGATTATAATCAAAAACATTTGTTTCAATTGCATTTCATTATTATTTTGCATTATTATTTCATGTATTCACACTTTTGATCTAATTCCCTCACTGGATATAATTTCTTAAATACTATGTGTAAATAAGATTAACCAGATTGATTTTAAAATCGTTGCAGGAAATAGTTTCTTCGCTGAGTATTGTGTTCTTAATGCTACCGTGGGAATTATTCAATTATTGAGAAAAAGAGAAGAATAAACAAGATGTGATTATCATTTTGCTGAAGGTTTGCCATCACTATTATTATTGTATCCTTTAATTCCTAGAAGAACATAGGGCTTCAGCCGTGCGTCTCCATTGCGTTCTGTTCTCTGCTAGAGTCTTCACCTGGCTCCATGTCTGCCCACACGTTTTCATCTCCTCTTCACATGACCTCCTCCAAGTCACCCTTGCACTGACGACCAACTCGTCGCTTCCCTTTCGGGTTCCACTCGAGCAATGGCTTGTCTAGTGATGTCACTTGACGGTTCCTCAGAGTATGGCCAATCCATCTCCATTTCTTCCTGCCTATTTGTTTCACAATCGGTTCCTGCTGTGTTGGTTCGCTCATTGCCAGAGTTCTCTGTTGCTGATCTTTTCTGGCCGGCCATCTGATCTTGAGTGGTATTGAGCGAAGTCAGCTTTTGATGAAGGTCTGTAGTTTGTTTGAGATGCTCTTTATGATGCGCAGTGCAAGTCTCTGATTCGTATAGTGACTAGCACTGGCTAACTTCACATTGGAGTTGAAAATCCGGATCTTATTTTTCATGCTGAGGAGTGCTGTTGACCTCCACACAGACTTGAGAGTAGTGAAAGCTTGTCTTGCTTTTCCGATTCTTGCTTTGATATCCTCGTAAGCTCCGCCTGTAGTTGAAACGATTCTTCCAAGTTAGGTAAAAGAGGTTGTTTTTTTCAGGTTCCTCCCATTTATGCTGATTGTTGTCTATTGCTGTTATTGCTGTTGGTGGTGTTGCCCAGGAATCTTCATCACCTCTGTTTTCTCCATGTTCACCTGAAGTCCTATCTTTGATGCTTCTTCTGCCAACTTGTCGCTTTTCGCTTGCATATCTTCCAGTTTGTGGGAAATCAGACGTATATCATCGGCGAAGTCAAGAGCCTCCAAGTTTTTTGTGTGAGTCCATTTTATGCCTGTTTCCTCATTGGCCGCTGTGTGTCTGTCGCATTATCCAATCTACTGCATTAACGGAAATCATTGGCGATAGTAGGCAGCCAGCCAGCTTTTCTTACTCCTCTCCTCACTTCGAAGGCATTTGTGAGTTCCCCGTTGTGGATTACTTGACATGCAGCATTGCCGTACAGCTGTTGGATGAGATGTATTATTGTCGGTGGCACCCCGTAGTAGCGAGGTAGTTTCCAAATCACCTCTCGATAGACGCTGTCGAATGCCTTTTCAAAGTCGATGAAGTTGAGATAGAGAGGTGACTGCCATTCCAGGCTTTGTTCAATGATGGTCCATAATGTGGCGATCTGATCAATGCATGACTTGTTTCTCCTGAATCCAGCTTGTTCCGGTCGAAGTTTTCATCCAGGTTGGCATGTTTGATTCTCTCCAGGATGATGCGGCTTAGTATTTTGCTTGGGATGGACAGGAGCATAATTCCGCGCCAGTTCTTGCATTGACTTAAGTCTCCTTTCTTTGGTAGTTTGAATAGGTATCCTTTCTTCCAATCCTCGGGTACTTTGCCTTTTTTCCAGACCTTCTCTAGTAGTGGCGTCATCAAGTCTGCTGTTGTCTCTGGGTCCATTTTCAACGCTTCTGCTGGGATTCCATCTGGTCTTGCTGCTTTTCCAGCTTTAAGCATCTTGATTGCCTTCAGGACTTCTGATTTCGTCGGGGGGTTGGTATTCACTGGTAGCTCAGTCTCGGTTGTTGGTATTGTTGGGCGCGTTGTCGGTGGTGTTCGATTTAGGAGTCTTTTGAAGTGTTCAGCCCAGTGTTTCCTTTGCTCCACTTCTTTGGTGAGTGACTTTCCGTTGTCATCTTTCACCGGCTTGATTTGTGTCAAACGTTTTCCCGATAGGTACCTAGTTGTTTGGTAGTGTGTTTCGAAGTCTCCTTTTCCTGCAGCTTTTTCTGCTTCACTTGCCATGGTTTCCTAATATTTTCTTTTGTTTTCCTTGTTACTTTTCTTTACTCTTTTGTTCAATGTCTTGTAGTTTGCATTCAAATCCTGCTTTTGTTGCTCGTCGGTGCACTGGAGAATCTTTTGTTTCACCATCCATCTCTTTTCTATCAGTTTCCAAGTGTCCGTAGTGAGCCACTCTTCTTTTCAAACTGACTTAATTCTTTTTACTCAAATATGTTTGTCAGTTTAAAATAAATAAATAAATAATGATAATAAACGCTTAGTACATTAAAACGATAGTGTATGTAAGGGTTGGTGACATATCAAACAGTGAAAACATTAGAAGTTAATTAGTGGACGGTGACTAGTGATGGAATCCAGGTGGCGCATTTCGTCTCTATTTGGGACTCGAAACCTAGCAGATGTACCTGCATTCTTCAGTGAATGATAATGTTCCCACAGAGGCTCGAACCCAGTGCCCATCGTTTCAAACGCCAAAGCGTTATCCCATTCTAATTACATGCCCAGACATAGTCGAAACATCTGCACAAGAAGCCGTCATGTCAACCTGAGACCGAGCACTTCGGTCCAATCAATCGACGAGAAAATTTAAAAATTGAACTGAGTAAAGTGGAAACATTAGTCAGTAATGACGTTGATAATAATAATAATAATTTAAAATAATTAATTCCTTTTTATGAATTTAGACAAAGCAATAAGATTACGTAAATTGTCTGAATCGTGTAATGTATTTGCGTGTGACACATTTCAAACAGTCTGATCACACAAGGACTTATCATAGGAATATACGTGTGAAAGTAATAAAAAGGAGTTAAGAGGGGAGAAAATACGCTTAGATCAAGTTAAAAGGACTTATTGAAGGTGGAAATAACAATGAAGATCACTAAACCAAATAACAGTGATAATAGGGTAATAGCAAACAGTAAGACACTGAAGCCAAGATATAATTTCTATTGATCAAGCAGATTTCTTTGTTCTTAATGTTTATATTCTTTAACCAATCACTGAGCGTGTGATTTTGGTTTACATTAAACGACATGAAATAGAATGTTCAAATACATGTTTATATAGTATTCTGTTGCTAATGTAGTATTCAACTGTAGGAATACTTGAGAATAATATTCTGTTGGAGCACAATGTCTGTATCACACCACCACCACAATAGCACATCTGCTGTGGTATCAAAACAAAGTTTACCAAGGAAGGTTTAATGTGATGACGAATTGTTGCTTTGAATGCATAATGGTGGTTTAAACTTCCTAATTGCCAACTAGAGCATCCACACACTTTAGGGTGTGCCCCAAACTCATTTTATGTAGATAGGTTTAAAAGACGTGTAAACATCAATTTTATATCGTGTCTCTAATTTCATCTTTACATATTCCTATGACAAGTCCGTGCGTGATCAGATTGTTCGAATTTGTTTTGTGCAAATACATTACAACACGACTCAGATAAATTACATCGTCTTATTGATTCTCTAAGTGATATCAATCCATGGTCAAACTCAAAAAATAAATCTAATCTTTACAAATCACCTATTGAAAATTGATCTGATGCTCGCTAGTGACTTGCTACAGAACGAAGTTTCGTAGAGTTCTAGTAAGAAGTCCTGACCAGTGAGGTCCATCCAGTCGGGAGCGAGGATGGATTTCCCACCGATGACATTGGTTGATGGTCGCTCTAAATCACAAATTGGTAGAAGTAAGAATTCATGCGCTGGCCATCGAATTGGGTCCCAGTGACTGGATGGTCTACGAGCTTACATTGTAACCGGAAGGTCCTGCGTTCGAAATCTGCTGATGGGTGCGTACTGGCGATGATTCCCAAACTAGGCTGATGAAACAGCTGTTCAGTAGTGTCTAGTTAGTTTTCAATGGTTCTCTAAATGATATCAATCAATCCGTAGTCAAAATTGGGAAATAAATCTAATCTATACAAATCAACTCTTGAAAATAATAGAAATATCTGTTAAGAAATAGAAATGAAGTTCCATTCTGTATAAGTGTTGATTTTCTTATAAAGTGATATTTCTCATCCCCCATAGTAAATTAAAGGAAGCTTAGGATTAGGTCAGCTGTGAATTGGTCCTGGCACTCCCACTTAACTGATGAACACTGTGCCGTCAAATCTCTGTTGCACACTGAAGATTCTCGATTGACAAAGAATTATTTTCTATTAATAATAATAGCAGCTTTATTCTGAACAATATTTATACGATTTATAGAATGTTCAGCGGAGTTTATTACATGATATTTTCTCTTCATAGTCAAGGATCTTCAAATAAAAGACTAACTGATATTAAGTCGTATTGCAACGACCTAAGGCAAGGACCAGACAACAGATCGTTTATTGAGAAAATCAGCAGATATTTGTAGATCTTTATGTACATTATTATTAGCGTTATTGTTAACAGAAAAGCAACCTCTTCTGATTGGTTGTTTTCTTACTGAAGGTTATGCAGTACTGATTGTGACTGTTTCTCAGAAAGTTAAGCCATGTATCTGCAAATCGTATTTGCACACGTTAATTCTCTCATACACGTTAATTCTGCTATGATTGTTTGTAGAGTTCCTAAAGGTTAAGCTTTGTTATTGTTTTTCTCATGACTCTGATTCGGGACGTGAAGATTGACGTAAATTGTTGTGTCCAATGTTGGCTTGCAAACAGCTCTGAACACAGTATGACACACTTCTATCTGACCTGAAGTACAAACCTATCCATTATGATGATATCTCTTCTTCTTGTTCTTTTCTTTAAAGAAATACACGAAGACATTTTGTTGTTGAATGCCAATTATAAAAAGTTTAGGAGTACATTTTGTGAACCAAGGGCAGCGGTCAGGAACGATTATATATCATGTATTGCGATAAGTTGCCATCAAGCACTAAGCTTTTTCTCATATTTAGTAGAAACTTGCGAATCAGCAGGTTGTAAACCTTTTTACATTCAGGTCATAATTTACTAAATATACACCTACTGAATAAGAGAAACTACAAACAATATCTTGATAAAGCAGGCTGTCAAATAAGCTATCACTGATGCAAAAATATACTGGTTAATTTGCAATCAATAGTGTTCTCTCCTGGTCATCTCATATCTTGGCGATTTCTAAGAAAATATTCCGTCTTACCTTCTGCATTAAGAAGTTAAAACATTCTGGTATAACCCAACCCTTGCTCCCACAATTCGTTAATTCTCGCATCCTACCTATTATTCTCTATCGTTCCCCCCTCCCTTAGTTTTTCCCGGGCTACTGAAGAAAGACTATACCTTATTGCGCAGGATGCCAAACGTTTTCAGCAGGGTTAGCAACGTGCCACTTAACCAGCTTGTTAATATTCTGGTTGACAGGCACATGAACTGATGTGAAAAATGGGCCAAATCCATTTTATCTAACTCACACCACCCTCCTCACTCACAACTCTCCCCTTGCATCTCATCAGGCAAAAGCAGAAGCTTATATAGAAAACTATATGCTCGCACCAGCAAGTATAAAAACTCAACCATACCCTACTTAGCTCGTGTTCTGTGCGATAAAGAAAGCATTAGACGTGACACCTATAATTCATTAAATTGTCAGTAGTACAACTGGAACTCGTCTTTCCAACTCATATCATGTATAGGTACAACGTTTTCTTTCTTTCTTTTCTTTTTCTCTCTCTTTTTCTTTTTTTTCCGTTATGTGCTACTTCGTTTCTTTCTCTCGCCTACGCCAGCAAATATGACAGCAGCTACTTTTCTAAAACCTTCAAACACTGTTCAGCGTTGGCTTTGCTACCGACATGCCAATGTGTTGTTGTCATAATGAACTGAGATTTCTTTAATCGATGTAGAATTTTATTTATTGTTAATGTACTAACTGGATGAAATACTGTAGTAAAAATGCTGAGAATTCCATTCTGTATCACAAGTACTGTTTTGTAATAAAGCAAATTATTATTCTCTGACCTGGTTGGTTTAGTTGCGGAGCTTTCGTCGTCCTTCTGGACAACATCTTCAGTGCAATATTTAGTATAAAGTGAAATGATTTGAATTTCTTCATGAGGGATATAATTGTGTGTCCAGAAGGACGACGAAAGCTCCGCAACTAAACCAACCAGCTCAGAGAACACTATTAATTGCAAATCATCCACCTGAGCTACAAATCTTCTCTGTTATACACCGGTTAATTCAAAATCTTGAAATGCTCATTCTATCACACATTCATGGATTAGGAACATAAAGTATTACTGACGGATAAATGCGATTAAAATGTCTCATACAAATCTTTGACAATGATGAATATTATAATGGAAGACTGTTGCTGACAGGTCCTAGAATCGTTCTCAGTGAATTGGATGCAATCAGACCTTGTGATCTCGCATATCTATTATATTGTTATAATATTTATTATTCCCTTGCGTTCCGAGTGGAACATAGGGCTGGCTTCAACAACACGTCTCCACTATGTTCTATTTTCTGCTGTCCTCTTCGGTAGGTTAGCTCCGCGACCTCTGTCTCCCTCGCACTGACGACCTACTCATTGATTCCCATTCATCTTCCACTCTATTGGTGGATGGCTTGCATTGAGCGAGGTGTTATTTGATGGTCTCTTCAATGTATGCTCGATCAGTCCATCTCCATTTTCTCCTACATATTTTTTGAGCGGTTGGCTCTTGCTTGTTGGTTTGTTGCCAGCTAGAGTTTCTGGTTGCTTATTCTTTCTGGCCATTTGACCTTCAGCATAGAGTCAGCAAAGTGCGCAACTGTTGATGTAAGTCTGCAACCTGTTGTAAATCCTTCTCGTGATACTCTGGCCAAGTTTCTGACCGGTACAGAAGTACTGAACGACCTGAAATTTGTGTTGAAAATGCGAATCTTGTTTCTTATGCTGAGAACGAAAGATCTGCAAAATGGTTTCAGGTTGATGAAGACGTATCCTGCCTTGCCTCTCCGATTCTGGCTGGAGTTGGCATCTTCGTCCGTTCCGCCTTTAGTTGAGACGATGATTCCTGACCAGATAAGTGGAGGCAAACTCTATTAATCCCTCATTATTTTTCATCTGATTATTCCTTTCCTTGTATGTTTTCGCTTATTATAATTACTTTACATTTCTCCATGGATGATTTAGTTGCGCTGTATGTCCAAACTAAGTACTGGATGCATAAACGTTTGTGTACTTTCCAATGAATGAAAAACAAAGCGATACTGTTTTTTTTTGCTGACATTTCACCGACATAAAATATGGTCGAAAATGCGTATTCCGAAAACAAGGGCCTGAACAGTTTTTATTCCATACACATCAGAAACATCAGGGTTTTCTTCAAAATATCAGACACGCAAACAGCAAAGCAACTTTTATCACTTAAAAAACACCAAATTTCAAAAGATTCATAATCTAATTGTGTCTATAAAACAAAATGCTTGGAGTATGGTGTCGGTTGGTCGGTTTTCGACATAGAACTTTGCACATATGTGCGGCTGTTCAAGTCGCCACAATCCCTCCTTGTAGCACACAAAGCAAGAGAAGAAAGTAGAAGAAATGCATAATATTGTCAGTAAACAGAGGTGGGAGACAAAGGAATAGTAATAACGGAGAACAAAACAGTTTAATTGGAAATCATAAGTCACAAGGAGTGGATGCATCTGCGCCAACCATTGACAACGATTTTGAGCCATGCCACCAATTGTTTCCAACCACTGGTTTTACCGTCCCGAGGACCCCAACCAGGAAGTCTACACCTTCCTACGTGGCTGGTTTAGACTAACTGTTGTGGATTTCATTGACTGGTGCCATGTTTTCGTTTGACCGCCGCTAGCTCTTTTCCAGCCTGGCCCCATATAAGCTAGCATTGCCCGGCGAGGAAGGCGATGACTAGGCATACGCAACACATGATGTGACACACATTGGACACATCTGGTGAGGAATCAATATCAGAAGAAATGAACAACATAGAGCTACCTTTATTCAACCACCGAGAAATCCAGTTGAACTAGAAAAGTTTGAAAAGTCATCAGCCATAGGTCTACATGCTACGCTATATAATAAGACTACAAAATTGATTTCAACAATATTGAAATCATCATCCACAAGAATTTCGGAAATCGCAAAGAAAATCTGATATCAGAAGCACTTCATATCAAGTGGAATCCAAATCGTCTGAATCAAAATGATGAACTAAAACAGAATTTGACCTGGTTACAGCAGCCGCCTCCCACCCCATGAAATGACGAAATCAACACGAAATTTCATTGTATAAACACAAGCTGTTTTTATAATTTTATACACTTATCAAATCCAACAATCCAACAAGTATCCTATTGTTATCCATATTAATAGCCAAATTGGCTACATAAAAGGTATCTTATAATGAAGTTCGCTACAAAAACTCTTATAAGAATAGATTTGGTTGTTAATTGGCATTGGTATTAAACATTCATATGAACTGTGATCTACCAACCCAACAAGCATCGTTTTCTTATCCTCATTAATAGTCCAAGTTG
Source organism: Trichobilharzia szidati (assembly GCA_944472155.2). Classification (NCBI taxonomy): domain Eukaryota; kingdom Metazoa; phylum Platyhelminthes; class Trematoda; order Strigeidida; family Schistosomatidae; genus Trichobilharzia; species Trichobilharzia szidati. Next base: position 10,938,129 of record OX235272.1, on the reverse strand, counting down.
GCGACATAAAAAGTATCACATAATGAAGAATGATGACCAAGTTCGCTACATATAGGCTGAGATTTTGTAAATTCTACTATTTATGATATATATATATATATATTTGACCGAATAGTTCTCAAATAATTGGGCGCCGAGTGAGAAGTAGACATTTGTAAACATTGTATTTGTAAAACCTCAGTGAAATTGAAATGATGAATTCCAACGTTTCGTTAGGCAAACTGGTCCAAACTTTCTTAGGGAAATTAATTGAAATGAATATAACAGAGGTTTATGCATAAAAGGATATCCCAGCTATGCTGCTGCTCGTATGCGGTGCTGGTTGGAGGGGGGGTTAAAGTCAGAAAAAGCCAGCTCTAAAATCTACATGTCGTTAGTTACGCTGAGGTAATCTATAGTCGGTGATAAAATCTTCACACGAACGCAAAAACCTCTTCAAACAGATCGAATATGGTCGGCTTCAAGTAGTTTTCCTCTATGCTTAGATAATTCAGCTCAATTCAAGAAAGGAGAACTGCAGTAGAGTAAGCCAAAGGAAATGGAGAGTGTTGAAAAGGAGAATAATGTTGAAGGGGATAGAAGAAAGAACAGGGTGTGAAATGAATAACATTGTAGAAAAACTACACATCATCGATGGTAATGAATGAATGTGATGCAAACCACAAGTGATTAACAGTGTCCTGCATAAATGTAGCAATGTAATATTAATTTGTCAATCGGACATTTAATTCTTGATATTAGTAAACTGTATGCAAATATTAGACTTAGGTCTCTGCAAGAACTGGCTAGGAATAGTGGTGTTGTCCACGCCAAGTAAAATACTAAGTCACCTCATCCTGGAGAGAATAAAAGATGCACTGGATGCAGAACACCGCACCACCCACCAGAACAAGCTGGATTCGGAAAAGATTAATCGTGCGCTGATCAAATTTGATCTCTGCACATCATCATCACCATCACACAACAAAAGATAGAATGGCAGCCAAATCTCTACCTCAAAAGCTTCATTTATTTCAAGAAGGCCTTCGGTAGACAGTGCTGACCCAGAAGTAATGTGGAAACTACTTCAACCCTACTGCGTGCAGTGCTCAACCTCATTCAACAGCTGGTTATATGAAAATGAGGCAGCGTGTTAGGTGATCCACAACGGAAAACTCAGTGAGGCGTTCGAAGTGTATAGAGGAGTAAGGCAAGGATACCTGCTTAATATCCATGATGATATTCTTAATTGCAGGTCAACTGGATTATGCGTCAGACTGTGGGTGAGGAGTGAAAAAACAGGAATACGTCGCGCTGGCCAGTAAGAGGGCTCTAGAAGATCTGGATTTCGCAGACAATGTTTATCTTATATCACACAGAATTGGAGACTTACAGGCGAAAACCAACAAATTGGCAGAAGAAGCAGCCAGCGAACACTGGACTCTATACAGATATAGAGAAGACAGAGGTGATGAAGGTAACCAACCAACAGCAACAACAACAACCAGCACCAATCACCACCAACGGGATGAAGAGATTTGACAGAGGTTACTTCCTTCACTTATCTAGGAAGCGTTGTTTCAACCATAGGCGGTGGCACGAGTGAAAATGTCAAAGCCAGCCAGTCAGAAGGAATCAGAAAGGCAAGATACACTTTCCATATTAGTTTGTTTATTAGATATATCACACAGTGAAACAATATTACTTACTGGATGATGTTTCGAACAAAATTTATTGTTCATAATCATATGAGTTGATACACCTTCATCAACCTGAAACCAGTTCAGAAATCTTGCGCACTCAGCAAAAATAAAAAGATTCAGATTTTTAACAAAACTGCGAAGTTAGTCAGTCAGTTCTTTTATGCGGGTCAGAAATCTGGCCAGTGTGTCACGAGAAGGATTTCAGACGAGTTTCAGACATTTATCAACAGTCGCCTTTGTTGGCTGGCTCCATAATGATGGTCAAATGTCCAGTCGGCAAGCTAGTCAGAAAGAATTAGAGACAAGAAACTCCCGCTGACTGGCTGGCTGGCTGTGAACAAACCAACTAGCAAGAGCCGGTCGCTCAAAAAAAGCATATTTAAGAGAAAATGGAGATATATTGATCGGGCATATGTTGAGGAGGCCATCGAACGACATCACGCTCAAGACAGGCCATCCGCCACTCGAGTAGAATGTGAATGGGAGTCGACGGGTGGGTAGTGGGTGCGAGTGCGACATGGAGGAGATTGTCTAAGGAGGAGGAGGAGGCGATGAAAGACTATAAGAAGTCCTGGAGCTAACCTGCTGAAGAGGACAGCAGAAAATAGAACAGAGTGGAGATGTGCTGTTTAGGCCAGCCTTGTGTTTCACTAAGAAGTCAAGGGAAAAGGTAATAACAAATTTACATACCATAAAAAAAATTTGATCCAAGTTTAACTCTCTCTCTCTCTGAAGATTTATTTTCATCAATTGAATGTCCTTCACTGTGTAAATCAGATTTTATCAGATAAAGTAGAGATATTAAAATTACAAAAATATATCGATGAAAAACTCAAAATCAAATCGACGGTAACAAGAAATATGAAACTAATCAGAAGGGATTTTATTTCCGAAAACAAAACACTTAGTTTAGCTAAGAAGCTTTCTTTTGTCGGAGGCCAATTCATCTTCCTCTTTAGCTGTGCTGTCAGTTGCATTTGTGCGCAGTTTCATTTTCATGAAAGAGGGTATTAGCGAAAGTGATGAATTGTCAAAATTACAAAAAAAATGATTTTTAATGTTAGTCATCAGGTAAGAAGAGTTGAATAAGTATACTACAGTTGCGTAATAAGACGAATAATTTAATGACAAATGAGTTGTAGTCAGAATGCACAGAGTTTAAACAAAAGAGAATGTGGAATTATGCAGAGAGAGAAAGAGAATGGTCCTTTGAACAAACTTATCAGAAAATTCTCATTTTATCGCCAGTATTTGAACGACACCTTTATTCTTTGGGATAATGATTCGCATAGGAACACAATAATAACTGAATTCACGTGCAAAGAGGAGTCCCAAAGTAGGAAAAATTGTCTACCTAGATGTCCTCCCTATAAGAAAACCAGACCGATGTATAAAAATAAATTTGCATAGGAAAAACAAATGAACAGGACAATATACACATTTTCATAGCTTCGTTCCTTTCCAGTACAAAAGAAATTTATTAAGGCCCCTTAGAAGAAGTAATTGAAGATGAATTAAGCAATATATATGATACTTTGATTGAAAATAGCTACCACGACAAATTTATCGAGGAACACATGACAAAGAAAGCGGAAAAGGACTACTCACTGTCTGTAAACAAGAAGCCTCTTTATATACGACTGCAATTCAACAGCGATATACCTAGCAAAGTAATAACGAAGAAATTAGGAAGATCAGTTCAAAAAAGTTTTAATGCTGGCAAACTACACGTCTTATTTTCTTCACTATCGATGATGATTCCTAAATTGAAAGATGAAGTACCTAGACCACTTCAAATTGTATCTACAAATTCATCTGCGCTTGTGGATCGAGTTATATTGGCTGTTGCTCTAGGAACTTGATTTTTCGTGCTCACTCGGGAAAATCTACCAGTGGGGTTAAATAAAGGTGTAGTTAGAAGCATCAATAGCTGCATATTTGAACAGCTGGTTCAAACTGGCCACAAAGCCAATATTGACGATTCCTTCTCCATGATCTATAGGGTACCAAAAAATTGCCAAAAACATCGAGATACCGACCAAATACTCCAAACAGCAGAGGCTTTCATGATTCATCTGAGGCAGTCGGTGCTGTGTGTGTGCAGGAGAAACAGGTCCAACCACTGTTACTGCCTTGGCCTGCTGTGGAGCTTGCAAATTCATAAATACCTGACTATATCGGCTTTTTTGTTATGGCCATCCATCCTGTATATATAAATTCCCCTACCTCTTGTCATTACAACTGCATTAACTAACCTTCTATTTTCTTATTTAAACGTAGTTGTTAACTTACACACTGACACACATACGACTCACATAAATTTCAACCTCAAAAGTCTTTTTTCTCTATCCACGTCCTTGATATGTTCACTCATCCATCTGAAGTTTATAATCAATGTGAATGCAACTAAATATGAATATGACTCATGAGAATTTATTACTGTACATTCGTAGTCACTCATATTCGTTTATTTTGTAAGATTGGTGTTCAATTTAGTGTTACAATTTTAAGTATTGTTCAGATGGAATGGTTAGTGTTGACAAGTTGCTCGATTATCTCACTCCTAATAGAGACACTACTATCTTTATGCAGCCATGCAAGATAATGTTCTTGAACCCTTTTTAGACAGAATATACAGTAAATGACCAATGTACATGGCACCACAACAGCAGGTGAACTGATATATTTTTCCTCCAAATTTCTCTAAAACACCAATGAAAACAAATGATTAATCAGGCAAACAAATTTAGAAGTAGTATGTGATGTTCGTTCATTTATTCAAAGATGGAGCATAAACAGATCTGAGTAGATAAGACTAGCTTTTGAAGATATCACCAACAGTTCTAGCGGTTAGATGGATGCCAACTGGGGGAATATTCACAACCCAACAGAGCTAAGAGTAATAATTAATGGTCTCAATGGATTTATGCCACCTCTACTTTCCTGAACTTAATTCAACTTTGAAATTGTTTATTTGTACTTGTGATTTCCTAGCAGTTATCTCAAATCATGTTGAATAGCTCTCATGGATAACATTTTAGAGTTTGTAGCAATGAATGTTAGATTCAGATCTCTATAGAAATACGAGCACTCACTGAGGAGAAGATAAATCAAGCTAAGGACTCCCAAATAATCTACAACTCCTCATAGAATAATTTTATTGAGTGGAAAATGCACGGAATTACAGTATTATTTACCGATGATGTTTCATAATCATATCAAAGTGTACTCACTTACATAACTTTCAAACTTTGATTGTACCGTTCTGTTGCTGCTCATCTTTTGATTTCATTCGTAGTAATATTTTCTATATCTGTTGTACATGTTAGCTGTATATTTAATGAAAAATGAGGAGGCAGTAACTCATCAAAGAAGACATTGTGAAATGGTCGCGCTATGTCGCGAATTGGCAGAAGTTAGAATTCATGGGCCATTGGATTGGGTCCCAGTGGCTCAGTGGTCTACGAGGTCGCTAGCTTTGTAACTAGAAAATCCTGCGTTTAAACGCTGACGGCGGTGGGTGCGTACTGATGAAGAGTCCCAAACTAGGATGGGGGAAACAGCTGTCCAGTACTCTCAGGTTTTCCAGTGGTTCTCTAACGGATGTCAGCTCATGATGAAATCCTCCATCCAACCAAGCAAACTCCCTACAAAACCAATACTTGACAATAAAGATTCAGTTTTAGAACTATTGCTCTGTCTCAACCTATAGTGTAATTGCCTGCTGATGTATGCATTGCAGTCATTCTACATTTAGCTAAATTCCTACGTTTAATTAACCAGATTCACCTCAATCTACTGGTTTATTCGATATGGGTGACCTCACTCATATCCATTGCAAGGTATTTTGTAGATAAAATTATTCTGTCTAACTAGATCAGCAGAATCATTTAGCTTACACAACTGTTCCATCCTGCATGAGTTTGTAGGTTTGAGTGTCATCCTAATTCCTGCTTCATTAGGAATCCTACAGAGGGTAGCAGCTGTCCCTTCTTTAAAATGATAAAACGTGATGCTTTAAATTCTTTCTTATTTATTTATCGTCAGCAGTGTTCCACTACTATTATTTCACTTCTTGTGTACTTTTGTTATCTTCTCTATGAATTTCATGGAAAAGCTATTGAGTATCAACGCTTCTTTCTATTTCATTTCACTATTTTTTCGGTTTTCTGATATGCTACTTAGAGTTGTTGCTTGGTCTACTTGGACACTTAACTAGATCTGGCTTTACAGATAACCGTTGAAATGACTTTGAGTTTAAATGTCTAATTCAGTGCATTTTAGTGTATTTGGGTTTATCCTGCTTTCGTTAACAAGGTAGACAGTACGTCAAATAAGAATGAGGTATACACAGGGGTTCGATTTTTGATTTACCTTTTTTTATTCCTTTACGTTCCCAGTGAAACATAGAGCTTCAAAGTAGAGGCTTGAAGTTTCGATAGCAGTGGTATTTATGTTTACGAGATGAGGTTGCTAACCCCATGCCCAAACTTCCCTCTTTACCAGTCTTATCACTGGTTTGGCGAGGTTTGACAGTGCGTCTGTGGCTCGGGATCGAACCCCGGAACGTTTGCGTGGCTGGCGGGTGTTCTACCACTGTGCCACCGACGCACTGCTTGTATCTTTAGAAATACTTATTATTATTCCCTTGGGTTCTAAGCAGAACACACGGCTTCATCAGCAGATCTTCGTTTCACCCTGTTCATTACTATCCTTTCGAATTGGCTCAGAGATTCCTCATAGCCTTCCATTTTCTTCTCACGCGATCCCTTCTTATTCAGATTTCTATCGAGATCTCGCGTGGTGCATAATGTTGTTACTCAGAGATCTCTTCAGAATTAGTTGAATTCGTCTTCCTTTTCTTCCGAATATCTTTTTAAGCGATAGGTTCTTGGTTGGTTTGCTGTCTGGCAGAGTTCCCTGTTGGTTATCCTTTCTAACCGATCACTCATGAGGTGATGGCAGCTGCTGGTGAAATTCTGCATTGACTTATTGGAAATATCTCTCATGACGCATTAATTCCTGCAATCATATACAAGATCTGATTTCAGATTAATGAAAATCTTTCTTGCTTTCTGATGTTGACTAACTTTGACGTACTCACCCATACATCTTATAGCTGAGGTGATTGATGCTGTCTAGATGGGGTAAGTGAAAAACGTGACTTCCTTTAGACTTCTCCAGATAATGTCGATTGATACTTATTGTTGTTGCTGCTGTTGTTAGTAGCAGTCGGGTGTCTTCATCACTTCTGTCTTCTTCATGTTCACATGGACTCCTGTCTTTGTTTATGGATTCCATATAATTTTTGTTTGTTGGATATATCACACACATAGTGAGTGAAACAGCATTACTGTGTACCATTTTCAAACACAATTCATTGTTGCTCATAATCATATCATCAACTTCGGAACTTTCGTTTCTATAGTTTTATTTATTCTTTCCTATTCGTCGTCGTATGGGTAGTAGAATTATCCAGATGTCCGACTGAACAAGTGTTGACTCATTCCTATTACACGTAATCCCTCTCAGTTGATTCGACAAAATAAAGCTTCAGTTACCAATGCAGGAATTCAAGTGACATTCAAACCCACAAACTCAATTAGAAACAAGCTCTGTTGGTTAAAGGATCAATCCTGTGGAGCCAATTAAATAAAACAATTTAGTATATCTAGTACCCGTCCTGGAATGGTTGTCAGCTCAGGTACGCAGGCTGAACCAGTAGAACGGGGGCAGTTAGACTAACGGAGCATGAAACCTTTTGAAAAATCTAGATTACTTGATCCTAATAATAATTTAAGAAATTTGAACAATAGGATAGTTCAGCGGTACCACTCACTACCTACAATTACACACAACCATACAATAGGATGGATGAGATAAGATGACAGTTCTAAAACCTAGTGTGACAGAGTGGAGGGAGAGATTGATGACAATGGAAGCTTTATTAGTCAAATCACCTGACAATACATAAAATAAGAATGATTCAACACCTGTCCGGTCAGACATCTGGAACATTTTTCCACCTCAACAAGGAAGAAATAAAGAAAAACTCAAGTAGTTTCCAAATTACTTCGCGGTCAACGCTGTCGAAGGCCTTCTCAAAGTCTATAAAGTTGAGGTAGAGGTTTGATTGCCATCCCATGCTTTGTTCGATGATGATGCGTAGAGTTGCAATTTGATTAGCATATGGTTTGCCTTTCCTGAATCCAGCTTGTTCTGGTCGGAGTTCTGTATCCAGTGCGTCCTTGATTCTCTCCAGGATGATGCGACTCAGGATTTTACTTGGCGTTGACAGGAGCATGATTCCTCGCCAGTTCTTGCAGAGTCCTAGGTCGCCTTTCTTTGGTAGTTTCACTAGATAACCTTTCTTCCAGTCAGTAGGCACCTTTCCCTCTTTCCAGATCTTTTGCAATAATGGAGTCAGCATATCTGCTGTCGTCTCTGGGTCCGCTTTCAGTGCTTCTGGGGGTATTCCATCTGGTCCAGCTGCTTTTCCAGCTTTCAGAAGCTTGATTGCATTCATGACCTCAGTTTTCGTTGGAGGATTGGTGTCAACTTGCAGTTGTGTACGTGCTGTTGTTGGTATTACTGGACGGGTTGTAGGTGGTGGTCGGTTCAAGAGTCCTTTGAAGTGGTCCAGCCATTGTTTAATCTGTCTTTCTTCTTTGGTAATTGGGTTCCCTTGGCTGTCTTTTGTAGGTTTCACTTGTGTTGACCTCTTCCCTGATAGAGACTTGGTTATCTGATATAGTGTCCTCAGGTTCCTTTCGCCTGCTGCCTTCTCAGCTTCAGTAGCCAGGTTGTCGTAGAATTGTCTTTTGTCCTTCCTGGCACTCTTCTTCACTTCTTCGTCCAGTGCTGTGTAAGTTGAGCTCAGCGTCTCCTTCCCTTGTCCATCTTTGCATTGAATCATTTTCTCTTTCACCATTCTCCTCTCCTCTATTAGCTTCCAAGTGTTCGTTGAGAGCCATTCCTTGTCTTGTCTCTTCTTTCTTCCCAAGACTGTTGAACACGTTTCATTGAAAATTACCTTCAGAGAGTTCTAATGGTCTTCCACGGATGATTGCTCAGTGATGCCACGTAGTGTTTCCTGCTTTGCTCTGAGGTGGGGTGTTGTAACCAGGTCAAATTCTGTTTTAGTCCCTCATTCCTATTCAGACGATTTGGATTCCACTTGATGTGAAGTGCTTCTGATATCAGATGTTCTTTGCGATTTCTGAAATTCTTGTGGATGATGATTTCAATATTGTTAAAATCAATTTTGTGGCCTGATTTTATAGTGTCACATGTAGACAAGCTATGACTGATGATTTTTCAAGCTTTTCTAGTTCATCTGGATTTCTCGGTGGTCGACCAGATGCTCTATGGTATTTATTTCTTCTGATTTTGATTTCTCCAGATGTTTGTCCGATGTATATCGCATCACATTCCAGGCATTTTATTTTATACACACATTTAGATGGAGAATCTTTAAGGATTCGGTCTTTTATATGAACAAGGTTATAACTGATGATATGATTACGAACAACAATGAATTGTGTTCGAAACCTCATCATCCAGTACACAGTGATACTGTTTCACTCACTGTGTGTGTGATATATCTGATAAACAAATCATAATATGGAATTACATTAGTACCACAATGCTGGCCAAGTTTTACACATATATTACCTTATGGATCTTTCACTTTGAATTTGCATGGTCAACAAAAGCATCAATTTTATTTGATATAATCTTATGTAATATATGAAGTATATTTCAAAATGATACTTTTCTAAGTATTAAATAACTTTTATCTGTATATCTACTTTTATAGGGTATTCTCATTGTAAATGATAAAATCTTGGGACATTATAATCAAGCTCTTGGTTCTCAGTTAAGTTTATATCTACCAAAGAATTATCTACATATCGGGATCAATATATTTGTAATTATTGAATTAGACGGTCTCTGGATCAACGGATCAATGTATGCTGATACAGTAGTCAGTCAAGATCATGTCTGTCAACTAGGCTTTGCGAATAAAACAATATGGAGTAGTATGCGTAAACGATCATTAGATTAGACTACCTATCTGAATCTATATAAGCAGATTAGCTGGTTGATGTATGGATGTAGGTTTTTGATTGGCAATCTAGTGTAGTGTACAAATTTGTTGTCTATAAGTGTTCAATGTTCATTGCCATTTTAGACTTTTTAACCTTTTAACATTGTTTTAGTAAAGCGTTAAGCAGAAAATTTTACCAGTTCGAATTCTCTTTCTTTATTTCTCTTTTTGTCATTGTTTCAATGTCATTTCACTAATAAATAGTTATATATATATATACATATATATATATATGTGTATGTGTGTGCATTTGGGAAACAGAACATGTGAAGCAGTAATCCTGATGTCTTTCGAAGGATTTACCTATATAATCTACATATATATACAAAAACGAAACAGGTCTCTGAATGGTATTCTGAGTGATATTTTGTTCTATATTTCAGTTGGATGATGATAGAAATTAGGATGAAATAACACATGAGCCAGCAAAACTGTAGACTTCTTTAAAGTCGAAGGTGCGTTGGTGGCACAGCGGTAGAATGCTCACCAACCATGCCTCATGTGGTCGAGAGTTTGACCCCTGGCTACCGACGCACTCCTTTTCCACGCCAAACCAGTGATAAGAATAATGAAGAGGGAAGGTTGGATATGAGGTTGGCTATCAATCCCATCCCTTAAACATAAACACCACCAAAACGCTACTGAAACTTCAAGCCTTTACCTTGAAGCCTTTTGTTCCACTGGGAACGTATAGGAAGAGAAAAAAATTTAAAGCAATTAGTTCCCTTTATGGATTTCAACAATACAATAAAAAGGTGTAGTTTATCTGAAACGTGTAATGTGCATAGTTGTGCAACATATTTTGGACATTCTGATCACACATGTACTTGTCATACACAGTTTTATAAAAGGTAAGAAGGTATGAATCATTACAATACAGGTTAGATTGTGTACAGGTCAGGGTCACAAATAATGAGTAGGGAGATGATGTAAAGGTGTGGGTAAGAAAGAAAAAAAAACGAAAAACAAAGAAGAGGTAGAAAATATTGTGAAGTAAATTGAACCTTGGTTTTAAATTGGATTACCAAAGCAGGTTAAAAGTAATAACAAATAACTTTTGGACATATAAGACAGACAGGTTTAAGTCTTGTTATGGCCAAGGCTTCAATGAATTTAAGTATGTGCCCCAACCTTGTTTTATATGTGGGCTTAAAGGCATTGTTGAAGTCAACTTTATGACCCATCTCTAAAATGTGCTTCGCTATAGATGATGTTAAACATCTATTTCTGGGATCACTTGTATATTGCAGCCGCTTTGGAATATGTTCTGTAGCCCTAACCCGCAGAGACCGATGGGTCCTCCCTATGTATGTGTCTCCACACATACAAATAAATTGATAAACACAATGGGATGTGACACTATCGTTCGGATGCTGTGCATGGGGAGTTTACAGGACAGCATAGTTCTCGTTTTCTCTATGAAGATAAGTTTAGCTGCATAATAAGTTCTATTAATTGTGGCCTTGAGTCTTTTTCTAGTCACCAGACTTTGTTGATTACCTCTGAACGGTAAGGATATGTTAACTTCCTTTTTGGGAGCTGCTTGTATTGGCAGAGTTCTATAGGTGACACTTCCGTAACACCTAATAAATCTCAGTGGGTAATTTTTATCTAACAATGTTTCATTGAGGTGTTGTCTTTCTTCTTCAATTGTATCGACAGTACATATACGGTGAATGCGCTTGAACAAACACTTAACCAACACCTTTTTACACTGTATTCGACAGAATCTATGATAATTTAGATACTGTCCCGTCCATGTGGACTTTCTATAGACAGATCGTTTTACTGACCCATCTTCTTGGTGGGTTATGAATATATCTAAAAATGGCAGGCAATCAAAAGAAAAACGAGGTCGTAGGCTATTGTTAGTTAGTAAAAGGACAGATCAAATCAAAGTGGATAAGTTAATAACTATGTCTGAGAAACTTAGAATAGTCTTACGTAATCAAGCAGGTTGACAACTAATTAGCTGTGTCATGAATAATCGTTCGGAAATAGTTATCTAAGGCTTGTCAGCAGAAGTTACAATTCATGAGCTACGATTCAGTAGCTGAATGATCCATCAACCAGCTCGTCCTGTAATCTGCAGGTCCATGAGTTCGATCCATAATGCAGTCATTGATGCATTTTTTATTCCTTTATGTTCCCAGTCGAACATTGGGCTTCAAACTAGAGCCTTGAAATTTCGGTAGCATTCCGGTGGTGTTTATTTTTACGAGATGGGTTAGCTAGCCCCATGCCCAACCTTCCCTCTTTACCAGTCTTATTACTGGTTTGGCGAGGTTTGAGAGTGCGTCTGTGTCTAGGGATCGAACTCCGGACCATATGCGTGGTCGGCGAGCATTCTACTGCTGTGCCACCGACGAACCAACGTCATTGATGCATACTGTTAGAGAATCCATAACAAGGATTAAATAACTGTCCAATACTCAGTGTTGGTTTTTGACTGTGATTCTCCTTGTGAAATCAGTTTGTGATCAGTTTTCATGATCAATCAATATTTGAAATTTTTCTAATTTAAAAAAAGTAAAAGGATTGAGTGAAGAATTATTTGCTTTTCAGTTAGATAGATCCTTACCTCCAGCTGTACTCTAATACATATAGCATTCTTTTGATACAATATAAAAAACTTTTTAACAATCTAGTGACGACAACAAACCTTTCCATAGAGAAAGAAGGCAATGATAATATCTCATCTCCAGACATCTTTCTGACCAGAAAAAGAGGATTGTACACTAAGAAGAAGTGTGTAAAGAACGCCTACAAAGACAGGTCAGTACACTCAATTTTTTCAGTCGTCCGCCTTTGAAATATAAACCCAGCATAGTAAATTGTCTGATTCACAAAGATGGGATCATAAGCTGAGACAACTGTCACAGTGAGGAACTTAAGATTATCAGAATAAAACTGGTTATCCAGACAAGCTCATTAAGAAGAATACGAATTTCCAAGAGTTGGTTTGATAGGATTAAATTTGTTTTTACGAGTTTGACCACGGATTAATATCAGTTTGAGAAACAATGATGCTCGCTAGTGACTTGCTACTGGACGGAGTTCCCTAGAGTTCTGGTGAGGAGTCCTGACCAGTGAGATCCATTCAGTCAAGTGTGAGGATGGATTTCCCACCGATGACACTGATTGGTGGTCGCTCTAAATCACGAATTGGTGCGTCGGTGGCACAGTGGTTAGGACTCTCGCTGACCATGCACATGGTCCAGGGTTCGATCCCCTGCCGACACACACCTGATATCTATGGTCGGCCTGCAAAATTTGGGCTACCGATATCACATGCTGAAAATTCTATATCTGTACCAGAAAAATACGGTGTGGAATCAAGCTGTAAATCAAAAATCAAAAAGAAAAGTAAGAATTCATGCGCTGGTCACTGAATCGGGTCCCAGTGACTGGATGGTCTAGGAGCTTACCTTGTAACCGAAAGGTCCTGGTGGGTGCGCGCCACCGATGATTCCCGAACTAGGATGAAACGGCTGTCGAATACGAATTCGGCATTAAAATAAACCAGGAGGTCGACAGCTCCAAAAGACCCATTCTTCTTAAAACTGCAGTTCTTCGGTGATAACATCAGAAAAATTGTAACACAACGCCCGAAGAATGCAGTTAAAAGAGCATTCAATGCAGCTTAGGTACGCTGTCTCTTCACAGCCATTCCACTTTTATATTCACGAAATAAGGACAAGCTACCCAATTTTGCCCTCCTCTATATGTACCTACCAATTTGACTACTCTGCAGATCAACCTATATTTGGCATATTGTTGAGTAGGTTCATCATTGTGTTTTCAAACATCGTCTTGGATGGTTAAGCAAGGGATAGACAAGATCCATCGATAGCTGTGTTTTAGCATATTTCGTACACAGTGAGTATAAAATTGATGTTAATATAGCATTTAAAGTTGTTCATCGCATTCTAACTAATCTGAATTTTACTTTATAAGTTCGTCTTCCAAATATATAGCTGAAGTCATCAGAATTTACCTGAATTAGGCAGACATCTGCGTGTGTTCAGAAGAAATTCGTACAGCCTTTTTCCTTAATTTGACAATCCTTCGTTACATGAATCTACGTACATATCTGACTACTTTTCCCTATCCTAAGTCTTTCAATCAACTTGAACACTTGCTTATTCCTAAATTACTTGATTTTTTACGAAATTGTCCATTATATGAGCAACTTTTTCTAACCACTTCTACCGTTTAACTGTTCGCATAACTTTTTCTGGTTGATAATTACCCCCACCCCACACTCTTGAAATACTGATGGTGACTAATTATTGTTAACGAACTTATCGCTGCCCATACACCTAGTTCAGGAAATAAAGACAAACTGCCCTGTTTCACCTCTTCCATGTGCATGTACAAGCTTACCACTTCGTTAATAGCTAGTTACATTTGGCGTACGACCAGGTAAGCCCCTCGTCATCGTAGAATTTCTAAACACCTCCCATCTTGGTTTGGCAAAGGTCCGAATAAAGCAATGCGCAGCTCGATACTAGCTCATCTTGTCGATACTGACTGGATATCAAGTCGACTCTAACAAAGCTTTTAAAGTTATTCACCATATTTCAAAAAACCTACGAATACGACTTTTACATGCAGCAGAAGCCCACAGAATTCATCTAAACAAACCAAATTTGTACTTCAATTTATAAGAAGCTTGTACAGTTCCTTTCCTTGCCATGGCCAACTACATAATAGATATGACGTTTCTAAAAACGATTTTCTCCCTTCCCACTTTTATGTTTTACAATTCTAGCTAATTCTATTAACTTGTGTGTATTCTATGTAATTCTTCCTAGTCATTATTGCCATTTTACAAATTTCTTGATTATGTAATAACTTGTTGCTAACTACTAGGAATCAACTTAACTTGGATTCCGTAATTGATTTATTTTCACTCCCTCTCTCCTTCAAAACATAGTTATCTTATTACTAACATCTATTAGTGAATTGTTTTGATGACTTTTATTCGCTTGATTTCACCCACCACGCCTATAACTAAAGCTGATTAACGGATTACCCCTTGACTGATAAAAATTTTGGTGTAAACAAAATAACATATCAGTGTGGAGCCAGCCGATGATGAGGAACTAATCGAGAAGGAATGCATATTTCTTCGCCCATTCCTTTCGTCTTCTAACTATCCAAATAGGGATTTTTTTCTTCCTATATTTCTGTAACCCACATCAATTCTGATTAAGACTATGTCAGTTTAGTACAACTATTGTGGCGTGTGGTACTAACAAGATTCATCAGTAGTATATAGACACAGATTGATGTGAAGTAGCCAAAACTGAAAACAAAACATTTTAATTCAGTGGTTGGAGAAATGCAGGCGTTTGTCTCTTGAATCCACATCCCCACTTACATTGTAATTAAGAAATAATCTCAAAAGTTTAACCTCCACAAAATCAGCAACTAAGTGTTGATCTTCAGGGATGTGTTTTGAGAGATTACAGGATTTCATTATCATTAACTGACGCACTCCTTTACCTCGCTAAGCCAGAAATAATGCTGGTGAAGAGGAAAGGTTGAGCATGAGGACAGCAACCCCATGCTGTAAAATAAACACTGCTACAGAAACTTCAAGCCACTAGCTTGAAGCCCTATGTTCCAGTGGGGAACGTGAAGGAAAAAAAAACTGACATTGGTTAAAGAACCACTTGAAAATCGGGAACACCCGTTTTGTTCTCATTCTTTGGTACTCTCTTCATCAGGACATATCCACTGCTAGTGTTCGAACCCACGAGCCTGCGGCTACCAATCGACCTTGTAGACCATTCAGGCACTTGGACCCAACTCAATGACCATTCCATGAATTCCAACTTCTGTTAATTCATGCTGCAGCGCGATGAGCACCAGCCAGTGTCACCCATGGCGAGAATTTGTCCCTACTTCTAATCTGCTATACCCCCCTACCTGTCAATACTTCTCACTAAAACCCAGGTACCTATCCACCTGATGAATACGGCTAGTCACTAGTGAGCATCAGATTGACATTCAAGTGTTGGCTTGCAGCTACTTGATTGGTTTCAGAATCTCATGCTGGTTAAGGAATCTCTGTAAACCAACACTGAATATCAACCACGGATGGCATTCGCCAGTGGTCACGTTATATCGTGAATTAAAAACCAATCAGAATACTTTCAACCTTTTGAAAAACCAACAACCAATCAGGAGATACCCGACCTTCAAAACATCAAACAACCAATCAGAACAGTGTTTGTTAACCACTGGCCCATAAATACGGATAAAAATATGTAAATATAATATTTTATTCCTTAATGAAAATAGGTCAATAGCAAGTCTCTTGTCTGCCTCCGTTACACTCCTCCTCCACCCCGCCTCCTACTACTACTGAGGTGTTTGCAGGCCAAAAATTGAAGACAGCAATTTACGTTAATGTTTACGTCCGATATCTTGGTTGTGGGAATAAAACAAGATTCAACGGCTCATGAATTCTAACTTCTACCAATTCGCGATTTTAGCGCGACCCCAACTATTGTCGTTGGTGGGACATCCATCCACACACATGACTTCTAATTGGACCTCACTGGTCACGACTTCTCACTAGAACTACAGGAAGCTCCAACCTGTAGCAAGTCACTAGCGAGCATCAGAATAATTGTCTATAGTTTGGTTTGTAAGGATTAGTTATGTTTTACGAGTTGATCACGGACTGATATCAGTTAGTGACTTGCTACAGATTGGAGCTTCCTGTGGTTCTAGTGAGAAGTCGTGACCAGTGAGGTCCAATTAGAAGTTACGTGTGTGGATGGATGTCCCACCAACGACAATAGTTGGGGTCGCGCTAAAATCACGAATTGGTAGAAGTTAAAATTCATGAGCCGTTGAATCGGGTCCCAGTGGCTGAATGGTATACGAGCTTGCCTTGTAACCGGAAGGTCCTGGGTTCGAATCCCAGTGGGTGCGTTCTGCCGATGATTCCCAAACTAGGATGAAACAGCAGCTGTCCAGTACTCCCTGATTTTCAATGGTTCTCTAACTGATATCAGTCCGTGATCAACTCGTAAAACATAACTAATCCTTACAAACCAAACTATAGAAAATAAAACAAGAACAAAGACTAACTCAGCAACCAATCACAGCAGATTCAGCGTGGGCGCGGATACTATTCGCAGATATATGGCCTGACTTTCTAAGAAACCACAACGATGAAATGACAGAATAATCTTCAGCAAGAAAACAACCAATCAGAAGACGTCACCTCTCTGCCAACAATAATGCTAATAATAATGTACATAAAAATCTATAAATATCTGTTGATTTTCCCAATAAACGATCTGTTTCCTGGCCCTTGTCTTCTGTCGTTACACTACTACTACACTGTGGAGTAGAGTAAAAAATTCCAAAACTAAGAATTTTGTTTTCAAACTTTATTTCCACGTTACAAAAAGAAAACAAAATAACAAACAAACAAAAATGAAGGAGAAGAAAGTGGAAAGGATTGTGTGTTGACACTTGTCTTTCTATTTTTCTCACATTTTCCGTATTTTCCTGTTTCTGTGGAAAAACAAAACAGCGAAAACATCATGCTGTTTTTCAACCTCCTCCGATTTCTCTGTCAATAATAAATGAATGAATGACCGACTGAGTGAGTGATTGGATAAGAGAGACAGAGACAGACTCGAAGAGGCAGAGTGCAAAAAAACAGAGAAAATTAGTTTGAAATCAACGTAATAAATTAAGAGGCCTAATAGTAGTAGCAGTAATAATAATAATAATAGTAATAAGGAACAAGTGCACGTTTCAAAATCACACACACACATACAAACACGCACATTACAATCACAAAAGAAAACTGTTTGTTCTCTTTTTTATCAAACATAGATGTAATCAAAATAAACAAAATTATCAAATCAAAATATAAAGTTTTATTGTATTATGTAATGTTAATTATGTATATGCCCAGTTGGCCGGCAGGCAGGCAGGTAGACAGACAGTTAGACGAGTAGTCACCTCGGGTATTTGGTACTCATTTGTCATACGGCTACAATACTAGTAGCACATTTCAGTAGTATATAAAAAACTCAACAACAAAAAATTGAAATCGGTTTCTGAATGAATGAATGAAAATACCAAAAGTAGGGGAACAGAAATGAGCACCCTCTTTCCCTAAAAGAAAAGCCACTGGTATGTTTGATTAGTATTATTATTATCATTGTTTTTCCTCGTTATAGAAAAGCAAAAAATGGGCTACAAAGATAAGGGGATATGAATGGATACTGAATAATAATGGGGATTATTTGGGAATTTCTTTTTGTTTTGTAGAAAATATATATATATAGATATAGATATCACTGCTGCTAATATTGATCGGTGTATCTAACAAAAACTTTTTAGATTATTTTTGATGTGTTCACTGATACACTTAGAAAATAAACTTTTGAAGCAAAATAAAAATAGATGTATGTGTATATGTGAATGTATGTACGTATTTGTTTCTAAACACAGAGAACTTGTATGTGTGCCAGTGAGTGAGTGAGTACATGCCTGAGTGCGTGTGTATGTGTGTGTGGAACCTAGAGAACGAGAGAGAGAGTGATTGACTACAAGATTTCATCATTGCCTCTTCACTCCTTCGTTTTGTCTGTGTGTGTGTGTGTGTGTGTGATATCACTCTTACTCATGTCATCATGAAAAATCTGGAAGCATACAATGACGCAATCAATCAATTCCAGCACTTTTACAAACACTCACTATACACATATATATATATGCTTCACTTGATGACATCTATACCGATAGGAAGATTCGCCTCACCGCCAACATATTGCAGTGTTGTACATAATTTATTCAGGATATTTATAAAACGATCACTACCCGTATAGTCGATTTCACCACGTTCCCAGGCATACATCCGTTCAACGCTGGCAGCTTCAATTTGTGCATGTCTAAGGCATAAATCTTTGCCGAAATCTACATTGGCCAGTTCACCACCGATTCCAATCTAGTAGAAAAGAAGGAAAAAAGGCGAATTTAAGATTCAGAAGTGAGCGAGTGAGTGATTGAGTGTTTTGAAGAAACACAGAACCATTTTTTGAAACAACAGTGCATGTTTTTTTGTATGGGAAGAAGAAAACACAAAATCAAAATAATATAAGCCAGATCAATAAATTGATAATAGAGCAATAGGTGCTAGAAAGATTGATACATATAGTATATATGTATACATAAATATATATACACTGATAAATATTATTATGAAGGTTTAGCTAAGGCATGCAACTGTGACAATTTCAAAGATTCCACGAGCTTCATATTCTTCTCTTTCTGTGGTTAGTAATGGTTAGTATTCACAGTGAATGCAATCTGCCTGCATTTTAAATAGGATGCCTGGAGTTTAAGTGAGAAGTTGTGACCAGTGACCAGTGGAGCCCACTAAGTTGAGTGTTAGGACAAATCACCTCCAATAATACTGACTACCGCTATGTTTGACTATGTGTACCGTGAATGAGTAGAAGTCAGAATTCACTGGATGCTAGACTTCATCTCAATGGCTGAATGGTATTTGGGTCATGTTTTAACATGAAGATCCTGAGTGGGATCCCCTGCGAAGAATCATGGATATTCCCTGCTGAAGAGTCACAAAATAGGACACTTCTCTAAGTCATACCTACTGACTTCACTCTTGAGTCTGAATCCGACGAAATGTCCCACTTCCTCGACGTCCATCTGACAAGAAACGCCAACAATTCTCTCAAAAGGTCCATATACAAAAAGCCTACACGGAATGGACAATTCATCAACTTTCAAAACTTCACGTCCCTAAGTAAAAAGAGGAACCTTATATACGCTCTCTCCCCAAGGATCCGGAAGATATGCAGTGAGTAAGTGATTGACGAAGAATTGCGTAATCTCCAAAGAACCCTGATGAAAAACAGTTTTTCACCCAGGTTCATAGATAAGAATCTCAAGTCAAAGAAGACTTCCGAACAAGTCCAATCTGTCCCGAAGAAAATACTTCTGCCTAATCTAGAATTCGAAGGTGACATTGAAGCAGAAATCTCTCGTAAACGCCTCTGCAAATCTCTGACGAAAACATATTTCGCCGCAAACCTACGACTGACATTTTCCTGCAAGAAACTTTTCAGCCAGAACACGAAAGACAAGCCATCGCATTGGGCTACTTCAACGTGCATATACCGGTTTACTTGCTCGTCAGGAGCTGAGTACATCGGCCATACTGTGCACCAACTTGAGAAACGTGCTCGTGGACACTATCCAGCCTGGCTAGTAATAGGAGAACGAAAACGTGTATATAGTTCAGTGATAGAACATCTGGTCAATTCAGGACATTAAGCGCCATTCGAAAAATCCTTCAAACTCATATGCAAGATTCAATCAAACCTATCAAAAGGAGTAAAATCAAGACATCTGGGCATAGTCGAGGCAATAGCTATCTAAATGCTCAAACCCATTCTATGTATCCCAAAGAAACACGTCCAACCCCTGTCCATGCCATGGCCATCATAAACAGGTAATTCTTCTAATAGTCACTATCCCATTGCCTTTCTTATGCAAACTTCCTGTTTATTCATGTTACTTTTAAGTTTTCTTAATCCGTATTTACACTACCATATTTTCATATTCGAACTTCCTGTCTATTTTGTTATTTTATTATTTCTACATATTTAATCCCTGATTAAATAAATAATTATTCACAGCATTAGTTATGGTCCCACTAGATTTTTATTCAGAGATCCTGTCTATTGTTGTTATTTCTACATTTCTAATCCCTAATTGCACAATATATCAATCTTCTCAGTAATTATCATGTTACCTTGTTTGAGTTTTATCTGTCCCTTTGTTTATTATGTCATTTTAATTCCTAATTGTAATTTCAATAATCTGACCCTCGACCAGGGATTATTCTGGAACTTTCCCACCCATTTGTTATAATTACACGAATGTAAAGCCTAGTTGATGCTGACTTCGTCGAAAAGAAAATTTTCTTCGCTGCAACCGTCTTTTTTATTAATTCCTATGATCCAATGTGTATATTCCGTGAACTATATCCATGATCTAATTTGGAATAAATCTGATCTCTGCAAACCAACACTTTGGGATTTCAAGTCTTGGTCTGTAGCGGGGGGTGGGGGAAATTTGATTAGTTTAAGGAATTCATCATGAGCTGACATCGGTTAGAGAAACATTGGAGGACCAACCAGAGAGTACTGGTTATTGTTGTTGTTGTTGTTTCGTCCTCCTTCTTTGGGACTCGACATCTCCACTAACCAGATACTTAGAGCATTCTGTTCACAAAATTGTAAATATGCTTTTCTCAATCATAAAGCCCAAAAATTGTAAATGACTGATTATTCTTTCAGTATTTTAAATCACAGTTGACATTAACTCCTATATTCACATCTTTGGTTTTTCCTGGAATTTGGATTAATTTCGTCATGTGGATTTCATCATGAACCGCCAACATATCAGTTAGAAACAGTCGTTGAAAATGAAATAAAGAGTACTGGAAAGCTAGTTTAATACTATTCAACGATTTACAATCATGAAGACATTCAGGAATCGACTAAAATAGGCTGAATGGTCAACGATTCACGGGTTCAATCCCCAAAGCCCGAAGAGCCTCAAAGTGGGACGAAACAACCAACCGTTTGATTAAGTGATATTCATGTATGGTAGATTTTCAAAGCAGTGGCGAAAAACAAAGCCAAATAAACCCCCACACACACACTCACAGACACACACAAACACAGACGAACACAAGCAGAGCTGAATTCATTGGAAAACTCGAACACATGAATCAAAGTAAAAATAAAAGCAATATAGACGAGTAAACTCAATTTCTACATACACACACATAGACAGACAGACAGAGAGACACAGAGACAAACGCTTATGTGGATAACGCACTACTACTAGGTGATTGCGTGTGAGTAGTAATCAACACAAGTTAACTATTCTACTAATTTAAACATTTAAATAAAACTGCAATGAATAGCATGCACCATTAGGGAGAAGATGATGATGGCGATGAGAGGGAGAGAGAGAGAGGGATAGAGGGAGTATAAGACAGACATAGAGAGATATCTAGGGAAAAATGACAACAGACAGCAATTCTGTATTGATTTGTTTATTAGATATATCAGGAACACATAGTGAGTATTGCTGTGTAATGGATGACCACCATTTTAAAAAACTATTCATTGTTGTTCATAATCATATCATCAATTATACTTCGGAACTTTCGTTTCCATAGTTTTCTTTATTCTTTCCTATTCGTCGTCGTAGGGGTAGTAGAATTTTCCAGATGTCCGACTGGACAAGTGTTGAATCATTCCTATTACACATATTCCCTCTCAGTTGAGTCCATAAATAAAGTTTCAATTATCAATCTCTCCTTCCACCCTTCTGTGATATTAGATTTCAAAACTGCCATCTTATCCCATCCATCCTATTGTATGACAGTGTGTAATTGCGTGTAGTGAGTGCTATAGCTGAACTATCCTGTTCTCCAAATTTCTTATCTTGTTATTCGGGTTAAATAATCTAGGTTTTGATAGGTTTTCGTGTTGCTCCGCTAGTCTGACTGACTCCGTTCTACTACTTAGACCTATGTATATGACCTGACAATCATTGCAGGCAGGGTATTAGATAAACTAATTTGTTCTGTTTAATTGGCTCCACAGGATTGATCCTTTAACCGACAAAGCTTGTTCCCAATTGAGTTTGTGGATGGTGTGAATGCCAGCCATTTTTATTTCTGCCTGCCTTCATAATAATTCTATGTAAGGGGGGTTCCGAGGTTTTTTCTTGGTACGGGAGTACTACTTATGATTTAAAGGCTTTGTTGTTGGTGCTGTCATTATCCTGTGCATGTTTGGCATGCATGTCGTCATTAATATTATTATTTTAGTTTTACATTTCCCTACATATTTCCCGAATAATTTATCAGGGTATTTATCAACTTTCAAAGCTTCTCTTTTTATATACCTCACTTCGCGTCTTAGATTTTGCTTGGTACTATTTAGTTTTTGTGCCATATTTTTTAAACACTTCAACAACCCCATGTTTGCTGACATGGGTGTGTGAGGGTGGTCGGAAATCCGAATGTCGGTTAAAATGCGTGGGTTTCATGTGAACACTAGTGTGTTTAACTTCTCGTCTTCTTTCCTTTCTACACTACAATCTAACATTGGAAGTTCCCCTTCCTGACTTTCCAATTCATAAATAGGAAACAATAAAGAAAACTATAGAAACGAAAGTTTCTAGGTTGTGTGATTATAATTGATGATATGATTATGAACAACAATGAATTGTGTTCGAAACCTCATCATACAGTACACAGTAATACTGTTTCACTGGCTGACTGAGTGATATATCTAATAACCAAATTAATATGGAATTACATACTACCACAGTGCTGCCAAAGTTTTACACATATATTAATAGACAAGAGTGTTTATTCATGCAAAAAAGCAAACGAAAGGCATTGAAAAAAACTTTTCTTTTCCCCTCTGAGTATCATTTACCGTATTTCGTCGAAATGTTGTATGTCTAGAGCTAAGATAATGTGATGTAATTATACTGAATGGATTTTTCTTATGAATGTAAAAAGATGTCTCCTTCTCCGCACAAGGCGAATCCTGGTTTCGTCTTCTTCTTGTTATCTTATCCGATGAACGTCTTTTTGAACTTTTTGATCTTAATTTTGTTGTCATTTTTGTTATTTGTGAAGTCATGTTTTCTCCCTGATATGATGCTATTGACTGTGAAGTTGATGATGGCTGCAACGATACCGACGACAACGATGTTCTACCACTTGATGACGTGTTCATCATTTCGCCTAAAGACATACGTTTCACTTTTGATCGATGTAAACCATTGATATTCTCCAATTGAGAATTCAAAGAAGTTGTATCCAAGCTTTGTCTACTCTCTTCATTAGATATGCTTCGTTTATATAACAAACGATCGATTTTTTGTTGTGAAACAGAATTGACCGTTTGGTTTTCTTTCTCCATAGGCGCTTCATACATATTTGACCTATTGATGACCTTAACATGAGACTGATGATCAATAATTGATGGATTCAATGGTTTAGGTGAGGGAGAGGCTAAATCTAAACTATGCAAATTACTACTCATGGGAATATCGTTCATGTTGTTCAATAATTTCGATGATTTATGCTCATCATTACTTGAAACTTTCTCCAAATTATGATTTAAAACATTTTCACTTGTAGAGAGTTTTGTGAGTTTATCTTTCTCAGTAGACGCATGATTTTGCTTCAGCGTCATTGATGTTGTAATCAACTTGTTGTCATCACCTTCACTGACATTTTTCTGTTGAATATTATCATGACTTGACGAATTCTTCACTTGTTTCATTGGAGAGATTAACTTTTTTGCTATAGACGGTTTCACAAACAACCCATAACAACTATGTCGCCTGTTTGTCTTTTTTGTGATTTGTTTAAGGCTGACATCTTTCTCAGAACTATATTTTCTTGTTTTTAGAGGATCACCTGTCATATGCTGTGATCGAGATTGATGGTGTTGATGTTGTTGGTGTCGGTGTTGTTGCCGAATCATCTCTTCATGACACTTACAACAATTTAACGAATAGTGTGTTTCTAATTTCAATGATGGTGTTTTTTTATTCACTGACTCTGCTAATAATGGATGTATTGAAATTGGTGTTTTGTTTTCATCAGTGGATGCTGCATTTGTCGGAGGAGATTCTTTCTGCTCAGATATAATTTCAGTATTTGATTTTTCTGTACTAGGTTGATAATTATTGTCAATGGAAACATGACAATCATTGTGTTGTGGATTATTTTCTTCATTTCGATGAATATGTTGTTCATGTTCGATATTCTGATGTTCAAAGTGTTGATGATTGCAGTTTATACTTTGATTCTCCTGATGATGATGATGATGTTGATGATGATGGTCGTGGTGACTGTGCTGCTGATGTTGATCCTGAGGAGGTTTTACCTGAGTCGTGTCATGATGCACTTTGTGTTGCTGAGGATCTTGATGATGATGATGGTGATGTTGATGATGATGTACGTGTTCCTCATGATGACGTTGAGGTTCATGATGTTGGTGATGATGACGTTGATGATGCTGATGATGTTCCTGAGGTTGATGTTGATTTTCCTGCTGCACAACTTTTCTTTCATTTTTCTCTTGATCATATCTAATCCCTGATAATGAAAGATTCAGCTGAGGTTGAAGTACAGTCTGCGATTGTTCCCCAACACTCGTTTGATGATGATTATGATGTTCAACAAAACGATTATCCTCATCAATACGTTGTTTCCTATGCAAATAATCCCATGTTGTATCATGAAATTCTGGATGATAAGGTAGCTGAAGAAATTCTGGCGGTGTTGATGGTTGTTGTTGTGCAGACATAGTTGAAGAATCGTGTCGTTTATGTTGTTCATGAAATGTTGGATAATACGGTGTATATGAGTGTTGATTATTGCCATTATTACTACTGTTAGAACTTTCAGAAGTATGACTAGAATGTGAATTGTAATTCACTGCGTTATTATGATTATTATTATTATTTAATGAACCTTGACATTGCTCATACTTTCTTAAAGTTTCTAAAGAAATATAACCTAAGTACTAGACACCAATGAGGGGAAACAATCAACGTAAAAGCAAACCATGGTTCCGTTTTAAAACAAGTGTTATATTATATATACATATATGAATATATATATGGACATTTGAATCAATCGGTGAACAGCGATCAAGAACAAAAATCGCAACAACAGCAACAACAACAACAATAATAAAATTGATCGGATCAGATTTTTAAATCATGATAAAAGCGAGCAAGAGCGAGAGAGAGAGACAAGGAGCAGCATTAATGGCGGCGGCAGTGGCGGCGATAGAGATGGCAATCAATGATCAACAGAAAACACACACACACATAAAAAACACAGTGGAGATATGGCAAGCAAACAGCGAGAATCACAACAATGGCGGTGATAGCGGCAAAAACAGATTTGTTTTTAAAAAATATGTACCCACGCATGTGTAGTGAAGACGCGTAAGCAAAAATCGGAGAGAGAGAAAGAGAGAGGGAGAAAATGAGTATGGGATGAGAAATGGATGACAAGACAATTAGAAATGATACATATACACATGTTAAAGTCTTTATGTTACATCAAATATATGCAAAAATGTTATTCCTGGATGGCTAATTTATGAAGTACATATGTGTGTGAGACCTAACCGTGCATTAACGATATAAATGAGCAGATCACAAATGTGAATATTGATAGAGAAATACCAGACCAGATTTGCAGTATAAAATGATTTCGTCATTCCATTTTACAGGCTCTCATCAGCTGACTGCAAACCACTACCTGAAATTACAATGGTTATGAATACTGACGTTTCATACTCCAATGTTTGAAAGTTAATAAAGAAAACATTATAAGATGAACGCATCTGGCAGATATCCGGTTTTCAGAGCATTATTATTAATATTGTTCCCTTGGGTTCCTAGTGGAAAATAGAGCTTCAACTGCACGCCTCCACTTGCTTCTCTCTTCTGCTGTACTTTTCACTTGCATCCATGTTAATCCATACTGTTTCACTTCCTCTTCACACGATCTCCTCCATGTCACCCTTGGACGTCACACTCGCCGCTTCCCTTTCGGGTTCCACTCGAGCTATGGCCTGACGCGCAATGTCACCCAACGGCCTCCTCAGCCAGTGAGTGTCCAATCCATCTCCACTTTCTCCTGTATATTTGTTGGACGATTGGTTCCTGATTTGTTTGTTCCCGTAGCTTCTTGTTGGTGATTCTTTCAGGCTATCTAATCTTCAGTATAGAACGAAGACGGCTGTTGATAAAGGTCTAGAACAGGCTGTTGGAAATACTCATTCTTTGTGACCCGCCGCCAAGTTTCTGATCCATCCGTATAGAAGAGCTGACAGTCTTGACGTTTGTATTGAAAATCGGAATTTTGTTGTTGATTCTAAGTGACGAAGATTTCCAGATTGGTTTCAGGTTGATGAATGTGTTTCTCGCCTTCCCGATTCTCGATTGGACATCCTCATCCGTTCCTCGTGTAGTTGAGACAATGCTCCCTAGATAAGTGAGTGAATGAAGTAACCTATTTCATCAAATCCCTCCCGTTGATGGTGATTGGCTCTGGATGTTGCTGCTGTTGTTGTTTGTTGGTTGGTTATTTTCATAACCTCCGTCTTGTCTATGTTCACCTGGAGTCCTGTCTTTGCTGCTTCTTCGACCAGTTAGTCGGTTTTCACTTGTAAATCTTCGATTTTGTGTGACATCAAACATAAATCATCTGCAAAATCCAGGTCTTCTATGTTCAGAGCATATTCCAAGAAAATTATGCTTAAGTGAAAGCAGTTATTTACAAAGTGGAATTACCAGACACCCATCCTGTGGATGCAGGTCATTTCGTCGAGATTTCCAAGTCCTTCAAAATATTAAACATACAAAGGACGAAGAACCTACTACGATTTGCTGAAGCAATTTCAATCAAACGTCTCAGACCAAACTTACGCACACAGAAAGAGAGTGTAGTCAGTCACTCTCTCACTTCCCTGGTAACCGTATTACTTTCATTAGACTGATTAGTCATGCACACTAGTGAGCTCAGTTCACTAAGAAAGTTTTCAATTTGATGAACTTAAACCTTCTTGAGTTGCCATGTTGACGTACAGGCTAACACTGCTTATTAGATTTTTCTGTTTTCTGCCTTCTCCCACCCATTTTACTTCTCGTAGTTTGATAGAATATGAATTGATGGTGGCCTGAACTAAAAATTGTAATACTTATATTCCGGAAGCGTTCATCTTATAATGTTTTCTTTATTACCTTTCAAACATTGAAGTATGAAATGTTATTATTTATAAGCATTGTAATTTCAGGTAGTGGTTTGCAGTTCACTGGTGGGCACATGTGAAATAGAACGGTGATGATATCATTTTATACTGGAAATCTGGTTTATTTTTCTCTATCGAAATTTATCAAGGGAACCCAATGAATGAAATATGAATATAATACATGAAGGTATCTTTAGGACAGTATTGCATGCATTTATGCCAGTCTGAAAAGGAACTTTTAAA
This sequence comes from Trichobilharzia szidati, assembly GCA_944472155.2. Classification (NCBI taxonomy): domain Eukaryota; kingdom Metazoa; phylum Platyhelminthes; class Trematoda; order Strigeidida; family Schistosomatidae; genus Trichobilharzia; species Trichobilharzia szidati. The sequence goes on along the minus strand of OX235272.1, from coordinate 10,910,206 downwards.
TACTATGAATTCTGAAAGGTAAGGATATATATATATATAAATCAATTCGCAACTAATGTCGACAAAAATAAGTTGTATTCCAGGAGGAATTGACTTGCTTTCACTCCGCTTTCGGTGACATTATGATGGTTACACCTGTTACTGTACTCGTGGGTATCGTCTGAGTGATTGAATTCGATTGATTTGTTGTTCGAAGGCAGCCATGCTTAAATCACTGAAATAACAACGTTTACATCCATCCTAAAACTATTCTGAATTTCTTAGTGTAGTGATTATTTCAATTATATATTCACTGATCACTAAGAGAAACAAGTCATGTATTGATCAGATCACCACACTACGGATCATCATTGAACAAAACTTGGAATGACAGTCACCTCTCTATCTCAACTTTATTGACTTTGAAAAAACCTTCGACAGCGTCGATCGAGAGGTGATTTGGAAACTACTTCGCTACTACGGGGTGCCGCCGACAATTATACATCTCATCCAACAGTTTTACGACAACATTGCACGCCAAGTAATCCACAACGGGAAACTTGCAGAATCCTTTGAAGTAAAGACGGAATTAAGACAAGGCTGCCTACTATCGTCAATGATTTTCTTAATTGCAGTAGACTGGATAATGCGACAAACATCGGCCAATGAGGAAACAGGCATAAAATGGACTCACACAAAATACTTGGAGGATCTACACTTCGCCGATGATGAAATATGCCTGATTTCCCACAAACTGGAAGATGTGGAAGCGAAAAGCAACAAGTTTGCAGAAGAAGCATCCAGAGAAGATAGGGCTTCCTTCAGGTGATTATAGAGAAAACAGAGGCGATGAAAATTCCTAGCCAACACCACCAACAGCAACAACAACAGACAACAATCAGCATAAATGGAAGGAACCTGAAAGGAACAACCTCTTTTACCTACCTAGGAGGCATCGTTTCAACTACAGGTGCACGAAACTGACGAGGATATCAAGCAAGAATCGGAAAAACAAGACAAGCTTTCACTACTCTCAAGTCTGTGTGGAGGTCAACAGCAGTCAGCATCAAAAATATGATCTCAATTTTCAACTCCAATGCGAAGTCAGTGCTACCGTACGGATGGATCAGAGCCTTGGCGCGTCATAAAGAGCATCTCAAACAAACTACAGACCTTCATTAACAGTTGTCTTCGCTCAATACTACTCAAGATCAAATGGCCAGAAAAGATCAGCAACAGAGAGGGATCTCTGGCAATGAGCGAACCAACACAGCAGGAACCGATTGTGCAACAAATAGGCAGGAAAAAATGGAGATGGATTGGCCATACTCTGAGGAAACCATCAAGTGACATCACTAGACAAGGCCTCAACTGGAACCCGAAAGGGAAGCGGTGAGTTGGTCGTCAGTACAAGGGTGACTTGGAGGAGGTGATGTGAAGAGGAGATGAAAACGTGTGGGCAGACATGGAGCCAGGTGACGACTCTAGCAGAGAACCGAATGCAATGGAGACGCACGGCTGAAGCCCTATGTTCCTCTAGGAATTAAAGGAAGTAATAATAATACGTGAATTCAACAATAAAATGTTCTACATTTCTCGACGGGAATAATGGGAGAATACATCGTGAAGAACTGGATCTCTCTTTTCAATTAGAATAACACTGTGTCACATGATGTACTTCAGGTTATTATTTTACTTGTAACTAAATACGCTAAGGTGAGTCAGTGGCACAGCGATAGACTGCCCGCCGACCACGCAGGTGATCCGTTTCTTGGAAAGTTAAGCCACATGTCTACGAATAGTATTTGCACACGTCAAGTCTGCCGTGATTGGTTGATGAGTTCCTCTAGACTAAGCTTTGTAATTGTTTTCTCTCATGCCCCCGATTCGGGACGTAAACACTGACGTAAATTGTTGTCTACAATTTTGGCTTGCAGACAGTTCTCACCACAGATCTTATGTTTCATTCGATTCAATGCTACATCAGTCAACATTGCCAGCCGAGAATAAACAACTGTTAAAAATCAATAAAATATATCTTAACCATTTCATTCAATGCGGATTCACAACCAAATCAAGAGAATTTCCATCCTTATCCATTATTCTACAACCATCTTCATTGTTACTGACCATAAAATAAGCCATTTTACGAATTAGCAACAGAATGTAGACTTCATTCGATGATACATTTGTGAAGCTAAATCGATTGACATGAGGCTAGGACACGTGTCACGCACGCCAAACTGTCGTCTTCCTTGACAATCAATGTTAGTTGTTATCAATCAACCTAGTTTGAGCCAGTCACATAACAAGTTGCAAACAGCCTGGTTGGGGATCCTTGGGATACACACAAGAATATTATATAATTATAATTTATTTTCAGCGTTGTTAATAGACTTACCATATCAGGTGAAAAATGTGGTCGTATTAAAATAAGAAATAGTGACCACCAATAGGCCAGCATGCCAGCTACACGAGATATTGAACGTCTACTTGTATTTGTATTAAGGAATGTACGAAATGCTGCTTGACTGCATGTTTTAGCTGCTGATGTTTTATGCCATGGTTTTATAGAACCAGAGAAATGTGCAACACGTATTGTACCACCGAATTGAACCCAGGCAGATCGACTTGTATAAAATTCAAAATGTGTACTCTCTGATATACGACAAATACAATTGTATGTACATGGAAGCCGATGGGATATACCACCTTGAAGCCAATTAGAAAAGTAGGTATTCAATAGACCCTGTAAAAAGTGAATAGAGAATTTTGAAAACAAAAAGTTAAGCAAAGCAATGCATAATTATTACATATATATTTATATGATTATCACTGTTATTATTTCCTTGAGTTTTTATTGGAACATGAGGATTCACTAGTACATCTCGGCTTCATTCTATTCTCTCTCAGTCTGACTTATCTGGTTCTGGCTATCGACCAAAGGGCGTGTGTACTCCTCAAAGGCAGTCCGCTCCGTCCTCCTTTATGGCTGCCTGTGAGTGAGACTTGGTCATTGAAAGTGGAAGACATGAAAAAGCATGGACAGCTGGCTGGTTTTCTTTCATCCTAGATGTCTGCGTTCTATCTCTGGAATTATTTGGTATAATAGGGTGAGCAATAGTGAGATTAGGCCTCGGTCGAGTGACACTGGGTAAAGAGGGGAAATCCATCGACGAGGGCGTGAAGCAGCCACATCGATTGCGATAGTTAGGACATGTGTTACACATGCCCAACCATCTATCGCCTTCCTCGACAATGGGCAATCTTAGCGGACAAAGGATGGATCAGGTTGGAAAAGAGATAACTTGTTGTGGTCAAATAAAAACATGGATTTATCAATCAATGAAGTCCATAAGAGTTAGTTTAAGCCACTCACGTAGGAAGATGTAGACTTCCTGGTTGGGGTCCTCGGTATCGTAAGAACCAATGAAGGCTGAAGACAATTGGGGGTGATATGGCTCGAAATCGTTCACATTGGCTTGAGGGGGTGCATTCACTCTTTGTGGTTTGTCATATCCATATCCTCATATTTCCGTCTATTATCTCCCTCTCTTTGGCTGAATCTCTCTTAACTGTCTTCTCTTGGATTGTATGCTATACTGAGAGAGAGTGTGGCAACTTGAACTGGTGCACATCTTTGCAAAGTAGTTCTACGTTGAAACCAATCCGTCAGTCAGTCATCTGGCTCCACAAGTGCTCATAAGCCTTCATTTCCTCCCCATATGATCTCCTCCATGTTACTCCCCAAAACCCACTCTCAACTGGTCCTTTTCTATTCGTATTTCACTCGAAGGTCTTCCTCGGGGGGTGATGTCACTCAATGATCTCCCCTGAGTATGACCAATCCACTTCTATTTCCTCCTGCATATTTGTTAGGCAACAGATTCTTGGTACACTGACCTAGTTCCTTGTTGTTCACTCTTTCCGGCCAGCCATCTGATCTGTTAGGTTCAAAGTACGCCCATCTTTTCACTCCTCATAATTACTACTAAATAAATGAAGACGTAGATCGTGGGTTTTAGTAGTCGACTTCCACCAGCAGTAAAAGTGGTTCAAGGTTTATGTTCCGGTTTACTTTCTCCAACCTGAGCACTCAAATATTACTTGGCATCAGCCCATACACATACATCAGGTATGTCCATAGCCTAATATATGAAAAAGTGTATTCTGTGTAACTTTGTTATAACCTTGACGTCCACAGATGGTGATATTTAGTTTGCATTTTTTATAAGCACACCATCACAAGAAATTGGACAACATCATCAAACCATATTCTCCCAGTTTTAAACCGATCAACTGTTTAAACTGCTTATTAAAAAAACTTTAACACCAGTTTAAATCACAGACTGATATCAGTTAGAGAACCATTAGAAAACCAGCATGGAGTAGTGAACAGATGTTTCATCCTAGTGTTTGTGACTCATCAGCAGTACTCACTCATCTACAGCGTTCTAGCCAAGATCTTGCAGTTACAAGGCGAGCTGGAAGATCATTCAGCCAATGGAATCTGACATAATGGACACTCCATGGATCCTAACTTCACCAACATTTCATGATTTTAGTGGTCGGTCGGTCGATTTTCGACATAGAACTTTGCACATATGTGCGGCTGTTCAAGTCGCCACATTCCATATAGCACACAAAGCAGGAGAAGAAATGCATAATATAGACAGTAAACAGAGGTGTGAGACAAAGGAATAGTAATAATGGAGAACAAAACAGTTTCATTCGAAATCATAAGTCACAAGGAATGGATGCATCTGCTCCAGCCATTGAGAACGATTTTGAGCCATGTCACCAATTGTTTCCAACCATTGGTTTTTACCGTCCCGAGGACCCCAACTAGTCAGGAAGTCTACACCTTCCTACGTGACTGGCTTAGACTAACTGTTGTGGATTTCATTGACTGGTGCCATGTTTTCGTTTGACCGCCGCTAGCTCTTTTCCAGCCTGACCCTATATCAGCTAACATTACCCGTCGAGGAAGGCAATGACTAGGCAAACGTGGCACATGTCCTAACCATCTCAGTCGATGTAATTTCACAGTCTCGTCGACTGATTTCCCCTCCTTACCTAGCACTCGACGCCTAACCTCAATATTGCTCACCCTATTGTACCAACTAACATGGGAGATAGAACGCAGACACTTATGATGAAAGACTGTTAGCCTTTTCATGTCATGATTTTAGTGAGACTAGCAAAAGCCAATGTCATCGGTGGTGAGTATTTGTCCTCTATTTCGGCCGGGTGGACTCCACTGCCAGTCATGACTTCTCAACAGAACTCCAGTTAATTTCATCTTGTAACCAGTGTCTAGTGAGTTTTTCTTGTATTCCTTTACTTTCCCAGTGGGACATAGGGCTTCAAGCTAGAGGCTTGAAGTTTCTGTAGTGGTGGTGTTTATTTTTACGGGATGGGGTTGCTAGCCTGCCTCATGACCAACCTTCCCTTCTTACCAACTTAATTACCGGTTTGGCAAAGTAAGAAAGTGTTCTAGTGGCCGGGGCCGGACTACCTGCGTGGTCGGCGAGCACTTCACCGCTGTGCCACCAACGCACTGCGAGTATCCATTCAATTTTCAAGAGTTTGTTTGTAGTAATTTCATTTATTTTAATTTTAACCACGGACTGATGTCAGTTAGAGAACTAACCAAGGAGAACTGGACAGCTGGCTGTTTCATCCTAGCCTCATCGACTCATCGACAGTACGCACCCACAGGGTTAAGATTAGAAATAGAAATATTAATGGGCATTTGGATAAAAAAATTGAACAATGTCATTTTCAAGAGATTTCTGCACATCTATATAATTCCATTCCTTTTCCTTGAATTCCAACTAGAACATAGACAGACAGGGCTTTTAAAGTTTCAGGAGACAGGAGGGAATGTTTGGTTAATTTTACTGCATGTGACTACTATCCCCACCACGTCCAACCTCAGACAAGGTTTAGGAATGTATGTGACCCAGTTCCAAATCGAAGCTGAACCTTCAGTGTGGCTGAACTATACACACTATCAGGTCAGTAATATTAACTTTAGCTTGTACACTTACGAGGTTTATGAATCAAATTATTAATATGTGTTTGATTCAACTACATAAATAGTACGTTTTATGAAAACTGTTTGTTTACATTTTATTCATCTTATCTATATAAACATAAATATTATGTAATGCTGTTGATAATCTTACACGTAAAAGGTAGATCATTTGATCATTGAATAGGCGAGGCATTATTTACTCAGTCAGTCATTTAGTTAGTCGGTAGATCAACTGTACCACAATAATGTAAGTAATTAGTGTTCCAGTGTGATACATATCTGTGTGTAGTAGACCTGCACAAGACCTGCACCGTTTCATTTCATCTTACTAATGTTAACTAATTAGCCTCACTCCTTGTTGGTAAAAACAAATTCCTCTGTTCAAAAACAAAATCTATATTTTATTAAATATAACCACGTGTAAACAGTGACCAAAACAAAAGTGCTGATTTAATCAGACTGATACTGTTAACAGCATTAAAGAATAGAAAATCGGAAGATCAGCGGTGTAAATCAGGTGAATAAGCGCGAGACGGATGTCTGGTGTTTTAATGCCTAAGCGTTTAGTCTTTAGCCCACGTGTGTGTTAAAACAAATGAGCTTGGAAACAAATTGAAATAATAATTTTCAATTTGAAATGGAAGTTAGGAGGTGCGAATATAGATTACAAGAGACTAAGAAAGAAACAAAAATTTCACAAGATTAGGATATAATTGTAAAATAGTTATTTTAAATGTGAACAGGAAAAGCATGGAAACAAACTTAGAATAACTGTTTTTATAACTGAAAACAGAAATGGGATGAATGGAATGAAGACAAACAGAGAAGAATCACACACACGCACACAGCGAACGAAAAAAAGATTCGAAATAAGATCAAAACAGAAAAATAAAGAAAAAAGGAGGCTAAGGGAACATACCAAACTAGGTCTTTGGTAGTTCTAGAGGTTGGACTAATTTCTTTTGAACACACAGCTCCGGCTTCTTGATGCATATTGCGAGGGCTTCTACAGTACAGAGAATTCGGAGTCATACTTCTTTTGGTAGATTTCTGTTGACTTAGTAAATTACTTTGAATGAATCAGTTGAGATGTTGTGGGAGGTGTTGATCAGATATTCACTAATGACACTTCTGATTGAACCGGTGCCTCCTCTTCGCAGCCACACTGGGTAATTTTTTCTAACACGTTTTGAAAGGACGCGCATACAGCGACCTATGTACCTAGCGCCGCACGAGCAGGTGAACTGGTGTATGCTTATTGAATTGGTCATATGCGAGAGTTTATCCTTCACATTGTTTCGAAGTAGTGAGCGGTTAGAGAACGTCACTCTTAGTGTTGCTGCAGGGAAGGTCTTCTTTAAGGAGAACATCCAGCTCTTTAAAGAAGGACGGGAGTTAGAAAAGGCCGACTGTCTAATATCATCTGTGATTTTCTTAATTTTGGTGGATTGGATCATGCGTCAGACTGCTAGTGGGAAGCGAGAAGACAGGAATATACTGGACCACCGATAAGAAGACTCTAGAAGATGTGGATTTCGAGGTGGATGATTCACATTCAATGATGCACACACTCGAAGAATTACAAGAAAAAACCAACAAACTGGAAGAAGAGACTTGCAGGCGGCGAAGACTGGCCATCAAGTGAACACAGAGAAGACGGAGGTGATGAAGATAACCAACTAATCAACCAACCAGCAGCAACAAAAACAACAAAAGCAACCAGCACCAACCGCTATCAACGGGATGAAGAGATTTGACAGAGGTTACTTCAGACTAGTTTGGGACTCTTCACAGTATGCACCCACCACCAGAGTTTGAACCCAAGACCTTCTGGTTACAAGGCTGGCGAGCTAGCTCGTAGACCATTAAGCCAGTGGGATCTGACCCGATCTGATGGCCAGTCCACGAATTCTAACTTCTGTTAATTCATGACATAGCGTGACCACTTCTCAAGTACCTTCAAAAAATACAATTGTACATTTAGTATGTAAATGTTATATACTTGAGCCGCATTCCCCTCTATTTAGTCAATCACACAATGAAATGAATTGGAAGTATTCTATTAATCTACAAAAATTATTTTTAAAAATATTACTTGTATTCAATAGGAAAATTCATGGTACATATTTCATCGTATTTACGAGTCGTCAGTTGTATTTACCTGTATTTTGAGTAACTCATTGTGTTCTTCGTCAAACTGAACTACAGCTCTCATAGTTCTAGATATCAAAGCGTCATGGAGGCACTACAGTCACCTCTCTTCTGTAAAGCGGTATAACTGTTATTTTTTTAAACAATTTTCGAATTTTCCGTTGATAGATTTTACTGGAAGGAAATACTTCATCCTTGTTGAGATGCTGACTACTAGCATATATGCTGTGACAATAATTTAATGTTAACATGATGTAACTAAGTTGTTGGAGGCCGTAACAGTGCAATCCTACTTCTCACTCGTCTATATACAATTTCTTTGTTGCGGGGTTTCTCTGATTTTTTCTGAGTGAAGTCTAGAGCTCCAAACCTTCAAGTTTCAGTAACTATGAGTTTTCTAGCGCTAATAGGTTCCGGCTTCCTTCCTTTCTGAGCTTACTACCAACTACTTTTGCGTCAGTGGCACAGCGGTAGAATACTCACCAACCGCTCACACCCTTTTACCTTGCCAAACCAGTAATAAGACTGGTAAGGAGGGAGAGTTGAGCATGATGAGGCTAGCAACCCCATCTCGTAAAAATAAACACCGCTACTGCTACAGAAACTTCAAGCCTCTAGCTTGAAGCCTCCTATGTTCCACTGGGAACGTAAAGGAATAAAAAACCAGCAACTACTAAACTAGGCTAGGTTTAGGAATGCACGTCGGCCGAGACATCACACCCAGACCTCTTGTGGGTAGCCGAGGCGTATCCTATCATCACTAAACTATTAAACTCAGGATAAATAATAAGTCATTTCAAATGAATTTTAAAGTAAATTTGTTATGAGAACGGTGAATGAAACTATTATGACGCAAACACACACACACATAGCTCAGCCAGATTCATGGCAAGTTTTATAAAAATTTATTTCAATGCTTATTTCCTCATGTCACAGTGTTGACCTTCTTGTCCAGAAGAGTCAAATCAAAACAAATGATTCAGCGAAGAGACTCTGTTCAACGAATCTATTATCAAGCTGTACAATCGTATATATATACGGTTTTTTAAGAAGTTATATCCTGTGAGGGAATTGATTCGCTTGTCACTCACATTCGGCGCATATGTAGCCCTGATACTGTGGAGGATGAGTTAAATCTTTCGAGAAAGATCCTAACAGAAAATGGATTTTCACCACGTTTTATAGACAAGAATATACATTCAAATCCTATGAAACGTGACTTATCATCCGTACGCAAGAAAATGCTGTACATGAGCTTGGAATTCAAAGGTGATTTAGCTTCCGATATCATGAAAAGAAGGATATCAAAGTCTCTGAAAAAAAAACATTCCCTGCTGCATCTCTGAGAATAGCCTTTACCAGCCGACCATCACTGTTAAATAACCTGTAGGACAAGATAAAGCTGTTGACCAACTGTATGTGTGTTTATCAATTCACCCGCTCGTTTGGAGCTAGGTATATCGGTCGTTCGACTCGAGTTTAGTCTAAGAGAGTGCAAGACCACTATCCTGCATGGTAACGAAGAAGTGGAAGTGGAGCAATAAGAAGCGAGATCATTGAACATCTGGTCGATAATGATCATCCTATCTCCTATCCAAATTACTACGTACCTGACTCATCTGTTGCACTGCTGAAGCTTTGGCTATCGAAACAGAAAAGCCAGATCTCTGTGTACAGAAAAAGTTCTTTCAACAAATCCAACTTTCATGTTCTTAATCCCTCTATGCTAAAGTATGATAATCCCTAATCATATTTTGTCGATACCAAATTTTTCATTTTGTGTATGCAATTTGTATACTCCTCCTTTATTGCGTCAATTGTTACTACTATTACTATTCTCAATATGAACTGTCCCCGATCTTATTTCACTCGTCCCCCTAGTCATTCTTAATCAATCCTGTTTTGAAATTTTAAATTCTATGTTACCGAATTTCACATAATGTAACGTAACGTTTTTATTTTTATTCGATTTGCCTACTAATCCTATAATTTCAAAACCCTTCCAAATTCTATAAATCCTATAAATTGTTCTATATACGACACTAATTGTTTGGCCACTTGACATTTAACTATGATTATAATCACAAACATTTTAATTGCATTTGATACTACTATTATTATTATTTCATGTATTCATACCTTTGATCTAATTCCCTCACCAGATATAACTTCTTAAAAACAATATATATATATGCGATTGTACAGCTTGATGACAATAAATTCGTTGTAGGAAAGAGTCCCTTCACTGAATCACTTGTTTTGATTTTCTATATGTTACTATAGGAATTTTCCATGAATTTAAAAAGGAGTTAAATCATCCCTTCAATGAATTGTTAAATTTTTTCTGGTAGTCAGAAAGTCGGTCAGTCAGTCAGCCAGTAGGTCAACTGCACCACAGTGTGACGCGTATATGTAGACTTGAGCCAGATGTATACAGATATATATATATATATATATTACGATCACAATTCTGATCTATTGTAGTCTAATAGAATTTAGTACTATTCTAAGTCAGTAGTGTTTAACTGTGCTGATATGACCCCATGCTTCCAACTAACCCCCCCCCCACCTCGCCCTAGTGGTTGGCATTACTGCTGACATCTCTCCGTATAATACTGTGTAACATTTTTACAGTGATTGATATGCATTCTAATTGATTTCGGATCACTACAGCATTCGCTTTGATGATACGTGTACATAATAAAATATATCTCTAAATATATGATTATGTGTAACAAAATGTAGGTCATCTGTTGAACATGAGTTCGCAGTTGACCTTTTAGTTTTTGCTTTACAACGACTATAAATATTGTCCAGTCAATATAAACAAATTAACGTTGTGTGCTATAAATATTACTATTGTTATTCTTGTTGAATCAAAACCACAATCATTTCAAATATATATATATGTATATATTTACGCAAATTATAAACACAAAATTATAAACCATCAACACTTGTCAGTCGCCATTTTTAATAGAAGTAGTAATAGGAGTAGTGGTTACATCGGTTGGTTGAAAACCCCTTTAGCCAGACTATCCGAATAATATAATATGATGCAATATATATAAACACGGTATTAGATTGTTGGAGGCAGTCAGCCACAAGAAGCCCTCCTTGACCTAGGTTTCGTGCTAGTTGGCACTCAACAGTCAGTCAGCAAGGCGTATCTGCAACCTCGAAGGAACACATGTACCATCTGACATTCAAACCCGCATCACCCAGTGAGTACTGCAGTCAGAGACGTTACCACTGAGGAGCTATTCGGGCTGGCTCGTGATTGACTTCCTGTAGGACTGTATTGGATATTTTCGATTCGACACTAGTAACTAGTGTGATGTGTCTAGTCCTTCGAGTTTGGTGCAGACTGAATTCTATCAGTCCAAGGTCTAAGGCTTCCTGCCGATTGCCTCCAACTATCTAAAATCATCAAATCAATATGCACCGTGATGACGAGCTATCTAGAATGGTGGCCACATTTCAAACCTGACTGACTGATAAAATTCAGTCTGCACCAAACACCAAGGACTAGACACATCATACTAGTTACTGACTAGTATCCAATGATATATATATGTTTTTCCAGACCTTCAACATAGTTGACGGAGAAGTAATTTGGAGTGCAGTGCCCCAAGTCTCTATCAACCTCATTCAGTAGCTGGCTATATGACAATGAGGCCATGTGTCAGGTGTTCCACAACGTTTGAAGGCGTTTGAAGCAAATAGAGGAGTTTGGCAAGGCTGACTGACTAATATTACCGATGATAATCCTAATTGTAGTGGACTGAATGATGCGATAGACTGTGCGTTGATGCGACAAGACAGGAATACTCTAGCTGATAAGAAGACTATAGAAGATCTGAATTTCGAGGTGGATGATTCATGTCCAGTGACACACAGACTCGAAGAATTACGGGGGAAAACCAACAAACTGGAAGAAGAGACTGGAAGGCGACGAAGACAAGACATCAAGTGAACATAGATAAGACGGAGATGATGAAGATAACCAACTAATCAACCAACAGCAACAGCAACTAGCACCAATCACTATCAACGGGATGAACAGATTTGACAGAGGCTACTTCCTTCATTAATCTCGGAAACATCATCTTAACTACACGTGAAACACACGAGGATGTCAAAACCAGCCAGTCACAATCGGAAAGACAATATACGCCTTCATCACTCCGAAATCAGTTTGGAAACTTTCTGCACTGACTCAGCCAGCCTATACAACAAGATTTCGCATACTAGTCACGAAAAGCACTTCAAACAGCTAACTGTTGACTTTTATCAACAGCTGTATATCTTTGTTCTGACGTTTTCATATCATCTGTTGGCTTGATTGCTTATTATTATTTATCTTTTTCCCTGGTTTTTCCTTAGTTCTGATGCATCTTTTTGTGGTTATAAGACTGCGAATTTGCTTGGGGGTGAGTCAAGGTCATTCAGGCTTTGGACTATCTGCCGGAATTGTTGGAGTGTGACAGACTTTCGACCTAGCACATTGAGAATATTCTACTTGATTCTAAGATACTCCTTACAGCCGAATTTCGGTTAACTAATTTTCTTCCACTTGTATAGCTGCCTGACAGAAATGGTGAGGGAATTTTGAATTTCTAGCGAGGAATAAGCGTCCTTTTGCTATCTTTGGAGGGTTTTTTAGACCGCATATCTCTCCAGGAAAAAAGTTTTGGTCAGCTGTACAGTAAGACTCCGAGATTGGTTTCTAATGTTCAGATCACGATGAGTCAGCTTTGGTTGTTAAAATGTTGACAAATCTGTCCCAGTGGTCTAGCGGATAACGGTGAGGTGTTTGAAATGATAGATGGTGGATTCTAGTCCCACTAGAATACACGAACATGTAGCTGACAAGTCTCTAAAAGGACGGCCATCATCAAGGGTGTAAGCATTTAACTTTCGATTGCAGTATCACATCGTTGCTTCGAATCCTGAACTAACGCTTAATGAAATTCTTGACCAACAATAATACAAAAGATGATGTTTCTCTGCCATTGGTGTAGAATCTGTACAAAATCTCTGACTTGTACAAAAGTGTGTGTTTGTGTATGTGTTCTGCACACTTCGACAGTATACATTTATTTTTTACGAGTTGATCACGGATTGATATCAGTTAAAGAACCATTGAAAACCAGCACTGGATTACTGGACAGCTGTTTCATCCTAGTTTGGGAATCACCGGCAGTACACACCCACTGAGATTCGAACCCAGGACCTTCCAGTTACAAGGCAAGCTCGTATACCATTCAGTAACTGGAACCCGATTCATTGGCCAGTCAGCCAATGAATTCTAACTTCTACCAATTCGTGATATAGCGCAACCCCAACCAATGTCGTCGGTGAGACAGCCATCCTCACACTTGACTGGATGGACCTCACTGGTCACGACTTCTCACTAGAACTAACTCCAGGAAACTTCATCCTATAGCAAGTCACTAGTGAGCATCAGATTAATTTTCGATAGTTTTGTTTATAAGGGTTAGTTTTGTTTTTACGAGTTGACCACGGATTGATATCAGTTAGAGAACCACTGAAAGCCAGGGAGTACTGGACAGCCGTTTCATCCTAGTTTGGGAATCATCGGTAGTACGCACCCACTGGTTCTCTGACTGATATCAATCCATGATCAACTCGTAAAAACAAAACTAACCTTTACAAACCAAACTATAGAAAGTATACATTTATATCTAATTCAAAACTGTTGAGTTTTTCGGCGACTTTTCATAATCACTTTTCATATATCACACAGAGTAAGTGAAGCAGTATTACTGTGTACTGGATGACGGCGTTTCGAACAAAATTCATTGTTGCTCATAATCATATCACCAATTATAATCACAAAACTTAGAAACTTTCGTTTCTATAGTTTTCTTTATTCTTTCCTATTTATCGCCGTAGGGGTGGTATAATTTTCTAGATGTCCGACCGGACAGGTGTTGAATCATTCCTATGACACGTATTCCCTCTCAGTTGATTCCATAAATAATGTTTCAATTATCAATCTCTCCTTCCACCCTGAGGTGACATTAGGTTTTACAACTGCCATCTTATCCCATCCAGCCTATTGTATCGTTGTGTGTAGTTGCATGTGGTGAGTGGCATAGCTGAACTATCATATTCTCCAGATTTCTTATCTTATTAATAGGATCAACTACTGCAGATTTTCCAAGTGGTTTCGTGCTCCGCTAGTCTGACTGAACCTGTTCTACTACTCTGACCTATGTATTTGACCTGACAATGATTGCAGGCAGGGTGCTAGATAAACTAAATTGTTTTGTTTAATTGACTCCACAGGATTGATCCTTTAACCGACAAAGCTTGTTCCCAATTGAGTTTGTGGATGGTGTGAATGCCAGCCATTTTTATTTCTGCCTGCCTTCATAATAATTCTATGTAAGGGGGGTTCCGAGGTTCTTTCTTGGCAATGGAGTACTACTTATGATTTAAAGGCTTTGTTGTTGGTGTTGTCAATATTTTAAGCATGTTTGTCATGCATGTCGTCATCAATAATATTATTATTACTACTGTCCCTATCATTATTACTAATTTTATTTTTACATTTTCCTAAATACTTCTTGATTAATTTATCAGAGTAGTAGGAATGATTCAACACCTGTCCAGTCGGACATTTGGATAATTCTACTACCCCTACGACGACGAATAGGAAACAAAGAAAACTATAGAAACGAAAATTCCAAAGTTGTGTAACTGATATAATTGATGATATGATTATGAACAACAATGAATTGTGTTCGAAACCTCGTCATTCAGTACACAGTAATACTGTTTCACTCCCTGTGTGCGAGTGATATATCTAATAAACAAAAATAATATGGAATTATATACTACCACAGTGCTGCCCAAATTTTACACCTATATTAATTCCATAATATTAACTAAAGTATCATATATTTATACAATTATGTATACTGCTCATCACTTATTTCCACTTACTAACAGCTGACAATTAACGCAGCTTATTGTGTATGTGTGAGTGAGCTGATGATGTTGCTATGGCTGTTGAAACCTCGTGAGGCTGTGTGTAGAGTTCGAATTTATTATTCGTTTCTGAAAAAATGAGCTCCTCAAGTTATATTTTGTAAAGATTGAATTTGTTTTAACTTTGATCAAAGGAGTGAATTCAATTTAGAGAACCATTGGAAAACAATCAGTACTAGACAGTAGTTTCGTCCTATTATGGGACTCTTCAGTAGTACGCCCCAAAAACCTCACTGTCTAGGAATGAACACAGGACCTTCAGATTACGAAGCGAACATGTTAACCATTAAAACAATTGGAACAGAATCTGACTGCCTGTCATTTCAAATTTCTGCCAATTTTCAATGTATAGCGCGTCTATCAGCCATTGTCATTTGTGAGTACTTGTCCTTTCACGAGGCTTGGTGGATCCTACCGTCCACAACTCTTCGATAAGACTGCAAGTGATTTCATGCTGTATGTCAGTTGGCAATAGGCTGAAGAGTCCCAAACTAGGGTGAAATCCATGTCTAGTACTTCTTAGGTTCTAGTCCTTCCTTAGCTGATTTCAATTTGCGGTCTAGTTTGAAGTCGAGGATACACTGGCTGAATATGTCTGAATGCAGAGTGGCAGGAACTTAACACCCATGGTTTCGGATGCTAATGAGCCAGAAGAGATCATATTTTAAACTCCTTCCGATGAATCCTAAATAGGAAATAAAAAACCTACTTCGTGGATCCTCCTATCAACCAAGGCAATCTGAGTGACATCAACTTTTAACGACACTTGAAAATTCATATATAGGAAAGTATTTAAAAATGTCAAAATAATTGTCTGAAACTTTCAACATTTTTACTTGTAAATATTTGATGTTTCACTTAAACAAAAACAACAACAACAAAAATGGCACGAAACAAAATAAGGATTGAACTAAATTTGAAAATTTAAAAATATTGTGTCTGAAATGATGCCTATGATCGGTGTCATATGACTGATTATTATTTGTAAACAATAAATATCTTATGTAAGAACAACACAGTTGAACGAACAACTACAAATACTACAAATTCACATGACAATTGAACATAAAGCCTTATGTTTATATGGTAAATATTGGGTGACTAACACTGGAATCCGCTAGAATGCACATTTCGTCCTATTCGAGGCTCTTCAGTGGGAGGAGGTACCTGCGATTCCTATTGAGTGACTGATGAATAACGCTCCCAGTGAAACTTACTTAAACAAATGGACAAAAACTATTTTGATTGGACACTAGTCAGTGTCTAGTGTGATGTGTCTAGTCCTCCGTGTTTGGTGCAGACTTAATTCTATCAGTCAGTCAGGTTTGCAATGTGGCCACTATTCTAGGTAGCTTGCCATCACGGTGCACATTGATTTGATGATATTAGATACTTGGAGGCAATCGACCACAGGAAGCGCTACCTGACGTAGGTTTCGTGCTAGTTGGCACTCACACCAATCAGCAAGTCGTATCTGCAGCCTCGAATGAACTCATGTCCCTTCTGAGATTCGACGCTGCGTCACCCATTGAATACTGCAGTCAGAGACGTTACCACTGAGGAGCTATTCGAGCTGGCTCGCGATTGAACTCCTGTAGGACTGTAGTGGGTATTTCGATTGAACACTAGTAACTAGTGTGACAAAAACTATGTTGGCCGTAGTGAAATGAAGATTTGGTTAGCTATTTGGTCTCATACTTTAAGAGTGTATCAAGGTCACTAACCCTGAGGATGTCGATTGAAAAGCCTGCCTACATCATAAATTTTCATTTGAATCTTTATTCATCAATTTCCCGTTACACTGTTATTGGTCTACAGTGGTTCATTGGTAGAATTCCTGGTAACTATACGTAGGGTTCAAGGTTCGACTCCCGGCCGACGTATACCCTAACCTTTTTTTATCTGATAGTAATCTCAATAAAAACAGGAAGGCTGGGACTAAAACAAGCAACCCCAGCTCGCAGAAAACACAGCTGATGATGAAACTTCAGAGCTGAAGCTTGAAACCCTGTGTTTCACTTGGAACGCAGTGGAATAAATGAATAACGAGTACACATTTCATATGATAAACTAAACTAAACCGAATTTATGTAACTTGGAACTTCGCTGAGAAATGCAGTAATTCCAGTTGCCACACTTCATAAACACACACACAAGGGTCGGAAAATCAGAAAAATGCAAATAAATTGTAATAAAGCGGGAAATATATCTGAGAACAATTACATGGAGAATAATAAGGATTTAGATGGGTCTGGGCAATCACAAAGAGCAACTTCCGAGGAAACCTCTCATGCCTGTCAAATGTCTTCACTGCAAGAGAAAGCTGGGTCAAATCAAGATACAACAGAAGGGTCCGTTGACGTCGTCATCATAGACTTCAGCAAAGCCTTCGATAAAGTTCCTCACAAAAGACTACTCATGAAGGCAGCTTACTAAACTGAACTAGGGAATTCCTCATGGATAGGAGGCAGAGGGTTGGGATCAAATCGAAACTCTCCCCTTGGACAGCAGTGCGTGCCACAAGGCACGGTACTCGGACCTCTCCTACTTATTTTGTATATCAATGAGTTATCTCTGCTCATCGACTCCCCTATGGTTCTATACTCGGATGACTTAAAAATCTGAAGAGAGCTGAAGGGAGACAGGGATACGCTCACGTTGCAAGAAGACGTCAACAAACTGTCAGAGTGGTACAGAGAATGGATACTCTCGATCAATTTAGCGAAATGTGCAACCATACGCATCGGACAAGCAAGCATCAGCTCCTACGAAATGGAGGGAATAAAATTAGACTCAGTTGAGACTCATTTGTATTTAGGTGTCATAGTAAGTCACAATGTAAAAACTACAACACACTGTCAATCAGTGGCTGCAGGTAGTTTTAGATCCTTATGGGCAATACACAGAGCCTTTACTAGAATCACCAGAGATATGCTCACCAACTTATATACATCTCTGGTGAGGTCAAGACTAAACAACTGTGTCCAGACAGCCAGTCCTTATCTTAAAGGGGACTCACATATTCTAGAAAGTGTTCAAAGGAAGGCAACACGTATGGTTCTCGGCATGACTAATTTATCATACGAGGATAGACTAGACAGTTTAAATCTCTTCTCCCTGTCATACCATGGGCAAAGAGGAGATTTAATCACAATGTTTAAAATTTTAAACAATGACTACGGACCTAATCTATTCTCTCTTTTCCTTCCCACCAGGTCGGAACAACTTAGGGGACATAGCAGGAGAGTTCAAAAGCCAGTGGGAAACCATACTGATGTGGAGTACTGGTTCTCACACCGAGTCATAAACTCTTGGAACCGACTCCCAGAAGAAGTGGTGTATGCAACCTAAACTGATTCATTCAAGAAGGGTTTAGACAAGCACATGAATTTAATAGAAAAGGACCGACATAGGCTCCAAACCTTCTATTCTCAACCAATAAATCTGAATCTTATCGGCACCAATGATAGCGATTTTGAGCAATACCTTTACTGGCTCTGGATTAAAGATCCGATACTCAAACAAACCAATAATCTATTTCCCGATAAATATGCATAAGGAAATAGTAATACTTTGGACTCGCGTGCTAAGAAGACTGTCGAATGAAATCATGCATCAGACAGGCCCTCGAATAGAGCCCCAATGGGAACTGACAGTTTGGACGTGTGTCAGAAAGTGATACGGACAAGATCACGTGAGGACGAAATGAAATCTTATAGGAAATCATGGAGCCAACGAAGATAGACTGGAGATAACAGAGTGAATTGGAGATATGCTGCTGAAACTGCTGTATGTTCAATTTGGAATCAAAGCGAATAATAATAATACTGGCAAAGATATAACTAACAGTCTCTAGCCATTGGCTCTTAGTGTCTAGAGGACTCCAGCCAATCAGATTTCACACTTATCTGCGCTCAAAGGCTTCCTGAACCAATGCTGTGTTTTGATTTGACCAAACCATAACTCTTTTCTAACCTAGCCTTATTATGGTGCTACGATACAGACACTGGCTTCCAACGGAATATTATTCTCACACAGTAAGAATCATTGTCGATGTTAACATCTGAGAAACTATTCCCACATTTCAATACTGCATTGGCAACAAAATACGATATAGAGGTTAATTGGTGGATGGTGACTAGCGGTGGAATCCAGGATAACGCGCATTTCGTCCTAAGTGAAACTCGTCAGCCAGTAGATGTGCCTACATCCCACAATGAGTGATGATGTTCCCACCGAGGCTGGAACCCAGCGCCCATAGTTTCAAACACCAAAGTGTTATCCACTAGACCACTTTGGCCACAAGAACCACCTCTTGTACAACGGGTCATATTAATTATTGAATTGAATTTTAGATTTTCTCGTCGTTTGACTGGACTGAAGTGCTCGGTCCCAGGTTGGCATGTCAGCTTCTTGTGCAGATGCTTCGACGATGTCTGGGCATGTAATTAGAAAAAGCCGACAAGCGCCTTAGAAATGCTGTAATAAGAGCATTCCCTGCTGCCGATTTAGGTTGTATCTTCAAAACCACTCCCCTTTTGCGTTCGGGAGTAAAAGATAAACTACCCAATTTCGCCTCTTTCATGTGTATCTACCAATTTAACTGCTCCTGTGGAGTCAGTTACATAGTCCATACAATTAGTCGTGTTTCTCGTCGGATTTCCGAACATCACCCTGTGTGATTAAACAAAGGACAAATAAAATCTATTCACAACGCTATTCTATCTCATCTTGTGAATACAGAACACAAGATTGATGTTAACCATGCTTTCAGGGTCATATACCGCATACGTACGAATCTCAATTTTGCCTTAAGAGTTCGACTACTAAATATTGCTGAAGCTGTTGGGATCCATATTAACAAGCCTAATTTGTGCATCCAAAAGAAGTTAGTTCAGACATTATCCTTACCTTGGCCATCTGGGTTTGAATGATCCTCAATTTTTGTGGAATTTTCCTAATTTTAGTTGATATTCTATTCGCTATTATATCTTTATTATTATTATTTAAGCATCTTTAATGAACTGTAATTGCACTGATCATACTTTACAAATCAATATCATTTTTTTTAAAAGAACACGAATATTGTTATTGACTACTAATCTATGTATATAATTGTAGAGCAAGAAGAGGAATTTACCGATAAGGATATTCTTTGCTCAATCATTTTGTGTTTCATAGATGACTGTGTGATTTATCAAAATAAAATCTTATCTGTAATGGAGAATACGATATATCTGCTTGAACATTCTATTTCATGTCGTTTGATGTAAACCAAAATCACACGCTCAGTGATGATTCGTTAAAGAATATAAACTGTACAGATATGAAGAGCTGTTTGATCATTTGAAAATATACCTTGGCTTCCTTTGTCTTGCCTTCTGTTGTTACATTTTGAAGAATACCTCCCAGGATCTTCGGCTTCAAATTGGGAAATTTTATCTATCACAATGTTGACTAACCAATGTCATTGGTTCTAATGACAATCTTTTTCGTGGGAGAAATGATTAGTACTAAACGTAACACTGAAAACGGGATAACTAGTCAACTAAATTGAACAAATCTATGAATACAAACCGATTGAAAATTGATAACCCCTAGAGCTGCTTACTTCTACCGTTTCAGTCAAAATTTTGCTAGTTGCATATGGAATTAGATCATTATGTCGGAAGTTAGTTACCTGAAACACAATCCCAATGCAACAGGCCACGAACGACACACTTGTTGTCGAAGGATCAGTAACACTACTAAGATCCCTAAGTTGAAGCAGGCGAGATGGGATTTTAAACCGGTATCTATTGGGTGAAAGTGAATTGATTAAGATAACCAGCCATTCAGTCGCTAACCAAAACGATAAGTATCTGTGCCTTTCACTAGTACTTGCCCCCAATTATCTAAAATCAATTCACAAGAATTGTACTGGATTCATCAATGACTTCCAACATATTTTACACTAAAACAGCGTCTATAACAGTATCGTATTCCTCAGTTGAGTAATCTGTATATCTGCTTGAATAGATACAGATCGATAATTAGACCTCCTCAAATGCTTCGGAAAATGATGTCTTTTCGTCGTCTAGCTTGAAATCAGTTCATTTTCAGAAAATCAATAAATAAAAATTAGTCTTCTTAAAGAAACAAAAACCATATTTTCTGCTAAAGCAATTGAAATCAAGCATTTCAAACCACACTTATGCATACAGAGAAAGAATTGTATTGATTTGTCATTCATATTAGTGGCTGGCTGGCTGGTTTCAACATAGAACTATGCACCGATGTGCGGCAGTTCAAGTTGCCACACTCCATGTGGCACACAAAGGAAGAGAAGAAATGCAAAATAGAGACAGTAGACAGGGATATGAGACAAAAGGAATGGTAATAACGAAGAACAATATGGTCTCATTGGAAATCATAAGTCACAAGGAGTGGATGCATCTGCGCCAGCCAATGAGAACGATGAGTTTGGGCCATATCACCAATTGTCTCCAGCCATTAGTGTTTACCGTCCCGAGGACCCCAACCAGCAAGTCAGGAAGTCTGCACAAGCCTCCCTACGTGGCTGGCTTAAACTAACTTTTGTGGATTTCACTGACTGATGAAGCCACGTTTTGTTTTGACCACAACAAGCTGTCTCTTTATCAGCCTGACTCTATATCAGCTAACATTACTTGTCGAGGAAGGCGATGACTAGGCATGCATGCGTAACACATGTTCTAACCATCTCAATCGATGCAGATGCTTCACAACCTCGTCGATTGATTGCCCTCCTTACCCAGGGTCACTCGACAGAAGCCTAACATCAATATAGCTCCCCCTATTGTACCAACTAACATGGAAGATAGAACGCAGACACCTAGGATCAAAGACGGTTAACCTTTTCATGTCCTCTACTCCCAGTGGTCAGGTCTCACAGCCATACAGGAAGACAAAGCGGACTGCTGAGCAGTACAAACGCCCTTTCGTTGGCAGCCAGCCGGATATCATGTCTACTAAGCCAGAGATGGCGTAAACTGGCAAAACTAGCCTTCTGTATCCGTGTTGAGATTTCGTCAGTGATCAACCCTCTGGCACTGGCTGATGCAACTTCCCAAATAATTGAAGTGGTGAACATGCTCTACTAATCACTTCACTCCCTTTTTCTAAGCTAGGAGTCGATGTAGTCCAGTCCAGTTCAGTAGCATCATATTACATTTGACAGAGGGAGTGAATCGCAAGCCGAACATTCTCAGACTGCAGCTCAAGGTATTCAGAAGACTCTACACTTTGTCAGCGTCTTCATCTAGAAACAGAATTATATCATTTGCATATTACAAGTCAACGAGATTATTCCCTGATGGTAACAAGTCAATCCCTGAGTTTCTGAAGTCAGTTAGGGTTAAGTTCATTAGTACATCTATGATGAAACCGATTAGAAATGGGGATAGTGGGCATCCCTGTCGGACACCACTACACTGGTTGTCACCACTTCAGATGACAAATCGCCGCAAACTCTCACCTGTCTGGCTTTACGAGTTCGAGTAGAGTGCCTTGATCAGTGCAATGTATTTTCTCGGCATTCCTTTTTACAGCCAAGCATCACCATAATACCTCTCGGTCGACAAAATCGAATGCCGCGTTTAGGTCAAGAAATATAACGATTGTTGGGCGCCGACGGTAAGTATGCCTACGTTCCAGAATCTGTCGAAGGGTGAAGATATGATCAATGCACCCTCTTTTTGGTCTAAAGCCTGCCTGGTTCTCTCGTGTTTGTGCCTCCCAAGCATCGCTTAGTCTACGCATTATTATTGAGTCTAGAACTCTAGATACCATATTAGTCAAGCTAAACCCCTGTGATTATTGCAGAAAGACTGGTCTCCCTTCTTGTATATCGGGATAATCGATTACACCAACCCGACGGGACTTCCTCTGATTCCCAGACACTGCCTAGTACCTTAGTTAATGCAGACAGCAAACTGTCTCAGCCATCATATTAGGGGTTTCAGTTCACAGAGCAGGCTTTCAATTTTATGAACTATATATAACCTTCTTGAGTAGCTATGTAAACCTACAAGCTAACACCGTTTATTAGATTTTACTGTTTTCTGCCTTCTCTCCCCCTCACAGCCTCCTTTACTACTTTGAAAGGCATGTAAATTGCGATAGCTTAAACTAAAAATTGTAATGCTTATATTTCTGACTCGTTGATTTTATAATGTTTTCCTTGCTACTATTCAAACATTGAAGTATACTATGATTATTACTTATAACCACTGTCATTTCAGTTAGTGGTGTGCAGTTGATGAGAGCCTGTGAGATAGAATGATGATATCATTATATAATGTAAATCTGGTCTTAAAGAAATTAACCAAGTGAACCGAATGTATGAAAATTAATCGAATGCTTATCTGTGACTAACTACAGGATGAAATTTTCCTGGAGTTCTGCTGGGAAGTCGTACTCAGTGGAGTCCACGAAGCTAGGTGTGTGAGGAAAGACACTCATTGAAGGCTTTGGGCGTTAATGGAGCTATTCATCGCAAACTGACAAGAGTTAGAATTCACGTGGCGTTGGAGTCTGTCTTACTGGATAAATCGTTAACGAGTTCGCCATATGGCCGAATAGTCTTTATTTCTACCACTGATGAGGTAGTGCTGAATTACTGAAAGGTACCAAAATAGAACAAAACAGATGTCCAGCAATCCCTGGATCTCATCGACTGTCTAACTCGTGTTAGTCTATGATCGTTCAGTAGCAGAATTGTGTAGATATACCGCAGAAGTCAAACCCTTCATTAAACAAATATGATGGCAGTTGGCAGTTTGACTAATTTCCAGTAATAGACCTCATCACAAATCAAACATTGTAAATTGATAGAATTGAGAATGCATGAGTCATTCGATTCTGAAACAGCGTCTACATATTAGGTGAATTTGCTCATCTCATAGCATAAATGCTCTGAATTCGATATCAGGAAGTATTATGGATGTATTCTAGCAAGTCAACTCAAGTCAAGATACGCATCTGTTCAAAGGTTTTCCGATTTTCAATGACTCTCTTAGAGATATTGACTTATGACAAGATCTGACCTACATAAATAATGTATTTATGTAGATTTCTACAAGTGAGGGACTTTATTTAAGAATTCTTATCTTCTGTAAGCACAGAAATTGACCAGCAAAATTGATTTTTGAATGATTACTCTCTCTATGTACATATATCACTATTATTGGCATGAACACTTCTATAATCTAAATGTATTCAAGGTTAAGAATTGTTGGCTTAGCGGAGCTGAAATTGACTTTTAACACCTGAATAGGCATATTAATATATGTGTAAAACTTAGGCACTGTGGTAGTAAGTAATTCCATATCAGTTTGTTTATTAGATGTATCACACACAGTGAAACAGTATTACTATTTACTGGATGACACAGTTTCGAACACAATCTATTATTGTTCATAATCATTCCATCAATTGTAATCGCACGACTTAGAAACCTGAGTTGTATAGTTTTCTTTTTTTTCTCCTATTTGTCGTAGGGATAGTAGAATTTTCCAGATATCTGGGTGGACAGGTGTCGAATCATTCCTATTACACGTGTTTCCAATTGATTCGATAAACAAAGCTTCTGTTGACATCAATCTCTCCCTCCACCCTGCTGTCACATTAGATTTTAAAACTGTCATTCTATCCCATCCAACTTATTGTATGGTTGTATGTAAGTGCATGCAGTGAGTGCTATCGCTGAACTATTCTCTAGATTTCTTAGCTTATTATTTGGGTCAACTAATCTAGATTTCGCTGCTAGGTTTTTATGCTCGGCTATTCTGACTGACTGCGCCCGTTCTACTACTCTGACCTATGTATTTGACTTGACAATCATTGCAGGCAGGGCATTAGATAAACTAAATTGTTTTGTTTTAAAGGCTCCACAGGATTGATTCTTCAGCCGACTAAGCTTGTTTCGAATTGAATTTGTGGGTTTTAATGCCAGCCACTTTTATTCCTGCCTTGTTAGGGATTCTGCGTAAAGTGGTTTCCGAGGTTCTTTCCTTGTATAGAATTAATATTGATGATTTAGACACCTTATTGTTGGTGCTGTCTTGCGCGTATTTGACATACATGTCGTCATTAGTATTATTATTATCACTGTCACTACTATCATTATTCATTTCATTTTTATTTTCACATTTCCTTACATATTTCCTGACTAATTTATCCGGGTAATTATTAAGTTTCAAGGCTTCGCTTTTATGTATTACTTCCTGTCTTAGATTTATCATTATCATTAGATTTATTATCTTAGATTTATCGATTTGTACTACTTAGTTTTTGTGCTCTATTATAATAATAAATAATACTGTTTCACTGACTGTGTGGTATATCTAATAAACAAACTAATATGGAAATCTGAATAGGCAGTTTACTCCACAATAATATCAACTTTATTGAATAAAAACTTTTGTTATTTTTATTTATTATTCCCTTCTGGTCCCTAGTGGAACATAGGGCTTCAACAGCACATCTCAATTTTGTCCTGCTCTCCGAAGTCTTTTTCAGCTGGCTTCACAATCGCCCATAGTCCATGATCTCCTCCTGACATCACCTCCTCCATGTCACCCTCGGATCAACACTCCACTTGTCGTTTCCTATTTGGATTCCACTAGAACAATAACTTGACACGCGATGTTATTCTAAGGTTTCCTCAGAGTGTGTCCAATCCATCTCCGTTTCTTTCAGCCTATTTGCTGAGCATTGGATCCTTGATTGGTTCATTCTCAGAGTTTCACATTGCTGACTCTTTCTGGCCGGCCATCTGATCTTTAATATGGAGCCAGCTAATAGGGAAGCTGTTACTGAAAGTCTGCAGTGGTCCGTTTGAAATTCTGGTTAAGTTTCTCATATCCAATATAGAAATGGTTCACATTGGTGTTAAAAATCCGAATTTTGTTGTTTACACTGATTACAGAAGATTTCCAAACCGATTTCACAGTGAAGGAGGTCTGTTTTACCTCTCTGATCCTCATTGGCTTCGACATCCTCATCCGTGCTGCTTGCGTGTGGTTGAAACAATCAGCGCTTTCTAGATAAATGAAGCAAGTGACCTCTTTCAAATTTCTCCCCTTGATAGTCATTGGTGCTTCTTGCTATTGGGTGGTTGGTTGTCTTCGTCACCTTTGTCTTCTTTATCTTCACTTGAATTCCTGTCAGCTTATTGATTTGCACCTGTAAGTCTTCTAATTTATGCGGCATTAGACATAGCAGCATCACGGTTACTTAAGAAATCAATTCGGAGATCGTGTCAATGTCAAAGATGATGCAAATGCTAAAAGATCCCTATTCATCCACTCTGTGAGTTCATCAGTTATAAACGTTGACATAACGTCCTGAATAAGTGAGGTAGTTAATACACCAACTCCTTAAACTTCAAGTCAATCCAGATCAGTCCTTTTCGGTATCATCTTAGATTTTTTTGAAAAAGAGTGAACCATACACCAAAACTCACTAAGATTTCAGTTCTGCATGTTCAGAAGACTTTGCATTTTTTCAGCACCTTCAGAAGGACCAGAAGGACTACATTATTCGCATCGAGGATGCCATCAGTGAGTTCCTGACAGTTAAATACTCTCGATTTTGAAAACCTTACTTTATATTGCCCACAATAATTTGCTGTCTTACTAAAAATATCAGTCTCTAAGTGAGTATTTAAACAAAGTTTGATGTAAATGAAGTGACTTCTTAAATTTTAAGTCATGATAGTCGAAAATAGACTACTGCACAGTTTGAGTGATTTTAGCAGAAAACATAAAGTACAAGTAGCTTAAGCTTTCATTCTCCACATATACCACATAAAGGTGGCGAAAAAGAGATTTAAATTAAGTACAGTGAATAGAATTGTATGAAAGAAAGAACAATTATGTGGATAATAATGGATATGGCAAGTCAAAATACCATTAAGAAAAACTTTGAATCATGTCACCAACAGTCAACGGTTCAGAGGTAGAAGGTTCATCAGCCACATGTCACGTTGTCCGAGGCCCGGTCCCCGACCGATGCACATCTAAACCTCCTTAAGATGGTATTAAGGCCGGTAAAGAAGGAAGGTTGGGCATTAGGCTAGCAACCATAGCTACTGATATGTCAAAGCTGCCGACGGAAGCCCAATGTTCCACTCGGAACACAAAGGAATACAATTAAAAATCACCAACCGTTTGAAGCCATTGATTCTTGGTGTCTAGAGGACCCCATTTAGTCAGTCGATCAGTCAGTCTACACCGAGTGTATCTATGATAGCTTTATTGTGACTATTCACATTTGTTTTCAGTCATTATTATTGAAATGATCAAGTTTCGATGTGAATTCAGCCCATGTGTTTATAAGGTGAAGAAGATAAGCGTGAGAAAGTTGCATGGCTGCTGTGATTATTTTCGACCACTGAAAGCTCCACCTTCATGAACTTGAGCCAAAGTATACCACTATCCAAAACACGAAATTCTACTATAATTAGACTAATGGAGGTGCCTTTTTATTTGACGGACTATTTTCATCCTTGTACACTGGTGGTTCAAAGGTAGAATGGTAGCTGTAACCCACACTAAACTCTTTGAGCTCAACTGCTAGTCAACTCATTGTTAAATGCTACCCAGCTGGTAGTAACCCAGAAAAATGTGAAAGGTTTCAGAGAGGTGTGACCCTAGTAACCCTCTCCTTGGAAAGTTGAATGACATCCTAATTATTGCTGAAACTTCAAGGCTCGAATGAAGAGAGTTCTCATCCTTAAGTTGAAAATAAAATGGGCTCCTAGTTTATCAGAATTCTGATAGAGTAAATTTTTAAGTAGAATATGACCGTCAACTTGGTTTTGACACTTTAACTGGTCAACTTATCTACAAGCTATCTAGAGTGTAGTTGTTTCGATCTATAGTCATAAATTTCTCAAAATTAGTGATTATATAAGAGGAAAACCAGCATGGTATATATGTGATGTAACAGCAGTATATAGATTATACATTGGAGGAATATAAAACTCTAACCTGATAGCCATAAGCACAAGTGGTGAATGTGCTTATAAACATATTAAAATACTTCAGTTCAACCATGAAACGTGTACTTCTTTATAGTTATCGTGAACTAAACAGTCGATGAAGACAGGACTTCAAGTGAACATGGATAAGATAGAGGTGATGAAAGTACCCAGCAACCGACCAACCAATCAACAACAACAAGTACCAAACACCGTCAAAGGGAGAAATCTAAATAAATTTACCTCTTTCAGTTATCTAGCCAACATCGTTTCTACTACAGGCCAGTAGCACGGATGAGAATGTCAAAGGTATTCAGGATCGGAAAAGCAAGACAGACCTTCATTACTTTGAAATCAGTGTGGATTGTACTCAGTATAAAAAATAAGATTCAACACCAATGTTAGTTCTTCCATAAGTGTCAAAAACTTGGCGCGTCGCGGAAAGCACTTCCAACAATGTCTGCCCAGTTCCCTTGATACTGAAAGGATGAGCAACTAAGAACTCTGATGGCGAACCAACCAAGGACATATCGTTCAACAAATATGCAGAAGCAAGTGAAGACTGTTGGGATATATGGTGTGGAGACAGTAGAGTATCATCATGCGCCAGGCCTACTACTAAAGGTCAAGTAGAATACGAGGAGATGGGCGTCATTTTGAGTATGGCAGGGAAGAAATCATGTGAAGAAGAAAAAAAGAATATACGCAATTACGAAACCAGCTAAAAATGATTTTAGAGGATAGAATGAAACGCGTATATTCTGCTGAAGCCCCATATTTCACTACAAATTCACAATAATAATAATAACAAGAATAATAGTATTAACCAGAATTAATTTACACATCTAAAGGAAGCACTTACTTGTTCTCTTCCATCAAAACTTCCAGTTGTAGATAACATTTGTAAAAGACCATTATATGTATCCATAGATGGTTTTAAAACGAATACACCAGCATTGAAACAATCTGGCCAGAGTGTATCAGGAGCTGCTGACAATTCAGGTCTATCAAATAATTCGTCTATGTTATCTAATACCTAAATTCGTTAAAAACAAATTATGATGTTTCAGACAATTCTTAAAAATGTTAAGTAATGATTAGTCTATGAAATGAGTGTTTAGGAAGACTGTTGTATAATCTAATATTTACAAATAGAATGCAGTGTAAAAGTTTTCTGTTCCGCCATCAATTTGAAGTTAGTCAGTCAGTTCTCAGTAACCCTTAATATCTAGAGGTTGTTAAAAGAATGCGCATCATTTAGCAAAGCGTCGAACCAACTAAAATATCAGATATATAGTAAAATGTTAACGAAATGTCATACGTGAATATCAAATGTACAATAAAATCAGCCTCACCTAATACCCGAAAATTATGTAACCAGGAGAAATTTACTTGAGCTTTTCCCACTTACTTAAAATGGAAATCTTATTAGAAAGCCAAAAAATAGTGTGGATGACAATAAGAAAGATACTGAATGAGATAAACACGTGCAAACATGTAAACCGAAACCTTTGAGTATATAGGATCTGAGAAATAATAGTGATTTCAGATATCCAGAAAGAAAACACTAATATATGTATCGCAGCTTCCTCTTCTAAAATTGCCAAAGCTTATGGTTTATCAGTTGCAATATACTTATTTTTAAAGATTATAAACAAGTAGCATAATTAATTATGAATAAATGGCTGTTTAAAACACTATAATATAGTTCAAATATACTACGAGTATCGCTTAAACCTTCATTCATGTTTCTCACTTCATGCTCGAAAATATGCCTTAAATCAATGCTAATGAAATTGAAATAGGAGTGTTCATAGTGTTTTCAAAGCCAAAAGGCAATGTGAGTTACCGACTTTTGTTTCAGGATAATAAATCACTACCAAAAGTCTTATCTTGGCTTGTCATCATAGATTAATGTAAAGCATACTGTTTTTCACATCTAAGATAGAATAAAGTTTTTATTCTGCTACCAAACAATAAGATTCATTCTGTTCATTACTTAATTATGATACTAAGTCTGTAATAACCTGACTTCTGGGGCCGGGAAATGCACATGAATAGAATAACGTTAGCTGAAAATGTACTTAAAATTCCAATCTTCACGCTACTAGGTTTATGCTCTACCGGGTGAAGTAAGCGAAAAAATTGAAAGCTAGTATTTATGAGTAAAATGAACATAGTTGATGTTTGTTCACTTAAATAAACCGCAGAAAAATGCAAAAGGAAATAAAAAAGGTCCTTTACCAAGGTATCTGCATCCATAAATACTGCCTTGTCAAACTCAACAAGACTCCAAGCACATATTTTTGTAAAAGTTGCAGTTAATTCTTTGCGATTACCAAGAAAAGGGTTATTCCAGTCTTCAGGAGCGACGGGCTGTACTTCAATCACATTATCGTAATACAAGGGTAAAAGTGATCTGAGAAAATATAAATGACAACGTTAACACGAAACAAACCTCATTTTAGGTGTTAGAGCTGAAGTCACGAGGATAGTGAGTTCTTTCTTAGTTTCTGTTTGTCTGAGGGAAGCTCCCAAAACCAATGCGCCCACACAGTATTCATCATTTGTTGCCAAAGTGATGAAAGTCTCCCTTACCATATCCACCCAGTTATAACTTATCACATTAGCTTCACGAATTGGACCTGACACACCCGTTAGTACAGCTAATATGATGCATTAAAACAAATATACGTGACCAGATTTGAGTGCAAATTCTACCTCTAAATCATAAGGTACTGAAGGTTTATAATTTTTAAGTCATGATCTGATAAAAAGTAGCGTGCTAATGCATGAGAAAAATTAGCGGTTGATCTTTAATTCTTGAATTGTGACTGTCAAACTTAGTACATAGTTGAAAGAAAAGAACTGTAGGCACACTGCTGAAGTACCCAAATTGATGAATGATGTTGGTGAATAAAGCTGAGTATGAAATTGTACATGTGGAGTTTGCAAAATTTAAATGAAGCTTTTTCTTTAACTGGGCTAAAATCTCTCCTATTTAGAATTCCTAGTGAGGCAAGACGTAAAATCCCTAGTTCAGGATCATCACATTGAAATCGTGACTTAAGAAGCACTTGGCCAATGCATACAAGCTCTACAGGAATCCACTGGCATGTCTGTTAATTTGCAATTGGTTATGTGACTTCAGCTCTATGGTTTACCGTTTCCAGATCATTAAGGATGGTACAACTTAAGCCTACTTTAATCCCATGGGCAGAGTGTACTGTAGAAATCCGAGCTCACTTTAAATTATATAATGCTGATATAATGTATTCCGGAAGATGATTCCGCTAGTTCGCAATTAACTGTGAGAATCGAGTTTACAATCGTAGATAATCCCGATGTGAAATCTTTGCAAGTGGCTAATTCTAGAGGAGAGAAAAGACAGGATAAATCGCCATCTGGAGCACAACATCACAGAGCCTCAGCCTTACCAGCTAAACCGACTGAGCATTCACCAAGTAGAAGAGCTACATATAGGCTTTAGGGACGCCCGTTTCTAGATAGGTAAATAAAGGTGTTACACCGATTTCTGGATTCACAATATTGTGACCGAAACGTGGCGTCCCAACGGAGATGTAAGGGTTCCACAGCTTTCACCTATTAAATAGGAACTTCGTAACCGGTTTGTCTTCCTACTGAGTACGATTGTTCAACTTGCTAAGAACTCTTCACGTGAGACTATTCCAAGTTTTTATTTATCACCAATTCAATCACTGGGAAATTTAGCTAAAGAGCATCTCTGAAGAACTGCAATATCCACAGTGCAAGTCAGTTGGACGTTATGATCTCTGAACACATCGTGCACTTATTCATCCAATTTTCGGAATATCATAGAGGACATTAGAACACTGCATAATCATAACTAATGAAAACTGCTCCTTTGGCTTATTAATATCCAGATATATCGCCTCCAGAATTTTGTTCCGAACCTACTCTTTTGAGAAGTTTATCTCACATTTGCAAATAATTAGCCACCTAGTTTGGAAGAAACTTTTACATAAGTCCTTTATTTTGTGATATGAAAATATCAGAGTTCATTTGCTGGATAATAGTCTTTTCGTGGTCCGTACTTCTGAATTTGTAACTTTCGTCCGTCTTTTTTATATATATGAACACTACGACCCACTAATGCACCTTCAATAGCTATTCGGTGTCTCTAGTCACTCGATATATTATTTACTTAAATATCTGGTTTCTCTTTTAACCCATGTTTCACCTGAAAACATTATAATCTGTATACAACAGCGATCCAACGTAATAAATGTATATATTTTGTAGGCGCCCTCATCATTCTACATTTTGCATGAACCCAAAAATGTCCCTGTTTCGCTCTCAGATCTGCGTGCAGTTATTGAACAAATTGAACTGGACCTTATCGAAATCGGGTGTATGTTGGACTTAAATGCAAATGAAGTTACTAAGCAAATTATGTCCTCTCCCAACGTTCTAGTATGCAGTCTGACTTACACTTACTTAATTAGGTGTAGATAAATGTAAGACTGGTTCACCTGCCCCATGGTATTCAAATTCAGTAGCACTAACTGTGCAGCGAAATTCCTCTTGTTTAACAAACGTACCAGTCCATCGATGTCTCATAGTAAAATTAAACTTACTTTTTATCTAACCCCATACCAGTGACACAGTCACGTAAGTGTATCGAATATCGCTAAAACCTATCTAGCCACAGAACTTCCAAAAGAAGCTATTGTCCTCTTAACTGTAGGTAAACTATCTATAATAATAATATATTCTCATTTTGTACATGAGGGACCCCAGTTCACAGGCATCATCATCATGACAAACTACATATACGATTACTAAGTATATTTATTAATAGTAACTTAATAAAATACATATTTTTTCCTACCTGTGCGGATCTAAGCCCATGTTTAGTTCTCGAACTATCAAAAATGCATGTTGCTGTCCTACAGATCCGGGCGATTCACATTTGCGACCACTACCATATCTACTGGTCAGCATGTGCCGCCCTCCATCTACCGCGCTTCAATGCTACTGTTAGCCAACACATCCTGGAATAGCCGTAATTGTTTCATTCTTCCTCATGTGATTGAGGCGGTGTAAGTAACAGCAAGGCAAAGAGGTGATAATATTTTATTCACATAAATTAAGCATTTACATGACTGACATACCTTTTGCACAGATCATATTTGAGAAGTGCAACTATAGAATGAACACTGTTTTATGACATAAAAATTGATAAAAAGGAAAACACTCCAGAAACTTTATAGAAAGTTTATAATGCTTACTTTTAATGAAATAAGTTATAAGATATTAGTTTTAGTCTAGTTTTCAATCTTCAATACGCCCATAGTCTGTCACTTTCACGTGGCAATTACAAAACGTTAAGTAATTGGAAGGTAAAAAGAAACATGATATACAGGTGCTAGAGTAAAACTCTTAGAATGCACGACTTACAATCATTATCGGTTAGTCAGTTATAAAGGGTTTGAAAATTTATAAAACTCCATAGTATTCGGTAAGCGCAGCATTATTTTGGTGTAAGCAGATACAAGGTTAGGGTTGTTTGGACTTAAGAGTCAACCGGTCGTGTAATTTAAGCGGACGTAACAGGACAAATAGTAACTCATCAATCACGACCGTCACTATAGCTGAGGCGAACAGGAAAATGAGAACTAAGTCGTCCAAACAACGCAACTTGCTGGTCTCCTACTGCGTTACTTAATTCCTTTGTCGTCATGGGCGTGGACTGAGCAAATCGCATGGTAGCAAAGATATTTCGGATTTCACCAAACCGATAATTACGTAGCCAGAACTTCCCTGTTAATCTAGCTTGTCTGTGTCTGACTCGTGGTCTAGGGTCTTGTATACAAGGACACCTACCCTCTTTATCCCGTGACAGTTGTATTTTCGCTGCTGTTTTCCTTTAGCAATTCGAAGCTGGCCAGAAGTTCTGATATTATTCAATCGGTAGCAGTTCCTTATAAAACTTTAAAGTCCACACGTAGTCCTCCTATTAGACTGCGCTACCGAAGACATACGCTATTCCTTTTCTGTTCATTGCATCGGTCCTACCTCACTACAGGTCCTACATTGAGTAAGACCCTTCATTCTTTCATTAATTTAAACGTTAAATGACTTCAACATTTTTCTTTGAACTCCAGTAATATGTATACAAACAGTCTGACTTACTAAAATGCGACTTAAACAACATCATCTACTTCTTTGTAATATTTTGGGTTATTGGGCTCGACAATAGGGAGAGATGAGAATTGAGTGATGCACATAGACCAACAGCTTCATCTACTTCGTATATGGTGGATTTCTGCCGTGCCAGGTGACATGTAAAACAGGAAGGCATTTCCAGGGAAAAGTTGAAGACATTACTGAATGAACGCAAGTGATGGATTGAATGCCGTAATCATTGTGTTGGGGCTGAGTAATTCAGTCAAAGCATATCGTGTATCGTACGCATGAAAGGTGTCACAATGAATGAGACAAACAAGAAAAAATTACCCACTGCAAGATAAACGCCAACACTTGTTATTTTGCTGTCAACTCCTTGCGGTTATTGTGATTTCGTTTTTATAAGTAGATAAATTCACGAAATACATACACGGTGAAAATTTCATCCTATATAAAAATCATAACATGAAATGAAGTTATTAGTATCATGATGAATACGAAGTCACACCCTCCGGAATGAAAATAGCCAATTTTTAACAAGTTGGTGTCGTCACTTTCTAGGGACTTAATGTAAGGAGGCAATTAAGAAATTTGAACATACGCACAACATTTCGCATTTGAAGATGTAACCAGCTGCAATGTGAACTACTGTTGACATCTGTGAAGCAACAATAAATTTGCAGAGGCCTTAAATCGAAACTCAACATTATGAATTTTTCAGCATACTTTTCCGTCATAGTTAAGCGAAAGAGGAGAAGTTCCAATGCTTTCACTGTGGTTACGTGGAGGAAGAGGTTATAAATGACGCTGGTGTGTGTCTGGAAGTCTGACTGTGGGTGACTAATATTTTTGAAGGCTTGACTGGTTTGTAGGGGATCAAAGAAGTTCGTCAGCTCAATTGAAACTCAGCCATTTCACCGTCAACGATTAGTTCGGATATCCGTATGGACTGAAAAAATGGTGGTCAGTTCACTTTTCAAGTAACAAGAATGCGATGGCTTCGTTGTGGTGCGATTATCTGCCCTCACGCTCTCTTCAGGTTATTGTCAATACATACATCTTCCAGCATCTGCATGTGTTATATTCCGCTTTCTCTAGCTGGCATCGTTTTAGGGGCAGTCTGGTCACCAGGTGACGTGGGTCAGGATAAGGAGTCAGCAGGTAATATGGCTGAAGCTCAGGTTTGACAGCGTTGTGAGCGTTGTATTTAGTCGAAGCCAATTGGAAGCGAGTTTAAGTTCGTTAGGGCAGCCTTACTAACTGGCTTCCCAGATATCTATGCCACATAATGTCGTGTCTTGATGTCGTAGTTTACTGTTCTAATACTGTGATGTGTTTTGTAGCCGCAGTTGATTTGTGCGCCGGTAGCATAGCGGTTGGGATTCTCGCCGACCATGTACATGGTCCGGGGTTCGATCACCTGCCGACACACGCCTGATATCATTGGTCGACCTGCAAAATTTGGGCTACCGATATCACATTCTGAAAATTCCATTCTTGTGACAAAATACGGTGTGGAATCAAGCTATAATTAAAAAATGAAAACGAAGATACTGTTAATGACCTACTTCTAGTCTATTCTATACCTACCGAGTCTCAGGACGTCATTTGTTTTATACAGAAAACAGTTAACCAGATAGCAAACTAGAGGATTCAGCGCTAAGTTGTGGCATTTAATATGTCACGCCTATAATACTCAGTCACTCCGATTCTGCCATTGAACTGGCAGTAGAAAGCTTACGATAACTGACGTGATGACACTTAAGAATTACTACGGGTTTTGTATATAATACTAATGATAAGATGATTATAATGGGCTTATTTTGATGCCGCTTCATTTGTTAACTACTTCAAGTAACTGTGGTGAGAAACTTGTGATAAGTAGATACATGTTTACTTATACCAGACAGCAACTACTGAAAATTACCTATGTACTACTTATTTGTGACAAATTTTTCATTTGCCAACTTCTCATCTTCTTACTTGTCTTACGTTGCAGGATCATTTTTGTATTAGAAATATTGTAAAGTTAGTTATTCCGTATTTCTCTTCTATTATAGCTAGTTGGAACATAATTTACGTGTGTAACACTGTAGGATGAGTAGTGATATAGTATTTGCTAAGTCTTTCATATAATATATACATATATTTATTCCTGTTTATGCAGGAACATGCCAATTGTACAGGCATGGATAAGTTATTATATAAATTACAGTTTGTTTGTTCAATCTAACATTTGAGTCAGTCAGAACAGTCTGCAAAATAGTCTGTCTGTGTAACACATAAAGAGATATAGAAATATTGTCTTCGCATTAACAAAAACCCAGACTTCAGATGAATGTGATACAAATATCTGGGAAAAATAAGGCTTGAAGTCAATTCTATACAACTTTGTTGTGAACAGCATCCGTGAGATAAAGTTTATTGATGTATTATTTTGATTCAATAATGTATTTATTCCATTTTTGTCAGCAGTCTTATCGTAGTTTTATAATAGGAAAGAAATTTGATCTTTGATACGAAAGTTAGATAAGGTAATGTTAGATTGTTTTACTGCATCAAATAGGGCCGATGTCGATTCTAGAACTATCCATTTGCGCCATTTTGCGTCAGCATGGCAGACTGTACATGTAAGTTGAGTAATACATTGAAAACTACTTGAAAACCAGTTGTTTCTTTATATCAGATCAAGAATACTCCTTGTACAGAGTGTTGGCCAGCGTTTTCAAGTGGTTGCAACGGATCGTTCATGGAATTTGAGTATGAATTTACATAAATGGTCATTTCAGTTTGGATGTTGGGTTGTTCGACCTCAACTAGGAGGTATATAGAAGATTACGCTCAGCAGGGAGATAAAGTATGTAAATATGAAAAGAACTTTATTATTTTATGTACATATAAATGTTTATAAATGTATACCATTGTATAGTAAACACTACCCATAATCTAGTTGTTTTTCATGTAATTTTGCGAAGTCTTAGAGTTTATTTAGTGTCGTAATATTTAGTAATGAGTCTAGGCGTTATAGTGTGCTAATAGCTCATGCGTTTTGGAAATAAGTGGTGCGGTGTGATTGGCATAGTCATTGGGATTAAGCAGTTCATATAGCAAGCGTTTGAAGGTTATGATAGAGTGACAGGTCCTTATTTCTAGAGGTAAACTGTTCCAGATCTTAGAGTACATGACTATGAAGAAGTTTGCGCGGAGTGCTGTCTTACAGTTTTTCCTAGATACTGTGCACGTTTGGTTACGAAGGTTGTAAGAGCCCTCCGGTAAGAACTGTATCTCCTTGCTGTCTGAGAATGATATTTTATGCAAGACTTCAAAGAAGAATGTTAGATTAATTCTGAGTCGTCCCATCCAGAGTGGGTCGATACCTAGAGTTATACACCTTGATGTGCAGTCATTTTCGCAGTCAAATCCTAGAATTTTAGACGTGAAGTATCGTTGGACACTTTCTATTTTTAGTTTGTCACTTACGCGAGTGCTGCCGAGAATAAATGGACAATATTCTATTAGTGGTCTGACACATGTTTTGTATAATATAAGTTTCGCTTCGTAGTTGTGGAAATTCCTGAGTATGCATCCCAAGAGCATCCGCGATTTGCGCGTCTGCGTTGCCGCTTGCTCAGAAAGTGTTAGGTCACTAGAGTACCTGACTCCTAAGTCAACAACATTTTGGAGTCTAGGCAAGTCAATAGATTCAAGTACCAGTTTGATATTTATTGAGGGTGCACCGAAACAGATCCAACCACATTTTTTAAGGTTGAATTTTAGGTTCCATGTGGAGGACCATGCAGTTACTCGATCTAATTCTTCCTGAACAGCTTTCTGAAAGTACCCTAAGTCATCACAGTGGAATGTGTAAGCTACTTTAAGATCATCTGCAAAGATGAATGGTTTGCCAAGTGAGAAACAGCTGCATATGTCGTTGACATATAGAGTCAATAGGAGGGGGCCTAAGACGCTACCTTGAACTACTCCAGAAGTGACTGGACTAGGTTTAGAGTTTACAGAACCCAGTCTAACTACTTGGGACCTATTGTTAAGGAATGATTCAATCCATCCTAATAATGGGTTACGTATTCCTAAGGAGTTCAGCTTATTTATTAGAAGCAAATGGTCAACGCGGTCAAAGGCTTTGGATATGTCGAAGTAGATGACTAGTACTAGTTGTTGTTTGTCTCGGCTGCTAGTTATATAGTTAAAGAAGTCAACGTGACATGTCATGCATGATCTGGATTTTAGGAATCCATGTTGGTTTGGACTTAGAATATTGCAGCTGAGCATGTGTTTGAGGATATCATCTTTAACTATTCGTTCAATGATTCTAGATACTATGGGTGTAATATTGATTGGCCTATAGTTGTTGACTTCAGTTTTTGATCCGGATTTGTGTTTTGGTACTATAAATGCCGTTTTCCATTTATCTGGATAGGTTTGGCTTTCTAGGGACATTGTAAAAATCTTAAGTAATAAAACGGAAATGTCAGAACCACCGTGTTTATAAAGATACGATGGTATACCGTCAAAACCGGCACTACTATAGCTTTCAAGAGTATTAACGGCTTGGTTAATATTAGAGTAAGTGAAATGAACTGTAGTGATTTGTTTCAGCGTTGAAGATGAAGGGAGTTCTATTTTAGATTGTAAACCGAGAAGTGGACTTGTAGGCTTAAGGTAGTTAGCTGCAAACGTCTCATTAAACAGTTCACACATGTCTGCATGTTTGCTGTATAGTTTGCCCTTGTTTATAAGGAGAGAAATTTTATGGCTTTGGCGATTCATTCGTTTCTTTAGTATTTCTGTGAGAGCACCTACTCTGGTGGTGTTGGCTAGTGCCGTGCATTCTTCATTTCTCATACGCAAGTTATGAGCTTGCGAGATGGAGCTAAGAGTACTAAGTATTGACCCTAGTGTACTAAAGTCGTGTCGCCTGAAATAACTTGTTGACAGTCTTTTCAGTTTCCTACGATCCTTTGGCTTTATGAATGTCTTTCTATGTGGGGAAAACTTTAGTGTTTGAAATGGGATGACAGCATCTAAGCATGTGTTGGAGTTATAGTAAAAGATGTCTAGAGCTTTCGAGAGGCTATCAGTATAGAAGTACTCACTCCATTCTGAGGATCTTAGCATTGACTTTACTAGAGTCCAGTCTGCCTTACTGTAGTTCCTGTAAGTTATTTGTTGTGAAGTAGGGGTATGGGTTGCATTGCTACTTGACGGAAGTGGCAGTGCACACAGCACTGTTTTGTGGTCACTCCCTGAAAACTCAGAACCTACTAGGGTAGAAAGGGGACTTATATTGTGGCAGAAGATTAAGTCTAGTACGTTATTACCTCTTGTAGGGGTTGTGACAGTCTGCTTCCAGCCAAGTATATCCAGTATGCCTAAGAACTTATCAAGTTTAGTTGGACCTGTGGGTATTTCCCAGTTGATTTCTGGTAAGTTAAAGTCTCCACATAGGATCTTATGATCGTAGTGTAGGGTGGATAATTGTTCTAGAGTATTAATAAGTTGGGTCTCGTAATTACTAAAGGTGCCAGGTGCTCTGTAGGTGCATCCAATTAATACTATTGCGTTATTTAAGTGTAAGTTAACCCATAAAGTCTCAGGCATGTTAAGTGTACTACTTTCTAGCTGTGATACAGTAAGTGCATTCAGAAAGTACATAAGACAACCCCCTCCCTTACCACCTTCCCTGTCACACCGAAAGTGTGTATAGTTATCTAAGCTTATCTCTTCATCCAGTATGTTCGAGTTACACCAGGATTCAGTGATGACAATTATAGGGGGTTTGTATATTACTGTGAGTGCTCTGAGCATCGGCAGTTTATTTAGAACGGATCTAGCATTTATGAGGATTAGGTAAAGATGAGATTTGAAATAGCATTTGAAGTACTTAAGTTCGTTAATCAGCCCCGAATGTGGTTCAGCACTCAGTAGTACTGTTTGGCATGACGACCCTATGTTAAGAGGAGTTTCAGCATCATGTTCACCTATGTCTATCGAGTTGGTGTGTGCTGTTTTCGGTGAAGAATTGAGCGTTGGAGTACTGGATGTGCTATAGGCTAAAGCATTTTTATTTTTAGTTAAGCCAGAAACGGGGGTAGGGATCTTAATTTGACCTAAACTTGTGCATGTACCAAGTGTGCTTAGTGGATGCGGGCGAACTAGACTGTTCCTACATTCATGCAAAGAGGGAGCCAGCACTAGCGGTTTAGGAGTGTTAGCATCCCTACCAGCTGTTTTTTCAACGCTGACAGGGACGCAGGGGATAAAAAATGATTGGGACCTTGTGAAGACCATGGTCTATTATTCCACCTATTGTTAGGTACTAGTGGTGTCCTTGTAAGGGTTTCGAATGTACTGCTTTGTGGGTTAGTTCCCAGCAGACTTGTACCGTATATCCGATCAAAATTTATTAGCGTGCCATACTGTGAATGTCCTGAGTTGTTGGTGGTCGAGTTCTGACTATTGTCACTTGTACTCTTGAGGGTGGCATTGTTTTGGCGTTGGTTATCAGTGTGGGCCATGGTGCTATTTCGCACGTTGTGGGTGCCAATACCATTGACCGTGGGGAATGTGGGCTTACTTATACTGCCATTGTTGTTGTTGGCATGATTTGGGGTCATATTCTTCTCTTTTTTACCAATGGACTTATGACTAGGAGAGGACAGGGTCAACTTTCGGGGGATTTTGACTTTTTTTCTTGGATTATTTAGTGAAATGTCTAAATCTACGGTGGTAGGTGGTATAGTTTTATTGGCTATTAGATTACAATTTAGCGGCCTTTCGGTTGGTGTCGCTCTCTGTGAAGATAATTCTGTGTGGTTAGAGAGGGGTGGTGCGGTGGATTCTACGGTGTCTCTCAAAGGGTTGGGTATAATTGCTGCTTGCAATGTCCTATTGTTTATTCCACAATTAGACTCAGTGTGATAATTATATACGCGCCTTTCTATGACGGTCTTGTCCACCGCAACCTTTATTAGTTTGTAATTTCTGGCTTGCGATAGGGTGTGTTGGGAGTGGGTAAATTTTCTGGCCTCAGCCGGTGTTTCGAACTGAAAACGAATAGGACAACTCTTTTCATGTTGACTCTTCTTCAGCCTGTAGCACTTAGTCTTGGAGTTGGGCATTTTCGCCTCACTAAGTAGGATGCGCTGTACCTTTTTTAGTGCCTCATTATCCGGAACGTTGTAGACAATAGCATTTAGTTTAGCATCTAGTCGTTTTGTTACTTCTGTAGTAACAAAGTTAATTAGGTTATCCACCTTAGATATCGATCCACTGTCAAGTTTGTTAAGGTCTACAGTTCTCATGAGAATAGTTAAAGGTGTCAGTTCACAGACCTGCAGTCTGATATCACTGATCTGACCTGATAAATTGGAGATTTTGGTATTGGTATCGGAAATTCCAGGATCTACTGACTTATTGTTTTTTAAGTCCCTTAACTCGGCCTTAAGTTCTCCTATAGACAACTTTAGAAGTTCTATTTCTGAAGATAGTATTGAAACAGAGCTTGAAGGCTGGAGCTTTCCGATAAGCACATAAGGTGTAGGGAGGGTTTCTGTATGAGCAGAGGGTACTGAATTTTCGGGAGTAGTGCTAATACTAGCTGTCAGTATAGTTTTATCCTCAGTTTCAGCTCGACGCTTACGACATACAAGTGAGTTTTGTGGCTCACTATAACCATTTGTAGGAAGTGTGTTGCTTGATGTAGCAATCAACGACTTAAGATTAGTCATCAGTTTTACAGGGGATTGAGTTCGCTGCTTTTTACTTTGGTTAACCATAACTATTTGATATGAGAGTTAATAGTTATAGGTATGGAAGTAGTAGAGGACTTGTGCAAGTATTACAACAAGATAAGTTTTATGTAACGAATCACGCAAAAATGTAACGCAAACGTTCGACGTACCGCTACGGATGTAGGGGCAGTCTGGTCACCAGGTGACGTGCGTCAGGATAAGGAGTCAGCAGGTAATATGGCTGAAGCTCAGGTTTGACAGCGTTGTGAGCGTTGTATTTAGTCGAAGCCAATTGGAAGCGAGTTTAAGTTCGTTAGGGCAGCCTTACTAACTGGCTTCCCAGATATCTATGCCACATAATGTCGTGTCTTGATGTCGTAGTTTACTGTTCTAATACTGTGATGTGTTTTGTAGCCGCAGTTGATTTGTGCGCCGGTAGCATAGCGGTTGGGATTCTCGCCGACCATGTACATGGTCCGGGGTTCGATCACCTGCC
This sequence comes from Trichobilharzia szidati, assembly GCA_944472155.2. NCBI lineage: Eukaryota > Metazoa > Platyhelminthes > Trematoda > Strigeidida > Schistosomatidae > Trichobilharzia > Trichobilharzia szidati. The sequence continues at coordinate 10,867,595 of OX235272.1, read as the reverse complement.
GACACACGCCTGATATCATTGGTCGACCTGCAAAATTTGGGCTACCGATATCACATTCTGAAAATTCCATTCTTGTGACAAAATACGGTGTGGAATCAAGCTATAATTAAAAAATGAAAACGAAGATACTGTTAATGACCTACTTCTAGTCTATTCTATACCTACCGAGTCTCAGGACGTCATTTGTTTTATACAGAAAACAGTTAACCAGATAGCAAACTAGAGGATTCAGCGCTAAGTTGTGGCATTTAATATGTCACGCCTATAATACTCAGTCACTCCGATTCTGCCATTGAACTGGCAGTAGAAAGCTTACGATAACTGACGTGATGACACTTAAGAATTACTACGGGTTTTGTATATAATACTAATGATAAGATGATTATAATGGGCTTATTTTGATGCCGCTTCATTTGTTAACTACTTCAAGTAACTGTGGTGAGAAACTTGTGATAAGTAGATACATGTTTACTTATACCAGACAGCAACTACTGAAAATTACCTATGTACTACTTATTTGTGACAAATTTTTCATTTGCCAACTTCTCATCTTCTTACTTGTCTTACGTTGCAGGATCATTTTTGTATTAGAAATATTGTAAAGTTAGTTATTCCGTATTTCTCTTCTATTATAGCTAGTTGGAACATAATTTACGTGTGTAACACTGTAGGATGAGTAGTGATATAGTATTTGCTAAGTCTTTCATATAATATATACATATATTTATTCCTGTTTATGCAGGAACATGCCAATTGTACAGGCATGGATAAGTTATTATATAAATTACAGTTTGTTTGTTCAATCTAACATTTGAGTCAGTCAGAACAGTCTGCAAAATAGTCTGTCTGTGTAACACATAAAGAGATATAGAAATATTGTCTTCGCATTAACAAAAAACCCAGACTTCAGATGAATGTGATACAAATATCTGGGAAAAATAAGGCTTGAAGTCAATTCTATACAACTTTGTTGTGAACAGCATCCGTGAGATAAAGTTTATTGATGTATTATTTTGATTCAATAATGTATTTATTCCATTTTTGTCAGCAGTCTTATCGTAGTTTTATAATAGGAAAGAAATTTGATCTTTGATACGAAAGTTAGATAAGGTAATGTTAGATTGTTTTACTGCATCAAATAGGGCCGATGTCGATTCTAGAACTATCCATTTGCGCCATTTTGCGTCAGCATGGCAGACTGTACATGTAAGTTGAGTAATACATTGAAAACTACTTGAAAACCAGTTGTTTCTTTATATCAGATCAAGAATACTCCTTGTACAGAGTGTTGGCCAGCGTTTTCAAGTGGTTGCAACGGATCGTTCATGGAATTTGAGTTTGAATTTACATAAATGGTCATTTCAGTTTGGATGTTGGGTTGTTCGACCTCAACTAGGAGGTATATAGAAGATTACGCTCAGCAGGGAGATAAAGTATGTAAATATGAAAAGAACTTTATTATTTTATGTACATATAAATGTTTATAAATGTATACCATTGTATAGTAAACACTACCCATAATCTAGTTGTTTTTCATGTAATTTTGCGAAGTCTTAGAGTTTATTTAGTGTCGTAATATTTAGTAATGAGTCTAGGCGTTATAGTGTGCTAATAGCTCATGCGTTTTGGAAATAAGTGGTGCGGTGTGATTGGCATAGTCATTGGGATTAAGCAGTTCATATAGCAAGCGTTTGAAGGTTATGATAGAGTGACAGGTCCTTATTTCTAGAGGTAAACTGTTCCAGATCTTAGAGTACATGACTATGAAGAAGTTTGCGCGGAGTGCTGTCTTACAGTTTTTCCTAGATACTGTGCACGTTTGGTTACGAAGGTTGTAAGAGCCCTCCGGTAAGAACTGTATCTCCTTGCTGTCTGAGAATGATATTTTATGCAAGACTTCAAAGAAGAATGTTAGATTAATTCTGAGTCGTCCCATCCAGAGTGGGTCGATACCTAGAGTTATACACCTTGATGTGCAGTCATTTTCGCAGTCAAATCCTAGAATTTTAGACGTGAAGTATCGTTGGACACTTTCTATTTTTAGTTTGTCACTTACGCGAGTGCTGCCGAGAATAAATGGACAATATTCTATTAGTGGTCTGACACATGTTTTGTATAATATAAGTTTCGCTTCGTAGTTGTGGAAATTCCTGAGTATGCATCCCAAGAGCATCCGCGATTTGCGCGTCTGCGTTGCCGCTTGCTCAGAAAGTGTTAGGTCACTAGAGTACCTGACTCCTAAGTCAACAACATTTTGGAGTCTAGGCAAGTCAATAGATTCAAGTACCAGTTTGATATTTATTGAGGGTGCACCGAAACAGATCCAACCACATTTTTTAAGGTTGAATTTTAGGTTCCATGTGGAGGACCATGCAGTTACTCGATCTAATTCTTCCTGAACAGCTTTCTGAAAGTACCCTAAGTCATCACAGTGGAATGTGTAAGCTACTTTAAGATCATCTGCAAAGATGAATGGTTTGCCAAGTGAGAAACAGCTGCATATGTCGTTGACATATAGAGTCAATAGGAGGGGGCCTAAGACGCTACCTTGAACTACTCCAGAAGTGACTGGACTAGGTTTAGAGTTTACAGAACCCAGTCTAACTACTTGGGACCTATTGTTAAGGAATGATTCAATCCATCCTAATAATGGGTTACTTATTCCTAAAGAGTTCAGCTTATTTATTAGAAGCAAATGGTCAACGCGGTCAAAGGCTTTGGATATGTCGAAGTAGATGACTAGTACTAGTTGTTGTTTGTCTCGGCTGCTAGTTATATAGTTAAAGAAGTCAACGTGACATGTCATGCATGATCTGGATTTTAGGAATCCATGTTGGTTTGGACTTAGAATATTGCAGCTGAGCATGTGTTTGAGGATATCATCTTTAACTATTCGTTCAATGATTCTAGATACTATGGGTGTAATATTGATTGGCCTATAGTTGTTGACTTCAGTTTTTGATCCGGATTTGTGTTTTGGTACTATAAATGCCGTTTTCCATTTATCTGGATAGGTTTGGCTTTCTAGGGACATTGTAAAAATCTTAAGTAATAAAACGGAAATGTCAGAACCACCGTGTTTATAAAGATACGATGGTATACCGTCAAAACCGGCACTACTATAGCTTTCAAGAGTATTAACGGCTTGGTTAATATTAGAGTAAGTGAAATGAACTGTAGTGATTTGTTTCAGCGTTGAAGATGAAGGGAGTTCTATTTTAGATTGTAAACCGAGAAGTGGACTTGTAGGCTTAAGGTAGTTAGCTGCAAACGTCTCATTAAACAGTTCACACATGTCTGCATGTTTGCTGTATAGTTTGCCCTTGTTTATAAGGAGAGAAATTTTATGGCTTTGGCGATTCATTCGTTTCTTTAGTATTTCTGTGAGAGCACCTACTCTGGTGGTGTTGGCTAGTGCCGTGCATTCTTCATTTCTCATACGCAAGTTATGAGCTTGCGAGATGGAGCTAAGAGTACTAAGTATTGACCCTAGTGTACTAAAGTCGTGTCGCCTGAAATAACTTGTTGACAGTCTTTTCAGTTTCCTACGATCCTTTGGCTTTATGAATGTCTTTCTATGTGGGGAAAACTTTAGTGTTTGAAATGGGATGACAGCATCTAAGCATGTGTTGGAGTTATAGTAAAAGATGTCTAGAGCTTTCGAGAGGCTATCAGTATAGAAGTACTCACTCCATTCTGAGGATCTTAGCATTGACTTTACTAGAGTCCAGTCTGCCTTACTGTAGTTCCTGTAAGTTATTTGTTGTGAAGTAGGGGTATGGGTTGCATTGCTACTTGACGGAAGTGGCAGTGCACACAGCACTGTTTTGTGGTCACTCCCTGAAAACTCAGAACCTACTAGGGTAGAAAGGGGACTTATATTGTGGCAGAAGATTAAGTCTAGTACGTTATTACCTCTTGTAGGGGTTGTGACAGTCTGCTTCCAGCCAAGTATATCCAGTATGCCTAAGAACTTATCAAGTTTAGTTGGACCTGTGGGTATTTCCCAGTTGATTTCTGGTAAGTTAAAGTCTCCACATAGGATCTTATGATCGTAGTGTAGGGTGGATAATTGTTCTAGAGTATTAATAAGTTGGGTCTCGTAATTACTAAAGGTGCCAGGTGCTCTGTAGGTGCATCCAATTAATACTATTGCGTTATTTAAGTGTAAGTTAACCCATAAAGTCTCAGGCATGTTAAGTGTACTACTTTCTAGCTGTGATACAGTAAGTGCATTCAGAAAGTACATAAGACAACCCCCTCCCTTACCACCCTCCCTGTCACACCGAAAGTGTGTATAGTTATCTAAGCTTATCTCTTCATCCAGTATGTTCGAGTTACACCAGGATTCAGTGATGACAATTATAGGGGGTTTGTATATTACTGTGAGTGCTCTGAGCATCGGCAGTTTATTTAGAACGGATCTAGCATTTATGAGGATTAGGTAAAGATGAGATTTGAAATAGCATTTGAAGTACTTAAGTTCGTTAATCAGCCCCGAATGTGGTTCAGCACTCAGTAGTACTGTTTGGCATGACGACCCTATGTTAAGAGGAGTTTCAGCATCATGTTCACCTATGTCTATCGAGTTGGTGTGTGCTGTTTTCGGTGAAGAATTGAGCGTTGGAGTACTGGATGTGCTATAGGCTAAAGCATTTTTATTTTTAGTTAAGCCAGAAACGGGGGTAGGGATCTTAATTTGACCTAAACTTGTGCATGTACCAAGTGTGCTTAGTGGATGCGGGCGAACTAGACTGTTCCTACATTCATGCAAAGAGGGAGCCAGCACTAGCGGTTTAGGAGTGTTAGCATCCCTACCAGCTGTTTTTTCAACGCTGACAGGGACGCAGGGGATAAAAAATGATTGGGACCTTGTGAAGACCATGGTCTATTATTCCACCTATTGTTAGGTACTAGTGGTGTCCTTGTAAGGGTTTCGAATGTACTGCTTTGTGGGTTAGTTCCCAGCAGACTTGTACCGTATATCCGATCAAAATTTATTAGCGTGCCATACTGTGAATGTCCTGAGTTGTTGGTGGTCGAGTTCTGACTATTGTCACTTGTACTCTTGAGGGTGGCATTGTTTTGGCGTTGGTTATCAGTGTGGGCCATGGTGCTATTTCGCACGTTGTGGGTGCCAATACCATTGACCGTGGGGAATGTGGGCTTACTTATACTGCCATTGTTGTTGTTGGCATGATTTGGGGTCATATTCTTCTCTTTTTTACCAATGGACTTATGACTAGGAGAGGACAGGGTCAACTTTCGGGGGATTTTGACTTTTTTTCTTGGATTATTTAGTGAAATGTCTAAATCTACGGTGGTAGGTGGTATAGTTTTATTGGCTATTAGATTACAATTTAGCGGCCTTTCGGTTGGTGTCGCTCTCTGTGAAGATAATTCTGTGTGGTTAGAGAGGGGTGGTGCGGTGGATTCTACGGTGTCTCTCAAAGGGTTGGGTATAATTGCTGCTTGCAATGTCCTATTGTTTATTCCACAATTAGACTCAGTGTGATAATTATATACGCGCCTTTCTATGACGGTCTTGTCCACCGCAACCTTTATTAGTTTGTAATTTCTGGCTTGCGATAGGGTGTGTTGGGAGTGGGTAAATTTTCTGGCCTCAGCCGGTGTTTCGAACTGAAAACGAATAGGACAACTCTTTTCATGTTGACTCTTCTTCAGCCTGTAGCACTTAGTCTTGGAGTTGGGCATTTTCGCCTCACTAAGTAGGATGCGCTGTACCTTTTTTAGTGCCTCATTATCCGGAACGTTGTAGACAATAGCATTTAGTTTAGCATCTAGTCGTTTTGTTACTTCTGTAGTAACAAAGTTAATTAGGTTATCCACCTTAGATATCGATCCACTGTCAAGTTTGTTAAGGTCTACAGTTCTCATGAGAATAGTTAAAGGTGTCAGTTCACAGACCTGCAGTCTGATATCACTGATCTGACCTGATAAATTGGAGATTTTGGTATTGGTATCGGAAATTCCAGGATCTACTGACTTATTGTTTTTTAAGTCCCTTAACTCGGCCTTAAGTTCTCCTATAGACAACTTTAGAAGTTCTATTTCTGAAGATAGTATTGAAACAGAGCTTGAAGGCTGGAGCTTTCCGATAAGCACATAAGGTGTAGGGAGGGTTTCTGTATGAGCAGAGGGTACTGAATTTTTGGGAGTAGTGCTAATACTAGCTGTCAGTATAGTTTTATCCTCAGTTTCAGCTCGACGCTTACGACATACAAGTGAGTTTTGTGGCTCACTATAACCATTTGTAGGAAGTGTGTTGCTTGATGTAGCAATCAACGACTTAAGATTAGTCATCAGTTTTACAGGGGATTGAGTTCGCTGCTTTTTACTTTGGTTAACCATAACTATTTGATATGAGAGTTAATAGTTATAGGTATGGAAGTAGTAGAGGACTTGTGCAAGTATTACAACAAGATAAGTTTTATGTAACGAATCACGCAAAAATGTAACGCAAACGTTCGACGTACCGCTACGGATGTAGGGGCAGTCTGGTCACCAGGTGACGTGCGTCAGGATAAGGAGTCAGCAGGTAATATGGCTGAAGCTCAGGTTTGGCAGCGTTGTGAGCGTTGTATTTAGTCGAAGCCAATTGGAAGCGAGTTTAAGTTCGTTAGGGCAGCCTTACTAACTGGCTTCCCAGATATCTATGCCACATAATGTCGTGTCTTGATGTCGTAGTTTACTGTTCTAATACTGTGATGTGTTTTGTAGCCGCAGTTGATTTGTGCGCCGGTAGCATAGCGGTTGGGATTCTCGCCGACCATGTACATGGTCCGGGGTTCGATCACCTGCCGACACACGCCTGATATCATTGGTCGACCTGCAAAATTTGGGCTACCGATATCACATTCTGAAAATTCCATTCTTGTGACAAAATACGGTGTGGAATCAAGCTATAATTAAAAAATGAAAACGAAGATACTGTTAATGACCTACTTCTAGTCTATTCTATACCTACCGAGTCTCAGGACGTCATTTGTTTTATACAGAAAACAGTTAACCAGATAGCAAACTAGAGGATTCAGCGCTAAGTTGTGGCATTTAATATGTCACGCCTATAATACTCAGTCACTCCGATTCTGCCATTGAACTGGCAGTAGAAAGCTTACGATAACTGACGTGATGACACTTAAGAATTACTACGGGTTTTGTATATAATACTAATGATAAGATGATTATAATGGGCTTATTTTGATGCCGCTTCATTTGTTAACTACTTCAAGTAACTGTGGTGAGAAACTTGTGATAAGTAGATACATGTTTACTTATACCAGACAGCAACTACTGAAAATTACCTATGTACTACTTATTTGTGACAAATTTTTCATTTGCCAACTTCCCATCTTCTTACTTGTCTTACGTTGCAGGATCATTTTTGTATTAGAAATATTGTAAAGTTAGTTATTCCGTATTTCTCTTCTATTATAGCTAGTTGGAACATAATTTACGTGTGTAACACTGTAGGATGAGTAGTGATATAGTATTTGCTAAGTCTTTCATATAATATATACATATATTTATTCCTGTTTATGCAGGAACATGCCAATTGTACAGGCATGGATAAGTTATTATATAAATTACAGTTTGTTTGTTCAATCTAACATTTGAGTCAGTCAGAACAGTCTGCAAAATAGTCTGTCTGTGTAACACATAAAGAGATATAGAAATATTGTCTTCGCATTAACAAAAACCCAGACTTCAGATGAATGTGATACAAATATCTGGGAAAAATAAGGCTTGAAGTCAATTCTATACAACTTTGTTGTGAACAGCATCCGTGAGATAAAGTTTATTGATGTATTATTTTGATTCAATAATGTATTTATTCCATTTTTGTCAGCAGTCTTATCGTAGTTTTATAATAGGAAAGAAATTTGATCTTTGATACGAAAGTTAGATAAGGTAATGTTAGATTGTTTTACTGCATCAAATAGGGCCGATGTCGATTCTAGAACTATCCATTTGCGCCATTTTGCGTCAGCATGGCAGACTGTACATGTAAGTTGAGTAATACATTGAAAACTACTTGAAAACCAGTTGTTTCTTTATATCAGATCAAGAATACTCCTTGTACAGAGTGTTGGCCAGCGTTTTCAAGTGGTTGCAACGGATCGTTCATGGAATTTGAGTATGAATTTACATAAATGGTCATTTCAGTTTGGATGTTGGGTTGTTCGACCTCAACTAGGAGGTATATAGAAGATTACGCTCAGCAGGGAGATAAAGTATGTAAATATGAAAAGAACTTTATTATTTTATGTACATATAAATGTTTATAAATGTATACCATTGTATAGTAAACACTACCCATAATCTAGTTGTTTTTCATGTAATTTTGCGAAGTCTTAGAGTTTATTTAGTGTCGTAATATTTAGTAATGAGTCTAGGCGTTATAGTGTGCTAATAGCTCATGCGTTTTGGAAATAAGTGGTGCGGTGTGATTGGCATAGTCATTGGGATTAAGCAGTTCATATAGCAAGCGTTTGAAGGTTATGATAGAGTGACAGGTCCTTATTTCTAGAGGTAAACTGTTCCAGATCTTAGAGTACATGACTATGAAGAAGTTTGCGCGGAGTGCTGTCTTACAGTTTTTCCTAGATACTGTGCACGTTTGGTTACGAAGGTTGTAAGAGCCCTCCGGTAAGAACTGTATCTCCTTGCTGTCTGAGAATGATATTTTATGCAAGACTTCAAAGAAGAATGTTAGATTAATTCTGAGTCGTCCCATCCAGAGTGGGTCGATACCTAGAGTTATACACCTTGATGTGCAGTCATTTTCGCAGTCAAATCCTAGAATTTTAGACGTGAAGTATCGTTGGACACTTTCTATTTTTAGTTTGTCACTTACGCGAGTGCTGCCGAGAATAAATGGACAATATTCTATTAGTGGTCTGACACATGTTTTGTATAATATAAGTTTCGCTTCGTAGTTGTGGAAATTCCTGAGTATGCATCCCAAGAGCATCCGCGATTTGCGCGTCTGCGTTGCCGCTTGCTCAGAAAGTGTTAGGTCACTAGAGTACCTGACTCCTAAGTCAACAACATTTTGGAGTCTAGGCAAGTCAATAGATTCAAGTACCAGTTTGATATTTATTGAGGGTGCACCGAAACAGATCCAACCACATTTTTTAAGGTTGAATTTTAGGTTCCATGTGGAGGACCATGCAGTTACTCGATCTAATTCTTCCTGAACAGCTTTCTGAAAGTACCCTAAGTCATCACAGTGGAATGTGTAAGCTACTTTAAGATCATCTGCAAAGATGAATGGTTTGCCAAGTGAGAAACAGCTGCATATGTCGTTGACATATAGAGTCAATAGGAGGGGGCCTAAGACGCTACCTTGAACTACTCCAGAAGTGACTGGACTAGGTTTAGAGTTTACAGAACCCAGTCTAACTACTTGGGACCTATTGTTAAGGAATGATTCAATCCATCCTAATAATGGGTTACTTATTCCTAAAGAGTTCAGCTTATTTATTAGAAGCAAATGGTCAACGCGGTCAAAGGCTTTGGATATGTCGAAGTAGATGACTAGTACTAGTTGTTGTTTGTCTCGGCTGCTAGTTATATAGTTAAAGAAGTCAACGTGACATGTCATGCATGATCTGGATTTTAGGAATCCATGTTGGTTTGGACTTAGAATATTGCAGCTGAGCATGTGTTTGAGGATATCATCTTTAACTATTCGTTCAATGATTCTAGATACTATGGGTGTAATATTGATTGGCCTATAGTTGTTGACTTCAGTTTTTGATCCGGATTTGTGTTTTGGTACTATAAATGCCGTTTTCCATTTATCTGGATAGGTTTGGCTTTCTAGGGACATTGTAAAAATCTTAAGTAATAAAACGGAAATGTCAGAACCACCGTGTTTATAAAGATACGATGGTATACCGTCAAAACCGGCACTACTATAGCTTTCAAGAGTATTAACGGCTTGGTTAATATTAGAGTAAGTGAAATGAACTGTAGTGATTTGTTTCAGCGTTGAAGATGAAGGGAGTTCTATTTTAGATTGTAAACCGAGAAGTGGACTTGTAGGCTTAAGGTAGTTAGCTGCAAACGTCTCATTAAACAGTTCACACATGTCTGCATGTTTGCTGTATAGTTTGCCCTTGTTTATAAGGAGAGAAATTTTATGGCTTTGGCGATTCATTCGTTTCTTTAGTATTTCTGTGAGAGCACCTACTCTGGTGGTGTTGGCTAGTGCCGTGCATTCTTCATTTCTCATACGCAAGTTATGAGCTTGCGAGATGGAGCTAAGAGTACTAAGTATTGACCCTAGTGTACTAAAGTCGTGTCGCCTGAAATAACTTGTTGACAGTCTTTTCAGTTTCCTACGATCCTTTGGCTTTATGAATGTCTTTCTATGTGGGGAAAACTTTAGTGTTTGAAATGGGATGACAGCATCTAAGCATGTGTTGGAGTTATAGTAAAAGATGTCTAGAGCTTTCGAGAGGCTATCAGTATAGAAGTACTCACTCCATTCTGAGGATCTTAGCATTGACTTTACTAGAGTCCAGTCTGCCTTACTGTAGTTCCTGTAAGTTATTTGTTGTGAAGTAGGGGTATGGGTTGCATTGCTACTTGACGGAAGTGGCAGTGCACACAGCACTGTTTTGTGGTCACTCCCTGAAAACTCAGAACCTACTAGGGTAGAAAGGGGACTTATATTGTGGCAGAAGATTAAGTCTAGTACGTTATTACCTCTTGTAGGGGTTGTGACAGTCTGCTTCCAGCCAAGTATATCCAGTATGCCTAAGAACTTATCAAGTTTAGTTGGACCTGTGGGTATTTCCCAGTTGATTTCTGGTAAGTTAAAGTCTCCACATAGGATCTTATGATCGTAGTGTAGGGTGGATAATTGTTCTAGAGTATTAATAAGTTGGGTCTCGTAATTACTAAAGGTGCCAGGTGCTCTGTAGGTGCATCCAATTAATACTATTGCGTTATTTAAGTGTAAGTTAACCCATAAAGTCTCAGGCATGTTAAGTGTACTACTTTCTAGCTGTGATACAGTAAGTGCATTCAGAAAGTACATAAGACAACCCCCTCCCTTACCACCTTCCCTGTCACACCGAAAGTGTGTATAGTTATCTAAGCTTATCTCTTCATCCAGTATGTTCGAGTTACACCAGGATTCAGTGATGACAATTATAGGGGGTTTGTATATTACTGTGAGTGCTCTGAGCATCGGCAGTTTATTTAGAACGGATCTAGCATTTATGAGGATTAGGTAAAGATGAGATTTGAAATAGCATTTGAAGTACTTAAGTTCGTTAATCAGCCCCGAATGTGGTTCAGCACTCAGTAGTACTGTTTGGCATGACGACCCTATGTTAAGAGGAGTTTCAGCATCATGTTCACCTATGTCTATCGAGTTGGTGTGTGCTGTTTTCGGTGAAGAATTGAGCGTTGGAGTACTGGATGTGCTATAGGCTAAAGCATTTTTATTTTTAGTTAAGCCAGAAACGGGGGTAGGGATCTTAATTTGACCTAAACTTGTGCATGTACCAAGTGTGCTTAGTGGATGCGGGCGAACTAGACTGTTCCTACATTCATGCAAAGAGGGAGCCAGCACTAGCGGTTTAGGAGTGTTAGCATCCCTACCAGCTGTTTTTTCAACGCTGACAGGGACGCAGGGGATAAAAAATGATTGGGACCTTGTGAAGACCATGGTCTATTATTCCACCTATTGTTAGGTACTAGTGGTGTCCTTGTAAGGGTTTCGAATGTACTGCTTTGTGGGTTAGTTCCCAGCAGACTTGTACCGTATATCCGATCAAAATTTATTAGCGTGCCATACTGTGAATGTCCTGAGTTGTTGGTGGTCGAGTTCTGACTATTGTCACTTGTACTCTTGAGGGTGGCATTGTTTTGGCGTTGGTTATCAGTGTGGGCCATGGTGCTATTTCGCACGTTGTGGGTGCCAATACCATTGACCGTGGGGAATGTGGGCTTACTTATACTGCCATTGTTGTTGTTGGCATGATTTGGGGTCATATTCTTCTCTTTTTTACCAATGGACTTATGACTAGGAGAGGACAGGGTCAACTTTCGGGGGATTTTGACTTTTTTTCTTGGATTATTTAGTGAAATGTCTAAATCTACGGTGGTAGGTGGTATAGTTTTATTGGCTATTAGATTACAATTTAGCGGCCTTTCGGTTGGTGTCGCTCTCTGTGAAGATAATTCTGTGTGGTTAGAGAGGGGTGGTGCGGTGGATTCTACGGTGTCTCTCAAAGGGTTGGGTATAATTGCTGCTTGCAATGTCCTATTGTTTATTCCACAATTAGACTCAGTGTGATAATTATATACGCGCCTTTCTATGACGGTCTTGTCCACCGCAACCTTTATTAGTTTGTAATTTCTGGCTTGCGATAGGGTGTGTTGGGAGTGGGTAAATTTTCTGGCCTCAGCCGGTGTTTCGAACTGAAAACGAATAGGACAACTCTTTTCATGTTGACTCTTCTTCAGCCTGTAGCACTTAGTCTTGGAGTTGGGCATTTTCGCCTCACTAAGTAGGATGCGCTGTACCTTTTTTAGTGCCTCATTATCCGGAACGTTGTAGACAATAGCATTTAGTTTAGCATCTAGTCGTTTTGTTACTTCTGTAGTAACAAAGTTAATTAGGTTATCCACCTTAGATATCGATCCACTGTCAAGTTTGTTAAGGTCTACAGTTCTCATGAGAATAGTTAAAGGTGTCAGTTCACAGACCTGCAGTCTGATATCACTGATCTGACCTGATAAATTGGAGATTTTGGTATTGGTATCGGAAATTCCAGGATCTACTGACTTATTGTTTTTTAAGTCCCTTAACTCGGCCTTAAGTTCTCCTATAGACAACTTTAGAAGTTCTATTTCTGAAGATAGTATTGAAACAGAGCTTGAAGGCTGGAGCTTTCCGATAAGCACATAAGGTGTAGGGAGGGTTTCTGTATGAGCAGAGGGTACTGAATTTTTGGGAGTAGTGCTAATACTAGCTGTCAGTATAGTTTTATCCTCAGTTTCAGCTCGACGCTTACGACATACAAGTGAGTTTTGTGGCTCACTATAACCATTTGTAGGAAGTGTGTTGCTTGATGTAGCAATCAACGACTTAAGATTAGTCATCAGTTTTACAGGGGATTGAGTTCGCTGCTTTTTACTTTGGTTAACCATAACTATTTGATATGAGAGTTAATAGTTATAGGTATGGAAGTAGTAGAGGACTTGTGCAAGTATTACAACAAGATAAGTTTTATGTAACGAATCACGCAAAAATGTAACGCAAACGTTCGACGTACCGCTACGGATGTAGGGGCAGTCTGGTCACCAGGTGACGTGCGTCAGGATAAGGAGTCAGCAGGTAATATGGCTGAAGCTCAGGTTTGGCAGCGTTGTGAGCGTTGTATTTAGTCGAAGCCAATTGGAAGCGAGTTTAAGTTCGTTAGGGCAGCCTTACTAACTGGCTTCCCAGATATCTATGCCACATAATGTCGTGTCTTGATGTCGTAGTTTACTGTTCTAATACTGTGATGTGTTTTGTAGCCGCAGTTGATTTGTGCGCCGGTAGCATAGCGGTTGGGATTCTCGCCGACCATGTACATGGTCCGGGGTTCGATCACCTGCCGACACACGCCTGATATCATTGGTCGACCTGCAAAATTTGGGCTACCGATATCACATTCTGAAAATTCCATTCTTGTGACAAAATACGGTGTGGAATCAAGCTATAATTAAAAAATGAAAACGAAGATACTGTTAATGACCTACTTCTAGTCTATTCTATACCTACCGAGTCTCAGGACGTCATTTGTTTTATACAGAAAACAGTTAACCAGATAGCAAACTAGAGGATTCAGCGCTAAGTTGTGGCATTTAATATGTCACGCCTATAATACTCAGTCACTCCGATTCTGCCATTGAACTGGCAGTAGAAAGCTTACGATAACTGACGTGATGACACTTAAGAATTACTACGGGTTTTGTATATAATACTAATGATAAGATGATTATAATGGGCTTATTTTGATGCCGCTTCATTTGTTAACTACTTCAAGTAACTGTGGTGAGAAACTTGTGATAAGTAGATACATGTTTACTTATACCAGACAGCAACTACTGAAAATTACCTATGTACTACTTATTTGTGACAAATTTTTCATTTGCCAACTTCTCATCTTCTTACTTGTCTTACGTTGCAGGATCATTTTTGTATTAGAAATATTGTAAAGTTAGTTATTCCGTATTTCTCTTCTATTATAGCTAGTTGGAACATAATTTACGTGTGTAACACTGTAGGATGAGTAGTGATATAGTATTTGCTAAGTCTTTCATATGAAGTTGAAATTACTGTTTCCTTGGGTGTCCTTCATTATCATATGAAATAAGTTCCTTTATTGGAAAATACCAGGAGCATTCATATCGCGTGGTTAAGCTAAATGAGATAAGAGGTTTGTTATTTTGATGCTGCCATTCGTTTTGAAACCCCAGGGGATTCCATTGATAACCCTCTTCTGATGCTCTTTCGGTTTCCAGTATTCCACTATATCGAAAGTCATGATAATGATGATTCAGCAGATCCGGATAAGGTCAGACAGATGGAGACAGGATTACAATGCAAGCGTCCCATTTACACAGCTGCCATCTCCATTGAGAGACAGAACCATCAGAAATCATAGTAGATGGCTTTCACGTAATATTAAATCAACTACGGTGAAGTAAGGAGACGCTGGATGCAGTAGTCCGTAAGAAGAACTTACTACGTTTCGAAGTGATGCTGACTACCTCCTGTTATGGCTTTCTCAATACATTTTTGAGCTAAATTGTACCGCACTTTCATTTTACAGTGTATAATGCATAGAACTCATAAAACTGTGTTCCGATCCATAAAAACTGTAGTCTCAACATTAAGTCCCCTACCAGTAGACAGCTTCACGTCAACTACCCCACAACACGCTGAGGTTGTGAGACTCACTTTCAGCTGCCTATATAGCAATGTGAGGGGGCTGAGAGGAAAAATAGGTCAACTCCGAAATCTCCAAGCACACCTACAACTCAAAATGATCATTCTAACTGAAACGTGGCTAACCCCCACTATCGCCGACAACGAAATCAATATAGGTGATATGGTTCTGGTCAGGAGAGACAGGGATAATAAGGAAGGAGGGGGAGTTGCTTTAAACTTTGAAAAGCAACTTAAATGTGGGCGCGCAACGGACCCACCGCTTATTGAACTCCCAGACTCCATATGGTGTCATTTCGCCGTACGCCACACCAAGCACTTACTTGGTAGTATCTACCGATCACCCACCTGTGGGGCAGAGCACAATCAACTACTGCTCAGCACTATCACAGGGACACGAGACTTGGGCTATGACCAAATCACCATAGCGGGATATTTCAATGCCCCATCACTGAACCTTGGCTCCGGGTGTGCTAAGGAAAAATTCAGCCGAAATCTACTGCAAACTATTCGAAACACGGGACTGACTGAGAATGTTGGAGACGACACTAGGTGGGGCCCTAGTTGAAAGTCATCAAAACTAGACTACATTCTGACTAGTGACGAACTACTCGTCAAAAAGGTCCAGATGATGACTCCTCTAGGAAGTAGTGACCATGCAGTCATAGGTTTCGACCTCGTTCTCCGTGTGCATTTGCAGTAGGACGCTACACGACCATGTCTGTATTATAGCAGGGCTGACTATGCTGAAATGCGGAGGCTCTTGTCCGACGCAGGTTGGCCCTTAGCTTGGAACGAATTATCTGTGGATGAACACTGGGAAGTGGTAAAAAGATTATTCATACAGTGATCTCGGACACCGTCGCTTCAGTCACAACACAGCCCAAAAGGAAGTCATCATGGTTGAAGAGAGGCACGCAATGTGTTCTGCAAGCAAAGCGGAAGGCTTGGTCTACGTGGCGCGTATCTAAAAGTCAGGTCGACCACGACGCATACGCGGAACTCAGAAACCGGTCCAACACGAGAGTCAGGAGGGACAGGAGGTCATTCCAAGCTAACCTTGCTAAAAAACTCCTAGCAAACTCCGAAAACGTATACCGATTCATGTCGGAAAGAAAACCAACCAACCAGGGGACATGCTCCTTAGTAGGCCCAAACGGTCAATATCCCACTAGTCTGGAGATGGCTGAGACATTCGCTTTAGCCTCCGCCAAACAGCCAAACCGCGATGTGGGTATTACCGTTACGGACCAAAATGTTGACACTACTATTTCACAGGAGGAAGACCTAGCGGCTACTCCTCAAATAAACCCCGCAATAGTACTAAGAAAGCTACGGCGACTCACACCTGGGAAGTCCCCAGGTTGTGACGACCTCAGGCCATCTGTTCTGAAGCAGTGCACCGAAGCTCTCTGTAGGCCCGTATGTGACTTGTTCCAGCACTCAATGGATTCGGGGAAATTGCCAAGGGAGTGGAAAAGAGCGATCCTTTCTCCGATCTTCAAGGGTGGGTATAGGCAAAATGCCACTAGTTATGGACCAGTAGCTATAATCGCAGTGGTATCGAAAGTAATATAAAGTACTACTGACGATCACATCAGGGAATGCCTCCATAGGTATACTCCATGAAGCCCAACACGGTTTTAGGAAAGGCAGATCCTGTGTTACTAACCTACTATCAGCTTGGGACGATTGAACGTGCTGGGATATAAATGTTCCAGTTCATGTGGTCTTCCTTGTTATGTATGTGAATATTAGGACCTTGTAGACTACGAGCGAATCTAATTAATGCACTGGCTAATCTGTCCTAATCGCACGTCAACAACACAACAATAATACCGCCGGGCACGCAAGACAAATAAAAGAGAAGACTGGACGTTGATATGAGAGCTTTTACTGTCTTGCGTGCCCGGTGGTATTATTGTTGTGTTGTTGACGTGCGATTAGGACAGATTAGCCAGCGCATTAGTTAGATTCGCTCGTAGTCTACAAGGTCCTCATATTCACATACATAACATTCCTAGACTTTGAGAAGGCATTTGACACAGTTCATCATGGCCTTCTCCGACACAAAATAAGTCGGGCAGATAAGGTCACAGATCTCGGGGTAACATACTCAGATCTTACCTTTACTGAACATGCAAATAAGGTGATATCTGATTGTAAACGTCTAACCGGCTTTGTGCTACGCAACTTTTACACCCCAGAAGCCAGATTAGCCATATATAAGATATGCGTTCGCCCCAAACTTGAATACTGTGCCCACTTATACAGTAGCTTTAAATCAGCAGACAGAAAAAAAGTTGAAAGTGTCCAAAGATTCCTCACGAAACGCATATTAGGTTATGATCAGCAAATAGAATACCTTGACAGATGTATTCGACTGGACTTAGAACCCTTATGGTTAAGGAGAGTGAAGTGCAATTTATTTCTCTTATTCAAAGTTATAAGAAAGCACTGTAACAGTAACTCGTCTATGACCTGGGCTAATCCTAAATCGTATGGACTACGCAACCATAACTGCCTTCTCAAGGTTAACACCCATAAGCTCACCACTAGAGCTAACTTCTTCACCATTAAATATTGCAAACTTTGGAACCAACTACCCTCTGAGATTAGATCTTGTGAAAGGCCTGACAGTTTCAAAAGGAGCCTAGAAAAACATATTAACATGTCCACCCTAGCCCTTCTAAATGATCTCAACTGCTGGTAGAGTGGTGAAACCATGACATTTCAATATTTAACTACAGACAGTACACTAGTTCCTAGACTAACGTAATAATACTTAGTAATTACTTGAAATACTTGAAATTAGATTATCATTAAAATACTTAAAATGATTACTTACGCAGCAAACGTTCTCTTAGTTTATCACTCTTATTTCCCTTATAACATTCAGTTTTTGAGCCTAATGTATTCTTTGATAATACGAATTATAACACTGATTACACTCTTATTATACATAGATTGATTTACTTTACGGCTACCTGTAAGACTCACTAACTTTCTGTAGTATTGTTAACCAAATGCTGAAATTTTGTTGGTTCTGCTAATATCTTTTTATAATATATGTAGACAGGTTACTTTGCAATGTCAAATGTTTACTATATATAAAACTGTCATGATAATTTAGTACACTTGGTCCTGCCAACCGACCTTACCTTCAGTTCATACTACCTATATTGAACCCTAACTATATTGTTCTGCTGAATCTTGCTCCACTATTCACAAAACCTATTCTTGTTATTCTTCAAGGTTTTTGACTTCTTATAAAGTAATCTGTTCATTAGGACGCATGCATACATATATAATATGTTCATAAAGATGTACGCGGGGACCTATTGGAAGCACTCATTAAGAAAGCTAGGGAGATGGAATATGGGGTACGAACATGTCTGGTACCAAGCAATATATTTGCGGTAACCATAATAATCATGGTCTCAGAGCCTAACATCATAAAAGGTGGGAGGGTGGAGTTAGCTGATCAGTAGATATGGTGGGGGTCACTAAGGTGAATCGCCCCATTCTGCAGGAACAGCATTAAAAAATTTGAAGGCTCGAGATATTTCTGATTTTTATGAGGGCTTAAATCTTTATCTTGAAAAAGATAACAATGAACGCCTTGACAGATCATGCTTCTACCTTTAAATATTTACCATTCACCCAGCCTATTGTTGAGATGCGACCATGTGGGATCTGCTCAGATTTATGGGGCATCTTATAAATTAACTTGCTGTCTATCGTCAGATCTTTTCATACCACTCCACAATGTCTTATCTCATTTATTTTCTGACAACGTCTTTACTTGATCCTCATTTTACTCCATTAAACTTAACATCTTATAGCTCTTCATTACTTATTATACTCCTACTCTCTGAAGGGTACGGTTGTGCACTAAATGCACAAAAAGGTATAAAATAAAAACAACTGGCATGAGGACAATTGTATTAAAACCAAAAGTGGATATCATGATAGTTTGTGATATATCTGTAGCATTATACATTGCAAATGAATGTTGTTACCCTAGGGTGTTTCCTTTATTAATGCATTTATTAATGATACTTGCACTCACCTATTTCATTACAATTTAATGATTCACCTCAGCACTTTAATTTTTCTAAAACAGATTCCAATCCCTTGTAAAAGGTGTACTTACCTCAATATTGGTTGGTTATCGTATGCCTACAACCACGGGATGAAAACGGAACGAAGTCGATTTTCCCGCTCAACCTGGAGGACAACTGTACAATTCAATAACTATACGGCCTAATTCAGAAAATGAGTGTATTATATGTATCGAATATTTAACAGTTGAAATACGATTAACTTGTAGACAATCTACGATTTGATATTATATCATACTTGATCGTGCCTGTAAAAATGGCATGCATTTTCATGTAAATTTGTAAATTTATATGAAATACATTATTATTATCATTATCATTATTATCAAGGTAAGCTGCTTTTGTCACGGTTGGAGGACTACCTAGCTGAAAGGAAATTCTGCACTAAGGCCAGTCGAGTCCGATCATCTTGGCACAGCTCGTCATCAGGAGTGTCGCAGGGTTCTATCCTAGGACCACTGATGTTTTTTATTTTCAAATAGGATGCAGGAAGATCTAAACCTTCTGGAAGGCTGGGCGGGGCCAGTGGTATGGCTTTCAACCTGAAAAGTGCAGAGTAGTGAAGTTACGCACCTGTAGACTGCAGAATGCAAGTTGCACCCTGTGCAATGAAAGCTTGTCCTGCACAACGTCGGAACGCGAATTAGGTCTAGTTCAAACGGAGAAAATGGACACAAGCGTAAACTACACGGGGGACGTAGCGAGGGCATATGCGGTCATACACTTTACACATAGACAGTTAGGTGCACTCACTCCTGAGCTCTTTCTAAGGTTGTACAAAACACACGTCAGACCACACTTTGAAGTGCATAATATTATTGCACCCCCAATGTTTAGAAGAGACGCCAACCTCTTGGAAAGAGTCCAACGACGGGCAACAAAAGGAGTGGTTGGTCTCCGAAACAAACCATATGACGAAAGGCTGAAGAAATTAGGCCTATTCACACCTAGCTACCGTCGTCTTAGGGGGATTTAATTACTGCCTACAAAATAACAAATGACCAGAATCACCCAAACAAAGGTGTTCTGCCATTGAGTAGGTATAGGCTTCTTCGTGGAAATCCCAGAAGGATAGCTCATCAGAGAGTAAGCAGTCGGGTGCGCTCCCACTTCTTTTCCCTGCGGGTTTGCCGTCCCTGGGATTCCTTACCGGCAAATGTAGCTATGGCACCGTCTGTGGACGCCTTTAAGTGAAGTCTGGACAATCATGCAGCGATGCAAGGACCGCGTCCAAATGGCCTATCTCCTTAAAATCCCACACACCATTCAGGGTAGACAACTAAATTCGTCGTTTTACTTCTTTACATTCTCTCCCGTCTCACTCTTCTGACAACTTTAACAACAACTATTATTATTATCTATATATACATATTATTCATATTACTCTTCAGATTTAATCAGCTGACTGTTGTTACGTTTTCTTATTTCTTTTTCTGTCTGTTAGTGTGAATAACTTCACTAATTATATATATTATTATTATCTCTTTTCTTTTGACGACAATACCGGAGGACTTACTGGTGAAAGGATCAATTCCATTGACAGTAGTAACAGTCTTAACACACCTCATACTACAAATCACATATGATTAATCCCAGCACTACTCCTTTTGGAGTCAACCAAAGCTACGACAGTCGAGTGGCGGGACGAGCTATGCAGAATTTTACTGAAGATCAGGAACCTATACCTCACAATCAAGAGGGGAGCACAAAGAAATCAAATTGGTTTATACTAGCTCGTAAAAACGATATTGGATATTGGATAGGATGTCTAAAAGATATAAAGTTTGTTGCACAATGAACAATATGACAGACACAAATCCACCACTATATGCATTCTTCAATTTATTAAAGTAATTTCCACTCAAAAAGCAACCGGAAGAAACAACTGCTCAACAACTTTCTATGCCATTTTCCACACAAACTGGCCAGCTGAAGTTGCCCGTATAACCATGCCCAATACCTCACCAACTTGTAAGCCGGCGCGTCAACACACCGCTAGTTTCAATCTCAAGGCCGTATTGATCTGAATGGTGAGTATTAATGTGTATTTATCTAGGAGAGGGTAATTATGTGATTGTTAGACATAAATGAGCCAAGCGGATAATTCTCCGGGTATTATTCTGGAATTAGCACGTACGACAATTCAAATGAAACTATCAGAAACATCCAGATTTTTCATAAAGTAGAGATGTGATATTCTTCTACTATTCGCCACCTAATTTACTGTTTTTATCGTTTGGCATGTTGTTTGTTTTTCATTTATTGATATATATATGTTAACCGAATCGCTTATGTTTCACGTTACTAGATTTGCTTCCGCGGAATTGATAGTTTCATCCAATTAGGTCCCTATATAATTTCGAACAATTCCCCTGTTGTCTAAAGTGAACCCTGTTTAAAAGTAATTGTCGCAAATAACAGATGAACTTTATTAGGTAAAAGTTGGGCATTGTGAGTATTATAGTATTTCAAAGGTGAAGCACATGTTGCAACTCTATCAAATAAAAGCATTCTCTACTGCTTGCCTGGAATAAAACAGCTTCAAGTGTCCAGCGCTATCATCATATGCGCAGCTACTTATCAAGATATCGATACTTTCTGATATCATTCTTGTTTTCACTCCGACATATCATTTCGGAGTCAAAACCTGTCTGCATGGTATAATTCCACTGTCTACATGTTGTTGGAAGGAATATGGCTAGAATTGTCGTTATTAGTGTATCTGAGAACCTTGTGATTTGGCTCCCTTAATATTAATTATCAGTTCAGTCATTATCAAAGTAGGATTCCGCCGTGTAGATAACTTTAAAGGATAAGTCGCGTAAGGTTTAATGATCTAACTGAGAACATATTCACAGATAAGGAATTTCAAACATCCTCTGCTCTCTTTCTGGTTTATGCCTTTAAAGTGTAGTAAAAGTTGTGATAACCCATATTTATGGAGAATCTTATAGGGTTTACTGAAGTTCTTCAGGTGTTGAACTTTGCCCAGGTGTTAATACAACTTAACTCGTCCAATATGCACAGTCTTGGTCTTCAGATTCAAATTCCGATTTATTGGTTGAGGATAGAAAGCTTGAAGCCTATGTCAGTCCTTTTCTAGTAATTTTGTTTGCTTGTGCAAACCCTTCTTGAATGAATCAGTTGAGGTTACAGACACCACTTCTTCTGGGAGTCGGTTCCAATAGTTTATGACTTGGCGGGAAAACCAGTACTCCAGAGCAATATGGTTTCCTCCTGGCTTTTGAACTCTCCTGCTATGTCCTCTAAGTTTTTCCGACCTGGTGGGAAGGAAAAGAGAGAAAAGGTCAGGTCCGTAGTCATTATTTAAAATTTTAAAAATTGTGATTAAATTTCCTCTCTGCCTACAATATGATAAGGAGAAGAGATTTAAACTGTCTAGTCTTTCCTCGTATGATAAGTTAGTCTTGCCGAGAACCATACGTGTTGCCTTCCTTTGAAGACTTTCTAGAATATGTGAGTCCCCTTTACTACAAGGACTGGCTGTCTGGATACAGTTTTCCAGTCTTGACCTGAGGAGAGATGTATATAAGGAGGTGAGCATATCTCTGGTGGTCCTAGTAAAGAACAAGACATATAAGCGAACAATATTATTTTCAATTAGATCTTCTTCAGGCTTTACTCTAATTTACATAGATTTATATATAAAATTTTAACCAATGACGGTGATTTTGGGGATCAAATAATAATCTTAATAGTCTTAATAATAATAATAATGTGGTAAATGTTTTGAACATAGTTAATAACGATGATTATAATGATAACAAAATATTGATAATAAGGTTTATGCAGGTGATAAGAATAACAAAGATAGTATATGTATATAAGTGTCTAAATAAATTGGGTCATATCTTAAAAAGGTGAAGTGGAACGATAATCAGAGTTTAAATAAATATTATAAAAGTACAAAGGAAGTGGAAAATAAGAAAGGGTGGGAGGGTTTTTTGAATACAGTTCACTTAGGCCAAGGGAGAGACAAAGGTAGAACAAACTTCTTTTGTATGCAAAGACTAGGATTGTTCTCTCGAATTCCCATAGCTTCGGCTAAATGTAAAAGACGGTTTCTGATTCCATTCGAAAGACTCGATGGAATACGATAGATAACTTTGAAAGCACTATTTTTGTCCACTTGGTGACCGCTATCAATCAAATGAGCCAAAATAGAACTTCGTATGGATTTTATTTGACCTTTTCCGAACCATGAAGGAAGATGCTCATTAATGCGTTTGTTCAGCTGTCTAGTTGTTCGCCCAATATAGCTTTCTCCACAGGAGCAACTAAATTTATAAATACACATCGAAGTGGCACAACTAGGTAGCTTATCTTTCACTTGAGCAATCAAAATTGGTCGGCTGGAAAATGACAAACGAAGGGTGGCGGCAGTATAAGTCCGTTTTATCGCTCTCGATAATGATTATGATTATTATTATTATTATCATTAAGACTATTAAGATTATTATTTGATTCCCAAAATCACCGTCATTGGTTAAAATTTTATATATAAATCTATGTAAATTAGAGTAAAGCCTGAAGAAGATCTAATTGAAAACAATATTGTTCGCTTATATGTCCTAGTAAAGGTTTTGAAACCACGTGCAGCCACCGCGCGACTTTCCGGCTTATGCCTTTAAAGCTTAGTACACGTTGTGATAACCCATATTTATAGAGAATCACATAGGGTTTACTAATATTCTTCACGTGTTAGTAAAAATTATCCCGTCCACTGTCTTGGTCTTGAATATTACTTTAATTTTTATATTCGTCTAGAGTGAACTAGTTTTATTCTTCTTACTTCAGTAATGAAAGACAGGATATAGAATCGATTACAGTTTCTCTACTCATTAAAATCTAAATATCAAGATTTTGCAATATTATTATTATCACTGTCGTACACTCCTTGCTTTCTGTGTGGGACATAGGGCTTTGGTGGAATATGTCCACTACACGTCATTCCTCACTATCACTCCACGTCTACCCAAAAGTTTTCATTTCTTCCCGTTATAGTCTCCATCATGTCATATTCTGTCTCCAGACACGTCGCTTCACACTTGCGTTTCACTCTATGGCGTGGCATTCGGTGTTTCGAACTAGTCTGGCTTGGTCACTAACCCACTTAAGCTTTTTTGATTTCCTTAGTAGGCAGAATCAACTCTGTTGGCTGTGTTTTTGAAAAAAAGTTTGTGTCTTTTCAGACTTCTACTGAAAACCAGCACTACATGAGTCGTAATAAATTTAATATAAAAAAGGAATGAAGTCACGAGAGTATAACAACGAGACGAGAAACACCATAGTTGATCAGTCTCTAAAAATACTTCTTGTTTTAAAAGTAGGGAAATAAAAGAGATAGATAGTACGAAATCTGCTGATAATGTGTTAAGTCACTGAGTGGATCACTGTTATCAGTCTTATCCAGTAGCCGGTTATATATATATGTGTAAATATATTGAAAAAGTTTGTCTTTTATGTTCACGTTTCCACTTTCAAGTTACTCCCGAAATTTCAGTAAACTCTATGCAATGTTAAAGGTATTGTGGCGGGTTAATCACTTATAAAATCTCAGCATGGATACAGAAATCTCGTTTGGTATTTTTAAGCCAAATTACCCCATCACTGGCTTAGTAGATGTGATATCCGGCTGTGGACCAATGGGTGTGTGTACTGCTCAGCAGTTGGCTCTGTCTTCGTTGATGGCTGGCTGTGAGACACGACCATTGAAAGTGGAAGACATGAAAAGGCTAGCTGTCGTTCATCATAGGTGCCCGTGGTCTATCTCCCGTGTTAAGTGGAATAATAAGGTTAGGAATATTGAAGTTAGGCTTCGGTCGAGTACTAGGTAAGGAGTGGACATCAATCGACGAAAATATGAAGTTACACCAATTGAGGTGGTTAGGAAATGTGTTACGTTTGCCTAGCTATCGCCCTCCTCAACGGGAAATGTGAACTGACATAGGATCACGTTGGAAAAGAGATAGCTCGTGGTGGTTAAACTAAATCATGGCTTCATCAATCAGTGAAATCCATAACAGTTAGTTAAAGCCAGCCATGTGTGGAGGCTTGTGTAGATTTCCTAAATGGTT
The DNA here is from genome assembly GCA_944472155.2 of Trichobilharzia szidati. Lineage (NCBI taxonomy): Eukaryota > Metazoa > Platyhelminthes > Trematoda > Strigeidida > Schistosomatidae > Trichobilharzia > Trichobilharzia szidati. Next base: position 10,842,393 of record OX235272.1, on the reverse strand, counting down.
AGGGTCTTCGGGACGGTATGAACCAATGAAGGCTGGAGACAATCGGTGGTATGGCTCAAAATCCTTGTTGTCAATGGCTGACGCAGATACATTTACTTGTCGTGATTTGTCATATCCCATAAAAGCCTACTATTCTTCCATATCACTATTCCTTTTCCCTCACTCACACTTCCATTTATTATCTCTCTTTGGTTGCATCTCTCGTTACTCTATTCTCTTGCTTTGTGTGCTACAAGGAGGCAGTGTAGCAACTCGAACTGCTGAACACCTATGCAAAGTTCTACGTTGAAATCAATCAGTCAATCTTTGAGTAAAATCAGGAGAAATTTCATAAGAATTATTGCTCTTATAGGGTTAGATATAAAAATTCAACTATGCCACATATTTAGCACGGATGTTGTGTGAAGAGAGGAGAATGTCGGAAGAATTCTTAGAAGTCTACTTTAATAATGCACAGATAAACAGCAATTTATTCCCACTGCTATTGTTACATACATTATTAATCCATCCAATTCTGTTTTTTTGCGGTTTTATTGTGTTTTACTATTTTATGCATTTATTTAGATATGATGGAAAAGATTTTTAGCTCAGGTGGATGATTTTGATGTGGTTGTGTTCTCTGAGCTGGATAGTTAATTTTGCGAAGCTTTCATTTCCCTACTGACTAGGCAACATCTTCAGCGCATACTTCAATTCGTTGAAGTGAGCTTTTAGATTTTTCCACGAGTTTACTAGTTATCTCTCCTGGTAACCTTGAACGTGATTGGTTGTTTTTGTGTTTTCACACCCTTTAGGCTATTTGTATTGGAACTGATTGTTCCCTTGACTTGAACTTTGACTCTTCGTGTGTGGGATTTCCTTGTTACCAATTGGTAAATTTTGTCTATGTCGATGTGTCTATTGATTGATGATTCACTGGAATACCAGACTTCTAAAACTTCTCTGGTATTCTTGGTGTTTCCTCAGTTTAATATTTGAACCTTGATTGTCCCAGTCGAATTGATGTCCGTGGTTGTCTGTATGCAGTTAAGCGATATGAGGGAGTAGATGTCATGCATTTTGACAGCTGGTTTATGTTCATGGATACGAAGACGAAGGGGGAGTCACTTTGGCCAATGTAGTGTTTTTCTCAGTTTTTACAATTTATTTTGTAGATGATGTTGATTTTATCTTCTTTCGTTGTTGAATCTTTTAGTTGATATAGAACTGAGTGAAGTGATTTTGTTGGTTTGTGTGCTATGTCAATTCCTAAAGGTTTGAAGAGTCTTGCAGTGATTTCTGAGATATATATGGTAGGGCGATTTTCTTTGTGCTTTCCTTTCGCCGTCTAATTCTCTAGGGAAAGCTTTAGTGGATATCAAAGATATGGTTCCCAAAATGTCACAAAACAATTGTGCCTGTAGGATAAAATGTTCAGAATTTGAAGCTTGCTATATAGGGGAGAGCAATAGACAGGTGAAGGTCAGAGTGAATGAATGTAGACTATGTGCAAAACGTCCACCTAGATATGAAGTAGAATTAAAAAGTCTAGAAAAAAGATCGGCAATAGCAATGCATGCGATAGACAGCAGACATAAGATTAATTTCGACAATGTCGAAATTCTAGGAAGAGGTTTTCATTCAACACATAAAGAAAGGCTGACCTCTGAAGCCTTGAATATTTTAACCAGATCAAATGCAGTAAATAGGCGAAAAGGGATAGACTTATCACCTATATGGCGAACTCTGATGAAGCAAAAGAGATGAGGGAGAAAAGTAAATTCAATCCTATATTATGACGTTTTTCTTTGCCACATAACAAACAAGACGCACACACACACACACACCTATACAGACAAATACGCACATATAACAATTTGACATTTTTTTATTCCATCACATTCCAAGTGGAACATAAGACGGCTTCAAGCTAGAGGCTTGAAGTTTCGGTAGTAGTGGTGTTTATTTTTATGGGATGGGGTTGCTAGCCTAATGCCCCCACAACCTTCTCTCTTTACCAGTCTTATTACTGGCTTAGCAAGGTAAAGGGGTGCGTCTGTGGCCGGGGATCGAACCTCGGACCACATGAGGCGTGGTCGGCGAGCATTCTACCCCTGTACCACTGACGCACTAATTTGACATTAGTCATTACAGAAATATGATAACTGTTTACACATTTTCCTATTGGTACAAAAAGAGCTGACTTCAATTTATGTAATTTTTGACTATATACATTTTGATACTATTGTTGGTATTAGATGGTTGGAGGCAATCGGCAGGAAGCCTTGGACCTAGGTTTCGTGCTCGTTGGCACTCATCAGCAGGGCGTATCTGCAACCTTGAAGGAACTCATGTCCCTTCTGAGATTCGAACCCGCGTCACCCAGTGCTGCAGTCAGAGACGTTACCACTGAGCTATTCAGGCTCGCGACTGACCTCCTGTAGGACTGTATTGGATATTTTTGATTGCACACTAGTCAGTAACTAGTGTAATGTGTCTAGTCCTATCTTTGGTGCAGACTGAATTCTATCAGTCATGTGTGCAATCAAAAATATCCAATACAGTCCTACAGGAGGTCAGTCGCGAGCCTGAATAGCTCAGTGGTAACGTCTCTGACTGCAGCACTCGCTGGGCGACGTGAGCTAGAATCTTAGAAGGGACATGAGTTCCTTCAAGGTTGCAGATACGCCTTGCTGATGAGTGCCAACTAGCACGAAACCTAGGTCCAAGGCTTCCTGCTGATTGCCTCCAACCATCTAATACCAACAATTCACAGTGCACCGTAATGGTGAGCCACCTGGCATGGTGGCCACATTGCAAACATGACTGATAGAATTCAGTCTGCACCGAAGATAGAACTAGACACATTACACTAGTTACTGACTAGTGTGCAATCAAAAATACATTTTGATACTTAATAAAATCCGAATAATTTTGCTGCTGCTACTGAAGAAGAAGCTGTGGCGGCTTACACTGCGAGACGTTCAGAAAGCAGATCTTGTTTTTATTATTTTTTTTATTTCTTAAACACTCTGGGATTATTTTAAATAATTTATAATATCTACTACTGACTATAACTTCTCTTCACTTAGAAACTTGTAAGATGTGTTACATTTGACTATTCGAAATCAAACTATTATCTTATCATCTAAATATTTCTACATTTTCTCAATATATAACTATAGGTTGATATTGCTAATAGCCTACTTTCCCAGTTTCCTAATCCTGAACATCCATACATAGCTAACGGTATCGCGTCTAATTGGAAAGCATGTCAAGCATGGAATTTATATTATCTTTCAGAGAAAATCAATAACACATTGAAATTTCGTCTTGGTAAAAAACACTCTGATCATATTCAATGGGAACCATACTGTCCTGTAGTTTATGCTACCATTAATGAATTTAATAATTGGATAAATGATGTAAAGGATGTGAATAATCCCTTTGAGAAATATCCTAAAGAATTATGGTGGGCTTATGCAGATTACATATATATGTCCCAGTCGGATGAATTTCAAGCATTAATCAATGATTTATCCTTTCAGGAATTATTTCCATTTTTACCAGATCATATGATCAAACCGACATTTTGGCTTGGATCTTGTAAAGCGCATACTATCTGTCATCGTGATACATACGGTGTTAATTTAGTTGTACAAATCCACGGTACAAAACGTTGGCTATTATTCCCTCCATCAGATAATCCGTATATGTATGAAAGTCGAATCCCGCTAGAAGAATCAACTGTATTTAGTAAAGTGAATTTCCCACTGCCAAACTTTAAAAAATATCCTCTTTTAACGAAAACAACACCTTATTGTGTAACACTGCATCCAGGAGATATACTTTATGTTCCAAGGCATTGGTGGCATTTTGTTGAATCCACCACGACCACGACCACCTCCTCCTCCTGCTCCTCGAATTACACATGTTCAGTGAATTTATGGATTGATCAACCTTCGTTAGATAATAGAATACGTTTTAAAGAAGGACTTACTCAGCTAGTTGGTTTTTCTTTACTATCCAATTGTTGTAATAGGTCTGTTGTCTCTAAAGATGTCCTACACCCCACTGAATTAAAAGCTTTTGAAACAGAATCATGGTTTAAAGAATTACTCGATCATTTACAATTAATTTTTTGTGCTGAAAATTCTTCAAAATTATGTAATGGAAAGGAAGAAGAGGAAAGAGGCGTAAAACGGTCGAAAATTTGTCCAGCTATCGATTGGAAGCCTTTAACATCAGAAAAGTTGGATAATTTATTTCCATATTCGAAGGAAATGAAAGAAGCGGAAGCAGAGGACTTCCCACCCTCCAACAACACGACAATAAATCGACTTTCTGTTGAACAGATTCTTAATGCATTTATGAAACCAGATGTTATTGACTTAGTAGCTAAACACTTAGAAAATGATGTTATCGAATGAATGAATAAAAAAAAAGTCAATAAAAACTTATTATTTTTGTAATGGCTGTTTTCTTTCTGTCCTTCTTGTTGTGGTTGTTGCTTCTTTTTTTGGTGATCATTATTCCCTTGGGTTCCGAGTGGAACATAGGGCTCGCTCCAGCAACACATCTCCACTTTGTTGTATTTTTTGCTGTCCTCTTCAGTTGGGTCCACGATTGCGCATAATCTCTCACTTCCTCTTTGCACGATCTCCTCCATGCCACCCTAGGATGACCCACTCGTCGCTTCCCATTTGGATTCCACTCGAGGTTTATGCCTGGCGCGCGATGTCATTCAACGGTTTCCCCAACGTATACCCAATAAACCCATCTCCATTTTCTCCTATATATTTGTTGAGTGATCGGCTATTGGTTGGTTTGTTGCCAGCCAGAGTTTCTGGTTACTAATTCTTTCTGGCTATTTGGTCTTTAGTGTGGAGCGAAAGCAGCTGTTTACTAGCTTGCTAGTTTTCTAGCCAGTCCCAAACCCAGGTAAAGAGGGGGAGGGTTAGGCGTGGGGCTAGCGACCCTACACCACTAAAGCCATCAAACTTCTAGAGAAACTTCAACGCACAAAAAATATATTATATTTTGTGATAACCATGTTTTTTTAAGAACACGAGTGATTTAGCAAAGAGTGGCTCTTTTCAATGAATTTATCAAGCTGTATAACCGTACATATGTATGTATAGGTTTAAGAAACTGTAACCCTATAGGAGATTTAAACAAAAGGTACTAATACTTACAATAATCATATTCTGAAATGTGATTAAAATGTTTCTGATTATACTGATGAACGACGTGGTATGGTCAACGGATCCAAAAAGCTCGAGCTGCTTTCGCTAACTTACACCGTCTCTGGCGTAGGCGTGACATCCGTCGATCAACCAAGGGACGTGTGTACTGCTCAGCAGTTCGCTCCAGTCCTTCTCTATGGCTCTAAAACATGGCCAATATGAGTTGAAGACATGAAAAGGTTGACTTTTTTTGATCATAGATGTCTACGACCTCTTTCTCACGTTTGGTGGTATAATAAGGTAAGTAATGTTGACGTTAGGCGTAGAGTGTTGGGCAAAGAGGGAAAATCAATCGACGAGGCTATAAAGTTACATAGATTGAGATGGCTAGGTCACGTGCTGCGCATGCCTCACCATCGTCTCTCCTGACGGGCAATACTAGCTGATATAGGTGCAGGTTGGAAAATAGTAAGTGGTGGCCAAACAAAAACATGGCATCAGTCCATGAAATCCTTGACAGTTAAACTGAGTCAGGTAGGGAGATGCAGACTACCGGGTTGGGGCCCTCGGGACTCTAAGAATCAATGGCTGGAGAGAGACAATAGGTGACATGGCTCAAAATCTTTGTCAATGGCGCAGATGTATTCAATCTCTTTAACCTTCATATTCCTTTCTACCATTACTCATTCTGTTTCACTCTTATACTTGTCAAAACTCTATTGATTCTCTTCACTCATCTTCTTGTCCACCTTTGTGTGCTATTCGAAACGTGGCAACTCGAACTGGTGCACTTCGGTGCCAAGTTCTATGATGAATCCAGACAGACAAACAGACAACGGTGAGTAGACTTTGTTCTCCCTCTGGGAAAGCTCTCATGTGGTAACGTGTTCATCGCCTCTGTTGCCAGGTAATTCAATCGCTAAGGTTGTGAAAATACATCGATTGAAATGGTTCCGACGCGTGTTACGCGCACGCTGAGCCACCTACCTCCTTCCACCTAGAACAATGTTAGCTGATATAGGATTAGGTTAGTAAATAGTTAGGTATGATCAAACCAAAACTTGGCATCAGTCTACGAAGTATTTGACCGTTGGTCTGAGTTTGGTTAAGGTTCTCAGGATGCTAAAAACCAATGACTGGAGACTATTGCACATGTGCCACAAAATCCCTCTCAGTGGTGCGAATACATTCACCTTTTGTTATCTCTCATATCCACTAGACTTTAGTGTTTTTCCTTGTTGGTATTTTTTCTCCAGCAAATTTTTGTTTACGATAGTACTTCTGAGTCCTTTTTGTATGCTATATGAACTGTGGCAACTTGAACTGCTGTACTTCTATGCTAGATTTTATGTTGACAGGCAGTTAGTCAGTCACAATCTCCTGTAGGTATGTTGTATTCATTGCATTCAAGCGATAAAGGTGTTCCTCACAAAAGTTAGAGAGCAAACGCTAACGTCTAGCAGTTATAACGGGACTGACAGACGTGCTGATCTTCCTAGGGAGGGATCTGGAAAGTCTTGATTTCAGCAAATTTATGGCGTACATGGACTCCAGAATTCAAAATGGATCTAAGGGTGTATGGATCTGTTTTGCTTACCAGCAACCATAGGAACGCGGTTACACACTGCTTTGTGGATTATTCAAAGACTCGGGGGTGGGTTGGCTCTCGAGACAACTTCCTGCTTTGGTGTGGGCCTCTAGACAGTATTTCAGCCGTGACACAAATATGAATCTTTGTTTGATACCTCTCTTAATGTCCATAATATACCAAATGTGTGCGATAGAACAAATTATAATGGGTATGAAATAGTTTGTAGAATGTATAGGTCTTGGAAAGGGATTGTAAAATTAATAGGATTATTAGGCAAATGGAAGGATTATGTAACACGGTGAGAAGTGTGGTGAGACCGATTTTAACACTAAAAAAATATATTAATGCAAAATAAAAATGAAATAATACGGGAAACTATCCAATCGTAGGTAATGGGAAGTAAATAAATGTTTTATCCTTCCTTTCTATTCTACTGCCAAGGTAGAAATAGGTATTGTACATGCTTCCTTTGTACACAAAAGTCTAGCTTAAATCCATGAATAGCCAAGGCCTCCGGTGTTTTTAGAAGTTTGCAACGGGGAAGACACGGCAAGTTAGCTTGATGTCAAATCATTGTCAGGTTTGGCAGAGTGACAGTAGTCGATCAATTTTTCCAGAATAGAGGTCCTTACACTTCCTTTCTCCCTTGAAAAAGCAATGATAGGATGTTCTCTTGTACTCGTATGGAAGGTATTCTCTGGCCACGACCGATGTGCCTTACTTCATAGAAACCTTTGAACGGATGGATATACATGGAGGAGGCCAGACAAGGGAGCTTATGTTTTTACACAAATGAAGGTCAGTCGTAGTTTCACTGCAAAGAACGTCGTCTTACTGACTGATTTAGAAAAAATGATTTCTGAGTACATCTGAATCCTGATTACCTCTGTTTCAATTCCAATTTCACGAAGACAGCGGTTGCCTTTGGAATTGACTCAATGTCCAGTTTACACTGTTTTGTCTTTCATGCTTTTTGTCAATAAATTAAAATCGGTTTTAACAAACTCCTCACCAGATTACGTAATGTCTTTATTCGCCTATTAATCCTATCCAATTTACAACCCCTATCGAAAGCCTATACATTCTATGGAGCATTCTATGTGTATGACATAATTGGTTATATAGCTGGATACTGGTCTATAATTATAAGCGCAAACATTTGATCTCATTTCACATAATAATGGGACGTAGGATTTCCGACTTGAGTCTTGAAGTTTCAATAGTGACAGTATTTTCTAGATTATTATAGGATGATGAGGATAGCGCTATGTATCACGAGTGAGTTGTGACAAAGTTAGAATTCTAACTGACTCATTGACTGGTTTCAACATAGAACTTTGCACCGGTGTTCAGCAGTTCGAGTCGCCACACTCCCTCCATTATAGCACACAAAGCAATAGAGGAAAGTAAAAATAAATGCAAAATAGAGACAGTAAACAGATATATGAGGCAAAAAAAGAAGAGTAATATGAAAGAACAATATAGTTTCATTGGAAATTATAAGTCACAAGGAGAGGATGCATCTGCGCCAGCCATTGAGAACGATTTTGAGCCATATTACCAATTTTATCCAGCCTTCATTGGTTTTTACCATCCTTAGGACGCCAACCAGGATGTCTACATCTTCCTAGGTGGCTTAAACTAACTGTCGTAGATTTCCTTGACTGATGCCATGTCAATGGAATTCAGGGGTCACTTGAATTCCGTCTGACCCAAGTCAGCTTTGAGTGATTAACAAGATGCGTGTCATAACTTGAAGGTCCAGCGTGGTTTGATCCCTATCGGTGGGGTTGTGGATGGGCACTTCTGAATAGTAGTCCGATTGCTTTGCCGGTTTTCAATGATCACTGTCTAACTGATGAGTTGATTCATAACAAAAATCTAACAATGATAGTGTTTTGTAGTTTAACCATACAGCCTCACTCTCAATATTCCCTCTATACCATCGATCCAACTTGGATCACATGAAGTGTGATTGACATGCATTTCTACCACGGACGCATCATACAACTGTACAGTTTGATAATAAATTCGTTGAAAAGAGCCACTCTTCACTGAACTACTTGCATTCCTAAAGTAATATAGAATGAGAATTATGGAATTAAACCATCTTTTTCTTTAAAAAAAAATTATTTTTAGATAGATCATTCACTATTTATCTTACTGAATAACAAACACTAACTGATTCACTTGGATTGTACAAATGCAAACATGTCAGTTAACTTCATCCAACGATTTATTCAAACTCCGCTGCCGTTATCGTACTGGACAATATGCATTGAATGGTCTCACGTTGAATTCAACCTTGCATGATTTATTACAAGCGATTACATCACTTATAGGCATTCCATCTAGTTGTCTGTCTTTATTCTATGGATATCCACCAAGAAAGTTGGATTGTAGTACTGCTGCATGCCTTACAAAACGTCTACACGAGGTTAGTAAATGTGTGTTGTTGTTATTTTGTTTGTTTTTTTAGTGATTTTTATTTTAATCTAAATCATCTACGCATGCTAAGCCACCGCCTTCCCTACCCCCCACTCCCAGTAATGTTAATTGACATCGGATTAGGCTGGAAAAGTGTTAGAGATGATCGCACCATAAAAAACTTGACCTCCGTCTATGAAGTCTTGGACTGTTGTCAGCCAATCATACAATAATTTGCTGGCTGATGATTTTCTGAGGTCCTCGAAACGATGACTGAAGACCGTTGGCTCGAAATTGCTCTCAATAGTGCAGATACGTGTGCTCTTTTTAGTCTCTTGAACTCATCAACTTCCGCATTATTCTGCATGAGTGCGTCGGTGGCACAGTGGTTAGGACTCTCGCCGACCATGCACATGGTCCGGGGTCCCACCCGCTGCCGGCGTACACCGGATATCTATGGTCGGCCTGCAAAATTTGGGCTACCGATATCCATGCTGAAAATTCCATACCTGTACCTAAAAATACGGTGTGGCATCAAGCTGTAATAAAAAAAAGGTAAATAAGTAATTTCATCTTCCTCCCGTAAATTTCCTCTCAATTGTAGTTTCAATACATTTCTTTCTTCGCTTTAATTCATGTATGTCTGACTGACTGCCCGACTTGAGGTATCTGAAACAGTAGGAGGGTTAGTGTTGCGTAACCGTAGAGCCCAGCCCAAGGGACAACTGCTTGAGGCCGGTCACACACGGCCTGTATGAACTGGTTACGTATTAGTAATTTATCGTCGGTTATGGATCACCGTAGGGTAAGTCGGGATGTACAATTTTTGGGGTCGACGTTTTCTAACCCCCTCTCTCTCTGCAGAATGGAGAGATACCATGACTGACTGGCATGCTGGTCATCTGAGGGAAACGCCTCACTGCTGTTACATCCCTATTCCCCAGCAGTACGGTTTCGCCCACAGACCCCCAGTATAGTTTAACCGTTATCCTAAAAATCTTCCTGGCATGGTAAGACCTTCAGGGACATTAGTTCCAACCAGTGTAGCTTGTTGGGTCATTGCGATATGCAAGCCCGGAGACCACCACGTCAAGGTAGCGGCTATCGGTCAGGATTCATGTATGTATGTATGTGTATGTTTGTGAAGTATGGCGATTTGAACTGCCTGTTACACTTTGTCATGAAACTGTAGGTTGAAAATTCAGTTTAATTCAAGTGACACATAGGTGGTACTTATTCATTATTTGCATCAAAACTTCAATGATTTCACAGTTTGGTTTAAAAATTTAATTTGTAGAGATGTGGGAAATTGGCTTCAGCACTGAAGCTTCAGCCAGGGCCTCCTTGGTTCCAAACCCATCCCGCCTAACTCAGAATCGGCAACTATCGAGTAGTATCAACTACCAACCTCAGCTCTCATACTCTAAATGTTTCATAGCTTAGTAAACGTAAGACCTGTTCCGGGTAAGTGATTTTGAGCAAATACGGCATATTCTTTGAATTAGACATAACCCTAAATGACAATATCGTTTTTACTTTTTGATGTGGTTGTGTTCTCTTAGCTGACTGGTGGTGATTAAACTGTGCAGCTTTCATTGTCCTTTCTTCTAGACAAACGTCTTCGAATAAAGCAAGAACAACAGCAGTTTGTGCAGAATAATATGGTACCATCATTTATTTCGTTGGCTTCTCATCAGCTCAGCTGCTTACAGCCTAAATAAATTATAAGGTTTAAGTACAGAAAAGTTCTAACATACTTACAAATGTGGTGACATGATGTCAGTTGACAGAAAGTTCCGCAGTTGGTGAACAGTGCTCAAAAAGTTGCTCTTATATAGTTTTTAGACAGACAGTTCAAGTTTAAACAAAATAAATGTGTGCATACAATCGTAAAGGAGTTACGTAGTAAAGACGAGAGATGCGTAAGATGTTGAATGACATAATAAATTAGGCAACAATGTACTGAGTTCAACTCAAATCATAGAAAAAAGAGACAAGCAAAATTACACTATATCAAAGGAGAGGATGAGGTTAAAGCCAAAGACTACGTAATTAAATGGAAGAGAGAATAAAGACATCCATATACCATGTGGGCAAGAAAAGACTGACAAATGCTCCTTACTGAACACAAAAATCGGGTTTCAGGCGTTTGATAGAGATTGCTTCGGCAAACTTGAAAAGAATTGAGCTATTTTTCCTATTAATAATGAATTGTAACTTCCTCAACTTCGTGATTTTAGCGAATTGGTAGAAGTTAGAATTCATCGGCTAACCAGTGAATCGGGTCACGGTGGCTGAATGGTATACGAGGTAGCTTGACTTGTAACCGGAAGGTTCTGGATTCGAACCCTGGCGGTGGGTGCGTACTGCCCCATGAGTTTCAAACTAGGCTGACGAAACAACTGTCCAGTACTCCCTGTGGCTGGTTTTCAATGGTTCTCTAACTGATGATATCAATCCGTGATCAACTCGTAAAACATAACTAACTCTTACAAACCAAACTATAGAAAATTAATCTGATGCTCGCTAGTGACTTCCTACAGGATGGAGTTTCCTGGAGTTCTAGTGAGAAGTCATGACCAGTGAGGTCCAATTAGATGTCACGTGTGTGGATGGATGTCCCACCTACGACAATGGTTGGGGTCGCGCTAAATCACGAATTGGTAGAAGTTAGAATTCATGAGTCCCAGTGGCTGAATGGTCTTTATTAGTTGTTAAATCTAATTTGTCCTAATGTGTCTGTTAATCACTGATTCGCCTGACTATCGTCAGCTCTGTAGGGATTCCCTAGCATTTGTTTGACGTTGCCTTTGTTTAAAATTTCTAGATTTTCCCAGTCAAATTGATGCCCATCATTGTCAATATGCATCGATATGAAAGAATACATATCGTGTCCTCTAAAATCTGGTTAATGCACTTGGACTTAAAGTCGAAGTGAATGCCCACTTTTGTAAATCGTATCGATCTTGTCTTCTTTTTCTGTTGGATCGTTTGGTTACACTTGTTATTTAATTCAACATAATAACGAAGAGTGATCAAAAGGAGGTCAACCGCGAGACCAACATATCTCCTCAATGGTAACGTCTCTGACTGCAGTACTCACTGGGTGACGCGGGTTCGAATCTCAGAAGAGACATGAGTTGTTCCTTCAATGTTGCAGATACTACGCCTTGCTGACTGACTGATGAGTGTCAACTAGCACGAAACCTCTGCCAGCTAGCGCTTCCTGTGGCCGATTGCCTTCAACCACCTCATACCAACAAATGACAGTGCACCGTAATGGCAAGCCAACTAGTGCCGTAGTGGTCCCACATTGCAAACTTGATAGACTGATAGTGAATTCAGTCTGCACCAAACACCAAGGAATAGAGACATGACACTAGTTACTGACTAATGTTCAATGTAAAATAAAAGGTGATGATAATTTTCAACCTGATATGAAAGTGAATATAGATCGCAAAGGGTGTAGAAGCAAAATAACATTGAATAAGGCATTTAGAAGACAAATTTCGCGAGATGATAACGTCATTTCGTAGTTTCTTTACAATCGCTTTACAACTAGCAACATGGTTCACAATAATAAAAATAAAATAAAAGGCATGACAATTTCTCAGTTGTGCAAAACAAAAGTACATGCTCTGCTAATGACCAATCATAGTTAAGTAGGTCAAGTAGTCAGTTCATGGTAGGCGAAGGTTGAAGTCTATTGGCTTTTGTTGTACACATAGTTAAGGATGTATGTGATTAATCTCCAAAGTACTTCCATCTCCTTCAATAACCAACCTTGAATTAGAGTTATGTGATGAAATAATTGTGAAACAGTCATTAATTAATATTGATTTTGTGACCTGACATTAATAAGTGCTTTGCAATGGATGATGATGGATTTCTATTCAGATTAATGGCATTGGGATTTTAATAACCATTTCGGAAGATGTTCTTGTCGACAACATTGGAACATTCTATTGGTCCTGCCTATATAGTGTGTGTCACCGCACCTGCAGGTGAACTTGTAGATGCAGTTTAAAGTAGAGTTCACAGAATTTCGTCCTTTAATCGTAGGTACAGGGATCGAAAATGTTCGGCAAGTGAGAAAAAGAGATATGGCGTAGAATGTGCGTTTAATGGCTGACCAAATTCTTTGAGCTAAATGTCAACTGCATAATCTGGTCACCATTGAATGGGGTAGGTTAATAAAGATAGCTTCCTTTGGTACAGAAGTCGTCTTTTCTAGATGTGGTTTATCCTTACTGTGACAACTGATAAAGTTTTCTGGATAACCATTAGCTAATCAAACCGAATGTGTATGTCGAAGCTCATCCATCAATGTGTCGCTCGTACATATTTTGTGGGCCCTTGAAAACAAACATTTCACTAGGGAAGGTTTATACTGGATAGGGATAAAACTGCTCCAGTCCATGTCTGTTTACGAAATATAGATCGCTTAATCGTTCCATCGTCTCTCCTAGTCATTGAAATATCCAGGAAACCGAGTTTGTTATTCGACTCGAGTTCGGAAGTCACACTCGGATATTTGGATGAAAATTATTAAATAAAGTAATAAAGTATCCAATAGACTTACTATTATTACCAATAATTGGTGAGTGTATCATCCACATAACGTTTATATAGCATAAATTCTCCTAGCATACCTTGCATTTGTTTCTCCAATTTCTACATGAATATATCTACTAACAAGTGGCCAAGAGGGGGGCTCCCTATCGCAACATCATCGATTTGTTTGTATGTCTTTTCTTGGAAGGTGAATCTGATAACATTGGATTAGAAAATAGTTGCGTAATATAATAAAATAGTTTTTTAAATGAAGATGGATTTAGACGGGGTGCGCATAGAAACAAGTAAATAAATAGTTTTTCCATAAGTAAAGGTGAAAAACTGTGAAATGAGTGAAAAAACTAAACGAAAACTAAGAAACCAAACACAACTAGATCCATCGCAGGCGTAGTGATTGGACTAGTTTTGTTTTGAACATATGGCTCCACCTTCTCCACTCATTTGGTGAGTAGTCGAAAACACACTGACTGTCTTTGGTAGATTTTTGTTCACTTTGTAAATGACTCTGAATGATGAGTCGGTTGAAATACTGTGACTAGGTGTTGCTGGTGAGGTGTTCAATTATAGCGCTTCTGATTGATGAAAAAGTGTGGTGAGAGCTGTCTGCAAACCAAAAGTGTAGACAACAATTTACGTCAATTTTCATGTCCTAAATCAGGGTCATGAGAAAAACAATAACAAAGCTTAACCTTGAGAAAATCACCAGCCAATCACAGCGGAGTTAAAGTGTGGAAATATGATTCTTAGGTAGATGACTTGATTTTCTGAGAAACGGGCACAAAGAGATAACAGAATAACCTTCAGCAAGAAAGCAACCAGTCAGAAGAGTTTGCCTTTCCACTAACAATAACGCTAATAATAATGTAGAGAAAATCTATAAATACCTTTTAGAGGTCGACGGTATTGACGTTCACGGATATTACGAAGTATACTAACGCAAGATCTAATACCTACAACTTCTATAGTATTCGTTCCGCGTAGACCAATTATTATTATTATTATTGTTCCCTTGGGTTCCTAGTGGAACATAGGGCTTCAACTGCACGCCTCCACTTGCTTCTGTCTTCTGCTGTACTTTTCACTTGCATCCATGTTAATCCATACTGTTTCAACTCTTCTTCACACGATCTCCTCCATGTTACCCTTGGACGTCCCACTCGCCGCTTCCCTTTCGGGTTCCACTCGAGCTATGGCCTGACGCGCGATGTCACCCAGCGGCCTCCTCAGAGAGTGTCCAATCTATCTCCACTTTCTCCTGCATATTTGTTGGACAATTGGTTCTTGTTTTGTTTGTTCCCATAGCTTCTTGTTTGTGATTCTTTCCGGCCATCTGATCTTCAGTATAGAGTGAAGACAGTTGTTGATAAAGGTCTGCAACAGGCTGTTGGAAATATTCTTTGTGACCCGCCAAGTTTCTGATCCGTATAGCAAAACTGACTTGACGTTTGTATTGAAAATCCGAATTTTGTTGCTGATGCTGAGTGACGAAGATTTCCAGATTGGTTTCAGGTTGATGAAAGCAATCTGGACCAATCTAGACCAAAGGCAAAGCAAAAGACAGTTTTTGATCGTCCAAATTACGAGATATATTTCGGGACCAAATCGGAGTGCGAGATGATCGCTTAGTTGGCTAGGGATCGTGCACAAACGTGACACAATGGAGTACCAAATGGCGTGGATGCTTGACCGGAAGTCTTCAGCTAAACAAGTCGACTTAAACAGTGAGGGTCAGCATCCAATGTTCAGTGATGAGTGCTACGGTCAATAATTTTGGGGAATTATTTACCACTACAGCTCACTCCCCGCCTAGTGGGGTTGTGAGGACCCTAAGACAGAACCAGCCGGAAGTAAAAAAAACTTGATGGTTCCCCATCGATAAAAATCTCTTCCGAGCGGCTTGGTGGAGTACCTACTGGTCGTCTACCTATGCTAATAGGGTGTCTGTACATCGCTTCGTTGACGTTTGTCCGTTGGATCTCGTGCTTCGTTTGCTTCTTGTCCAGCGCCCGTCGCACCTGGAAAAGAAAACAAGAATACTAAGAACCTTGTTGGGGAAGTTGTACCAAAAATAAAGTTTGAAAAATGATATGCATCTACCATACCGTAAAGTGATGCGAAAATTAGAACATCGAAAAAAGTATATATCTAATTATTTTAGTGGATGTTTGGAAAGGACGCACATAGAACCATCTACGTAGCCAGCTCCACGGAAGCAAGTGAATCGATATGCGCACGTGTTGGGGTAGTGATATTTTATTTTTATTTTTGTTTACAGCTTGATTCCACACAGTACCTTTGGTAGAAGTATGGAATTTTCAGCATGGATATCGGTAGCCCAAATTTTACAGGCCGACCATAGATATCAGGTGTGCGTCGGCAGGTAATCGAACCCCGGACCATGTGCATGGTCGGCGGGAGTCCTAACCACTGTGCTACCGACGAGGGTACATTCTTCCCATTGCGTAGAAGAGGTGAACGGCTAGAGAATATCACTCTTAGCGTTGCTTTAGGAAAGGCCTTGTCTTTTTGGCGAACTACAGGGCATCTTTAGTCAGGTGATACAACCATGTCGAAATCATTGGTTACCTGAGCTAGAATGTCTTCTCTACAAGTTTGAAATTATTATTATTCCCTTGAATGCCGAGTGGAACATTAAGCTTCAACAGGACATCCTATTCTCTTTAGTCCTCTTTGGCTGATTGCCGTAAAAAATCATCTCCTCCTCATACGATTTTCTCCATATCACCCTCAGACACATATGTCTAACTCGTTGCTTCTAATTCGCATTCCACTCTAGTGCTTGGCACCCTGTGTTATATATCCAACGGTCTATTAATCGTGTTTGAACTTACTACTAGTCTCCAGTATTCCAAAAGTGTTTTCATTGTTTCTTTTGATATATCTATCTCCTTTATCTAACAGATCCCTCTTCGTTCAGGTGATTTGATAACAGTTGATGATGTAGTTGGAGAAGGGAAGTCACCTGCTGCTTCTTCAGTTAACTCACAGTTACATTCATATAATCGTGGAATACCAATGACTAATTCATCAACTACTACAGCAGCGACAGCAACACCACCACCAACAACAACAACAGCGAACACAAATACACAAACTGTTGTCAATAATTCATCAGAACCACGTGTTGTTCGATTATGTGCACCATCGGATAATTCTTGTCTATTTACAAGTGCTTTATTCTGTATAAATAATCATGATAGCCGATTAAAAATAGGCACAGAAGTTGTTACAAATGTAGCAGCTGTTAGTCAGTTGAGAGAATTAATCTCTGGTATTGTGCTGAGTGATCCAGTCAAGTATTCTGAAGCATTTCTTGGCATGTCAAATGAACAGTATTCACAACAGATTAGACAAGTAAGCTTTTATGCTATTATTACCATTATTATTATTATTACACATGATTTTGATGTTTTTATCTTCTGGTACACAAGAGGTTTTATGTTTCTTATAAAGAAACCTTTGATGTGAAATTAACTTATATGAGCACTTGTATATTGATCGACGATGGTGTACAGTCGGTGTATCGAAATGTATCAGTAGTGTGCTTAGCATACAAAGACTAAATGATCCTGACTGACTGGTTTTAGCATAGAACTTTTGCACAGAAGTGTACCAGCTCGAGTTGCTACACTCCTTACTTGTAGCACACAAAGCAAGAGAATAGAGTAAAGAGAGAAATGGCAGACTGAAATATGAGGCAAAAAGAATAGTAATATTAAAGAACAATACAATTTTATTGGATATTATAAATCACAAAGACCGAATGCATCTACGCCATTATCGAGAATGATTTTGAGCTATATCATCAACTGTCTATAACCTTCATTGGTTCTCACCATCTTGAGGACCCCAACCAGTCATGACGTCTAAACCTCCCGACGTGGCTGACTGGCTGGCTCAGAGTAATTGTTGTGGATTTCATCGACTGATGAAGTCATGTTTTGGTGGGACCATCACTAGCTATCTCTTCCCCAACCTTACCGATCCTGTGTTAACTGACGTCGCCCGTGGAGGAAGGCGATGACTAGGCTAGCATGGATAACACATGTCCTAACCATCCCAGTAGCTGTAACTTCACAACCTCGTCGATTGATTTCTCATCCTCACCTAGCACTCCACCAAAGCCTAGCCTCAATATTACTCACCCTATTACACCTAACACTTGACACGGGAGATTGAACGCAGACACCTAGGACCAAGGTACCTAGTCAGCTTTTTCATGTCTTCCACTTTCAATAGCCATATCTCATAGCCATAAAGGATGACAGAGAGAACTGCTAAGCAGTAAACATGTCGTTTGATCTACAGACAGATGAATGTCACGTCTATGTCAGAGATGGAGTAAGTTGGCTTATAAATGCCAAACTAGTCTTCCATATCCGTTCTGAAATTATGCCAACGATCCACCCGGAGATGATGATTCAGCTTCCAAATTAAGTGAAGTCACTGGTCAACATACTCCACCACACTTCAATCCCTCTCTACCTTTACGCTAGGACTGAGTCGATGTAGTCCAGTCCATTCCAGTCCTGTAGCATCATCTTACTTGTATTTGATAGGAGCGAATTGCATGCCAAACATTCGAAGATTGCTGCTCCTCAAGGTGTTCAGAAGACCCTGTTTGCATTTTGTCAGCGTATTCACCTAGGAGGGATGACTATATCATCCGCATATTCTAAGTCAACGACATTACTCCCTGATGGCGAAAGGTAAATCACTGAGTCGCTGAAGTCAGGATGAATTCCAAGCATTACCAGGGCTAAGTGCGTGCATATGGCGTACATCCTTCCTCAAACCTTACACATAACCATCAATTCGCTCACGATCTTATCACTCTTGAGAGACCTGGCAACAAAAAGTCAGCAGAACACCATCAGAGCATATGACATGTCAAATACTTCAAATGAAGTTTCATTTATCGATGTCTCTCTCCGCCCTGTTACACTATATTTTAAAACTGTCACTTTTTCCCATCGTATTCTGTGGTTATAATGTTATAGCTGATCTATTTTCTAGATTTATCTTATTGGGTTCTGTTAGTCTCAGTTTCACCACTAATGGGTTTTTGGGATTCGATTTTCTTCTGAAGCCATTTATGAATATGCTCTGAAGCCAGCCCTTACTTGCAGAGATCGATGAGTCCTCCCTATGTATATGTGGCCACACGTACATTTAAATTCTTAAAATACAGTGTGATGTGACATCGCTTTTCGCATGTTCTGAGGGTTTAGATGGACATATGGGCTTCACATTCTGAATTATTCTGATCTTATATGCATAAAAAGTCTTTTTAACTACAGCGTTCAACTGTTATCTAGTTGTCAAGCGGCTATGATCACCCAAATATGGAAGCTTGATATATACGTCTTTCTCAGTGGTGAGTTGAAGAGTGAGGCGTGGTGTTCCACTAACCACTTTATATCTCCTGATGAACTTGTCTGGATAATTATTAACAATCAGAGTTTGTGCTAACTTTCTTTCTTCCTCATCAAGTGCGTCTTAGGTGCATATACGTTAGATTCTACTGAAGAGAGGCGCCTCACTCACTAAGGCTGTTTTGCACCTAACAGGGCAGAAACTGTGATAATTAAGATACTGTCCTGTCCAGGTAGGTTTTCTATAAACAGATCGTTTTACTAATCCATCAAGCCGTCGACTAAGCAATATATCTAGGAGAGATAAATAATTATTTTCACAATGGGTTTCACAGAATCCTTTAACCGACATAATTAGCCTCTAAGTAAGTTTGTGTCACTTCTTTTATTCCAGCCCTGTTAAAACACTTTATGGAAGGTTTAAGAGGTTCACCGTTTGTATAGCGATCGAGATAGCTTGGATACGTGTTTTGTATACGGAGCCACCGCCTTCCTCGACGACCAATGTTAGCTGATATAAGATTAGGTCGAAAAATAGTTAGAGAGGGTGGTCAAATCGAAACCCATCATCATCATCACTCCATGAAGTATTTGCCAGTTAGTTTTAGACAGTCAAGTAGGGAGGTATAGGCTGTCTGATTGACGTCCTTGGAATTCTAAAAACTAATGGATTGAGATTGTTGGTGAATAAGGTTGGAAATCATATTCTCACTGGTACAGATACATTCACTCATTGTAAATCTTCCATAACTATTAAATCCTTCTGTTTCTCCATGTTACTATCTTTTTGTGTTCATTATAGTTTTTTAAGAATTTCTTTTCTCTCTCTCTTTTTGTGGGCTACATACAGTATGGTAACTTAAAGTTCTACATTTTTGTGCAAAGTTCTTTGTTGAAGCTACTCATAGATGTACTAATGGACTTAACCCTAACTGATTTCAGCGACCCTGGGATTGACCTTTTGCCATCAGGGAATAATCTCGTTGACTTAGAATATGCGGATGATTTAGTCATCCCTCCTAGATGGAGACTCTGATAAAATGCTGACAGGATTTTCTGAACACCTTGAGGAGCAGCAATCTTCGAATGTTTGGCATGCGATTCGCTCCTATCAAATACAAGTAAGATGATGCTACAGGACTGGAATGGACTGGACTACATCGACTCACTTCTAGCGTAAAGGTAGAGAGGGATTGAAGTGTGGTGGAACATGTTGACCACTAACTTCACTTAATTTGGAAGGTGAATCAGCACCTCCAGGTGGATCGTTGACAGAATCTCAGCACGGGTACGTAGGGCTGATTTGGCATTACTTATTCCATCTCCGGCTTAGCAGACTTGTTATCCGGCCGGTTGTTGACCAAAGGGCGTGTGTACTGCTCAGTAGTTCTCTCTATCATCTTATGGCTATGAGATATGGTAATTGAAAGTGGAAGACATGAAAAGGCCGGCTAGCTAACTGTCTTTGGTCATAGGTGTCTGCGTTCCATCTCCCGTGTTAAGTGCTTGGTGTAATAGGATGAGTAATATTAAGGTTAGGCTTAGGTCGAGTGCTATGTGTGAAGTGGAATTCAATCGATGAGTTTGTCAGGTTGTGAAGTTACATCAATTGAACTGGTTCGGACATGTGTTGCACATGTCCAATGATTGCCTTCTTTGTGTAGTAATATTAACTGATATACGATTACGTCGCATAAGAGTAGGGAGTCATCAGACGAAAACATGACGTCAATGTATGAAGGCTTTGACAATTACTTTGAGCAAGCCAAGAAATGAGGTATCGACTGCCTGGTTGAAGCCATCGAAATACTAAGAGCCAATGAAGGCTGAAGAGTATTGATGATATAGCTGTAAACTGTCCCCAGTGGGACAGATTCATTCCCCTCTTGTAGTCTTCTCTATCCACTAAGTCCTCATGTTTCACCTGCACATTTCTGTACATTAAAGTTGTGTTTTTCTAAATCTCTTGCTTTTCCTCTCTATTTGGTGCTTTTGTGTACTGCACGATGTGTGTGTGTGTGGCAACCTGAACTGGTGTGCTTCTGGGAAAAGTTCTATTCTAAAACTCAGTTAGTTAGTTAGTCAGTCTGTCGGATATTACATATTTTCAAGTATTGGTTTGTAGGGATTTTGTTTGATTAGTTGAAGGATTTCATCACAAGCTGATATCGGTTAGAGAACCATTGGAAAACCACCATAGAGTACTGGACATCCGTTTCGTCCTAGTGCTTGGGACTCTTCATCGGTACGCGCCCACCGACAGGGTTCGAACCTAGGATTTTCTGGTCACAAGGTGAGCTAGCTTGTAGACCATTAAGCCACTACTGGGACCCGATCCAATGGTCAACCAACTTCTGCCAATTTACGACAAAGTCCGACCACTTAGCAATGTCTTCTTCGGTGAGCAACTGTCCTCATCTTCGACCTGTTATATACCCTACTGGATATTCTATAGTTGAAGGTGAAACACACACACGTACACATACTTTATTGTCTCCTTGATCCTGCTTAAATGATGTCGTAAAAACTGATCGTATCAGCATGTAGTAAAAATTGTCTTTTACATGCATAGTGAAATGCTTTCGTTTGTTCAATATATCGATCCAGATTATAATTAATCTTCTTTACATAAATCTGGTCATATTCGAGATATGTAAACGTGTGCTTGTGTGCGTGTGTGTGACATTGGGTGGTGGATGGTAGAGCTTATTGAACACCAGTCCACATGTTATATGTCATATGATACTGTTCTACTTACATGATTCTGTTATCTTATAATTAGAAATACAGAGAGAGAGAAAGAGCGAGTGGTAGAAACGTGGAGATATGCTCTTCCTAAGCCATTCATTTGATGTATGGCATTGTTGAGTTCTGTGAGTCTTGAATAGTGCCAAATTGTGAAAGTCTCGTCATCTTCTCTGCTAGGTGTCATTTGTAGTGCATGTCTTCAATTTGGAGTGAGCTGTTGTTTTTTATGAGTTCTTCATAGATGGCGGGATATCTGTGCTTCTTGATAATGATGATGTTGAGTTTAATTGATTGTCTCTCGGAGATTTTCTTTGTGCTAACATTGTATTCACTCGTGTTGATATTGATATCGTTTAGTAGACGTGATATTTGACCTTCCGATTTTATCACTGATTCTTTATTGATGATGGCTTCCATGTAGTCGACATGCGTTAAGCCACAGAAATATCAGAGGATAAGAGCTGCCTTTTAACCCTAAGAATGATTGTTGTCAGTTTTTTATGTCCGTTCATTTATGTTGTAGGCATATATGTACCGCGGACTAGGAGTGTGATCGGAGTCTATGCTAGTGTTCCAGAAGGAGTGACAGTCTTCTGCCAACCCTCGCCATAGATATCCTGTCTCTCTATGGTCTAATTGAGGATGGAGGTCGCTAGGTTAGGTAATGTCTCTCTTTGTATTTGAGGTTAGTGCTGACGAAGAACAGATGATTGTTGGAACAGAACTGTTAGAGACGGTCACTGTTGTCAGTTCTTCGTCATGGACCTCCATAGGTTCTCCCATTATACGTCTCAGATTGGCACAACTTCACTACCTGAGCATTGAAGTCGCCCGCTAAAACAACTATATGTTAGCGTTTAGCTTTTAGCAGCAAACTAGACAGCTTTTGATAAAAGTCATCCTTTACTTCATTGGAGCTGCAGGTAGTCGGGACGTGAGCGGCGATTAGGAAACGACATCGACTGATATCTCAATCTTCCCTTCTTCAAATAAATCTGTTCGACTGCACAGTACGCATACGACTATCCACTGGGATCTAGTCAGGTAGCCATTTTTCTGCCCTAGCACTCAATACTATCCCTACACCTTCGAGTCCTCGCGAACTGGCCGAAGAATCTCCGGACATCCGTAAGGTAGATTTAGCCGATTCGCCCTGTCAGTTAGGTGGGGTTAGGTGAATAATCACACATGGTGATTATATTTGCCTGTCTCCGAAACACAACATACATCCATGGCTTGCAATGCCAGGGTTCTGGCTGTTGATGTCTGTTGGCCTATTTGGCAAAAGGTTTTGACGTTAAATGCGTGGTCCTAAGAGGCTATCAGTAGTCTGGCTCGGGGTGCTGTTAGTGGTCACATGGTTAAGAGATGAGGGATCTGCCTGTGAAATAGTATCAAGAGTAGGAGGAAAGCAGGATTTTGAAGATGATATAAATGGACTGTGATGACAGAAGTATGTAGGTGGTTGTTAATTCCCAACTGCCGACACAGTGGAAGTTGATTTCGTATTGGAGTATCTTCAACAGCAGGCGTATTATTAGTGTTGTATGACCCCAGCAGACAACTGCTTAAGACCGGTCACGTACAGCCTGTTTGAAGTGGTCATTTAAGTTGTGTCTGTATTAAAATTTTACCTTCAGCTAAGGACCTCTGCATGGTCAATCGGGGATGTAAAATTTTCTGGGTCGACCTTTTATAAGCCTCTCTTGACAGAGCGAAGAGGCAGCATAGCCAGCTTGCTGGTAGCATATCCCTTATCACCAGTAGTATAACTTTGCCCACAGACTCCCAACATAATATAACCAATTTACACTGTTGTGGTAATTACTTTTAATCGAACTGCGTGTGTATTGGTCAGCAGTTCTCTCCGTCCTCCTTTATGGCTGTAAGTGAGACATGGCGATTGTAAGTGGAAGACATGAAAAGGCTTGCTAGCCAGCTATCTTTGATTCTAGTTCTCTGCGTTCCATCTCTCGTGTTAGGTGGTATTGAGGTTAGGCTTCGGTCGAGTGATACTGTGTAAGGCGAGGAAATCAATCGACGAGGTTGTGGGGTTGTGAAGTTACATCGATTGAGATGATTTGGACATGTTTTGCGCATGCCTTGCCATCACCCTCCTCGACGGGTAATCTTAGCTGACATTGGATGGATCAGGCTGGAAAAGAGTTAGTGGTAGTCAAACGACAGAATGACTTCATCAGTGAATGAAATCCACAGCAGTTAGTTTAAGCTAGCCAGTCATGTAGGGAGGTAGAGACTTCCTGACTGTTTGGGTTACTCGGGATGATGAGAACCAATGGCTGGAGACAATCAGTGATATGGCTGAAAATTGTTGTCGATGATAGCGCAGATGCATTCACTTTACTATTCTTCTATATTACTATTCTTTTTAC
The DNA here is from genome assembly GCA_944472155.2 of Trichobilharzia szidati. NCBI lineage: Eukaryota > Metazoa > Platyhelminthes > Trematoda > Strigeidida > Schistosomatidae > Trichobilharzia > Trichobilharzia szidati. The sequence continues at coordinate 10,818,098 of OX235272.1, read as the reverse complement.
CTCACACGTCTGTTTATTATCTCTTTTCTCTCTTCTCCTGCTTTGTGTACTTCAAGGAGGGAGTGTGGCAACTCAAATGGATGCACATCTGTGCAACGTTCTGTACCGAAATCAGTCAGTCAGTCATCTTTGCCTCCTGAGTTTAGTTGAAACGATGATGACTAGATTAGGAGAGTAAAAGAGATGACTAGATTTTTAGTTGTCAGCTGGGTATCATCAACATCAGGATTAGAGAGGTTTCGCGTGCATTTCGGATTGTGAGGGCAATTGTTACTTCCCGGCTGCCCACACCGTGGAAGTTGGTTGCATGACCTCAGATCCCAGGGGACAACTGCTTGAGGCCGGTCACACACGGCCTGTTTTTGTTTGTTCTTTTTTATTTGGTGTGTCTCAGTAGCGTACTTATCACTTCTGCCCTGTGACACGGCAGCAGAAAGCGCGGTCGTTGTTAATCCGGGCCCTGACCGATCCGGTATGATATTTTGTGATTTACTTTGAGTCATAGCATTGGGTTGGGTAACTGCTTTTTGTCTAACCGCTATCCAAACAACCTTTCTGGCATGGTAGGTCCTCAAGCGAAATAAGTATCAGCCAGTATAGCTTGTTGGGTCATTGCGGTGTTCAAGCCCGACCACCACGTCAAGGTAGCAGCTTTCGGTCGGGCATCAACATCATCACCTTTGTCTACTCCTACGTTTTGTCACCAAGTTTACTGGTCGGTTATAATCTCTCGAAAAAACACAGAAGGTTGGCTGAGTGGAACGGGCATCCCCAGCAGTACTAGAACTCTTGGTTCCAGTATAAAAGATTAGCTTTATCAAGAGGATCTTTTTTCGAAAGAATTTCGTTAGTTTTCTCATTAATCACCTCATTATTAATCATCAACTTTTCATTCGAAATTTTCTTCTTATCTCGTGTTTTCGCTTTTTTTTAGCCAGATAAATGGGGTGGTGGTATTGAAGTATCTATTTTATCACAATTATATGAAGTTGAAATATGCATTGTTGACATTGAATCCTGTCGAATTGATCGTTTCGGTGAAGATCATAATTATCCTAAGCGGATATTATTAATCTATGATGGGATACATTATGATCCACTAGCGCAGGAATGTCCTAAACGTGATTGTCTGGTCACAGTGTTCCCTACAAGTGATGATACAGTAAGTTGTTTTATCTTTATTCTCTTAACTCCCCCCTCCCGTGGAACCCCATTTATCAGTCACATATTAATTAATGAGTGGTACGGAGTTCGAATTGATATCTCTGAGTACCACAACGTGCAATAGAGCTGTAGCTCATTGTCCTAGGCGCCCGACTTCAAACCAGTGGGTTAAAAGTTTCAATCACGCTTCACCTACTTTGATTGGACGCTAGTAACTAGTGTGGTATGTCTAGTCCTTTCTTTGGTGTAGACTGAATTCTATCAGTTCAAGGTCCAAGGCTTCCTGTGGTCGATTGCCTCCAACCATCTGATACGCTCCACCTACCGAAGTTAAGGTAGCCAGCTGGTGTGTCACCAGTTCTCAAACAATAGGTTCGGTTCATTTCAAGTGGTTGTTTGAAAGTTGACCGCTTAATTTTACGAACCATTCCGCCCCTCCCCCAACTGTATTCAGTGTAGATTTAGCTGCTAAAGTCAATCGATGTGGTTGTGAGACTGCATCAATTGATACGACTAAGACTATGTTATTATGGGTACTGAGGTCTATCGCTCTCCTTGATGAAATAGCACAGACACGTACTACTCTAGCTGCTGTTTCCAGTAGAACAATCAGTGCTAATCAAGTGGGGAATTTCACTGATTTCAGAATACTCTAAATACTTTTGATTGGTTCAACCCTTGATCGATCGTCTGACTCAAGCGCCGCATAAGTAATTAGCTTCTTTTTTGGTGGGGAAATGGTTGAGAACTGGATTATCCCCATTTCGGAAGCCAAATGTGGCCTTCAGAAGTGCCAGGGTCTCACTGATTAATACTGTTCTACATTTTTCCCCATAGAACATTGATCAAGTTGTCTACCCACCTGTCCCCGTCAGCTGACATTTGAAGTGAGGAACACACTTGTGAAAAAACTTAATTTTAAAGGTATTTCCCAGTGGGATAGATTATTGATCCAACTAGTACTCAGAAGATTTAATTCATAGCGATTGGTAAGGTAATATAAATCTTTGAAATTCCCCATGCATGAATTTAACATTACAAAAGATTTCACCAACTGGTTTTAAAATATCTCCCAAGGTATTTTCAGCGATATAACTTGTAGTGAGAAACTGGTGGATGGATATTCACTTCAATTCCCAAGTTTTTCTGGAGGTGTAAAGGTAATGTCTGCAGGAAGGCAGTGTTGAGCTAATGGTGAACTAGATAGTCGTTTAAGGAGACCTAAGTATTTCCGTATGTTCAAGATTTCCACATTAGAAACACTGAACTGAAATCAATACGGATACTAAGCTTACTTTGAGTATTATATCATTGTTATTATTATTATTGTCTCCTTTAGTTCCTAGAGGAACATAGGGATTCAGCCGCATGTCTCCATTGGCTTCGGTTCTCTACCAACGTTTTCATCGCCTTGCTCCACGTCTGCCCACCTGCTTTCATCACCCTTTTCTCATGACCTCCTCCATGTCACCCCACCCTCGCATTGATGACCATTGACGACCTTCTCGGGTCCCACTCCAGAGCTTGGCGTATATATATATATAAAAGCACTGACTTGACATTGATGTGTTTAATATACTCCTGGAAAAGATCCTGCCTGTTCTGGAAATGTGGTTTATTAGCCTTGACACTCAACATTCAATCATTCGTTCCCGAGTTCGAACCCTATTCGAATTACTTTAATCTGGGCAACTGATTAGCATCAGCATCGTGTCTCAAATAGTGAGTGTAGCTCACTAACATAACCTCCTTCCTGATAGATTAGATGTAAAATTTGTTCTGGATAAAACCAAAATTCTAATACAGTTAACAAGGTTCATATGCACTGAAGAAGTTCGGACCAGATTGCTGAACGAAACGTTGGAATTAATCATTTCAATTCCGCTGAGATTTTACAAATATAATTTTATAATAGTTAACAAGTTTCTTCGAATCTTTTTTTAAAGTGAATTTTGTATTCTCTCTTTGATTGATCATACCCAATTGAAATGTTCAGTTTCTGGTGACATGTTGGCTCTCCTAGTACGGATGCCTTGATGAAGATTAAGATTATGTTATTTTTGGTGAGATGCTGACTAGTGGTGGAATCCAGGATGTGTCGTATCACATCCTATGTGGGACTCATCATCTAAATGTGTCTGCATCCCCCCTCCCCCAGCGAGTGTTATGAGTCATGTTCCCCCTGGGACTCGAACCGTGTTCCCATCGTTTCAAATGCTACAGCGTTATCCACTAGGCAACAAGTATCAGTTATTGTTTGATGGGGTTAGTTTTGTATCTCCCCTTTTGATTGATTGTCATCTTGGACCAGAATGTTCAGTTTCTGTTGGCATGTCGGCTCCATGATAGGAGTCGAGTGGTTAACGCTTTGGTGTTTGAATCGTGATGTGGGGATGCTGTATTCTGCTCTCAGTGGCGGGGGGGGGGTACACTCGCTCATTGTGAATTGTAAATTTCCAGCGGTTGATGAATCCCAAATTTAGGACGAAATGGTCATCCCTGATTTTCACATTTCTAGTCACCGTTCACCACACACACACAACACTATCCTTTTATTTCCGCCTAAATTAATCTTTTTGCCTTGTACAGATTCTTTTAGAAGCTCAACAGTTGGCGTCTAAAGCACGTGCTGAATGGGCATTCACGGATTTGGCTTCTTTCACTCTGTTATGTCGTCAATGTGATGCACCACTGGTTGGACAGGCTGCTGCACAAAAACACGCCCAATTAACTGGTCATACACAATTCAGAGAAATTGCTCATTAATGCACAAGACATACAGCCACACAGGCACACACACATACACTCGTCATAATAACATATCTGTCTGCCAATCCATCTATCTATCTACCTACCTGTCTATCTGTTTGTATGCAGTAATAACTAACTCTCTGAGACAATCGTTATTAAAAATAATTCAGGCGAGTTTATTGCCGTCCTTTATGACACGAATACAATAACTGTGGTGTGTACTACATGGGCACCAATATTGTAGTTCTTATTTTCTAATCTTCTCCGTGCTACTACTAATTTGCTCAAATTTTTCTCCCATGTTTCTATGTTGTCTTGCTCCCCCCCCCCTCCAGCCAATCCCAAGTGCACGCGTGCACTTATATCCGTTCCTGTGTGTGTGTGTGCGTACGCGCGCCTATGCGGATGTAAGTTGATAGCTGTTCAATCGATGTTGTCAATTCGTGTTTGCATACAGACAAAATTGTACAAAGAATGGAATTTATGATTTTTGATTGAATTGAATATTAGCTGTGATTATTTCCCCCTCCCTCTCCTTCCCATCTAGTGTTATGTAATTTCTTCCCCTCCCCTTCTCTGTCTCTCTCTGCCTTCATCTGTTCCTGTTCTTCGATGTATCTATCTATCTATCTATCTGCCAATCTGCCGATCTGCCTTTTAAGTACATCAGCATTCTTATAACTCGATTGGCTTAATTGCTTAATTTTCAGTCAAATACTTCCCACCCCACACACCCAACTCCCTGTTGGGGGGATTCGAATCCAATTCCAACCTACCTATTTCAGTCTAGGTCGGAGTGTCTAGAAGGTCGTATCTCTGGAGCCTTGAGATTCATGTTCTACATAGCAGCAGCAGCGGCCAGATTCCACCAATCTGTCTACTGCACTCTTTCACTGGATTGAATATGATGTTCAAAGGATGAGTCAACATCATCCACCCTTCTTTCTGTTCATCCTTGAAGCCTGTTTCTCTCTTTCTCTTGTTTTCTTTTCTTATTTTGACTGGAATCAATTTGACTCATTTAACTTGGAAGATATTTTTCTTTATGTTTTCCAATGAATGTTTTTGTTTTTGTTTCCTTAATATGTCTGCTTTATTTTGACTTTTTTTGATTTTCGACGAAAAATAGAAATGTTTCTTTATTGTCATTATTATTATTATTATTATTGTTTTTGTTATTAGTAGTATTATAAGTAGTATTATTTTAATGTGAATTTATGAGACAAAGCCTTTCAATAAAGTCTTTTTTGTGTTTTCATTGTTATTATTGTTCCCTTGGGTTTTGGAGTGGAGTATAGGACTTCTAACAGCACATCTTCATTTTGTCCTATTATTTCTGCCGTCCTCCTCCTCCTCACAACATTCACTCTTGTATGTCATCCTCGTAATTATGCCCAACTTGTCGTTTCCCATTTGGGTCATACTTGAGCTTTGGCCTACACAGTGAGCGCGATGTCATTCGATGGTCTCTTCAGTAGTGTGTGTGTCCGATCCATCCATTTCCATTTCTTTGTAGATATTTGTTGAGCAATCGATTTTTGGTTGGTTTGTTTCCATAGGTTCTTGTTACTAATTTTTTCTAGCCGACCGGCGGGCTGGCTGGCTGGCCAATTGATCTTCAGTGTATGGAGATAGCCAGCAAAGGTGGCAGTTGTTGACACAAGTAAGTCTATGGCAGCCTGTTTGTGAAATGCTTTTTCTCACACGCAACGCAAGTTTCTGGGTTAGTGCAGAATATTTCCAAACTGATTTTAGAGGGATGAAGGTCTTCTACTGTGCCTTTCCGATTCAGACTGTAGTTGAAACAATCCTTCTTAGATAAGTGAGAAGGAAGTGACCTCTATCAAGTTTTATTGCATTGATAGTGATTGATGTTTGTGGTTGTTGGTTGGTTGGTTAGTTGGTTGGTGAGGTATCTTTATCACCTCCGTCTTCTCTATGTCCACTTGAAGTCCTCCTGTCTTCGCTGCCAGCCTCTTCTGCCAGTTTGAAGAAAAAAAGAGGGCTAAATGTGACAAAATGTTCTCAGTGAAGAAGAAGAAGAAGATGGAAATGTTTTCTTTATCGATGAAGTCGCCTATCAAACGTTGGTGATCGTCCAGTGTGGTAATAATAATAATAAATCTACTTTATTCCAAAAACAGTACTTATAATACAAAATGGAATTCTCAGCATTTGTCACAATATTGCGTCTGATTTACATAAAATATAAATAAAATTAGCCAGAGCAATTTATCCACGTTTGCAATATAAAGTCAAGAATATTCGAAGTACGAATTGAGAATATTAAATATAATAACAATAATAATAAAAGCGAGTTTGTTTCAAACAGTATTGTCGATTTAGTTTGAAAATTTTAGCATGTTATAGAGTATTGAATCTAATGTTCTGTTGATATAGCAGCATGTTGAGGGGAAAAAACAAAATTAACAGTCATAACACAGCTTAAATAATGTTTACGCTTATGAGAAAATAAACAAATGAAAACAAAAAATTGAGAAGATTATAAATATAAGAAGAACAATAACAATAAAGCTTGGTGAAATAAGAAGGATGGAGAAAATGGCTTATTAACTAGTGCAAAGAAGGTTAGTTAGTTAGTTAGTTCATGCCTGACACTATTTTCATTATATAAAATACGTGCCGCCAAATATGGTATAGTGGAATTTTTATACTTAGACGTGTGTGCATAAAGTCTTCTGAAAAGACTTCTTGTTTTACCTCAGGAGGAGACACAAGGTTGGAGCTGTGAGTGGTGAGGTGGATCCTCACAGTCTGATAAGATTTCTTTAGCAAATTTGTTTCATGAAATCAAGTGCCTATCAGTGACAATGTCAACGATATGGCTCAATGGGATACCACTCTCCTTACCGACAGTCAGTCTTCAGAGTTCTACGAAGTATGACATAGTCTTTTTTAAGCAATCCAGGAAAGAATAAGGGTGAACAGTAAAGAAGAATAGGTAAAATACACGAGTTGACAAACTGTAAGAGGAGGGGTTGGATTACAGTTTGTCAACTCGTGCATCTTACCTATTCTTCTTTACTGTTCACCCTTATTCTTTCCTGGATTACTTATAAAAGACTATGTCATACTTCGTAGAACTCTGAAGACTGTCAGTAGGACGAGTGGTATCCCATTGAGACATATCGTTGACATTGTCACTGATAGGCAGTTGATGTCATGCAACAAATTTGTTAAAGGAGTAATCTCCAACTACGCCACAGACACACATGTGGTGTGGAGTTCCATCCTCGGTAGACGTGCATTCTTAAACATCGCTTAGCTCATAGTGTAACGACAGAAGACAAGGGCAACAGATCGTTTATTGAGAAAATCAACAGATATTTATAGATTTTCATGTACATTATTATTGGCGTTATTGTTAGTAGAGAACCAACGTCTTCTGATTGGTTGTTTTTCCTGCTGAAGGTTATTCTGTCATCTCTTTGTTGCCGTTTCTAGACAGTCGGGCGATATATCTGCGAATCGTATCCGCCCACGCTAAGTCTGCTCTGATTGGTTGTTGAGTTCCTCAAGGTTAGGTTTTGTTCTTATTGTTTTTTCTCGTGACCCAGATTTGGGGAGTAAACATTGAAGTCAATTGTTGTCTACAATTTTGTCTTGCAGACAGCTCTCACCACAATAGTAAGCTCAGTAAAGAGGGAAGGTTGTGGTCAGTGAGGCTAGAAGCTTCACCCCATAAAAAGAAATAAACACTATTGCTGCCGAAACTTCGAATCTCAATTTTGAACTCCCGTTACTCTACGCGGAGCGCAAAGGTTGACTGAAAACAACACAACGTATAAGAGTCTGAAGTTTCACCACGAACTGATGTCAATTAGGGAATCACCGTTGAAGACCAACCAGGGAGTACTAGAGAGCTGTTTCTTCCTAGTTTAAGACTATGACCTCATCGCCAGAAATCGAACTACCTATTATTGAATAATAGGATCACGGTAGGGAAAGAGTGATATACGGTTAATTCAGAAGTGGTTTTGAAAGAAAAATTTACATATTCCTAATGTAAGCGTAGAACTTGGGTACTCTACTAGAATGTAATTCCATATTGCATAAATTTATTTTAATAATCACACAGTTCTGCAGTATTAACAACTGGATGACAAAGTTTCGAGCATAAATTATTGCTCATAATCATCAATTTAGTCACACGTTTTCGCAATTTGTCTTACATATATATTTTCTCTCTTTCTGTCTCTTCAACTTCACTTTGTCGTTTGTTACCAATTCCCATATCTCCGCTATAGGCGTTACATCATTCCAATTGCACGTGTGGTGTTGAATCGACGACTAACAAAGCTTCAGTGAATAACCTCCCTCTGTCTCTCCACCTAACTATATTACTTTTTAATACTCTCACCTTGTCCCACCTATTGTGGTGTGGTGATTACATGCAAGTAAATGCAGTGCAGTACAATGGCTGAACTCTGTTTTTTCTAGGTTATTCAACTTAGCAGAGTCAATTATTCTAGGTCCAGCTAAACTTTTACGTTTCAATAATCTAGTTGACCCCAATCTACCAGTTCGACCCATGTAATTGACCTCACGGTCATTCATCATATGGTATTTGGTAAATTATATTACTTTTCTTAATTGGATCTATTGGGTCCAAAGGCCGACAAAGTTTATCTCTGAGAGAGTTGCTTGGTTGGTTGGTTTAAATGCCACCCTAGTTCTAGCGTCATTGAGAATCCTACATGAGTCCTCTGACGTTCCGTCTTTGTACGACATTGCTACAGAGTGTTTGAATTCTATATTATATCCGTCACTTTTATTGCTAGTCTTAGTTTTTCTATGGTTCTTCATATATTTCTGAATAAATTCTGGTGGGTAATATTTCCTTTATTTGTTTGATTTCGTTGTTTAAATCTTCTAGCTTACTAGTTAGGCTCTTGGCTCGATTATACAAACATTCAACTAAATCGATCTTTACCGATTCCGGATGGGATGAATTAAAGTCTAAGTATTTATTAGTGTGTGAGTCGGTTTCCTATAAATGCTAGCTAGTATCTAACCCACCCACCATCTTGTTTTCGTTTTATTCTACAGTCTAGCAGCATGGCCAACTCACCTTGTTTATTTTCTCACTCAGAAGTGAATAGGATTCCGTTTACTACTGAGTTTATGTATGTGAGGAACTAAGGGATATGCTGAGATTTCAGCACACATTGGATGTATCATCCACATGTCTTCACCATAACCCAGAGGCGGACTAAATGTCCTAAGAGTCTTATGTTAATACTACACTACTGTGTGATTATTAAAATAAAATTATCTAATATGGCATTGTAAATTTCTATTTAAATATTTAGAAAAAAGTAACAACAAATTGAGTGAGGAAACGTGAATTCATTTACAAATTTGATCATGGATTTAGATGTCAGTTAAAGAAACCAGCGAATATTAGAGATAATTACTTTGTCCTAGTGTTTGGGACTTTTCATCAGTGATCATTCACTGCCCCCCACCTCCACCTTGGAATCGAACCTGAGACCTTCACGTTATGAGTTTACGCTTATTAACCATTCAATCACTGAGATGGAATCCAGTCATCCATCAATTCTCATTTCTGTCAGCTCGCGATTTTAGCATGACCACCAACCAGTTTCATTGGTGAACATTTGTCCTCATACTCAACTGAACTGGTAGACCCTCAACGAATTGATAGAATTTATAGTTTATGTGTCATTGGATTATTATAGCTCAAGCGGCTGAGCAGTTAACCTTAAAGTCCTGAGTTCGATCCCTCGTAGAGGCGCGTGGGTACGTACTACTGAAGAGTCCCAAACTAGGAGGAAATAACTATCCAATACTTTTTGGTCTTCAATGGTTTTCTGCTTGTCATTGAACCCGTGATCAAATCTCAAAATAAATTAAATCCTTTACACACTAACTCTTAAAATTCCTCTCCTATATTAGTTCCCTCATCAACATAGTTTCACATTAAAAAATTATTACCATTTGTGCGGTGATCTGTTAGTCAATAAGCATAATCAGTTTATCATATACTGTGTGATATGAACAATTTTGGTTTCCAGTGGTGGAAAATATAGTTAAATTTCACATCCTCAAATTGTGTCAATTGGAAATTTGGTTGATGGCATTGCCAGTTCGCCCAAGTAGCTAGCTGGAGGTCGGGTGATATGTATTGATCCAGCTGTCTGAGATGAGTCAGACTTGGTACAATGCTGATTGGATTAGCTCCTAAAGGGGTGAACCGGTGTTTAGATCACTGTAACTCTTCTGGTTGACTAGCAAACACTGCTGGTTGCTATAAGTGGTATACAACTACTTATATAAGTCAGTCAGTAGTATATATGTGTTAAGTAATTACACAACCAATAATTTGTAAAATAATGATGACTAAGAAGAATAGACGGGTGAATTACGTGAAAATGCTAAGATGCAAATAAGTCAATTGAATTAGCTAGAATTGTATTCATAATAAAATAACAGAGTAAAAGACAAATTCAGCGGAAAAAATTTTCTTTATCGACGAAATCTTCAGAGGCTGTAAAGTCGTACTTATATATACCAAAAAATATATAGTGGTCTATTATTCAGTAATAGGGGGGGGGGCATAATTGATATAATTACTCGGAAGTGGCTTTAGAAGTGAAAATTAAAAGTTGTAAATTGCGTGGTACTCAACGGAACAAAGATAGAAATTTGATGAGGTTAAAATTGCTATTGAGTGAGAATAAAGGTATTTGAGTGTCAATTTAAAAGGTGTGAAGAGGATGTGAAAATGTACAAAAGGAACATGTGAGAGCGTGATAATAGTAAAATAATTATTAAAGTAAAAGCAAACTAAAAGTGAAATTGAAAATTGGAAATTTTTTTACAGGGAACGACCGAGGTGGAATAAGAGACTACACAAACGTCTTCTGTATACAGAGTTCGGGGTTGCATTGACGAATTGCCAGCGCCTCCAACATACCCAAAAGCTGAAACCTACCATTTGGTCTCACCTTGTAGATGATCTTGAAAGACGACCCTGGTGGAGCTACTTGGCCTGAGTTCACCGAATGCTCGAGAATTGAGCTATTGAGAATTGTCTTGCATTATCCCTTTGCTAAACATGCTGGATGATGTTCAGAAATGCATTTGGAAAGTGTGCGCTTTGTGCGGCCAATATAACTAGCGCCACACGAGCAGGTGAATTTTTAAACACACATTGAAATGGCTCGTCCAAAGCGGCAGTTTATCCTTCACACATCCAGTTGTCATTTGTCGGCTGTAGAAACTGACACGTAGCTCAGCCATAAAGAAGGCTTTCCTCAGTGATCTGCATAAGCGATTCTTTAGGATCTCAGCTGTGGTACCACCTTTAAATTCAACACTCATAAATATCAGTTTCTTCTGCACCGTCTGGGTTCTTTCAGGCTTTTCCCTTAACTTCATGTTTTTCTCGATAAATCTTGGATGGTATCCATTCTCTATGAGGACTTATCTGAGTCGCCTAAGTTCCCCATCGATTCTATCACTGGAACATATCCTCCTTATTCTTGAGGATAAGGAGTGGATCAGATTTCTCTTTCTTCTCAAAGCGACCCAACTACAAAAATTCGTGCACTGACCACTCCATGTTGGTTTGCTGTAGATCGATCTTTCAAGAGAACCATCAGATCTCCTTTTTAGAAGAACATTCAAAAAATAGAATTCCAAGTTCATTTCTGATTCCGACGTGAAATGGATGGTATGATGGTAAGTATAAATACGAGTGTACAGCCTCTGAAGATGATTTCGTCGATAAAGAAAAGAAAATTTTCTTCGCAGAATTTGTCTTTTATTTTCTTCATGACTCAATGAGTATTTTCGGTGAAATAACAAAGTCAAAAGATAAATACAGGGATAGGGGAAGATTAATATGAAAATGGCTCTGTCAAAGATAGGGACTGCATATATTTCTTTTGAACACACAGATTTGGCTTTTTCATATGAATTCTAATTGTTTCTGCCGTGTATGGTAAAAGTTGTACACGTAAGGCATGCGAAAGGTTAGGTGAAATACGATAAATAACTTAAAAAGCTTTGTTAGTGTCAGCCTGATGTCCTCTATCTAACAAATGAGTGAGTATTGAGGTACGTAAAGCTTTGTTCTGTCCTTTGTCCAAGCAAGATAGATGGTGTTCATAAATTTAACAATGGACTGGTAAGCACACATGGAAGAGTGAGAATTAGGCAGTGTGTCTTTATTTCAGGAATTAGGTATTGCTTGATTGGTGAGTAGAGAGCACCACCATTTAACTGCGTTAAAAGTCCTCCTGAAAGCCTTTTTCGGAATGAAGAAAATTTCGTAATAATCAACGACACAATGGAAATCTGCATTCTTAGCTTAAAATTGATTCGGTTCTGTGGAATGAGTCAAACCGGGTACCCAAATGATGAGCTCTGCCGCAAACTAATGAAGCCACTGGTCGGTCTAGCAAGCCCTACTAGTTGATATGAGTTGTATAGTGTTATGACGAACTGATACTGGGGTTGTTGTGAGTTTGTTTAGCTTGATTAGAGAAGGTGCCTCCAGAACTCGACACTATAATCGCTCGAAAATATCTCCCAAGCTGAGACAGGTTCAAAAGTCAGACTGGGAAAACGACAACCGAAACAACAATGTTTAGTGACCAGTAGGGTGCAGCAGGTCGGGTGTGAAGACAAATACTCGCCAGAGACATTGGCTAGCGGTCGCACTATGTCGTGAATTGGCTGGTAGAAGTTGAAATTCATGGGCTGGTCGTTGGATTGGGTTCCAGTAGCTTAATGGTCTACGAGCTAGCTGGCCTTGTAACCAGAAGGTCGAACCCTGTCGATGGGTGCGCACTGCTGAAGAGCTAGAAACTAGGACGAAACAGCTGTCCATTAGTCAGTGAGTGTTTACCAGTGGTTCTACGACCATTGTCAGCTCAAGATGAATTCCTGAAACCATCAGAAATGTTTGTTAGACAAAGTACAAAAATTTTATGTTTACAAGCCCTCAGTAATTTAAGTCATGAATGAAACAAATCTGATTGGTTGTATGACATGACAATCCCCCAGACATTTAAGCTATGCATAAACGAATCAGAACTGTCCAATAAGGTTATCCTATCAGTATGTGTACTAATTACGACTAACAAAGAAGTTTATCCGTCCTAATACCTTCCTTTCTTATTAGTTCTCGATTGAGGAACCATTGGAAATTACCCTGTAGGTCTGTGTAGTCTCCCTCTATGATGTGTAGTATCTTCAACTTATCTCACTAACTGATGTCTTCATCATTGTGAGTTGAACGTGTAAGATACTGTTTGAAGCCTGTAGCTATCATGGAATTGGTCCCTTAGCCATTTTCGGCATTCAGTATAACGTTGTAGTTAATTCTGCTTTTTTTTTGAACTTTCTGAAGAATGCCATTACTCAATTGAATACATAGAATATGTTTAACTGAATGATTTGAAGGGGAAAAGGAACATTCTGAATTCATGAGGACATGCAGGTCCTAAAGACAAAAATTACTACTTCCTTGGATTCCGACAGGAGCACATGGCCTCAGAAGTACATCTCCATTTCACTCTGTTATCTATAGCCTTTTATAGTTGACCATAAACTTTCATTGCCTCCAAATCACCCTCAGATCCAAGCCTAACTCATCTGCAGCTTCCACTTGAGGGCCTTCCTGGCATGTTGTGTCACTCTACGGTCTTCTCAGCATATTTCCGATCCATCTACACATATTTCTGTATATATGTCAGACAGTATGATTTAACTCATTCTGGGTAAGGATAATCTGGACTGGTTTAAAGTTAAACTGGTGGACATTTCTCATCAATTTCTAAATGCCAAAATACACCAGAAAAATGGTTTATCGAAAGAACACCACGCCGAACTTAAGGAATTAATCGAAAAAGATAATCTTATTATCTTTAAACCTGATAAGGGAGAAGGCGTTTTCATCATGAATAAATCGGACTATCAAAATAAAATGAATGATATCCTCAAAGATTAATCTAAATTTCTGGTGGACAATGCTACTGATAATGTGCTGCTTGTGGAAAAGTAGGTCAATGGTCAGCTTCAGATTCTACTGATGCATGGTTTTATAAATGAAAAACTTTTGCAATTAAAAGTGTTCTCTGAGCTGGTTGGTTTAGTTGCGGAGCTTTCGTCGTCCTTCTGGGCAATATCTTCAGCACAATATTTAGCACAAAGTGAAATGATTTAAATTTCTTCATGCGTGATTTAATTGCGTCTCCTGGTTACTATCTTTACAGATATATTGACCACTTTCTATTGACTTGGATTTTAAACTTTTTGGTCACCTGATTTAAACTTTATAAACAACTCAAAGCTATTTGGCTGTATGGCGTTCCGAAAATCCACAAAACTGGTAACCCACTGAAACCCATCTTAGACATGTCGAATTCTCCATACAACGAAATCGCAAAATGGATTACAGAGGTCCTTACGCCTGTAAGAGACTCATTATCAAATCATTCTGTAAGAAGTTCATTTGATCTGACCGATATGCTAGACACCTTGAACACTAAAGAAAAGGTTATGCGTTTAATCGACATAGAATCTTTATTCACCAATGTTCCTCTTCATGAAACTGTTGAAATCATTTGCGATTACATCACAAGCAATGGGATAAACTTACTTATTCCGGTCACTTACATCAGAGACATCATCTTTATATGTACAGGAAATATCAGATTCACCTTCCAAGAAAAGGCATACAAACAAATCGATGGTGTTGCGATGGGGAGCCCTCTTGGGCCCCTGTTAGCGGATATATTCATTTCGAAAATGGACAAACAAATACGAGGTGTGCTTGAAGAATTTATGCTTTATAAACGTTACGTAGATGACGCACTCATTATCGTTAATAATAGTAAGTCTATTGAAAACTTTATTAGTCTATTTAATAATATTCATCCAAATATCCGAGTTTGACTTCCGAACTAGAATCGAATAACAAAGTCGGCATCCTCGATATTACAATGACCAGGAGAGATGACGGAACGATTCGGCGATCTATTTTTCGTAAACAGACATGGAATGGACAATATCTTCAATTTTACCAGTTTTGTTCCTATCCAGTATAAACGTTCCCTAGTGTGAAATGTTTGTCCTCAAGGGCCCGTGAAATAAGCACAAGCGACACATTGATGGATGAGTTTCGACATATACATTCAGTTTTATTAGCTAATGGTTATCCAGAAAACTTTATCAATTGTCACAGTAAAGAAAGACCACATCTCGAAAAGACAGCTTCTGTACCAAAGAAAGCTATCTTTATTGACCTACCATTCAAGGGTGACCAGATTATGCAGTTGACATTCAGCTCAAAGACTTTGGTCACCCATCAAACGCACATTCTATGCCGCATCTCTTTCCCTCACATCTCGAACATTTTCGATCCCTGTACCTACGATTAAAGGACGAAATTCTGTGGACTCTACTTCAAACTGTATCTACAAGCTCACCTGCAGTTGTTGTGACACGCACTATATAGGCAGAACCAACAGAATGTTCCAATGTCGTCGAAATGGTTATTAAAACAAACAGAAAATCCCAATGCGATTAATCTGAGTAGAAATCCAGTATCATCATCCAATGCAAAGCACTTATTAATGTCAGGTCACAAGATCAATATTAATTAATGACTGTTTCACAATTATCTCATCACATAACTCTAGTTCAAGGTTGGTTATTAAAGATGATGGAAGCACTTAGGGGATTAATCACATACAGCCGAAACTGTGTGTACACTCAAAACAATAGACTTCAACCTTCACCTACCATGGACTGACTACTTGACCTACTTAAATATGATTGGTCATTAGCAGAGTATGTACTTTTGTTTTGCACAACTGAGTAATTGTCGTGCCTTTTATTTTATTATTATTGTGAACCATGTTGCTAGTAGAGAAACTACGAAATGACGATATCATCTCGCGAAATTTGTCTTCTAAATGCCTTATTCAGACAGTATTTCGTTCGTCGGCTTTTTACCAGTTCCGTCTCCCTTATTCTTGCTCGCTGTCTGATATAATGTATCGGTTTAGGATTATTGTTGATAAAAGTCTGCAGTAGACTGTTGGAAATGCTTTCTGTAACGCGGGCGCCAAGTTTCTGACCCATATAGAAGAACTGAATTAACACTGGCGTTGAAAGTTCGCCATTATGCTGAGCACAGAAGATTTCCAAACTGATTTCAGATTGATGAAGAGTTGTTTTGTTCTTCTGATCCCGGCTATGGAATCCTTATCCGAACTGGCGCTTGCATTTCGGATGGTACTTCTTAGATGAGTGGCCTCTTTTAAATTTCTCCGGCTGTTAGTGGTTGTTTATTTCCACCACTTCTGTCTTCTCTATTCTCACATGAAGTCCTTGCTGTCTTTGCTGCTTCTGCCGCCAACTTTTTGGTTTTCGCCGGTAGAGATAAAAGTCTAGATGTTCCAGTTTCTTTCTGCTGATCCAACATGTGTCTGTCTCCTTGCTCTCCACGGTCGGACACATAACACCGTCATGTTCTTCACTTAAAAAGCATCTCTAAAAGACATTATGATAATGATTTTCAATACAATATTTAAACATCCCTTTATGTAGTTAACCAACACTTCATTTAAAGCCTTCATTTATAGTGAGTTTGCAGAATTCTTCGAATTTTTCACTGGCATTCTGACTATCTTTAAATTTTGGGTTTTTCTGTTGAAATTCGGATAAAAATCAATTTAGATTCCCTCACTAACCAATTGTTGAGGAGTCTCAAACTAGGACGAAACAGTTATCCAGTTCTCTCTGGTTTTCGGTGACATTCTGATTATCACAAACTGTAAATGTTTAGTCAGTTAGGTTTTATTTATCTCTGTAATACATCGAAAAATTGTTCTTATCCTGGTTTTTTATGATAATCATGAGGAACGGTGATACAGTCCAACGTCTAGTGAGTAAGACCTTAATGACTTCTAATGATCTTTCAAATCATCCTTTGCTAATTATCTGTTTTCTCGAAAGACTGAAATTACTGAACAAAGAATACTCTGAAGTAATTTCCTCTTCATCAGGTTCTACAGTAATACAACTCGCCGACCATGCACATGGTCCGGGGTTCGAACCCCTGCCGGCGCACACCCGATATCTATGGTATGCCTGAATTTGGGCAACCGATATCCATGCTGAAAGTTCCACACTTGTACTGAAAATACGGTGTGGAAATCAAGCTGTAAATCCAAAAAAAAAAAAAAAAAATGACTGAGTGACTGGTTTCAACGTGGAACTTTGCACCAATGTGCACCACTTCGAGTTGCCATTCTGCCTCGTTGTAGCACACAAACTAGGAGAAGAGAGTAGAGAAAGATTCAAAAGAGAGGCAATGGACAGGAATATGCGGCAAAAAGGATAGTAAAGTGGAAGAAGAATAGAGTTTTATTGGATATGATAAATCACAAAGAGTGAAGGCATCTGAACCAGCCATAGGCAATATGAATTTTGAGCCATACTACCAATGGTCTCCAGCCTGCATTGGTTCCTACCATCCTAAGGGCCCCGACCAGTCAGTAAGTCTACACCTACCTCCTTACGTGGCTGGCTGGCTTAAACTAATTGTCGTGGATTTCATTGACTGATGAAGCTATGTTGTCCAACCTAATCCATCCTCCGTCAGCTAACATCTCCCGTTGAGCAAGGCGATGGATGTCTAGGCATGCGTAACACACGCCCTAACCACCTCAATCCGCGTAACTTCACAACCTCATCGAGTGATTTCCCCTCCTTACCCAGTATCAATCAACCGGAGCTTAACCTCAATATTAATCACCCTATTACACCTAACACCAAACACGGGAGATAGACCGCAGACAGCTATGATGATGACAGCTAACCAGCCTTTTCATGTCTTCCACATTCATTGATCATGTCTCATAGTCGTAAAGGAAGAGGGAGCGAACTGCTGAGCAGTACACACGCCCTATGATCTATAGGCGACCACATATCACGTCTACTAAGCCAGAGATGGAGTAATTTGGTTATCCGTGCTGAGATTTAGTCAGTGATCAACCCGTTAGCGAATTATTACTTTCGTCCCGTGTCTTCGTGTTTCTATCATTTCAACTGCTCCTGTGGAACAACGCTACATTGGCTGTTGCTCTAGGAACTTAACTTTACAAGCCTCGGGACGCCTATTGGTTTGGATAAATAAAAGTGTAGTAAAAATGCACCAACATTTCGATAGTAGACCACCTGTTCTAAAAAGGCCGCAATCTTTAGCGTTGATCATCGGGTAACAAATAAGTTGACAAAGGTCTCTAACTACCGAATAATTCAAACAGCAAACGACCCCGGAACTCTACATACAAAAGAAACAGGCTCAGACACCTTTGCTACTCTGGAATGGCATGGAATCTGTTACTTCATAAATTCTATATTATTATAATGGCAGAAGATAAGAGAACTGGAAACAGGCCTTTATTTATTAAAGAAAAACGCATGATATTTTTATGCATCCTTAGCCACAATGAAGTTTGACCAGGTCAGAGGAGAATAAATTGTTCTAATTGGATGGCAGTTGGTTAAATAGTGAGATGAAAAGTTGTCCAACGTGGTTATTTCATGTTCATATCATGAATTAGGTCCAGATTTGAGGAATAAACTTTTTTACCTCTGCAGTCATTGACTTAAAATGTTGGTTCCAATTCTGACCGCTTCCTATCAATCTGCGTCTACATGCTAATGATAAATTTTGTTAGTAGCATATGCCAGACTGGTACCCTCATCAAATAGTTTCTAGCGAAGCAGCTCCAACCTTCTGGATTCTACGCACTCTTGTTTCGTCTTGTCACTGGCTTGCTAATCTAGCTGTATCAATCTCGGGATCACATCTCTCAATGACAATATATGATCCTTCCCATTTCGGAAGGAGTTCTCGTGAACCTGGCCCACATCTAACCGTGTACTTTCTTTCTCTACACTTCAACTGGTCTTTGGCTTCAAACACTATACATTTCATCTTTTCTCCTTGTTCAAATTTCGCGGCGTCAATTTTCTGTTTGTGCTGTACTTCCCCGACTGCTGCTTCTTTCCGATCCTTTCTCAATCTCGTCATACTCCATTCCTGGTGAAGGGGCCAGGCTGTGTTGTGTATTAGTAATCGTGGTTTCCTACCATATATCAGGTGAAGTGATGACTAATAAGACAGTGAAAGCTTTCTAACTGTGATGGGAATGCCGAGAAAATGCATTGCAATGATGAAGGCACTCACTCTACTCGAACTCATGCAGCAAGGTAAGAGTTTACGGCAAGTTGTCATCTGAAGTGGTGATAACCAGTTTCTTCCCGTTTGAGGTGCCAACTGTGCCCATTTCTGTTTAATTTCATCATTGATGTACTAATGAACTTAACCCTAATTAAATTCAGAGACTCAAGAATTGACTGGTTGTCCGCAGGGAATAATCTCGTTGGCTTAGAATATGCAGAAGATATAGTCCTGCCTCCTAGGTGAGGACGCTGATAAAATGATGACAGGGTTTTCTGAACACCTTGAGGAGCAGCAATCTTCAAATGTCTCGCATGCAATTCGCTCCCATTGTATGTCAGATGATGCTACAGGACTGGCCTACATCGACTCACACCCAGCTTAAAGATGGAGAGGGATTGAAGTGTGGCAGAGTGTGTTGACCACTTACTTCACTTATTTGGGGAGTTGCATCAACCAACGCCAGTGGGTTGATCGTTGAAGAAATTTCAGCACGGATACAGAGGGCTCATGTGTCATTTATAAGCCAACTTACTCCATCTCTAGCTTAGTAGACGTGATATACTGCCGGCCATCGACCAAAGGACGTGTGTACTGCTCAGCAGTCCACTCCGTCCTCCTTTATTTCTGGCTGTGAGTGAGATATGACCATTGAATGTGGAAGACATGAAAAGCCTGGATAGCCGTCTTTGATCATAGGTGTCTGAGTTCTATCTCCTGTGTTAAGTGGTGTAACAAGGCAAGCAATATTGAGGTTAGGCTCCGGTTGAGTGATACTGGGTAAGGAGGGGAAATCAATCGATGAGTTTATGAAGTCACGTCGACTGAGATGGCTAGGACACGTGTTAGGTATGCCTAGCCATCTCCTTCCTCGGCAACCAATGCTAATTGACACAGGAGTGATGAGGCTGAAAAAGTGATAGCTAGTGGTGGTGAAACCAAAACATGGCGTTGTCAGTCAATGCAATTCACAACAGTTAGTTTAAGCCAGCCAGCCACGTAGGGAGGTGTAGACTACCTGACTCGTCGGCGTCCTCGGGATGGTAAGAACCAATGAAGGCTGGATACAATTAGTAATATGACTCAAAATCGCTCTTAATGGCTAGCGCAGATTCATCCACTCCTTGTGACTTATATTACCCAATAAAATTATATTGTTCTTTGATATTACTATTCCTATTGCCTCATATCTCTGTTTACTGCCATAGCTAAAATCATAAGTTAAGTGAAGTAGTGTTACCATAGATTACAAATAGGAGAGAATAAAAAAGCCAGCTAATTTTGCTAATAGCGTAACAATTTGTACGTTTGTCGGTCAACACTGTCTCTGTCACATAAAACGCGGGTGGGGCAAATATGTTATCGCTGAGATTCTGTACTGAGTTGTGCTAGGGAGCATATAATCTTTCATAATGATTTCTAGTCCTCCTATCTGATGAGATGCAAAGGAAGAGTTGAGGACAGAGAGGGTGTTGAGAGTCAGACAATATGGCTTTTACCCATTTCTCACATGAGTTCCGGTGTCTATTGACTACAACAGTAACCGGCTATATGATATATTACTTTTTGACTAGCCCAGGAAGGATTAAGGCGTAGCAATAATGAAGAACAATGGGTGAGATGCAAGAGTTAACAAACTGTAAAAGTACAGAGAGGTTGAGTGATACACCTACCTGATTGTCTTAACTTCCTAATGTAGAAGTTTGGACGGAATATTTTCTTAGAAATCGACAAGATATGGGATGACCAAGGAAGGCTACAGGGGAGAATTATTCCAAGGTAATTAATGCTTGATTTGGTTTCTATTTCAATGCCCTCTGTGCTAAGCTACAAGCATTATGCGAACGAACCAGTTCTAGCAGATCACCTATATGCATGCCTAAAAGTGAAGTTAATTGTCTGACATTTAGAGGGGGATTTAGGGTAAAATCACTAAGCTTAGTCCACTGGCTGATATCTGACAACTTGATGAAGAAGTTATCGGTTACAGGATTTCATCATGAGCTGATATCAGTTAGAGAACCATTGTAAACCCACCAGGGAATAATGGACAGCTATTTTTGTCTTGATTCGGAACTCTTCATCATTACGCACCCACCACCGCCAAGGTTCGAACCAAGGGCCTTCTGGTTGCAAGGCGAGTTAGCTGGTAGACCATTTAGCCACTGGGACTCGATCCAATGGCCACCGGCCCATGAATTCCAACTTCTGCCAATTCACGACATAGCGTGACCAGGTTTCTCAATGGTTCTCTAACCGATGTCAGCTAGTGATGAAATCCTGTGACCAAACAATCAAATCCCTACAAACCAACACCTGAAGAAGTTATCGTAAAGAATAGTCTTTGTTCAGCAACCTCATTGTCAGGAAATTTATAAGAGGCATCTCTTGAATCGATTTTTTATCTGTTTCTAATATTCTAGATTCTAGGTCATGTCAACTGACAATATAAGGGTTTTTTTATTATATATATATATATATATATATATATATATATATATATATATTGACGAATGACTGCTCTGTATTTGGATATCAGTTCATTTTAAGGTTATCTGAATGAATAATACAGTTTAATTTTTGAGTAGTGATCACCTGGTCATACTACCAACTAGTATGGTTGATAGTTCAGCTCATCTCATAAACCAATTTTGGCTTTTCGATTAAATAAAGAGTCAGCTGTACCTTGGAAGCACAATCGATTTAATAATCACAACAGATTCTCTTGTGACTAAATAGCTTTATATGCTTATGGAAGTGTGTGTGTATATGTGTGTTCATGTGGTTATCACTTCCCAGCTGCCCACATTGCGAAAATGGAATTCTTCTTGAAACATCATTAGTGTAGCATGGCCTCAGAGCCGACGGGATAAATGTTTGAGGCCGGTCACATACACACAACCTATTTTGAATTGTGTCCATACGCAAACCCTATTACTTCAAGATAAGTCGAGGTTTCCTTTAGTTCCTAGAGGATAATAGGGCTTCAGCCGCACGTCTCCTTTGCGTTCGGTTCTCTGCCAACGTTTTCATCACCTGGCTCCACGTCTGACCACATGCTTTCATCTCCTCTTTGCATGACCTCCTCCAAGTCACCCTAACACTGGCGAACAACTCGCCGATTTCCATCCGGGTTTCAATCGAGCGATGGCCTGGCCTGTAATATCACTTGATGGTTTCTTTTCTCAGAGAATGGTCAGCCAATCCATCTCCATTTCTTCCTGCATATCTGTTGCACAATTGGTTCCTGCTAGGTTGGTTCGTTCATTGCCAGAGATCCCTCCCTGTTGCTGATCTTTTCTGGCAGCATAGATCTAGCCTACTGACTGCCCTTACTACTATTGTTGCACCTCCAACATCATCTAAACAACTTATATCATGCTGATAACAGTGATTAGTCCAATCACTATCCAGGCAACCTTTCTGACAAGGTAGGACCTACAAGAAAATTCATTCCAGCCGGTGTAGTTCGTTTATCAACACGGCAGTATGCAAGCCTCATCCCCATATCACAAGGTCAGGAGTACAAGATACAGAATTCTCAAAGGCTTCAATGCTAAACGGTGATTTTTAAAGTCAACCAAGTACTGAGTAAGTTTAGGTGCCTAAAAACCACACGGTTGGTTAAAGGCTGGCTGATCTCATTTAGTGATGAGCTGACCAGCTGATTTCAATGTCTTTACGTCTATTCTATTTGTGAAGTCATTTGTTCTTGAAGATATCAAGGAACACATGGTGTACCGATCAGTTGATAAACCGTTTAATGCGTAGTCACATGTAATTATTAATTGATACTTTAAGAGTTTAAATTACACGTATTCATGTGATATGAACATTATTGTGCACTTCATTGGATCTCCCTCCGCCCCACTGAAAAATGAGTTATGCATCATCCATTCAGCCTCCTTCTATATTAGAACACAAGTCTACTTGAAATGACACGTATCATATGAAAAATATAGTCATGAGATGATTTATTTGTATATTTATAGATGCTTTAATTACCCGCCTACATAAATATATCTTACTAAACTGGAATTTTCAAGAGTTTTCTCGTAGGGATTTTATTCGACTTCAAGTTTTGATCACGGACTGATATCAGTTAGCGAACTATTGCAAACCAGCATGGAGTACTGCCATACAGATGTTTAGTTCTGGTTTGGGACTCATGGGCAGCACACTTCCACTAGAAGAGTTTGAACCCAGGACCTTCAGACTACAAGGCAAACTCGTAGACCATTCAGCCATTGGGACCCGACTTAATGTTCCCTTGGGTGTGTACTGTTGATGAGTCCCGAACAGCTGTCCAGTATTGTCTGGATGGTTTTCAATGGTTGGTTCTCTAACTGATACCAATCTCTACAAATTAACTCTTGAAAATGAGTGTGATGCTCGCTATTGACTGACTAGCTGCGAGACGAAGTTGCCTGGATTTCGAGTGAGAAGTCGTGACCGGTAGTGAGGTCTATCAGGTTGAGTATCAGGGCGAATACTCACTGACAGCACTTGCTAGTGGTGGCGCTAAAATCACGAATTGGTATAAGGTGGCATGCATCAGCCACTGGATCGGGTCCTAGTGACTGAATGGCTTACAAGCTCGCCTTGTATTCAGAATGTCACGGGCTGGAATGCTGGTGGCCGAGTCTTAAATTAGTACGAAAGAGCTTTCCAGTACCCCTTATTTGGTTTTCAGTGGTTTTCTAGCTAGCATTATGGTGAGAGCTAGCTGCAAGCCAAAAATTGTAGACAACAATTTACGTCAATATTTACGTCCCAGATCGGGGTCATGAGAAAAAAACGATAACAATGCTTAACCTTTAGGGACTCAACAACCAATCACAGCAGACTTGACGTGTGGAAATACGATTCGCAGATGTATGGCCTGACTTTCTGAGAAACGTCCACAAAGAGATGATAGAATAACCCTCAGCAGGAAAACAAACAATCAGAAGAAGTTGCTTCTCTGCTAACAATAACGCTAATAATAATAATAATTCGCTTTATTCCAAAACAGTACTTGTGATACAGAATGGAATTCTCAGCATTTTTACTACAGTATTGCATCCAGTTAGTACATTATCAATAAATAGAATTATACATAGATTAAGGGTAATCTCAGTTCATTATGACAATAACATATTGGCATATCGGTAGCAAAACCAAAGTTGAACAGTGTTTGAAGGTGTTAGAAAAGTAGGTGCTATCATATTTACTGGCGTAAGCGAGAGAAAGAAACAAAGCAGCACATAACGGAAAAAAAGAGAGAGAAAAGGAAAAGAAAGAAAGAAAATGTTGTAACTATACATGATATGAGTTGGAAAGACGAGGTCCAGTTGTTCTACTGACTATATCATAAGTTATAGGTGTCACGCCTAATGCTTTCTTTATCGCTCAGAACACGAGTTAAGTAGGGTATGGTTGAATTTTTGTACTTGCTGGTGCGAGCGTATATTTTTCTATATAGGCTTCTGGTTTTACCTGATGAGATGCAAAGGGAGAGTTGTGGGTGAAGAGGGTGGTGTGAGTTAGATAAAATGGATTTGGCCCATTTTTCACATGAGTCCATGCGGCTGTCAACCAGAATATTAACAAGCTGGTTAAGTGGCACGTTACTTAGCCTGCTGACAACCTTCAACATCCTGCGTAACATGCTATAGTCTTTCTTCAGTAGCCTGGAAAAAACTAAGGGGGAACAGTAGAGAATAATAGGCAGAATGCGAGAGTTAACAAATTGTAGGAGTAAGGGTTGGGTTATACCAGAATGTCTTAACTTCTTCATGCAGAAGGTAAGACGGAATATTTTCTTAGAAATCGCCAAGATATGAAACGACCAGGAAAGATCAGCAGATAGAATGACACCTAGTTATTTCATTTCCGACTTGGTTTCTATTTCAGTGCCATCTATGTTGCACACCTCGTGAGAGCAAACCGGTTTGTTTAGGTCGGATTTATGCCTGGTGGTGAAATTGACTGTTTGGCATTTGGAGAGGTTTAAGGTAAGACCGTTTTCCTTGGACCACTGGCTGATTTCTGATAGAAAGCCATTTAGTTTAGAGCAGTCACTCTGACATTTGACAGGCGAAGATACAGTCAGGTTGTCAGCATATTTGACAAAATTAATGTCATTTGAAGATGGTAAGTCATGTAGAAAGAAAGAAAAGAGAAGTGGGGAGAGTACAGCACCTTGGGGGACACCAGCTTCAGTGAGCACAGCAGAGGATTTACCTTTGTATACGGTGTACTGCATTTTGTTAGAGAAGTAGTAGTGCAGCCAGTTAATGACCCAGGACTCAGTTTGTGTCATAGAGAGCTTTTTTAGCAAGAGACATCTAGGTGCAGAGTCGAAAGCAGAAGTGAAGTCGAGAAACCTGCAGCGGACGTATTTGGCACCATTATCTAATGATGAGACGATACTGTTGTGTAAGACGGCTGCAGCGTCTAAAGTGCTCCTACCCTGTCTACATGAGAATTGTTTGGGGTCTGCAAAACTTTTAAGGGAGGGTTCAAGTTTAAGAAGTACTAGTTTTTCCATAAGCTTTAAAAACGGGGAAGTGATGGCAATGGGTCTGAACTCTACGTTCTTGCTATTTCCAGGTTTAGGGACAGGGACTATTTTAATGTCTTTCCATGCAACAGGTACAACATTTTTAGACAAAGAAGCATTTATTATGTTGGTTAGTGGAGAACACAACACATCTGCACATTGTTTTAGAACATATGCAGGTATACCATCAAGACCAAGGCTACGTGAGGGCTTGAGTGTTTTAAGACATTTTAGAACATCGAGAGCATTAAAGTCATGAAAGTTATCAGCTACATGTTTGGTAACATTAGAAGTAGTTATAGTAGAAGGACAGCGTATAAAAGACTGATTAAGAGCATTAACATCATAAGAGGGAAAAGCATTACAACGCTTACTATTGACGGTAATTTCATTAAAAAGTCTCCACATGCTGATGGGAGATTTGCATGATAAAAGTGTATCATTGTAGATAGCATTAAGATTTTTGATTTGAGCATTTATCTTTTTGAGTCCTAACTTATCTTTGGATTTGTATAATGTTTCTTTTTGCCTGCGAAATTGTTTGAGATAAGGAGATGAGAAGCGGTCGAGGTGTTTGAAAAGTGTTTGTTTGGGACAGCATATATCAAGGCAGAACTTAAGATAATCCGTTATATTGACAATTGTGTCACCTAATGTACTTTCATGGAATAAATAATAATAATGTACATAAAAATCCATAAATATCTGTTGATTTTTACTCAATAAACAATCTGTTGCCTCGCCCTTGTCTTCTGTCGTTACAACATCAATCCGTGATCAAACTTGAAAATGTTTTGTATTTCCCAATTAATGAAAAAATGCTAAACGACACTGTATTTACTGACCTTTCTCTTTTCAGTGCTGTTAATAGCTTCATCAGAATAGAAGAGTAAGACAAAATCTACAAAACCTTGGCTTGTATACAATGATGTAGTCATAGTTCGTCTGCATAAGGTAAATTTTACGTTGTCAGCTGGATGAATTGGTGAAGATAAAAATCATGTGTAGATCATTGGATTTGATAAGTGTAATAATGGTAAGAGAGCGGAATGTGTTCACATAGTGAAACTGCTTATCACATTTTCGTTGATTCCGTCATTTTATTGGGGATGAGGGGGATGGTTGGAACGAGGCGACATTCTGTTTAAGATCATCATTCCTAATCAGACAGTTCGGATTCTGTTTGATATGAAGCGTTTCTGATATGAGACATTCTTATGAGTTCTGACACTTTTCTGGATTATTTCAATATTATCAAAAATCAATTTTTTGGCCTCATTCTACAGAGTCGCGTGTACACCTATGGCTTACGATTTCTCAAACGTTTCTAGTTCAGATGGATTTCTCGCTGGTCGAACAGATACTCTACAGTGTTGATTTCTTCTGATTTTGATTTCTCACGATGTTTTTCCTATGTTTATCGCATCACATTCCAAGCATTTTATTTTGTAGACACAATTAGATACAGCATCTTTAGGGATTCGGTCTTTTATATGGACAAGGTTGCTTCGTAGTATGTCTGATATTTTGAAGAAAACTCTGATGTCGAGCTTATTGAGTACTCTTCTGATGTATAAGAAACGACAGTTTTCGGGGCATATGTCTTAGGAATGCGTGTTTTCGACCATATTTAATGTCGGTGTTGATTTTGTTGATGAAGTTCTTTGGGTAATTATTTTGTTTGAGAGTCTCAGTAATATTTGATAGTTTTTCTTCTTCTTTTTCCTTCGCATCCGTTATCAAAGAGTCTGTTCGTTTAAGGAGACTTGAGACAGGTGACACCCTTCCATTGATATAACGTGTGATGATCTGAAGTCTAAATATTTGTCGCAGTGGGTTTTTTTCCTGAATATAAATATACTAAAATGTCTGTTTTCCCTCCTCTTAACTAAGCATCCTAGCAAGGATAGTCCATCGAAGCCCGAATCTGCTACCGAGATAAACTGAATGGTGGGAGATAGACTGTTCACAGGAATACGCTGGACGATCGATAAGAAGACTCTAGAAGATCTGTATTTTTCGTGTGGACGATATATGTCTAATGTCACACAAACTTGTAGACTTGCAGGCGAAAACCAACAAACTGGCTGAAGAGGCAAGCAGAGAAGACAGGACTGCAGGTGAACATAGAGAAGATGGGGATGATGAAGATAACCGACGAACCCCAGCAACAACTCCCAGTATGGATAATCATCAGTGGGAGAGATTCAACAGAGGTTACTTCCTTCATTTATCTAGGAAGTCAGCATCGTTTCAAATACAGGTGGAACGAATCAAAATGTCACAGTCAGAATCGGAAAGGCAAGATTTGCCTTTATCAACGTGAAACCGGTTTAGAAATCTTCTGCAGTCAGCATAAGGAACAAGATTCGGATTTTCAACACCAATGTCAAGTCGGTTCTTATATATGTATCAGAAAGTTGGCGTGTCACGAAAAGGATTTCCAACAGGTCGCAGACTTTCATCAACAGCTGCTCACTTATCTGGCTGGCTCCATACTGAAGATCAAATGAACAGAAAGAATAAGCAACAAGAAACTATGGAAGCAAACCAACAAGCAAGAGACGATCGCTCAACAAATATGTAGGGGAAAGTGGAGATGGATTGATCGGGCATACATTGAAGACGCCATCGCGTGCCAGGAAATTGCTCGAGTGGAATCCAAATGGGAAGTGACGAGTGGGTCATCGGTGTGAGATCGACATGGAGAAGATCGTGTGAGGAAGAAATGAGATAGTTTGGCCAATCGTTGACCCAGCTAAAGAGGATGGATGGCAGAAAATGGAAGAGAATTGAAATGTGTTGTTAAACCCAGCCCTACGTTCCCCTCGGAACCCATGGGAACAGTGATAATAATAATAATAGACTGTTCATAGAATGTATTCTGTAAGTCTGATTTTAGTACAACAAAAGTATCATCAACGTATCTTAGCCATGCTTTAAGCGTGAATATATTCGAAGAGATGTCATCTTCAAATATATTCATGAAAAGATCAGTGACTGTTAGGGAAACTAGTGAACCCTATTTGTCTGTCTATATAAATTCCCTTAAAATGTAAAATAATTAGTTTCCAGATGTAATTTTATTAAACAGTGAATCTCGGGTGGTTATTTATTCAATGGAAAATATAGTAACTTTTTATAATAATGAGTGTGGTGAGAGCTGGCTGCTAGCCAAAGTTGGTAGACAGTAATTGACGTCAATATTTATGTCCCCAATATTGGTGGTGAGAAAATGAGAACAAAGGCTTTGCGTAGGCGGATACAGTTAGCATATGAATGATCTGACACAGCCACAAGTAGATGCAACGTTAACTTTCTGTGAGAAAAAAGCAATCAAAAGACCGTATTTTCTACTGACAATAATCTACAATAATGTACATTAAAATCTATAAATATGTGTTGATTTTCCTTAATTAACGATCTGTTGCCTGGCCCTTGTCTTCTGTTGTTACATGAGTACTTGTTGTCTTGCTCATATGACATATTTTACAAGCCTTTGTAGACGCAGTAAAGCTAACTACCCACTTAATTAGTACACTGCCCAACCCATGAAACTTGGTAACAAAACACAAATCGAACGACTCAATTATTTATTTAGAAATGTTTTCTGATAAGCGTTCATATTTAAATGAGATACTAGTTAAGGCTGTCTGGCGGGGAGGGGGGAGAGATTTTAGAACTTATCTGGCTAGTATAGTTGAACTGCAGACTATGAGGATGTACATGTTGTCAGCTCAAAAGAGGAGCGCAAAATAGTGCCCAAGCCTAGTCTGACCGTGGAAAGTCGATGTCATTGATTTTGAACATTGAACGTTTGTACATTGGCCTAGGTCGCCATTGGCGGGCAACTCGAAGGCGCGAATGATTCAATCGTGTACAAGTTGGAAGAAGATGAAAGAATACGAATAAAAACTTTGTACATAGTATTGATTTTGTACAATTGAGAACAATTGTACAATTAAGAAACATAAAACACAAAAATTATGTATTTGGTGTTAAATTAGATCAGGTACATTGTAGATTTAATGACTAAACAAACTTCTTTTGTATGCGGAATTTGGGATTTAACATAGGGCAAGTCGCTAGTGAGCATCTCAGGTAGGTAGTTACCTGGGGTCCTAGTGAGAAGTCATGATGAGCAGGGTGCAGCAGGTCGGGTGTGAGGACAAATGCTCGCCACCGATGACATTGGCTAGTGGTCGCGTTATGTCGTGAAT
Organism: Trichobilharzia szidati; assembly: GCA_944472155.2. Classification (NCBI taxonomy): domain Eukaryota; kingdom Metazoa; phylum Platyhelminthes; class Trematoda; order Strigeidida; family Schistosomatidae; genus Trichobilharzia; species Trichobilharzia szidati. The sequence goes on along the minus strand of OX235272.1, from coordinate 10,788,166 downwards.
TGGCAGAAGTTAGAATTCATGGATGGACCATTGGAACGGGTCCCAGTGGCTTAATGGTATACGAGCTCGCCTTGTAACCAGAAGGTCCTGGATTCGAACCCTGTCGGTTGGGGGCGTACTGATGAAGAGTCCCAAACCAGGACGAAACAGCTGTCCAGTACTCTCAGTTGGTTTTCCAATGGTTCTCTAACCAAGGTCACCTCATGATGAAATCCTGTAACCAATCAAATCTCTACAAACCACCACTTGAACACTGTTGATTCTGTTGTTTGAAGAAGTTTGATTTGTACTGTTTTAGGAAGATTCCCGACTATTCTGTAGATAACCCTGAAGTTGTTTTCTGGGTTAGCTTGGTATTGAGATTCGATCAGGTGTTTCAGGAAAGAGCCTTCAGTGGATTAGGGGATCATTTTCCTCCTATATGAAACTATGAGGGTAATTGTTCAGTGATACGTTCGGATGGCAAACGCTGGGTATAGCTTACATACATAGCGCCACACGAGCAGGCGAATTGATGGATGTACATTGATGAGGCCAGTCAGCATTAGTAGCTTATCCTTCATGTTCATGAGAACCATTGGTTTCATAGAGAGAGTCCGTCGAATGTTGGCAGAGGACAAGGTTTTCTTCAGTCGAATTATAGATTCAAGTAGATGAGTTTTTTTGGGAGCACAGAGAGTGTGAGGGGTTCTAGTGAGTCTACCAATTCACCTGCTTGTGTGGAGCTAGGTATCTTGCTACATCTTGCTACACAAGGTCCACCAGCCGCAATTTGTTCTCCATCTCTGTAAAAGATAAGCTCCCACATTTGGCCGCTTTCATGTGATGCATCTATCAGTTCACCTGCTTCTCTTGTGGAGCAAGGTACATTGGCCGTAGCCACAGGACACTTTCCACACGGATTTGAGAACATATTCTAGCAGCATGATTTTACAAGAGATCGTTGAGAACAGAGTACAACTGAGATGTGTTCACTTCTTTCTTGTAATTATGCAATCAGTTACACTTTCCTCTATTTCTTTCTGTCTCTCTCTCTCAACTAATTTTATCTACTTTTCTAGTTTATATGACCTTCAACTGTAAACTAGATATTGACAAATCTACTTATATATATAAACATAAAACAAACCCTAAAGTTATGTATTAATAATTAGATATGCAAAGAATATTGATTAGCACATTTTTTTTAAAGTCATGTGATCCAGAAATTTCGTGTGTGTGTGTGTATGTGTGTGCAAATGTGTAAGTAAGTGCGTACGTGATTATTATCAGAATTTTGAATATTTAGATGAAAATATATATATAATAAGGGTTTAAGCGAATTTTACCAGTGAATGATTTATTCAATTTTGACACAATATTTCCACAGGGAACAAGATTTCAGCACTAATATCAAGTCATCAGTTACTGCTTCTTCTACCTCAATTTTATCGACTTCGAAAAGCCTTCAACAGCGTTGGTTGAGAAGTAATTCGGAAACTACTTCAAAACTACGGCTGGCAATGACCAAATCTTTATCAGCCTTATTCAACATCTGGCTATATGTCAATGCCACGTGTAAGGTGGTCCATTACGGAAAACTCAGCAAAGCCTGCGTAGTGAACACAAGAGTAAGACAGGACTGCTTATTATCACTGATGATATCCTTAATTATGGTGGATTGGATTATATGGAACACCGTACGTGGGAGGGGAGAGAGAAGACAGGAACACTCTACACTGACCGATAAGAAGACTCCATATAGAAGATCTGGATTTTGCAGATGACTTATATCTAATGTCATTCAAACTTGAAGACTTACGAGAAGAAACCAAGGCAAAAGAAGAAGGTAAAGAAGACAGGACTTCAGGTGTACGCAGAGAATTCATGGATAATCCCCATCCAGGTATTAATGAAAACAAAACACGTAGTTCAGCGAAGAGTCTCTTTTCGGCGTCGAATTCATTTTCTTAGCTGTACAGTCGTAAATATACATGTGTCATTTTTTACGTATGTGTACATTAAGTTTGTCAAACAAAAATACAATTGGTTATGGTTGTTTTAACTAAACAGGTGAAGATTGGCAATTGCAGTTACGTAATACCAAATCGGCCAAGAAAATTAGGTGTTAATGAAATTAGGGTAGTAACAAAGGTGATGAGTTGTCACAAACAATTGTTTAAAGAAGTTATGTAATAATATGAATAGTTTGGTGAGTGAGTTTTACTCAGGATGCACATAGGAACAAAGCAGATAATACGAAATTATGTAAGAGTTCTAAGTGAATACAACAATTATCAGCAATTAAAGAACAGGCAAAGAAACAAAATTAAGTCATCAAAATCAAAAAAATCAAATCAAAAAAGTTGTTACCAAGACAGTAGAAGTGGTTGAGTAATCCTCTTTTGTATGCACAGCTCCGGTTTTTCTATGTGAATGACCAGAGCTTCAGCGATACAAAAGAAGACGAAACCGTATTGTCTTTGGTATGTTATTCTTGACTCTGTAGATTACTTTGAAGCAGGAGACGTTTGTTGAAATGGAATGACCAGTGTTAACCAAGTGTTCAAATATCGCACTCCTTATTGCACCACTATTGCCTTTTCACAGCCATGCTGGATAATGTTCTTGAATCCTCTTGGACAGGGTGCGTATTGAATAATAGATGTGCCTGTCTGCACAGCAGCAGGTGAACTGATATATACACATAGAGGTGGTCAGATGCGGGATCTTGTCCTTGGGGCTTCTCCAGATGAGTGAGCGACTGGAGAACACTATTCTTAGCGTTGCTGTAATGAATGTTCTTCTCAGAGATGATGTGATCCTTCTCTTGAGAATATCGCTTGCTAAATCTCCCTTGAAATCCAAGTTCATGTGGAGTTTCTTTTTAGGAGCAAGTGAAGTTTCATCTCTTGGTTTGATATTTTTGTCAATCAGTCTTATGCGGGTGGCAAGTGATTCAATTAAATTCCGCTTTTGTTGAATGGGTACCCAGCTATAGAACCTTGTTAGTTGACCATTCCAAGTAGCTTTTCTATGGATCTATCTTCTTAGGCTCCCATCAGTTCTTCTTGTTAGTTCCACATCAAGTAACGGAATTTTTGACTCGTTTTCCATTTCAAGAGAAGAAGGAGAAGACGGAGGTGTTGAAGATAACCAAACAACAAACCAGCACCAATTTCCATCAAAGAGAAAATTTGATAGAGGTCACTTCCTTCACTTATCTAAGATGCATCGTTTCAACTACAGGCCAATGGAATGGATGAAGATGTCAAAGCCAGAATCGGGAAGACAAGACAGACATTCGTCAGTCTGAAATCAGTCTGCAAATCTTCTGCTTCACCCAGCCAGCATAAAGAACAAACTTAGAACTTTTAATACAAATGTGAAGTCAATCAGTTCTTTTATATGGGTCAAAAACTTGGAGCGTACGAAATAAAAAGCGTTTCCAACATGCCGCTGCAGACGTTTATCAATATCTGCCTTCGCTTGTTCCATACTGAAGATCAGTTGGCCAGATCGCCGGCCTGAAAGAATTAGTAACAAGAAACTGTGGGAACAAACTAACTAAGGATTTGTTGCTTAACAAATATGTCGAAGAAAATGGAGATGGATTGGTTGGACATACACTGAGAAAGCCATCGAATGACATCGTGCTCAATGAAGGCCATTGCTCGAGTAGAACCCAAATGGGAAACGAAAAGCTGGGCCTTCGTCTGAGGGTGACATAGAGGAGATCTTTGGAACAGGCAAAGAAAGTTTATGGTCAGTCGTGGAGCCAGCTAAGTTAGAATGCAGAAAGAGACTGAAATGCAGATGTCCTGCTGAAGCCCTAGAGGAATAATAATGAACTATCAAATCTAGTGATACTTAACAGACTCACTAAGCTTAATTGATTTATTATTGAAAGTACATTCATATACATACACACAAACGATCAAACAAGCTAACAGCATTTTTATTTCCTTTAGTCTAATTTACTGTTAATGTCTGGGTTTGTTTAGTAGATTAGAATTCAATATGCATACAATAATTTATTATCTTCTGGTTGCTAAGCAGCAAATGATGTTGTTTTATTTATGTGATAAATAGTTTATAAAAACAAAATAATGGAAGATTATAATTTAGGAATTTTATTGACTTTCGTAAGCAGAGTTAATTGACTTGTCGTATAGAATGAAATATATGTGTACATATAAACAGATATAATCAGTGTTAGTATATAATTTATTGTCTTGTTTTCATATGAAGCTGAAATCAACATTGTGACATTTAGATGGATTTAGTTTAAGAGAGAGAGTGCAGCACAGCGTCTTGAGGTACACCAGTTTCCGTGTTAGTAAAACAGATGTGGAGAGCTTTCCATTTCTACTCGAGAAATAAGAAGACAGCCATCTTGTGACACAGGAATCAGTGGTTGCTGAAATCAACTTGCTTAGTAAAAGTGTCCTCACTAGGAATAGAGTCAAAAGTAGCAGTGTAGTCTAAAAAAGGAGGCTCGAACAAACTTTGCGAACTTATCAATACTTGAAACAATATTGTGGCTGAAATTAGGCTGGTATTCAAGCTAATTTACTTACTCAAAGACAAAATTGATCGGCTTAGAACTCCGATAATTTCAATTAAGAAAGATAATATAATTTTCTTTTATTACTACAAAATGACTGTTAAGTCAATTACCTTAGGCATATCAGTTAATCGATGTCAGTTAGGAACTTAGGCAAATCTGGATTGACTGACCCCTCTAAGTAATCGAGAGAAAATCTCAGCCACTGTTGTGCATTCACTTGCATGTGATCATAAAATAGGGTGGGATAGAGTGAATAGATTAATAAAATGTAATACATTTAGGTAGCGAGAGAGAGAGCGGTCTTATCCTTTGATGAGCACTGAACATACGTAATCGAAATGAAAAATTCCCATCCGAACATTAGTAAAAGCAGGATAAGTCGTTCAGCGAAGAGGCTCTTGTGTGCGACCGATTAATTTTCCTCTTTAGCTATACAGTCGCATTTATACACAAATGCTTTCTGCAGCTGGGTACCAGTGAGTTGTAAAGGAAACCCAATTAAATAAATCTCTTGCTACTCACATCGGACGAGTCTTCAGCCCTGATGTTCTGGAAGAAGAATTACACTTTTTGAAGGAAACCTTCATGCAAAATAGATGGACAAGAACATCAAGCTGAAAACTCAAAGACAAGAGACGTCATCTGTGCCAAAAAAAGAATCGTTACATGAACCTCAACTTCAGAGGTGACCTACTCAGTGATGTCCTTAAGATTAGTGTTCTCCAGTCGTCCACTGCTGTGCAGAAGCCCAGTGGACAAGATCTTGCATCTTACCACTGCTGTGTGCATATATCAGTTCATCTGTTGCAGCAGAGCTGGATACATTGGTTGTTTGAAGTGTGTCCTGTTAAGAAGGTTTCAAGAACACTATGTCACATGTTTTCAGCTCGATAGTAGTGGCTCTATAAGGAGTGCGATAATCGACCAACTTGTCAACACTGGTCATTTTATCGCAGCAAACGCCTCATTCTCCAAAGGAATCTATAAAGGGAAAAATAACCTGCCATAGAAAATGCTCTTTCCTCTTCACTGAGCATGGCTGAAGCCTTAGTCATTCAGTTAGAGACGCCTGAGCTATGCATACAGAAGAGTATTATTGAACCACTTCTACTACCATCGTGATGGATAACCATGTTGATTTCTCATGACTAACTCCTTATAACTCTTGTATTTCTTTAGAACTCTTACATAATTCCATATTTTCCTTCATTTCTATGAGCATTCTGATTGCAAATTATTCATTTAAAAAAACTATAACATTGCTTAACCTTGAGGGACTCAACAACCAATCACAACAGACTTTGCGTGGGCGGATACGATTCGCAGATATATCACTGGACTGTCTAAGAAACGGCCACAAAGAGACGACAGAAAAACCCTCAGCAGGAAAAACGACCAATCAGAAGACGTTGTTTCTCTGTTGACAATAACGCTAATAATGATGTATATGAAAATCTATAAATATGTGTTGATTTTCTCAACAGACGATCTGTTGCCTGACCCTTATCTTCTGTCGTTATAATCTCAGTACAAAACTCTGATACACTTAGTCAACTCCTCTATTCAAGTGACTGACATTAGCAAGAATATGTTTGTCACAAATGATCCCTTTTGTTACTGCACTCCTTCATGAAAAATAGGTTGTATATAAATGGCAGTGTACAGCTATAGAGGAGAATGAATTCGCCACAGACAAGAGCCTCTTCTCTCAACTCCTTTTCTTGTTTTTTTAATCACTCTAAATGACGCAAAATCTGTCCCTGATATATGGAGGGAATAAACATAGATAAAACAAGGTAGGCAGTCTTGTGAATTCTGCAACAAACCAACCAAGTGACGATTAGTCAACAAATATGTAGGAGAAAATGAAGATGGATCGAGCATACGCCACTGAGGAGGCCGTCGAATGACACTGAGCTCAATGCAGGCCATCTCCTGAAGTGGAAGTTGAATGGGAAGTGACGAGTGGGTAGTCGGTACGAGGATGACGTGGAGGAGATCGTGTGCTGAGTTGGAGGAAGAGATGAGAGATTATGAGAAATTGGGGAGCTAGCCAGCTGAAGAGGATGGCAGAGAATAGAAGAAAGTGAAGATGTGATTCTGAAAACAACCACTTGGAACCCAAGGGAATAATAATATTAGAATAATAGTGATAATTATAGAACATGATTTAAGCTAGCAAATATGTGTTTTCGATACATTTTCATCAGGGTTTACATTTATGTAATTACGAAATATTAGTCATGCGCCTTCGGAATCATGTGGTTGATGAATTATCCAGGATCAGAGTTCAGGAAAGTGAACTAATCGACAGCAATCGAGGTGATCGTCATAATAATAATAGTAATAATAACTGTTTCCTTTAATTCCTAGAGGAACACAGGGCTTCAGCCGTGCGTCTCCATTGCGTTCGGTTCTCTGCTAGAGTCTTCACCTGGCTCCAAGTCTGCCCACACGCTTTCATCTCCTCTTCACATGACCTCCTCCAAGTCACCCACCCTTGCACTGACGACCAACTCGCCGCTTCCCTTTCGGGTTCCACTCGAGCAATGGTTTGTCTAGTGATGTCACTTGATGGTTTCTTCAGAGTATGATCAGCCAATCCATCTCCATTTCTTCCTGCCTATTTGTTTCACAATCGGTTCCTGCTGAGTTGGTTCGCTCATTGCCAGAGATCTCTGTTGCTGATCTCTTCTGGCTGGCCATCTGATCTTGAGTGGTATTGAGCGAAGACAACTGGTAATGAAGGTTTGTAGTTTGTTTGAGATGTTCTTTATGACGCGCAGTGCAAGTCTCTAGTCCGTATAGTAGCACTGACTTCACATTGGAGTTGAAAATCCGGATCTTATTTTTGACACTGAATGCTGTTGACCTCCACACAGACTTGAATGAAATGAAAGCTTGTCTCGCATTCCCGATCCTTGCTTTGATATATTCGTCAGTTCCATCCGGCTGTGTTTGAATCGATGCTTCCAAGGTAGGTAAAAGAGGTTGTTTCTTTCAGGTCCCCCTCATTTATGCTGGTAATAATAATAATGACAAGGATAAATTAATTCAAATGTTTATATAATCTAGGTAATGGTGAGTTTGAAGGTAGAATGTGTATACTAACCAGTAGGGGTAGACGGGAAAATAACTTTTGTCACATAGCGATAATATAATGATAATAAATTGTGAAACCGAGACTAAAATATACAACTACAGCACAGCATGATATTGATAATACAGATAGCATTACTAATAAAATAAAAATATAATAAGATAATTTTTACACTTTTCCGGTGCCACCGGGAGAGATAACTATTTCACGTTGGAGATGAAGGCTAAGGGAGGAGGAGAGATTGAACAAACTTTTTCTGAACACAGAGATTTAGTTGAAAAGTCTTTGTGATAACTGCCTCAGCTAGGCAGCTTGGCAACCGAAGATGTACCAACCTAGGGAGTTCAGGTGGCACTCTGTATGGAATTGTAAAGAGCTGAATTCTTGTCAATCTTGTGCTGCGTACCCACTAGGTGTGTCAGTATGGAATTTCTGATTGATTTTACAACCCCTTTACCTAACCACGTTGGACAATGCTCAGGAAGACGATGGTGGGCTCGCCGAGTCGTTCCATTTATTTAACTGTCTCTCTACACAAGAACAGTTAAGTTTATAACTGCAGATTCAAGTGGCCAGACTCCGTAGCTTGTCTTTTACCTGTGTTTGAATTATAGAACGACTGGAGAATTGTAAACACAGTTTTACCTGAAAGAATGTTTTAACTATTATTTTTCAAAGTTTCGAATTATTGCTATTAACAACAATGATGTTTCAAATAGCATCGATTACAGTTGAAGAGGTCCTGTAGGTGATAATATGCATCGAAGTAACACCAAACTGAGTATGTCAGATAAATTAAGAAGGAGAATACAGAATTTATGAGTTTACAGTTTCAACAGCAGGTCAGGCTAATAATCAATAGTGGCTGAACCTGTTCCTTTCGAATACAGAGCTCCTTTTGTTTTAATCCAGTTGCAGTTGCCTCTGCTGTTTGGAGTGTTCGATGCCTACAGGCCTTTAGTAATTCATGAATAATTCCCACTCGGACATTAGTAGACAAAAGACAAGTAGTTCAACGAAGAGTCTCTTTTCGGCGAATTCATTTTCATAGCTGTACAATCGCAAATATATATGGTTATTTTGTGTGTGTGTGTATACATTAAATTTGTCAAACTAAATACGGTTAGTAAGTTCAAATGAATTGGATGTTCATATAAGAGGGTAGTAACAAAAGTGATGAGTTGTCATAAATGATTGTTAAATAAGAGTTACGCAATGGCATGAATAGTCTGATGAATGAGTTGTACTCAAAGGGTGTGCATGGAAACAAAATAATATACAGAATTACACAAGGGTTGTAAGTTAGAAAAATAAGCATGCAAACAGAAGTAAGGTCAAATCAAATAAACAAAGAAAAGTTGGGTCAAATCAACGGAGTTGTTACCATGCGAGTAGAAGTGGTTGGATAATATTCTTTTGTATGCATAGTTCTGGTTCCACCAACTGGATGGCTAGGGCTTCTGCGATGCAAAGAAGACGAAATCGTACTGTCTTTGGGAGGTTGTTCTTCACTTTGTAGATCACTTTGAAGGAGGCGTTCGTTGAGATGGAATGACCAGTGTTGACTAGATGTTCGATTATTGCACTTCTTATATGGCCATTATTTCCTTTCTGTAGCCACGCTGGGTAGTGTTCTTTGACCCTTTTTGACAGGATGCGCGTTGAACGACCGATGTACCTGGCTCCACAGCAACACATGAACTGATATATACACACAGAAGTGGTCAGGTGCGGAATCTTGTCTTTTGGGCTTCTGCAGATCACCGGGCGACTAGAGAACACTACTCTCAATGTTGCCGCAAAGAAAGTTCTCCTTAAAGAGGTGGAAATTCTCCTTCTGAGGACGTCACTAGGTAGGTCTCCTTTGAAGTCTAGGTTCATATAAAGTATCTTCTTTGGCGCGGATGGTGTCTCTTGCTTTTGGTTTTTCTGTTTGATGTTTTTGCCTACAAATCTTGGTGGGTAGCCATTTTGTATGAAGATTTCCCTCAGGAAGCTTAGTTCTTCTTCCATGGTGTCGGAGCTGCAGATGCGTCTGACGCGAGTGGCAAGGGATTTAATTAGGTTTCTTTTCCGACTGATTGGTACCCAGCTGTAGAAGCTTGTTAATTGTCCGTTCCAAGTCGGTTTCCTATGGATTGACCTTCTTAAAGTTCCGTCATCTCTCCTTGTAAGCTCAACGTCAAGAAAAGGGATTTTAGATTCGTTTTCAGTTTCCAAAGTGAACTTTGTGGCTGGATGACATTTGTTGAATATTTGTAGTAGTTGATTGAGATTGCGATCGTTATCACAGATGATAAAGATGTCGTCAACATATCTAACGTACAACTGGAAATTGTCGATGGCTGATCTACAGACGACAGAAAAAAGATACTTCAGTGGCAGCTGCATTGCCTGTTTGTACCAGCTGGTATAATATCCAACTGTTGATGGTTTTTATTACACTTCTCACTTAACTACACTGGCAGATGTTCCTGGGGAGGAAAAATTAAGTCCCTGGAACAACAACCAATATAACTGGCTTCACAAGCGCAGTTGAGTTGATAGACACAAGAATGGGCAGCTAGCCTAGGTACTCCATTTTTTAGTTGAAGAATCCCAACTGGTAGTGTGGAAAATTTGAGTTTCAGCTTAATGACATTAAAAGTTCACTCAACTCAGTCTTGATTTTTAACTTTCATTCACTGAGTTCAACTCACTATTAAGTTTCCAAATCTACTAAATTAAATTATTTTATATATTTTATAATTTTACATCACTATTCACCCCCAACCACTCTCCCGAACTCTCCACCATAATATGTATAAATTCACTCTGTTCTTGCTCTATCTTGTATTTTGTCTCTAGTCAACCCTTGTTTCCAAGAGAAATCTGAATTCCAGCTCCGTTGTCTAATTGCTATAAAAATAGATAGTCTTTTGACACTAAATAATTCGTCTTATTACATCATCTTTGGAATCATGTTGCTTATACTTTCTTTCTATCTATAACTTAAAATCATTACAAAAAGTATGTTCAGACACCATTTTGTTACATATAATTGATTTATTGAAGATGTTCGCAGTTGAAGAGAATCAATAGGCGAAATATAAGAGCTCGTCTGCAAATATGTTTCTTGAACAAAGCAAGAACTACACTTTCAGCAGAATAAAATGGTACCATCTTTTATTTCGTTGCCTTCTCGTCAGCTGCTTGCAGGGCAAAGACATCATTAAATGTATCTACAAAAACAATTTTAACATACTTGCACAGAGTTCATTTTAAACAAAAATCAATCGATCAATGTATGCATACAATAATAATATATACATATATATATGCAATATTAAACACTATTCTGAACTATAATAATCATACACAATGAAAACTTTTCGGCATCTCGCATTCGGATGAAAAATATCCAGTTACCAGGGCAAAGAAAGACTGATAAACACTTCTTTCTGAACGCATAAATCAGGTTTCCGGCACTTGATGGAAATGGCTTCAAAATTGAGCTCTTTTGCTTATTGACAATTTTGAACGACTTTTCGACGTCCACCTCATGACTCGTGTCAAGGAGATGCCTGACGATGGCACTGTTTAAAGCATTTGTTCCCTTCAGACGTAAGCTTTTTGGTACATGTTCAGAAAATCGTAGATATGCCCTTCTCTCTGTTCTTCCAATGTAACTGCTCCCGCAGATACATGTAAATTTGTATATACAGTTGAAGTTAGCATTAGAAGGATATCTATCGATTTTTGATTGCACCAAAGAGCTTGTTGTTCGACAGACAAGAACGAGCTAAGCTGCAGGACAAGCTATAGCTAGTGATGTGCTCAGCCTTCTGATGATCATTGCTGCAATGTTTTTGCCTTTATAATCAAGCTCAAAGTAGATTGGCTTTTTTCCTACTGTGATTTGTTTTACATTTGTGACTTCAGATCTTCCATACTTGTTGATGAACCTTTGAGGGTACCCACTGCTCTTCAATGCCTTTTCAATAAACTCAAATTCTTCCTCTAATTTCTCTATAGAGCATATTCTCCCCGCTCTATAGTACAGAGTCTTGACTAGACCACGTTTAAAGCTATTTGGACAAAAGCTATTAAAATGTGAGTATTGTCCATTCCATGTAGGCTTTCGGTAAATTGACCTCTGGAGATTACCATCTTCTAGGCGTTGCATGGCGACGTCAAGGAAATGGAACTTCCCGTCATTTTCATGTTCCATGGTAAATACAATATTTGTATGTGCTTTGTTGAATAGGCTGAGTAGGTAGGAGGTATGACTTTCGTTGTTGCATACTACAAATTTGTCATCGACATATCGACAATAGGAAGTTGTTTGATCGATTGCATGCTTCAACTTTGTTCTTTCAAGGTTGGACATGAATATATCTGCTAAAACAGGGTTAAGTGGACTGCCCATAGCTAAACCATCTACTTGGCGGTAAAGAGTGTTGTCAAATTGGAATTGTACATCCATGGTACACATTAGCAGTAGGCGTTTGAAATATATTTCTTCTTACTTTGTTCTTTTTAGTCACTTTGTGTAATTAAATTGGTCTTTATAATTTTTCATGTAAACTGACTTGACAAGTAAATGTGTGCAGGATCAGGTTGTCGCTTGAAATGTATTAGGCAAATACACTATATCATTTTTGAGATAATCTCCGTCTTTTAATAACACTGTCCAAATTTATAAAAAAAGGAATACAGCTTTTTTAATTTTTGAAAAGATTGTATTTCGTTTTGATAAAAATGACTGTGAAAACATGAATCAATGTTATAAGGTTGTTATAGCAACCTACATTGCTGAACCATTCTTGTAAGCAAGCAGTCAAGCTCGAATTCTTATCCCAAGAAACTTTTGACAAGCTGCATGCATCACAGACGGCGTTAATTTCTTTCTAATCTATTCTTAATTGGCGTTTCAGTTGTGTTTAACTTCATACTACTTATTATTATCAAATAGTAAAGGTACCAATTTAATATTTTGTTATTCCATAACCAAGGTTATTGATTTCCATTGGAATCTCGTTATAGTCTAATGTGAATTTTTTCTTATGGTTAAACGGTATTTGCTAACATTTTTTCTGTATGTTCCACTCTCTTCTGAATATTCTTTACTCAAATCTCATTATTCTTGATCTGTAAATACGCGTGTTTTTTTAAATTCTGACCTCTGACCATCTTTGAAATAACTTTGTTTTTACGAGTTGATCACGGATTGATATCAGTTCGAGAATCATTGAAAACCAGCAGGGAGTACTGGACACCTGTTTCATCCTAGTTTAGGAATCACTGACAGAACGCAAATACCACTGGTGTTCAAACCCAGGACCTTCCGGTTACAAGACGAGCTAGCTCGTATACCGTTCAGCCACTCACTGGGACCCGATTCAATAGCTGGCCCATGAATTCTAACTTCTATCAATTCGTGAAACAGCTGTCCAGTACTTCAATGCTGGTTTTCAACGGTTCTCTAACTGATATCATTCCGTGGTCAAACTCGTAAAAACAAATCTAATTCTTACAAATGAACTCTTGAAATAGCTTTGTTGTTTTGTCTTACTAACTTCAGTAACTTCAGAAAACTGTATGCTCGCACGTTTAAGTATAAAAATTCTATGATACCATACTTGGCATGTATTTTATGTGATGAAAATAGTGTCAGGCAAGAGTTAACTAACTAACCTTTTTTCATCTAGTAAATAAACAATTTCCTCCATCCATCCTTATATACCTTCAAGTTTTACTTTTATTATTTCAATTATATTTGTGGTCCTGTTGCTTCTTTGTTTTACTGTCATAATTGCAAACACCAACTTATCTCTATGACTCCTGTAATCTTTGTTTTTTCCCTCACCATATCATGTAAAGAGAACATTATATTCAATATTTTTAATCATGCAAGGATTTCTATACCGCATCGACAATACTGTGTGAAACAAGCCCATGGCAATTTCCACTTGTATTATTATTATTACCTTAGCTGTTGTCATTATTATTATTTCCATTTTATATGCTGCATGTGTTTTTGACATTACCCCTATTGTAATTGTGGAAAATTTTCTGTTTGATTAATTTTATTTATAATTTGGGGAAATTAGATGCAAGACATTGTGATTAATGCTGAAAATTCCATTCTGTACCACAAGTACTGTTTTTGGAATAAAGTAAATCATTATTATTATTATCCCGTGGTGGTGGTGGTGGTATATTTGATGGCACACAGCCTAGAGACCTCGCACTTTGAGTTTTTTACATTCTCTGTGTTGACTCAAAGTTTTTCAGCCTTCGTCAATCCCTGGGCTACCTGAATTCCAATCCGAGATGATGATGATGCATCTTATTTTCTTTAGTTCTCGTTGTTACAATTATTCAGTTACGTCGGTGGTTCGCCAGATCAGATCTAACATCACTGCATAACATGATGTACTGGAGACGGCTGTTTTACCTGAAACTCCTGGATGAAAAGAAAATATTATGCCATAAACTACACTGAAAATTGTACATGCTGTGTAAACTTATTGTGCATGATAAAGCTTTGTTATTATTATTATTATACCACTATATTCATGTGAAATATAATACGGTATTCCAGCCAATCCCTGTATTTTTTGGATATTATTAGTAACTCAAACGATTGCTTTAGTGAATCGACTGCATTTGTTGCTGTGGAGGTCTTAAAAGTAATCTACACGTGGATAGAAACTAAAATCATCAGGTTTCAAGATGGGTGGGTATTCGACTATCTAACCCTGTAGGTTTAAGATGCAGTCACCAGTGAATCAGAACTCTTCCACTGTGGGTGAAATTTATTTTGATAAAGTCTCACAGGGTTTGTTATACAGAAATATTTACTGATGACAACGTTTCAAGCACAATTTGTTACTGCTCATTATCTCATATCAAGACACTACTCACACAAATTTCCAACTTCATCTGTATTGTTCCATTATTTTTCATCGCTTGATAAGTCATTTAGAAAACAAAGCTCAGCAATCGCACTGCATGCATTAAAACACAACCACATAATAGGGTGGGTGGGAGAGGGTTAAAATTCTAAGAAATAGTATAGCTAGGTAGGTGGATAGAGAGATAGGTTGATTACTGAATCCGTGTTCATCGAGTCTACACTGAAAACATGCAATAGGAAACACTCATTACCCAAACCGGAAATATGGAGAATATGACTACCAACGAAATCAAGAGATGAGAAATGGTGGATCAATATAGATGAAGTTGGAAAATTGTGTGAGTAGTGTCTTGATATGATTATGAGTGGTAATAAGTTGTGCTCGAAATGTGATCATCAGTAAATATTACTGTATACCCTCACTGTGTGATTTATCAAAATAAATTTTATCCAAAGCGGAATTATACTCTACCACACTGAAAAATGTCTGATTTCCTAAAAAATGAAAGATATACAAGTGAAACGCAACTAGGTGACAGTGGAGGAAACATCAAAGGTAGGGATTCACTTCAGGTGAACATAGAGAAGACAGAGGTGATGAAGATTCCTGGACAACACCAACACTAACAGTGACTACAACAGACAGCAGACAACAATCAGCATGAATGGGAGGAATCTGAAAGAAGCAACCTCCTTCACATACCCACCTGCCCACCTACCTAGAAAGCATCGATACAACTTCAGGCGAACGGGACTGACGAGGATATCAAAGCAGTAAGAATCGGGAAAGTAAGGCAAACTTTCATTACCCTCACGTTTGTGTCGAGGAGATCAACAGCACTCACCATGAGAAGCAAGATGTGGATTTTGAACTCCAATGTGAAGTCAGTCAGTGCTATTTAATATACGGATCAGAGAATTGGTGACACGTCACGAAGGGCACTTCAAACAAACTACAGACCTTCATCATCAGCTGCCCTCTCTCAATACGACTCAAGATCAGATGGCCAGCCAGGAAAGATCAGCAATAGCGAGGGATCTCTGGCAATGGACGAACCAACTCAGCAGGAACCAGATGTGCAGCAAATCTGCAGGAAGAAATGGAGGTGGACTAGCCATACTCTGAGAAATCCGTCATGTGACATCACACACCAGACCTTCGCTTGATTGGAACTTGAATGGGTAGCGGCGAGTTGGCCGTCAGTGTGAGGGTGACATGGTGGAGGCTATATGAAGTAGAGATGAAAGTATATGGGTAGACGTGTAGCCAGGTGAAAACTAGCCATTTCAAGTTTAATAGAATACGAGAGATCAAACAAGTCTTGATTAACACCAGATTGTTGTAAAACACTCTTAAAAAATCTTCAATCTGTCTGCTAAACTGAAATAACCTACAAAACTGCGGTTTCTCCAATTGATTACGAAGTTTCATCATAGGGAATAAAAAGACAGTTGCAGCGAAGAAAATTTTCTTTTCGACGAAGTCATCATCTAGGCTGTACATTTTCTTATTTTGATTTACAGCTTGATTCCACACCGTATTGTCAGTACAAGTATGGAATTTTCAGCATGGATATCGATAGCCCAAATTCAGGCCGACAATAGATATCGGGTGTGTGCCGGCAGGGGATCGAACCCCGGACCATATGCATGGTCGGCGAGAGTCCTAACCACTGTACCACCAACGTGTGTTTATATCAAATAGATGGGAAAGTTCCAGAATAATTTCCGGTTAAGGGTCAAATTAATAAAAATTACAAATAGGAATTAGAATGCCATAATAAACAGGGGGATGGGTAAAACTCAAACAAAGTAGCATAATAACTAAGAAGATTGACATTGCGCAATTGGGGGTTAGAAATGTAGAAATAACAAAATATACAGGATGCTTGGATAAGAAACTAGTGTGATGAATAATTGTTTATGCAATCAGGGATTAAATATGTAGAAATAGTAAAATGACAAAATAAACAGGAAGTTTAGATAAGAAAGGCGATGGGATGGTCATTATTAAAAATTTACATGTTTACGATGGCCATGGCAGGGACAAGGGTTGGACGTATTTCTTTTGGATACAAAGAGTGGGTTTGAGTTTTTGGATAGCTAACGCCTCAGCTATGCCAAAATGTCTTGATTTCACTCCCTTTGACAGGTTTGATTGAATCTTGTATATTACTTTGAAGGACTTTTCGAAAGGCGCTGAATGTCCTGAGTTGACCAGATGTTCTGTCACTGAACTGTATACACGTTTTTGCTCTCCTTTTACCAGCCAGGCTGGATAGTGTTCACGAGCGCGTTTTCCAAGTTTGCGCCTGGTACGGCCGATGTACTCAGCTCCACAAGAGCAAGTGAACTGATATATGCACGTTGAGGTGACCCAATGCGACAGCTTGTCTTTCGCGTTCTGGTTGAACAGTTTCTTGCAGGAAAACGTCAGTCGTAGGCTTGCGGTGAAGTATGTTTTCCTCAGCGATTTGGAGAGGCGTTTGCGAAGGATTTCTGCTTCGGTATCACCTTGGAATTCTAGATTAAGCAGAAGTATTTTCTTTGGGACGGATTGGACTTGTTCAGAAGTCTTCTTAGGTTTGAGATTCTTCTCTATGAACCTGGGCGGGAAACCGTTTTCCATCAGCGTTTTTCGGAGATTACGCAGTTCTTCTTCGATCACTTCGTCGCTGCATATCTTCCGAATCCTCGAGGAAAGAGCGTGTTCCTCTTTCTACTTAGCGGTACGAAGCTTTGAAAGTTGATGGATTGTCCAGTTCATGTAGGCTTTTTGTATATGCACCTTTTCAAAGAGTCGTTTTCATTTCTTGTCAGATGGACGTCCAGGAAGTGGAAGATTCCGTCGGATTCGGTCTCAAGTGTAAAGTCGATGTTTGGGTGGGCGTTGTTGAATATTTGAAGTAGGTTTTCAAGGTCTAGCTTCTCATCACAAATGATGAAAGTATCATCAATGTATCTCTTGTAGAGATGAAGGTCGTCGATAGTTGATGATAAGGGGTTGTTTTCGAGGCTGGCCATAAAACAGTCCGCTAGGAGTGGTCCAAGTGGAGAGCCCATTGCTACGCCATCTGTTTGCCTGTAGATTTTATTGTTGAATCTGAAGTAGACGTTGAAGGTGCAGCGTAGTAACAGCTCCTTTAGATAATGCATCGGTATGCCGACATCTATGCTATTGCATTGGATGAAGTCACACAGAAAGCATATAGTTTCTGTCAGAGGAACATTGGTGAACAGAGAGACGACGTCTAGGGAGACCATCTTTTTATTTGCGAGGTTGACATTTTTAATTGAATCCACGAAATCGAATGTGTCGCGGAGGTTGTATCTAGACAACTTTTCTTTCACTGGTCCAAGAATTTCTACCAGCCACTTCGCGATTAGGTGATATGGCGAATTGATCATGTCTAATATTGTGCGGAGTGGGACGTCCTTTTAGTGCACTTTGGGTAGTCCATACATTCGTGGCGATGTAGAACCAGATGAGCGAAGTTTTTCATATAGTTCTGTATTGACAATCGATTCATCTTTCATTTTTTTTCAATAAGTTGGTTAGCTGGAGCTCCGTCTGTTCAGTTGGGTCTTTTTGGATCGTCTGTTTTCGAAATTTGTTGTCACCAGATAGAATTGACGAGAGTTTCTTCACGTAGTCTGACTTGTTAAGCAGAACAATTCGAGAACCTTTGTCTGGTCGAGTTATTATCAAGTTTTCATTTGATTTCAGTTCTTTGAGTTGCTTTTCATGTTCTTTTGAAAGCATATTACGAAGTCTAGGTTTTTTGTTGATGTAGTCGAGGCAGCAATTCAAAACAGTTGATTTGACGTGTTCTGCACTGTCATGTGAAATTGGGACTAGATCATTCGTCTGACTTATCAAATTCTCGAATTGTACTTTGGTGTTCAATTCATTTACTTTTGATGATGCATCATAAAATTTTGGTACGACCGACAACAGTTGCCTTTTTCGACGAAAAGAAAATTTTCTTCGCTGCAATTGTCTTTTTATTCCCTATGATTACAAAGTATAAATAAGCTCATCGGCCCTTATTTTTTATATAATTTCTTGTTACTGAAATGCTTTCTAAGTAGTAAACGTTCTTATACTAAAATTTGGTTAATGGATAGATTCAGTAACTAAGGGTTAAGATAATTTCTCCTAGTTAAAAATTTCTCCTTCACCTCTCTAAGCCAGAAATAATGCTGGTGAAGAGGAAAGGTTGGGCATGAGGCAAGCAAACCCATCCTGTAAAATAAACACTGTCTCAGAAACTTCAAGCCACTAGCTTGAAGCCCTATGTTCCAGTGGGGAACGAGATGGAAAAAAAATTTCAACTTTTCAGTCAATTAGTAGGATAATTTATTTTTTTACCTAAATTCTGACAATCTGTGCCCTATCCCGCCACCCCTTTGACAAATGACTGGACTTATCCAAGTAAATGAAACTGAATATTTATATCCTCTACCACTGATGATATTCTTGATTATTGTGGGCTGGATCATGCAATAGGCTGTGGGGAGCGACAAAACAGGCAAAAGGATTTCAGAGAATGTGAATCTCGTGGAGAGAATATACCTAATGTCCCACAAACTCGAGGATATGCAGGGGAATATCCAGAAGTTGACAGGAGAATCAGCAAAGACGCAGCCGAAAGCAAACATAGAGAATTTGTAAAAAATTATATTTGTAAGATCTCAGCGAAATTGAAATGATTAATTCCAACGTTTCGTTCGGAAACCTGGTTCGAGCTTCTTCAGGGAAATTAATCGAAATTAATATAACAGAGGTTTATATATAAAAGGACATCTCTTGTTTTTGAAAACTTTGTCCAGTCATATGAGTCATGAAACAGGTATCAACATGTAAAATAAACAAAATTGTATGAGTTGTAATCAAAATTTGACCTCAGACTTACACATATTAGTACACTTCTGTTAAACAATTTAAACAGAGTGTACTTTTTCATCAGATCACGTTAAACTAAAAGTTCATGGTCGTAGATAACTGAATATGAAAATAAATGTGTATATGCAGTATACAATGGTGTGTGTGTGTATGTGAGTGTGGATGAACAGTCATAAAACATTTGTTAGTCTCTCCATAAGAAGACGTAGACAATCGGGAATTTTTACCAAGTGTGATTAATTGTTGATACATATCCGATTTTTTATTTATTAATCAGGATATGCCGTGCATCAGCTGACATCACACCACATCTACTCAAACTATTGGGAGTCACCCATATATGCAGGGTTTCTGCAGTCAGTGTTTATTTATATGAACCAAAACTTTTCTGTAGAACCTTAGTCTTATCAAAGTCGATTTCGTGTCCCGTTTCTATCGAGTGCAGTGCAATCGCTAATTTGTTCTCTGGCTTATTTAAGTCTGCAGAGGTCTTTGGGACCACCTTTAGATATTGTTTATGCTCTTTTACTCTTATATATACCTGTCTGGAAGTTTCTCCTACATAGACGGCGTCACAGTCCCCACAAATGATCTGAGTCACACAATTCTGTCGGTTTTCTTCTTCTATTTTATCCTTAACCTTCATCAGTGACAAGCGTAAGGTGTTAGTTGCCAAACGAAACGTTGGAATTAATCATTTCAATTTCACTGAGATTTTAGAAATATAATTTTTTACAAATGTCTACTTCTCACTCGACGCCCAATTATTTCGGAACTGTTTTGTCAAATCTTGATCACAGTTCATACAAACATAGAGAAGTTGGAGGTGAATGAGATGCCCAACTGACAACAACAACAGCCATCGATCATCATCAATGGGTGAAATATAAAGGAATTCAGCTCTTCTACTTACTTCACCTAGACGACGTCGTTTGAACTACAGGTGGGAGACACAGATGGTCAGCTATGGTTAGAAAAGGAAGATAGACTTTATTACACTGAAATTAGAGTTGAAATAGACTGCACTCAGAGTAAGGCACAAGATCTGGAATTTCAACATTAATTTCAAATCAACCGGTGATTTTCTATGCATCATGGAAAGCATTTTCAACGTGCCTCTGCAAGCTTTCATCAATTGCTGCCTTCTGTACTAACTGACTGACTGAATGGTTTCAGCATAGGACTTTGGAGACATGTCCAGCAGCTCCGGTTGCTACACTCACTCCTTGTAGTACACAAAGTAAGGGAAGAGAGTAGAGATGGACTCAAAAGAGAGATAATAGACATAAATATGGAGCAAAATGAATAGTAATATGGAAGAACAACAAGGGGTGGATGCATCTGCGCCAGGCATTGAGAACTATTTACAGCCATGTCACCATTAACTGTCTCCAGCTTTGATTGATTCTTACCATCCTAAAGACCACAACCAGTCAGGAAGTCTATACCTGGCTGGCTCAAACTAACTATTGTGGATTTCATTGACTGATGAAGCCCTGTTTTGATTTGATCAGCACTAGCTATCTAATTTCCAACCCCATCAATCCTATGTCAGATAACATCGCCAAGTCAAGGAAGGCGATGAATGGCTAGGCATGCGTAACATAGAATGTCCTAACCACCTCAATCGATGCAGCTAATTCACAACCTCGTCGATTGACTTACCCTCCTTACCTAGCACTAGACGCCTAACTGTTGACTTCACTTATATGATACTGAAGATTAGATAAAAAAAGGCCGAAAGAACTCTTACAACGAACCAGCCAATAGCATATCAATTGATAAATATGTAGGATAAAATGGTGGTGAATTTGATATCCTCTGAGAAATCTACTGAGTGACGTTACATCAAGAAACTTAGACAATCTGGAATCTCCCAACCTCTACTTTTACAATTTGTCAACTCTTGTATCTTACCTATTCTACTTTACTGCTCCCCGTTAGTCTTTCCTGGGCTACTGATAAGGAGCTATACCATCCTGAGAATGATGTTGAAGGTAGTTAGTAGGACTAGTGGTATTAAACTCAGTCGGCTCGTCACTACTTTAGTTGATAGGCATCTGAATACATGCGAAAAATGGTCTAAAACCATACTCTCCGACCCCCAACACCCCCTCTATTCCCAACTCTCGCCTTGTATCTCATCAGGTAGAACCATAAATCAGTATAAAATAATCTATGCTCGTACAACCAAGTACAGGAACTCAACAATACCATACTTGGCCGGTGTTCTAAGTGACAGAGACAATGTTAAGCGCGAAACTTATGACTTGCTTTGTTGTTAATAACATAATTTTAGGCTCTTTTATTTCTCTCTTGTTTTGCATTCTATAGTGAACTCCTTCTTAAACATACTTAGCTACCTAAATTATTAACATTGGCTTACTTTTTTGTACTTTACTCTATTCCTTCTTTTGTGTATCCACTGGTTCCGACTCTATTAGCACTATGAGTATTACAAAATTGTCCTGTCATTAACCATCATGTAATTATGAGTTTTGTGGTTGTTGTTTTTTTGTTCGTCAATATTAACTGACAATCTTGGTAGTGAACGCCATTATCACCATCTTAAAATTTTGTATAATGCAGGATTACTCACACTACCACTACAAACACTGCATTAGACCTGATAAAAATAAAAAACAACCCTGAAATGTTATTTTATGATTGTTTAGTGTTGTTTCAACCGAAATTAACTGATCATCTTGGCGATAAATATTCTCAAATATCATTTCATAACTTCTTGTATGACTACAGCTTTACTGTCACCATGCATAATCATATCATAGCTTCCCCTACCGAATACTGAGATATTATTATATGATGTTTATTTTCCTTTCTACTTCTTGGTATTTTTTTGCATTTTTTAAAATTATTTTAGTGTTTGTTTTTGTTGTTGTCTTTATATTTATTTTTTGAAATACTCCTTTTAAATGTTCGATAAAATTAGATGCAAATATTGTAGATATGTGCTGAAAATTCCACACTGTACCACTAATACTGTTTCTGGAATAAAGCAAATTATGATTATTATTATTGTTATGCAGACCCTCGAGTGACTTGCGGATAGGAAGCAGCGGGTTGACTTTTTGAAGATGACATGGAGAAGGTCAGGGAAGGAGAAAATGTGAATTGTTGTGGGTGATCATGGTGCCGGCTAAAAATGACCACAGATAACAAAGTGATATGGAAATATACTGCTAAGATGCCGTGTCCCATTTGGTATCCAGGAGAATTATAATGAGTAATATAAAGAATTTTTAAACTAAATTTTTATCGATGAACAGATTCAATAAATAACTGCAAAGATAAGCAACGCTCACCCTCAAAGGTTCATTAACAAGTACGGAAGATCTGAAGGCTCAAATATCAGGCAAATCACAGTGGAAAAAATGCCCATCTACATTCAACTTGAATATAAGGGTGAAAATATTACAACAATTGTCAACAGAAGATTGAGGACGTCATTAGCCAGAGCCTAGCCTTCAGCTAAGCTCGTTCCTGGCTATCGAACAACATGCTCTTTGGTGCAATCAAAAATCGACAGATATTATTCTCCTTTTAACTCCAACTGTATATACAAATTCCCATGCATCTGCGGAAGCAGTTACATTGGAAGAACAGAAAGAAGAAGGGCATACCTCCGATTTCCTGAACATGTATCAAAAAGCCTGTGTCTCCAGTTGGGAACAAATGCTTTAAGCAGTGCCATCACCAGGCATCTGCTTGACACGGGTAACGAGGTGGACGTCGCGAGATCGTAAAAAATTATCAAAAGGCGGAAGAGTTCAGTCCTCCTTAAGTTTGCCGAAGCAATCTCTATCAAGCACTTGAAACCTGATTCATGCGTTCAGAAAGAATCTGTTGTCCGTCTTTCCTTGACCTGCCTGGTAACTGGATATTTTCACCCTCTCTTTCATCTGATTACGTAACGCGGAATGTTTTCGTTGTGTATGATCATAATTCTTTGGGATGAAGTGTTTATTATTATATACAAGTATTACTAATGTATATGTGGTGAGAGCTGTCTACTAACCAAATCGGTAGACAGTAATTTACGTCAATATTTACGTTCCCAAGATTTGTCGTGAGGATATGTGAACAAAGATTGATTCAAAACCGACCACAGCAGACTTTGCGTAGGCGGATGCAGTTAACATATAGAGGATTTGACATTCAAGAAACAGTCACAAATAGATGAGAGATTAACTTTACGTGACAAACAACCAGTCGGAAGACTGTGTTTGTTTACTTAACTATCCATAGTAATGTACATGAAAACATATATAAATATGCGTTGATTTCCTTAATAAATGATCTGTTGCCTGGCTCTTGCCTTCTGTCGTTACATATACATATATCGATTGATTTTTGTTTAAAAATGAACTCTGTGCAAGTCTGTTAAAAGTACTGCCAACTCAACGCTTGAGTTCCTAGTGGAATATAGGGCTTCAACAACACATCTCCACATTCTTCTATTTTCTGCCGTCCTCTTCAACTGGCTAGCTCCAAAATTGCCCATAATCTCTCATCTCCTCCTCACCCCACGATCTCCTCCATGTCACCCTCGCAACCACGAACCATTCCTCTATTCCCATTCAACTTCCACTCGAGTGATGGCCTGAGTTAAGCGCGGTGTTATTAGATGGCCTCCTCAGCGTATGCCCGATCGATCCATCTCCACTTTCTCCTACATATGCCTCTGTTGAGCAGTCGGCTCTGGTCTTTTTGTTTGTCCCCAGCCAGCCAGAGTTTCTTGTTGCTAATTATTTTTGACTCCCCAGCTGGCCATTTATTTATTCTTCAGTATGGAGCCACCCAGCAAAGGAGTCACCTGTTGATAAAAGTCTTCAATAGCCTGTTGGAAATCCTGCTCATGACACACCAAGTTTCTGATCGGTATCGAAGGACCGACTTCACATTTAAACCAACAGCTTATCACCCATTAAATCTACAGAAGGAAGTGAAGATCGATTCGGCATACTCTGAGAAGACCGTTGAATGACCCCATATGCCAGGCAGACCATCAAGTGGAACCCGAATAGGAAACAACAACTTGACCAGATCTCGTATGAGGAGGAAATTGAAGCTTGTGAGCAATCACAAAGGCAGTCAAAGCAGACTGCAAATAACACAATGAAATCCAGTTGTCTTACTGAAGTTCTGTATTCAACTAGGAAGCCAAAGAAATAACAATATTTGATGGGCACATTCAATATCTAACTGTTAAAGTCATTTAATTTCAGAAAAAATAAATTCAATTATTGAATCTGTTAGAATGATAATTTACTATTTTTCCCTAAATTCTGACATTCTATCCTCTCCTCCCTTCACCTACCCTACGCCCCCCCCACCAGCACCACCGAGCCCAATTAAAGCTGATTGGATCTATCTAAGTGAATAAAAGTGAATGGTAGTCACATATTTTAGATATCTATTAATGTGTATATGCATATATATATTTACTTAAGTATCTTCACAGAAGATTGTACTTTTATGTCAGTTCCGCTGTTATTGACAGCTGATTGATTCTTGTTTTACTAAGATATTTATAGATAATTAATTGGGTTAGGTTATCAACACCTAACTACTTGTTCCTTCTGCTCTAGTTTTCTTCTAATTCAATATGATGTGATCGATAGCTGCTATTTTGTGATGCGTCGGTCAGGCTTGTATATTCACGATAATCTAGTGAGCTACACTGGCTGAAATTGGTGTTCCTGTGCATTTTACTATGCTGTTAGAAAAGTCGTTTGAATAGCTGTTAGACCGAATGCACTTCATCGAATGACGAGGAAGATAGCTTTCATACATTTATTCCCCTTAATGAATTTGAACAAAGCAAGAACTACAGTTTTAGCAGAATAAAATGGTACCATCTTTTATTTCACTACCTTCTCGTCAGCTGCTTACAAGGCAGAGACATTATTAAATGTATCTACAAAAACAATTTTAACATACTTGCACAGAGTTCATTTTAAACAAAAATCAACCGATCAATATACGCACACACTAATTATATATACATATATATATAATAATAATCACTATTCCGAACAATAATAATCATACACAATGGAAACTTTTCAGCATTTCGCATTCAGATGAAAGAGAGATGAAAATATCCAGTTACCAGAGCAAAGAAAGACTGATAACCGCTTCTTTCTGAACGCATAAATCAGGTTTCAGGCGCTTGATGGAGATCACTTCAGCAAACTTAAGGAGAATTGAGCTCTTTTGCTTATTGATAATTTTGAACGACTTTTCGACGTCTACTTCATGACCCGTGTCGAGGAGATGCCTGGCGATGGCACTGTTTAAAGCATTTGTTCCCTTTGGACATAAACGTACATGTTCAGAAAATCGTAGGTATGCCCTTCTTCTTTCTGTTCTTCCTATGTAACCGGTCCCGCAGATACATGTAAATTTGTATATACAGTTGGAGTTACCATGAGAAGGATATGTGTGGACTTTTGATTGCACCAAAGAGCAAGTTGTTCGATAGACTGGAACGAGCTTAGCTGAAGGCTAGGCTCTGGCTAATGACGTCCTCAATCTTCTGTTGACAATTGTTGTAATATTTTCACCCTTAAAATCTAGTTGAATGTAGATGGGCATTTTTTCCACTGTGATTTGCTTGATATATGAGACTTTAGATCTTCCGTACTTGTTAATAAATCTTTGAGGGTAACCGTTGCTCTTCAATATTTTTTCAAGAAACTCAAATTCTTCCTCTAATTTCTCTATAGAGCATATTCTCCTCGCTCTATTGTAGAGAGTCTTGACTAATCCGCATTTAAAGCTATTTGGACAAAAGCTTTGCTGTCTCTGAGCTATGGGGAGAGGAGTTGGTAAAGGCTGACCTTACCTTGTGGCAGTCCTTAGCCGGTGGTAAGACCTCAATATGAATGTAACTTCGAAAACTCCTTCAAATAGGTCATGTGTGTAACCAGTCTGAAGCACTTGTCCTCTGAGCTCTGTACTTATGAAACATAAATGCTTTTTCTGTTCTCGCTACTCCAAGAGGAATTTGGTATGATGAGAAATGACAGGAAGGTAGACCTTACCTTGTTGGTGACATTAAATGAACAGTTACTAATTCACTTATTCACTTATGACGGGTGGACACTAAATGTGATGACGAATCTTGTAGTTCAACTGGTAGAGCATTGGAATGGCGATTCGGAGACCAGTGATTTGAATCTTGATAAGCTTTTATTACCCCTTCAGTGTTATCAACTGTTGTACAATAATAATAACAGTATTAATAATAATGCTTCCAGTATCTGAACAGTCTACAAGCTCACCTTTTAACTTGAAAGTGCTGACTTCGGTTCCTAGATGAATCAGTGGTTCAGCTGTAGAATGATTCCCAACCATCCAGATGACCCGGAATTAACCCCCGGCTAATTCACTCCTACGCTTCGCGTAGACAGTAGTGAGTCCAGGAAGGGGGGAAAGACTGGATATGAGGCTAGCAACCTTACCCCTGTTTTAGATTTTCCTTGGTACTACTTAGTTTTTGTGCTCTTTCACTTAAACATTTCACCAATCCTATTTTTAGTGACTTCCGATCATCCCATCCTTAGTCAGTAAAAACAGGATTGGTGAAATGTTTAACTAATAAAGCAAAAAAGCTAAGTAGTACCAAGGAAAATCCAAGACAGGAGGTGAGGCATATAAGAGAAGCCTTGAAAGTTAATAATTACCCTGATAATTTAGTCAGAAAGTATGCAGGGAAATGTAAAAATAAAAAAAATAATGATAGTAGTGATAGTGATAATAGTAATAATATTAATGACAACATGTATGTCAAATATGCGCAAGACAACACCAACAATAAAGAATCTAAATCATCAGTAGTAATTCCATACAAGGAAGGAACCTCGGAAACCTTACGCAGAATTCTTAACAAGGCAGGAATAAAAGTGACTGACATTCAAACACACAAACGCAATTAGAAACAAGGTTTGTCGGTTAAAGGATCAATCCTGTGGAGCCTTTAAAACAAAACAATTTAGTTTATCTAATGCCCTGCCCTCAATGATTGTCAGGTCAAATAAATAGGGCTAACTAGTAGAAAAGGGGCAGTCAGACTAGCTGAACATAAAAACTTGGCAGCAAAATCTAGATTGGTTGACCTGAGTGAGATAAGAAATCTGAAGAAGTGTTCAGCTATAACACTCACTACATGCAATTACACTCAACCATACAATAGGCTGGATGAGATAGGATGACAGTTTTAAAATCTAATGTCACAGGGTGGAGGGAGAGATTGATAACAGAAGCTTTGTTTATCGAATCAACTACAAATACATGTAATAGGAATGATTCATCACCTGTCCCCGAAATCTGGAAAATTCTACTACCCCGTGCGACGACAAATAGCAGAAAACAAAGAAAACTATAAAATTCAAGTGTCAAAGTCGTGTGATTACAATTGATATGATTATGAACAATAAATTGTGTTCGAAACCTTGTCATCCAGTAAATAATACTGTTTTATCACTGTGTGACACATCTAATAAACAAACTAATTTGAAATCACACTCGTCCTAATTAACATCAACTCGTCATTAAACGTGAAATAATATCAAATCCCTACGAACAATATCCTCAAAACTAATCTGATTCATACTGGTGACTGGCTAAATGACGAAGTTGCTGGGAGCTCTTTCTAGTTTACTTGGTCGGGAATGAGGACAAATACTTGCCAACGATGACATTGGCTGATGTCATTAGCGCTAAAATCGAGAATTGGTGGAAATTGGAATTCATAGGTTGGTCATTGATTTGGGTCCCATTAGTTAAATGTTCACCGTGGGCGAGTCTAAAACTAGAACGAAACAGCTTCGCAATTCTCCCCGGTTTTTAATGGCTCTCTAACTGATATCAGTCCGTGATCAAAACAAAAGGTATTTATGTACTTACCAGTGAATAAAAAAGGATATTATTCTTACTGACGTTTCTCTGTACAAATGTCTCGAATGGGAGTCTGAAGCTGTTATGACCAGAACTATGACCTAGTGGATTATGAGAATCCTGAATTATTGCGCTGGCTAATCTGTCCCAGTGGCACGTCAACAACAACAATAACACCGCTGGCACACAAATACAAAAGAAACGACTGGACGTCTTTAAGAAAGGTCTTACTGTTTCAAACGACAGTTAAAATGCAAGACAGAAATTGTGTACATATACACCTAGAATGACCTTGAAAATGCAGTAATTCGTTGATTTGTTACGAGTATTAACAGCCAATAGGAATCTAGCATTCCAAAGAGAGAGAAAAACAAAGGGCGAAGTTCAATAATAGCGTCCCAGGTGTGCGAACGCTCCAACGACCTGGAATGCATGCTAGTCGTTGTCTTACGGCACCTGTCATTATCATAGCTGAAATACCAGTGATATTCACCAACTTTGGAGCAAATTTCTTTGAGGTCACGTCTATTAAGTACTGCTTGGACAATGTGTTAATAGCTCGCTAGGGTTAGGATTAGGGTTAAGGTAACTATTGGGGTTAGAGTTATGTCAGGGTCAGAATTAGGATTAGGATTAGACTTACGGATACTATAAGGGTTGTAATTAGGGTTTGGATTAAGGTAAGGATTAGTGTTAAGTTCAAGGTTAGGGTCACGATAAAGGTTAGGTCTTCGATTAGAGATGGATTTAGAGTTGCTGTCATTTATTTTAATTTGTCCTATTATCCACACTTTCCTGGTAAGTAGTCGTCGATTCTCTTAATGGGAACCACAGTAACTCAACAGAGGGCTTTAGGGAGGACTGCACAACAGGATAAGAGAGATAAACGATTCACAAAAACAGCTCATCTTCAGTCACCTCGGTGAATACCCATGTACAGAAACTAGTCTAACTTAGCAACTGATACTCCTCATTATAACTGGGACGTATTTTTAAGTCACGTCAGAGAAAGATAGCCTGTTCAATGTGTTTTCATGCATTTTCTTAAAAGTATACGTCATATTTCACGCAAAAATGCCTCATTTGTATGATTGGTCGGCTCAAGGACCCTCGTGAGTTCGCATCCATTGAGACGCTATTGTTGAACTTCGCCAATCAAAGGGCTCACGCCAATGCGCGATAACTCCCTAAAACAGCTAGGCAAATCTACGTGTATATGACAGAACCTTTAAGAAATAGTTAACTGGAATGCATAAAAATCTCAGCTTATAAAACAGTAGTTTAATCACAATTCCTTATCATGAGATAATTTTTACGCTGTCAAGCTGATGTGAATTGGTAAAGATAACAAACATGTGTAGATTTTTGGATTTGTTAAGTGTATGGCTGATAAGAAAACAGCATGTGTTTGCAGTAAATTAAATTGTATATCATATTTCTTTCAATTTTGTCACTTCGCATAGAAGCGGGACTGTGTTTGGGGGGAGGAAGGTTGTTGGAACCACGTCGAATTCTATCTTACTCTGTCATTCTGATTCATAAGAAAATTTAGATTCCATTTAACATGAAGTACTTCAGATGATATGAGACGTTCTGTATATGGTTTTTGAAATTCTTCTAGATTATTTTATTATCTTCAAGTATAGGCTTGTAGGGATTTGATTGATCGGTTACAAGATTTTATCATAACTGACATCAGTTAGAGAACCATTGGAAAACCAACTGGGAGTACTGGACAATCAGCTGTTTTGTCCTAGTGCTTGGGACTCCTCGTCAGTACGCACTTACCGCCGCCAGGGTTCGAACCCAGAACATTCTGGTTACAAGCAAAGCGAGCTAGATCATAGATCATTAAACCACTGGGACCCGATCCAATGGCCAACCCATGAATTCTAACTTCTGTCAATTCACTACACAGCTTACTGTTGAGAAATCCCAAATTAGGACGCAACAGCTGTTCAGTACGGTACTCCCAGTCGGTTTTCCAATGGTTCTCTAACTGATGTCAGCTCATGATGAAATCCTTCAACCAATCAAATACAATCCCTACAAAACCAATACTTCAAAGAAATAATTGCAAAAAATTGAGCAAGTAGATTCCGTAATGCATAACTTTGGAAAAATAAGGAGTAATTTAAGAAGTAAATGAATGTTCAAATTAGTTATGCAATAAGCAATTAAAGGTGAAGTAATCAGAATAATAAAACAATTTATTATTCATTATTATTGTTTCCTTTAGTTCATATAGGAACATAAGGCTTCAGCCGCACATCTTCATTGCGTCCGCCTCTCTGCCAACCTTACCAACTGGCTCCACGTCTGCCCATATGATTCCATCTCCTCTTCACATGACCTCCTCCATGTTACCCTTAGACGATCAACTCGCTGATTCTCATTCGGGTCCCACTCAAGCAATGGCCTGTCGTGTGATGTCATTCACTTGATGGTTTGTTTTCTCAGAGTATGGCCAGGCAATCCACCTCCATTTCTTCCTACTTATTTGTTGCGCGATCGGTTCCTGGTTGATAAAATAATCTGGACAATGATAACTTTTAAAACGCTTAGAAGGAGGCTGAAATAGTCTGGTTTATACATTCATACGACAGTGACCAAGGTGAAACAAGTAGCTACATGAATTTCTTCTGAACACACACACACGCACACAAGTTTGACTTCTTCATTTGGATCCGATGGCTTCAGTTATATGCAGAAGACGAACTTGTAAAGCAAAAATTAATATTGGTTAGAATGGGATAAGTAACTTTAAATGCTGTGTTAACATTAATAATAGTAATTTGCTTTATTCCAAAACAGTACTTGTGATACAGAATGGAAATCGCTAAGATATGAGACGACCAGGAAAGATCAGCAGATAGAATGACGCCTAGGTATTTAATTTCCGACTTGGTTTCTATTTCAGTGCCATCTATGTTGCATACCTCGTGAGAGCCAACCAGTTTGTTTAGATCGGATTTATGCCTAAAGGTGAAATTGACTGTTTGGCATTTGGAGGGGTTTAAGGTGAGACTGTTTTCCTTGGACCACTGGCTAATTTCTGATAGAAAGCCATTTAGTTTAGAGCAGTCACTTTGACATTTGACAGGCAAAGATACAGTCAGTTCGTCAGCATATTTGACAAAATTAATGTCATTCGAAGATGGTAAGTCATGTAGAAAGAAAGAAAAGAGAAGTGGGGAGAGTACAGCACCTTGGGGGACACCAGCTTCAGTGAGCATAGCAGAGGATTTACCTTTGTATACGGTGTACTGCATTCTGTTAGAGAAGTAGGAATGCAGCCAGTTAGTGACCCAGGACTCGGTTTTTGTCATAGAGAGCTTATTTAGCAAGAGACATCTAGGTATAGAGTCGAAAGCAGAAGTGAAGTCGAGAAACGTGCAGCGGACGTATTTGGCACCTTTATCTAATGATGAGACGATGTTGTTGTGTAAGACGGCTGCAGCGTCTAAAGTGCCCTTACTCTCTCTATATGAGAATTGTTTGGGGTCTTCAAAGTTTTTAAGGGAGGGTTCAAGTTTAAGAAGTACTAGTTTTTCCATAAGCTTTAGAAACGGGGAAGTGATGGCAATGGGTCTGAACTTTACGTTCTTGCTGTTTCCAGGTTTAGGGACAGGGACAATTTTGATGTCTTTCCAAGCATCAGGTACGACATTTTTGGAGAAAGAAGCATTTCGGACTTTAGTTAGTGGAGAACATAAAGCATCTGCACATTGTTTTAGAACATATGCAGGTATACCATCAGGGCCAAGACTACGTGAGGGCTTCAGCGTTTTAAGATATTTTAGAACATCGAGAGCGTTAAAGTCATGAAAGTTATCAGCTACATGATTGGTAACATTAGAAGTAGTTATAGCAGAAGGAGAGCGTATAAGAGCATTAACATCAAAAGAGGGAAAAACATTTCAACGCTTACTATTGCCAGTAATTTCATTAAAAAGTTTCCACATGCTGATAGGAGATTTGCATGATAAAAGTGTATCATTGTAGACAGCACTAAGATTTTTGATTTCAGACTTGATTTGAGCATTAATCTTTTCAAGTCCTAACTTATCTTCGGATTTATATAGTGGTTCATTTTGCCTGCGAAGTTGTTTGAGACAAGGATATGAGAAGCGGTCGATGCGTTTGAATAGTGTTTGTTTGGGACAGCATA
The DNA here is from genome assembly GCA_944472155.2 of Trichobilharzia szidati. Taxonomy (NCBI): domain Eukaryota; kingdom Metazoa; phylum Platyhelminthes; class Trematoda; order Strigeidida; family Schistosomatidae; genus Trichobilharzia; species Trichobilharzia szidati. The sequence goes on along the minus strand of OX235272.1, from coordinate 10,755,617 downwards.
TATCAAGGCAGAACTTAAGATAATCCGTTATATTGACAATTGTGTCATCTAACGAACTTTCATGGAATAAATCCCAGTTAGTATTTTTTAACATGCACCTTAGATTGAGTAAGTTGTCAGATGAGTAGCATCTTTGTTGTGCTTGCATAGACAAGTGTGAGAAGACTTTAATATGTGTTTTGCTGTATATTTTTGGTAAAAAACGAACAATAGAGTGATCAGAGTTAAGTATCGATGCACGTTTACGTGTTTCACATACTCCTGCATCATTGGCAAAAACTAAGTCGAGTGTTTTGTCAATTCGAATGGGAAATTTGACTATGTTTATATGACCAAGTGCTTCAAGGAAGCAGCAATCTGAGGAGTTGAAATCACCAGTAATAACAGATAGAGAGTTGTCGAAGTTGGCAGTGGCAAACATGGCGAATTCATCAGCAAAATTTGAAAGGTCAGATAGTAAGCAACTGGGAGAAATGCACATGTTCGTAACAAAGATATGTTTATATTTGGGGAGATGTTTGGGCCGACATTTGACAGTGATACAGCCTATGAAGTCATTTGAGAATGAGAAGCAAACATTATTAGAAATAGACCATTTGGAGTGAATAAAAGTTGCAACGCCGACACCATTTTTGATATAAGTATAAAACTTGGGACACCATTTTTCTTATTACAACATTGTCGATCTTGTCTGAATAGGATGAAGTCCTTTAGTGAGATGAGGTTGTCATCATACAGTTCATGTAACCACGTTTCTTGTAATGTGATTATGGCAGTATTATGATAAGTGTCAGTGGACATAAGAGATTGTAGGTACATTATCTTGTTGACTTTATTGCTCAGAGCTACAAATAGGTCTTGTTTGTCCTTTGTTTAACCATGCAGGATCTAACTGAGATGTAAATAGTTTCTGGATAGTGTTATTAGAAGACGCAGATTATTTGAAAAGTGTGAGATGTATTATAGTAATACATTTCTAACAACAATCTGATCACATATACATATACTTGTCAGGTCAATTTATATGGAAAATAAAGGCCAATTAAAATAAACAAAGTGACAAGAAGAATTTAAGAATAGTAAAAATAATACACACTAAGTTTGGTTATCTGATCGAATAAACATCACCAAAGTGTAGGTTAATAATAATAATAATAATTCACTTTATTCCAAAAACAGTACTTGTGATACAGAATGGAATAAACAGCATTAATCACAATGTTGCATCTAATTTCCTCAAATTATAAATAAAATTAATCACATAGAAAATTTTTCTACATTTACAATAGGGTTAATATAAAAGATAAAAAATAAAAAAACATGCAGCATATAAAATGGAAATAATAATAATGATAGCAGCTAAGGTAATGATAATAATACAAGTGGAAATTGCCGTGGGCTTGTTTCGATGGGGTATACAAATCCTTGCATGATTAAAAATATTGGATATGATGTTCTCTTTACATGATATGGTGAGGGGAAAAAGAAAGATTACAGAAGTCATAGAGATAAGTTGGTGTTTGCAGTTATGAAAGTGAAAACAAAGAATCAACAGGACCCTAAATATAATAGAAATAACAAAAGTAAAACTTGAGAGTATATAAGGATGGATGGAGGAGATTGTTTATTTACTAGATGAAAAAAGGTTAGTCAATTCTTGCCTGACGCTATTTTCATCACATAAAATACGTTCCAAGTATGGTATCATAGAATTTTTATACTTAGACGTGCGAGCATACAGTTTTCTGAAGTTACTTCTTGTTCTACCTGAGGAGATGCAAGGTGAAAGCTGAGGGTGAAGTGGGTGCTCCAAGTCAGACACAGCGGCACAGTAATCAAGGGCGCTTATTGAAATATGCTGAGGATATAGCTATTCATAAACTTAAGCACCTCATCCCCTTTGTGTTCAAAAACAAATTATTATTTTTATTTTTGTTTATAACTTGATTCTACGCCGTATTTTTAGTACAAGTATGGAATTTTCAGCATATGATATCGGTAGCCCAATTCTGCAGGCCGACCATTGATACCAGGTGTGCGTCAGCAGGCGATCGGACCATGTGCATAGTCGGAGAGAGTCCTAATGGCTGTGCCACCGACACATAAATAAACTTATCTAGGTAAAGAATTACATTCTACCACACCGCGCAAGTTCCACACGTAGATAAATATTTCTTCCCCGACAACCTTTGTCATGATCAGTTGTTAATTTACATTACTACTGGTCGTTTTTATTGACTTGGAATTTGATATTATTTTTGTCAGGTGACTTATTCGTTTTGAAGTGCTAAATTTGATCTATAATATTGGATCTGTTGATTGCTGATTCGTCTGAGAATCACGTTTCCAAGGGGGAATTCTCTGGAACTTTTGGTGTTTCCACTGTTTAAAATGACTGCACTCCCCCAGTGAAACTGGTGTTCACACACACACCTTGATGTGAAAGAATACACGTCATATCTTTTCGAAGCTAATTTATGTTATTGGATTCCGAGTCAAAGAGGATGGTGCCTTTCACATTTGACCCAATTTATTCTGTAGATGATGCGCCGGTGGCACAGCGTTTAGGACGCTGGCCAACCATGTACATAGTCCGGGGTTCGATCCTCGAATGACGCAGTCCTTCACCTCGCTAAGCCAGAAATAAAGCTGTTAAAGAGGAAATGTTGGGCAATGAGGCTAGCAACCCCATCCTGTAAAAATAAACACCACTGCTACCGAAACTTCAAGCCTCTAGCTTAAAGCCCTATGTTCCACTGGGAACGTGAGGGAATGAAAAAAATTCTGTAGATGATGTTGATCTTGTCATTTTTAGCAAATGGGTTTCTTGGTTTGCATGGTATTGATTATGTTCGTTTGTGTGAGATATCTATTCGAAACGGCTTTAGTATTCTATCTGTTATTTCATAAGTATCCCACATATATGTGGTAGGATGAATTTTCTTGTAGCTTCTGAGGATAGTTTCTGGCTAGTAATTTGATTCGAGTATAGACATTTTTGTATTGATGAAATTATACTCAAAATATCCATTTTATACTCCGGTTTGATCAAATTTCAAAGGATTACAGCAGTGAAAGACTTGGAACTTTTGAGTTTTAGAGTATTTTACGAAAGTGATTGGACAAAATAAGGGTATGCCGATCTTTTCTGTATTCTAATATACTTTCACAATTACTTAAAATCAATTTGCAGGTGACTTTTTATATGAATATCTGTCCACTTTCGATTGATAAAGAGCTGAAGTAGTAGTGTAAACAGGAATGAGGCAAACAGTCGGATAACTGTAGTAAGAAAATCTATTTTTATTCCTTTGGGTTCTGGGTGCAACACAGGGCTTCACCAGCATACCCCTATATTTTTTCCTGTTCTCTTCAGTCCTTTGTAGTTGGCCTCATGACACTCAACTTATTTTTCCCATCCAGGTTTCACTCGAGTGCCTAGCGAGCGATGTTACCGGCGGTCTCCTTAGTGTGTGTCAAAACTACTTCGATTCCTCTTGGCGTAACTGATTGGCAGTAGGTTCTTGACTGGTTCATTGCCTGTCACAGTTCACCGCTGTTAATCATTTTTGGCCATCTGATGGTCAGTATGGAGTGAAGTAGGCAGCTGGTAATAAAAGTTTGCAACAGTTCATTGGTAATTCTTTGTGTGACACGCACTTCCAGTATCTGAATTCCTAAAATGCACCGACTTAACATTAATGCTGGATATCCGGATGTCCAATTATTAGTGTTGTAGTAGACGCCGTTGATAATGACTGATGACTGCTGTTGTTATTGTCGTCGTTACTTACCTTCATCACCTCTTTATGGAACGGACGTGCAATTTATTCACAAAATGATGTCATACAAAGAAGCTCTACACTCTATTGCAGTCTAATTCACTAGCAAGAAAGAGTTGTAATCGTTAGGCCGCCTGCTTAAAACTTTGGCTACCAAGAAACCTCCATCAATATATTTCACATAAATTTCACATATTCATTTTGTTTAAGTCCACTAAAATCTGACCTCTAATAGTATGGTTTACTTTGGCGAGTATTTAAAACACTTACATCATGCTGATTCACCACAAGTTTCTACTAAACATGAGAAGAAAAATTATCATCAATGGATGGCAGCTTATCCCAGTACATGAGATAGCTCTACCTGAGTGGTGTCAATGCTTCAAAAAATGTACTCGTGGACTTTTCATAATTGGCAATCACCAAAATGTCGTCATGTATTTCTCGAAGGAGACAAAGTCGTCTACAGAATACAAAGCAGTCTTCCTAGAAGTGTACTAACCAAACTTCTTCAAACTGCAGAAGCAATGGCAATTCACTTGCTAATTCCTGAACTTTGCATATAAAAGAAATCCGTTCAATCACTACACTTGCAATCGACGTAATCTGTCTTACTACGTGACAGGTAAATTCTATTTCTCTCTGTCTCTTCATTGGTATTATTTTGTCTTTTCACAATTGTAATATTTTACATTTTCAACTCTCCTGCTCTCTCTCTACCCCACCCGATTTAATTTCTGCTGACTTGACCAACGCTCAGTTTCTAGTCATTTATGCTACTTTATTCAGTTTATTTGCTCTATTTTAGTCTTAATTTATAAATGGCATTATTCTTTACCCCACCTCTACTCAGTCTCTACCCACAATTACCTCTTTTGCTCTCCTGACCTGAGCTGAAACATTTTAGTCAATTATGTTACGTCATCTAACTTACTATCACAATCTTACTTTAGCTGCTGTCTAATTAACCTTGTTTGTATATTAAGAAGAGGTATCTTCATAATGGATTGGTCTGTGCTTCAGGTGAGACAGAACTGTGTCAAACGATCTACTGTCAGTTAGTTATTGTTTTATTTGAAGATGCTGGACTATGAAGAAAAACTATTATGCAATAACCTCCGCTAAAAATTCCATACATTATATATAAACATTGTTCAGAATAAAGCCACTATTATTACTAATAATGTTATTGCAAATTACTTCAATGTAAATTTTGGTCGTGAACCAACACCACATTTAGAGACAGTCATTGAAAACCACTAAGGAGAACTGAACAGCTGCTTTGCTTCATTTTGATACTCTTCAGCAGCTCATACCCATTAACTCGTTAAAGACTTTCAGGTAACGTGGATAGCTTATCAACCATTCAGCCACTGCTTTAGACTAAATGGGACTGAATTACACTCCATGATGGAATTTATTTTAATTTTCTTCACCCATTTATGATTTGATTACACCTATTCTTTTCTTCCTCAGGAGAGACAATTCATGCATCGATCAAATCGCAACACCACATATCATCATTGAATAGAGCTTGGAATGGCAGTCAGCTCTCCACAACACTCAACTTCATCGACTTTGAGGCAGCCTTCGACAGCGTCGATCGAGAGGTGATTTGCCAACTACTTCGCTACTACTACGAGTGCAGCCAACAATTATACACCTCATTCAACAGTTGTACGATAATGCTGCATGTCAAGTAATCTACAACAGGAAACTCACGGAATCCTTCGAAGAAGTGAAGACGGGAGTAAGATATGCTGGCTGTCTAGTATCTCCAATGGTTTTCCTAATTGCGGCAGACTGGATAATGCGACAGACAGACAGTGACACGCAACCAGGAAACAGGCATAAAATGGACCCACACAAAAACACTTGGAGGATCTGGATTTCGCCGGTAACATATATATGTCTGATTTCACACAAACTGGAAGATATGCAAGCGAAAAGCAACAAGTTGGCAAAAGAAGAAGCATCAAAGATAGGTTTTCCTTCAGGTGAACATAGAGAAAACACGGGTGATGGAGATTCCTGACCAACAGCACCACCAACATCAGACAACAATCAACCAGCATAAATGGGAGAAATCTGAAAGAATCAACCTACCTACCTACCTACCTATCTGGGAAGCATCGTCGTTTCAACCACAGGTGGACAAAACTGATGAGGAAATTATAAAAGAGAGGATCAGAAAAGCAAGGAAAGCCTTCATTACTCTCAAGTCTGTGTGGAGGTCAAATAAGATGAGGATTTTCTGTAACAACAGAAGACAAGGGCCAGGCAACAGATCGTTTATTATGGAAAATCAACATATATTTATAGATTTTAATGTACATTATTGTAGATTATTGTTAGTAGAAAATATAATCTTTTAATTGGTTATTTCTCACAGAAAGTTAACCTTGCATCTCTTTGTGGCTGTGTCAGATCATTCATATGCTAACTGTATCCGCCTACGCAAAGCCTTTGTTCTCATTTTCTCACCACCAATATTGGGGACATTAACATTGACATCAATTACTGTCTACCAACTTTGGCTAGCAGCCAGCTCTCACCACATTTCAACTCCAACGTGAAATCAGTGCTACTTGCTGTACAGATCAGAGACTTGGTGGTACGTCACGAAGGGCACTTCGAATAAACCACAGACTTCCATCAACAGCTGTCTTTGCTCAATACTTCACACAAGATCAGATTGGCAGATAAGATCAACAACAGGATGGGATCTCTGGCAATGAGTGAACCAACACAGCATGAACCGATTGGGCGACAAATATGCAGGAAGAAATTGAGGTGGATTGGCCAGCCAGACTCGGAGAAAACAATCCATCAAGTGAGTGACATCACACGCCAGGACATCGCTCGAATGGAACCCGAACGAGTAGCGGCGAGTTGGTCCTCAGTGTGAGGGTGGGGTGACATGGAGGAGGTGATGTGAAGAGGAGATAAAATCATGTGGACAGACATGGGGCCAAGGGAACATGTTGGCAGAGAACCAAACGCAATGGAGACGTGTGGCTGAAGCCCTATGTTCCTCTAGGAATTAAAGGAAACAATAATAATAATAATAAAGAGTGTGAAGATATTACTGACAGGATTTATGTGTGGCAGTTTCCCCGCTACCTACCACTGCCATACTAAATGGAGTCCGATTCCATACAGTACATAATAAAAATCAATGGATAGTTGAATTATACCATTAATTATATGTTTCGTCCTGATTAGTACTTCTCATCAGTAAAGTGTACACTTGTAATCTTATTAAACACCTTTTAAGTAATACAAAACAAAAATATACGAAAAAAAATGAAATTTGATATCATCCAGTTATTAGTTCATGCACTTTTTTGATATCAGTGCATCTACACCTACAGACTTCTTTTAATAAATGAAAGTTTTGTTACGTAATACGTCGGCGATTTGATTTAGTAGTAATAAATAAAATACTATTTAAACAACGAATGAAAAAAATTGTGTGAATCATTTTTTTCACCTTTGATTTTATGATTGATCGTCATTCAGGTGTTAATTAAAGAAACACAAAATAAGTAGTTCGGTGAAAAAGCGTGCGTCAGTGGCACAGCAGTAGAATGCTCGCCAGCCATGCCTCATGTGGTTCGGGGTTCGATCCCTGGCCACCGATGCACTCCTCCTTTACCTCGCTTAGCCAATTATAAGACTGGTAAAGAGGGAAGGTTGGGCATGAGGCTGGCAACTCCATCACGTAAAAATAAACACCACTGCTAATGAAACTCTAAAGCCCTAGCCTGAAGGTGCCCTATGTTTCCTTTGGAACGTAAAAGAATAAAATAAAATCAATAATAAAACTGAATATCTTGTTGACACTAACTATTCTGACTATTCAACAAACTCCCCCTTCATGATAATCTACAAATTGGAGCGGGGTCCCGGCGGATGAACGGTCTACGAGCTTGCCTTGTAGCCGTAAGATCCTGGGTTCGAACCCTGGTCCGCACTAACGATGATTTCCAAACTACGATGAAACAGCTGTCTGGTAGTACTCCCTAGTTGGTTTTCAATGGTTCTCTAACTGATATAAATCCATGATCAACTTGTATAAACAAAACAAACCGTTACAAATCAACTCTTGAAAAAGAAGAATAAGCTGGCAAAGTTAATACAATTTCATCTTCTTTGTATTGCTGAATCTCTAGCCATTCATATAGAGAAATCGGAGTCTTGCATATAAAAGTTAATTAATACACAATTTAAGGGTAGAGTTGGTTGCAACAAGTGGATTGTATAATGCATAACTTTGAAAAAAAATGAAGAGTAATTAAAGAATAAGTCAGGTATTAAGTTAGATTACATAATAGATAATTAAAGGAAAATAAAATAATTTGGACGGTGATGACTTGTAATTAAAGACGAAGTATTCAATTGTTGGTTTGCAGGGATTTTATTTTATTTGATTGGATACAGGCTTTCAACATCAGCTGACATCAGTTAGGAAACCCATGGAGAACCAGCACAGAGTACTGGAGAGCTGTTTCGTCCTATAGCTTGAGACTCTTCGTCAGCACGCGTCCACCGCAAGTGTTCGAGCCAAGGACCTTCCAGTTACAAGAAGAACTCATGCGTCGGTTGCACAGTGGTTAGGACGCTCACCGACCATGCACATGGTCAGGGGTTCCATCCCCGGCAGACACACAGCTGATATCAATGGTTGGCCTGCTAAATTTGGGTTACCGATATCACATGCCAGGACTCAATTCAGTGGCCAGCACATGAATTTTAGCTTCTGCCAATTCGTGACATAGCGTGACCACTTTGCAATGTCTTCTTTGGTCATTTACTACCTCACCTTCTAACTGCTCTACCCTACTGGTCATGATTTCCCACTAGAACCCCAAGTAAATTGCCTGAATAGGCCCAGTCGCCAGTGAACATCAGATTAATTTTCAAGTATTCGTTTTGTAGGGATTTTGTTTGATTGGTTGAGGGATTTCATCATGAGCAGACATCAGTTAGAGAACCATTGAAAGCCAGAGAGCAGTAGACAGCTGTTTCGTCAGCCTAGTTTGGGACTCTTCATCAGTACGTGCCCACAGCCTTCTGGGCACAAGCCCAGTGACCTCGTAGACCAATAAGCCACTGGGACCCGGTCCAGTGGCCAAACCATGAATTCTTACTCCTACCAATTCTTGATGCATTTAGCGCGACCACCAAACAATTTCATCGGTGGGACATCCATTCTCACACTCGACTGGATGGACCTCACTGGTCACGGCTTCTCACTAGAACTCCAAGAAACTAAGTCCTGTAGCAAGTCACTAGCAAACATCACATTAATTTTCAATAGTTTGGTTTGTAAGGATTAGATTTGTTTTGACGAGTTCACCACAGACTGATATCAGTTAGAGGACCGTTGAAAACCAGCATTGGAGTACTGGACAGCTGTTTAGTCCTTCAAGTTCACCTTGTAACCAGAAGGTCCAGGGTTTGAGCCCCAGTGGGCGCGTACTACCGACGATCCCCAAACTAGGATGAAACAGCTGTCCAATACTCCCAGGTTTTCCAATGATTCTCTAACCAATATTAGCTCATGATGAAATCCGCCAACTTTTCATGATTGTATCAATTCAAGTTCTTATTTTAGAGAAATGTATCGCTTTCTGACAAGACTCCATTTTTTTGCTTCATTCATTGTATTCCTTTTGGAACATAAAGTTTCAAATTGTGGAGTTTCAGGGTGATGATGTCGTTGTTTTTTATAGGGGTGGGGTTGTTAGCCTCAGTTAGCCCAGTCTTCCTTTTACTATCAAGCCTACCATTGGATACTAAACCGAATGGCAAATAGAAGAACGGCATTAAAAACTGGGTTCACCAACTGGATACTAGTATGTAAGACAGAATAAAAAGACAAAAGGGTATACTGAAAAGGCTGGGCAACTTATGAATTCCCATTGAGTCCTATAAAAGAAAAGGCGTTCAGAGAAGAGTTAGTTCTTTCGGCGATATCATTCTCAAGCTGTACAATCTCATATACGTATAGTAAGTTGTTTTAGCAGCAAAATGAATAATTCCAAAGATTTGTCATAAGAATTGTAAATTTTAGATAACAAATTTCGTCAATTGTTTAGAAACGAAAATAAGATTAAATAAGCATGTTGAGTGACGCAATCTAATTGACGGGATTTAGTAGCGGTAAGCTAAAATGAATATTTATGTAAAAATTGAACACTATGCATGTCTAGGAAACCTGGTTAGTTAGGCTACTTGAACCACTTCGAGCTCGCTTCCAGTTGGCTTCAACTGGACATAATACTCTTGATAGCTGGTGTAACCATGTATCCTGCTGACTCTTTAGCCTGGCCCACTTGACCTGGTGGTCAGGCTATTTTTAACACCTCCATCGCCCAACTAGTGAGAGGAGAATATAAAACCCTTACGGATGCTTAGAGATGTATTTATTTACGAGCATATGAAGAGAGGACAGAAATACAGAATCACACCACAATGCCACGGCTGAACTCTTATCCCTTGAAAACCCAAATGTCTGCAGTGGTAATAAGGGGTGGAGATTTTATAAAGGGTGGGAAGTGAAGAAAATATTATACAATTAAGAAACAAAGAAGCAAGATAAAGACGAAACAAAAATTACGTATTTGGTGTTAAGATAGGTCAGGTCCACTGTAGATTTAATGACTGAACAAACTTCTTTTGCATTCAGAGTTCAGGATTTAAGATGTGAGTTGTCATATCTTCTGCAGTTTGAGAGAATTTGATTTCCTACTCGTTTAGCGTGGTTACCACACATTCTGTAGATGACTCTGAAATTCCCTTGTGAGTTTGCTTGGTGTCCTGATTCGATCAGCTGTTCCAGGATAGAGCTTCGCTGGACATATTTTCTCCTTTATAAAGTAAGTAAGTGTTCGATGATGAGATTCAATCCCAGCCTCTCATTACCAACGTTGTTAACTTGATTTTTCTTCAATTCTGGTTTTAGCTGAGCTCTACTCAACTTCGTCGACTGGATTAATACACTCAACTTGCTTATTTATTCTCACTTTAGTTTCTAACCAATTAACGAAATTCGTTATCTCAAATTTACAATCCTAATGACGAATCTTTAGAAATATTCCTTTTGTTGCTAAGACAATTTGCTATGTATGTGCATATGCGATTGTGCAGCTTGAGAATGATATCGCCGAAAAGAACAAGTCTCGCTGAACGCCTTTTCTTATAAAGGGATATCTAACACAAAAAAGCAGTGTTGCATCACTTAGCTTAACAATTCTATTGCATAACTTGGCAGAGGTTGGATGCAAATATCAGTCTCACAAACTTTAGAATTCTTTTTTTATTATTCCTTTTTTTATTCCTTTACTTTCCCAGTGGAACATAAGATGGCTTTAAGCTAGAGTCTTGAAGTTTCGGTAGCCGTGGTGCTTATTTTTATGGGATGGGGTTTCTAACCTCATGATCAACCTTCCCTCCTTACCAGTCTTGTTACTGGCTTAGCGAAGTAAAGAATAAGTTCATCGATGACCGGGGATCGAACTTCGAACCAAGTATTCTGCCGCTGTGCCACAGACGCATTGCGATTCTAGCATACAATAAATTTAAGTTATGGGCCTTATGTTGATGACCTTCAATCAATTAGCATCATTCAAAGATTATTATAATGGAAGTCTTTTGCGTTATTGATCATTAATATTGTTAATCCCTCGGCTTCCAAGTGGAGCATACAGGTTCGTCAGCACATTTTCATTTCATTGTGTTCTCTTGAGTCCTTATTTTACCTGCTTCTAGGATTGTCCATAAGCTTTTATCTCTTCCTCACACGATCTCCTTCATGTCACTTTTGGGACCCATGCCCATCTTGTGTTCTCCTACTCGGGTTCAGTTCAAGGACTTAACTGGTGTGTGATGCCGCTCACCTGTTGTCTTCTAAGAGTATACCTAATCCTCTTCAATCTCCATCTGCACATTTGCTGTGTGGGTTAAGTCCGTACCAGAACTGTTGGTTGTTAATCTTAATTAGATCTTTAGTATAGAATAAAGATAGCTATTGATAAAAGTCTACAGCCCAATTAGGAATGATTTTCGTGACACACCAAAGCTCTTAACCACTTAGAAGCACTGATTCAACACTGGTGTTAAAAACCCAAATTTTGTTCTTTATGGAGAGTTCAGTAGATTTCCACACTAATTTCAGGTCATACTCTGACATCCACACATTCCTGCCACCTGTAACTGAAACGATACTGCCTACGTTAGGCAAATGAAAGTGATAACCTTCTGTAGATCCCTCCTCCTGATAGGGATGGTTTTTTGTTGTTATTGTTGTGGTTGGTTGGATGGTGATAATAATAGCTTTATTTCGTACAGAGATTATATATTGTACAAAATTTTCAGCATAGCTTATTGTATAAGAATAAAAATTGTGCACTGTGGTGGTAGAGTATAATTCCATTATGGACAAAATTTATTTTGATAAAGTCTCACAGTGTTTGTTATACAGTAAGTAACATTTACTGATGACCACACGCTTCGAGCACAATTTATTACTACTGCTCATAATCATATCAAGGCATTACTCACACAATTTTCTAACTTCGTTAGGTGTAGACTCAGAGGACAAACATTCAATAATCAACCTCTCTCCACCTGCCTATATTACCTCTTAGAATTGTATGCCTGTTCCACCCTCTTATGTGGTTGTGTGTTAATGCATGTAGTGCAATTGCTGAGTGCTGTTTCCTAAATTACTTATCAAGCGATGAAAAATAATGGAATTATATAAACAATCTCACTATCCCCAATCTACTAGTTTGACCTATGTAGTTGACCACATAGTCATTGCAGAGTATTTTTTAAATTATATTATTTTGTCTTATTGGGTCAACAGGGTCCTTTAACTCACAAAACTTGTCACTGAGTGAGTTTGTAGGTTTAAATGCCACGACCGTGATACCTGCTTTATTGATAATCCTACGTAGGGTATGATATAACAGTAGATGACTTATATTCTTTCTTATTTATGTCATCATTACTAGTTTCACAATAATTTTTATTTTGCTTTTGACCTTTTCTGATCTTCCTAATGAATTTTAGAGGATGGTTATTTGATACTAACGCTTCTTCTATCTGTTTCATTTCATCATTTAGGTCTTTTCTTGTACTACTTAGTGCTACTGCTCGGTGTGCTAGACACTTAACTAAGCCTGCCTTAACTGTTAACGGATGAGATGAATTGAAGTCTAAATATCTATTGGAATTTGATAGTGTGGAAAATTCCCATATTATGAATTAAAAGTCAATCTGAACGAAGAATTTTCTTTTCAATAATTTCTCCTCTTCAGGTTCTTACAATTATAAAATATAATATTTGTTGTCGTTACAATAAAGGCCAGTTATGCCAGTTATTATTATTATTATTAATATTATTCGTCATGATTTATGCCCTTCATGCAAACATTCTCTCAATACTATCGAATTTTCCATTTATACTATCCGGACTTATTATTAGTAGTGATATTATCTCTTCTCAATATATGCCTCCACCTGTTTCATTTCACATATTCCTTATCTCATTATGAACCTCCCATTGCAGTCTTACTATCTCCTGTTTAACACAGACCACTTTGTACTAGCCACTCACCTAACACATTTTATAACCTTGAACTGACTTGTCAATTTTCCTACCCCACACTCTACAAATCTATTATGATTAATCACGATTGTCTCCCGTTTTACAATATTTTGTAATCGAATTCAGCCTAGCACGTTTGTCACACAAATACGACTATTTATTTTGACACCCCATGAGTACTAATCTGTTATTCTACGTTAAGAAATGTATCTGCCGCATAACTGGCCATTATTGTAATGATAACAAATATTATATTTTATAATTGTAAGAACCTGAAGAGAAATTATTGAAAAGAATATTCTTCGTTCAGATTGATCTATTAGAATGCGTTGGTTTTTCATAAACACTAGTGTGCAGTTTACCTTCTTCTATTCATTTTATTTTACAATCTAACATTACAGCTAATTCTCCTTGTTCATTTTCTGATTCAAATGTAAGTTTATATGTGTCAAGAAGCTAGAGATATGTTCTGTCATCCACATATCTCCACCATATTTTTGGAGTAGGATTAAATGTTGTGTTACGAGCAGTATTTTCCCAGCTGTCCATAAAGTTATCTGCTACGATAGGGGATATTGGTGATCCATCCTATTGCTCCACCTTCAGTTTGTCTACATATTTTGCCTTGGCATTTAAAGATAGTAGATGTGAGGCATAACTGAATTCCTAAAATAATTTCCTCAATGGGCATCTTCGGTCTATGAGTGAGTTCAGGATCTGCATTTAGTTAGTTCTTTTTTAACTGCTTCTAAGGCTGCCACATTGATTGGTATATTGGTATAAAGACTGGTTACATCAAAACTAACCATTGTTTCATCATTCTCTAGTTGAATGTCACTTAGTTTATTTTTCATCTCATATGAATTAGTTAGTCTAGAGTTTGAACGATTTCTAATGGGGTATAATATTAAAGCTAAGTGTTTTGATAATTCATGAATAGGGGTATTCCTGAAATATACGATTGGTCGCATGGGGTAACCTGGCTTATTTTGTCTTCATTCAGGATCTTCAAATAAAATATCACGTGACGGTAGACCATGTGAAACACTTCTGCCTGACATGAAGCGCATACCAAGAAATTATGATATCTCTCCTTTGTCTTCTTCGGTAAATGCATGTTGTAATTTGGTTGAATGGTAATGAGAAAAGTTTCAGGAATCCATTTTGTGAACCACGGACACCACCCAAGGACTCCTATCTCCTGCATTGCGATACACCCCAACCCACGATTACGTTTTTTCTCATGATAACTAGAAACTTGGTATAATCAACAAATCGTAAACACATTGAATACTCACCAGGATATAAAACGTGACTAAAGGTTATATTTTATCAGATTTAAACAAACTGAATGGGAGGAAATATCTGTGATTTTTCGTTAGCCCAAATTTCAGCAGGCCACCTAATAAGAGATATCTTGATCATCTCTATCACCTCTGTGTTCACTTTGTAACAACAGAAGACAAGGGTCAGGCAACAGATCGTTTATTAAGGAAAATGAACACATATTTATAGATTTCAATGTACATTATTACAGATTATTGTTAGTAGAAAATACAGTCTTTTGATTGGTTGTTTCTCACAGAAAATTAACCTTGCATCTCTTTGTGGCTGTGTCAGATCATCTATATGCTAACTTTATCCGTCTACGCAAAGCCTTTGTTCTCATTTTCTCACCACCAATTTTGGGGACATAAACGTTGACGTCAATTACTGTCAACCAACTTTGGCTAGCAGCCAGCTCTCACCACAACTTGAAGTCTCCCATCTTTACTACCCCTTTAACTAACTCGTTGGTTTTTGTCTGAAGATCTTCGAGTTCACATGATAATAGACATAAGTTATGCACGGAATCCGTATCTTCCAGAGTCTTCTCATCAGTCCTGTCGTTTCGCTCCCTACGATAGGATCCACTTGAATATAGGCAAACTGCCCTCTTAATCAACCAATCAAAACGAATCCGTAGTAGTACCCATGACTGCAATGTAGGAAAAAGTTATCCCAAATCACAAAACACCAAATGTGACCCGTTGATGAGTGCTTGTAAGTACGAAACGTGTTTCGAGCAGAGTAACCTTATATTTTCGTCTACAACCACCAAGCCACACTTATAATCAATTAGTAAACATATTCTTCTTAAAAAATGATAAACATACTTCAGTAATATAATGATATACATCCTTAAGTTGATCTGACTCATATGCACATGCACACACACACACACAATGAAATCGTCCAGAGTGTTTCGCAATGTTTTCACTTCAGACTGAATTACTGAAGTCAGATCAATAATTATGGAATGTAAATATTAGAAATTATGCAAATATGTATAGAGTTTATGAATAAATTTAATGAAGATCAGATTGTACTTACTCATCGCATCATCACATTGTTGCGTGAGAGACAACAACGATTCATCCATCAATGCTTGCTTAGATTGGATATGACAAAGTTTTACTGGATTGGCAGATTCGTCTTTGATACCCCCGCCAAATCACCTCTCGATCGATGCTGATTTAGTTACTACTTCGCTAATACTACGGGGTGCAGCCGATAATTATACATCTCATCCAACAGTTGTACGATAATGCTGCATGCCTAGTAATCTACAACGGGAAACTCACGGAATCCTTTGAAGAAGTGAAGATGAGAGCAAGACAAGGCTGGCTAGCTGTCTGCCTACTATTTCCAATAATTTTCTTGATTGCGGTAAACTGGATAATGTGACAGACAGACAGCGACGGGCAACCAGGAAACAGGCATAAAATCGACCCACACAAAAACACTTGGAGGATCTGGACTTCGCCGATAACATATACATGTCTGATTTCACACAAACTGGAAGATATGAAAGTGAAAGGCAACAAGTTGACAGAATAAGAAGCATTAAAGATAGGACATCACTTCAGGTGAACGTAGAGAAAACAGCGGTGATGAAGATTCCTGGTTAACAGCAACAGCAACAACAACAGACAACAATCAGCCAGCATAAATTGGTGAAATCTGAAAGAAGCAACCTCCTTCACCTCCCCATCTACCTACCGACCTGGGAAGCATCGTTTCAACCACAGGCGGACGGAACTGATGAGGGCATTATAAAAGCGAGGGTCGGGAAAGCAAGTCAAGCTTTCATTACTCTCAAGTCTGTGTTGAGGAGATCAGCAGAACACTCAGTATGAAAAATTAGATACATATTTTCAATTGCCATGTGAAGTCAGTGCTACTATATAGATCAGATACTCGGCGCATCATGAAGAGCACCTCAAAAAATCTACAGACCTTCATCAACAGCTGTCTTCACTCAGTACTCAAGATCAGATGACGAGAAAAGATCAGCAACAAGGAAATCTGGGAGTACTTTGATTGGACACTAGTAACTAGTGTTATGCGTCTAGTCCTTTCTTTGGTGCAGACTGAATTCAATCAGTCACGTTTGCAATGTCCAAACCCAAGTCCAAGGCTTCCTACCGATTGCCTCCAACCATCTAATATCATCAAATCAATGTGCACCGTGCTGACGAGCCACATGGCTAGAATGGTGGCCACATTGCAAACGTGACTGACAGAATTCAGTCTGCATCAGACACCAAGGACTAGACACAATACACTTGTTACCAACTAGTGTCCAATCGAAAACATCCGATACAATCCTACAGGAGGTCAGTCACGAGCCAGTCCGAACATCTCAGTAGTAACGTCTCTGACTGCAGTACTCACTGGGTGACACGGGTTCGAATCTCAGAAGGGACATGAGTTCCTTCGAGGTTGCAGATACACCCCTTGCTGACTGATTGGTGAGTGGCAACTAGCACGAAACCTAGTTCAGTTAGGGTTACCTGTGACCGATTGCCTCCAACCATCTAATAACTCTGGGAGTAAACCAACCCATCAGAAACCAACTCTGCAAGAAATATGCAGGAAGAAATGGAGGTGGGTCGGATGGCCCTACTCTGAGAAAACAAACCATCAAGTGACATCACACGTCAGGCCATAGCTCGAGTGGAGGCCGAATGGGAAGCGACGAATTGGTCATCAGTGTTAGAGTGGGGTGACATGGAGGAGGAGGTCTTGTAAAGAGGAGATGAAAGCATGTGGGTAGACGTGGAGTCAGGTGACGAAAACGTTGGCAGAGAAGCGAACGCAATGGAGACGTGCGGTTGAAGTCCCATTTTCCTCTAGGAACTAAAGGAAAAAGTAATAATCATATTACCTCCTCCAAGAAATAGCGTAGAATCACTGATTGTCTGATAAATGTAAAATAACATTGGCATTGTAATGATTCTTCGAACTCATTTTTACAGTATCAATAGTATTGATGTAATTCAAACAGAATGGAATTCCCAGGGTATGTAGATATTTCCACAATTTACTCATTTTTACAAACAAATGAATATATATATTCGTGATAGACAATAAACCCACAAAAACGGAAAGTTAGGGGAACATAATGAATTATAAATAAATAATATAATAAGTAGTACATGTAATAATAATAATAATAATTATTATTGTTTCCTTTAATTCCTAGAGGAACATAGGGCTTCAGCCGTGCGTCTCCATTACGTTCGGTTCCCTGCTAGAGTCTTCACCTGGCCCCAAGTCTGCCCACAAGCTTTCATCTCCTCTTCACATGACTTCCTCCAAGTCACCCACCTTCGCATTGACGACCAACTCGCCGCTTCCCTTTCGGATTCCACTCGAGCAATGGCTTGTCTAGTGATGTCACTCACTTGATGGTTTCTTCAGAGTATGGCCACCAATCCATCTCCATTTCTTCCTGCCTATTTGTTTCACAATCGGTTCCTGGTTGGTTCGCTCCCACAGATCCCTGTTGCTGATCTTTTCTGACTATCTGATCTTGAGTACTGAGCGAAGACAACTGTTAGTGAAGGTGTGTAGTTTGTTTGAGATGCTCTTTATGATGCGCAGTGCAAGTCTCTGATCCGTATAGTGAGTAGCACTGACTGACTTCACACTGGAGTTGAAAATCCAGATCTTATTTGTGATGTTGAGTGCTGTTGACCTCCACACTTATACTTACTTTGCAGTTCACAATTACTGATTTAACAAGTTTACAAGTTCTTTTCTGACATCTCACTCTCTCTCTCTCCACGCAACCCCCTGCTAAACAAGGTGGTATGGTAGAATTTTTATATTTAGTAGCTGTATGAGCGTAAATTCTTAGGAAACTTCTTCTGGTTTCACCCCCTAAGAGATACAAGGCAAAAGTTTGGAATCAAGAGGATGTACAGTGTATCACACAAGATAACTTTAGCCAACTGCTTGCAGGAATTGAAGCGTCTATTGACAATAATGTCAGTTAGCTGAGTCAAAGACACATCCCTAGACTTACTTACAGCCTTCAGTGTTCTACGTAATGAGAAGTCTATGGAGGAATAAGCGGGGAGGGGAAGGGAACAATACGGAAGAGGAATGCGCAGAATACATGAATTGTAAGAGAAGAGGTTGAGTTATGCCCGCAGAAAGTCTCCACATCTTTATGTAATAAGTCAAATGAAGGAGTTCTTTTAGAAAGCAACAAGATATGGGACGACCAACAGAGGAAATTCGCACAGAAACTGATGCCAAGATAAGAGATATTCGATTTATTCCCTATTATCACGGTGCAGTCAGTATTTCAGGGATCATAGAACTGAATCAGTCCACTCAAGTCTTGCTCATATCTGAAATTGAAATCAACAATATGACGCTTAGATGGATTCAGATTCAGATCATTTACGCGAAACCACTTATTGGTTAACTTCAGTTAAGAATCTATTCATTATGTCAGAACAATCTAATGCAGGAAGAACACGTGCGACAGAAATCGTTAGATCGTCAGCATACTTCATGAAATTAGCTTTGGAAGAAAACGACAAATGGGACACATCCAGCTGATGAGTCACCGGTGGGACAAAATGTGTATCCTAGATTTCACTTCTAGTCTCCATAAACTAAATTATAATTCGTTTCACCTTTGAGCTACACGTATTTTATAAGCTTGTGTTTCTGCTTAGTTTAAGGCTGATTATGTAATCCAGTTCCGTAGACTGAAGTATATACAGTGGAATTCGAACTTAGGACCCGTTGGTTAGAAGTTGACAATTTACACTAGAGAATTACACCTTCACTATTAAGTAAGATATGTTATGTCTTACACAGCACATTTGTTAATTTACTTTATAGTTTGAGAAAGTGAACATCTCATGAAATCAACTTGTATATGAAAAGACAACAACAGCACTTCAGACAGGCTGCTAGAGAATTTCATCAGCACGTGCTACCTCCTCTTGATACTGAAGATCAGTTTCCCCGGGTAGAAGGGATAAACAACAAGGAATTCCGGCAGTCTACCAGCTGAGAAGATATTCCTCCAAAAATTTATTCCCTAACACTTTTATGCCATATCTTGTCATTTCTTCTGCAATTTATGTAGGCTTACCAGCCAGAGTCAAACATAGTGCTGATACTCCTTGTCCCTACGTTTAATTTCGCTGTCGTCAGTAGGAGACACATTGACTGACTGACTCCCTAAAGGCTTTCACTAGCTGCCTTCTCCACTGTATGTGGGGAACACGTCTATTTATCATTTGATGGTTGAAGGCGATCAGCAGGAGGCCTGGATGCACCTAGGTCTCGTGCTTGCTAACGGTCCTCATTCAGCAAGGCTTGTTATCTGCAATCTTGGAGGAACTCATGTCTTCCTCAGGAGATTCGAACCAATGTCACTCAGTGCTGCAGTCAGAGACGTAACCACCAAGCAGCTACTCGGGCTCGCGATTGACTTCCAATAGGACTATATTAGATATTTTCATTGGACACTGGTAACTAGTGTGATGTGTTTAGTCCTATCTTCGGTGCAGACTGAATTCTACAAGTCAAGTTTGTAATATGGTCACCATGCTCAGTAGCACACCATAATGGCGCACTTTGAATTGTTTTGACTAGATAACTGGAAGCAAGCAACAGGAAGCCCTAGATGGATCTGGGCTTCATGCTTGCTGGAACTCGTCGGCTGTGAAGTTTCAGTAATAATGGGATTGTTTTCACGGAATGGCGTCTCTAGCCTCACACCAAAACCTCTCTATTTTACTGAAGTAAGCCAACGGACTGGTAAAGTTGCCGCCATTTCAGAATACTTAAAACAATAAAGTCTGGATATCAACCTCTTTCTCACTAGTGATTTCAGGATGGATTATTTGAGATCCTATTAAGAAAAAATGGCCAGTCATATCCAACTTTTCGAGTCTGACTCAGATGTTCATCGACGAACTTGACTGAAGGCTGCGCTATAGTGCGCAAAGCGGTAGAATCCAAAATTCATGGGTTATTCTATTCTAAACCGGTGAATGAATGGTCGCCTTGATCGGTGGTTAACCTGAAATTTCTGAGTTTAATACCCTGAAGAAACATCAGTGTACACTGCTGAAGAGTTGCAAACTAAAAATAACAACAGGTGGTTTATGTAAGTCTTCTAACTGATGTCACTTCTTGACAAAATTTACCTCGATAAATCCATCTCTTCAGAACTTTCAAGTTTAATCCTTAATGCCACTGCAACTGCAGAAGCTAAGAAAATTGAGGGTAAACTATGTTTTCCAAGGCAAAGCATATCATATTTATACATTTCTAGCCACATTAAATGTCTGCTAGGTCAGCGGGACAATAAACGCTTCTGATTGGCTGGCGATTGGCCCAAGGTTAAATAATGAGATGAAAAGTTGTCCAATGGGATTATTTCCTGAACACAAATGTAAACTAGATTCAAATTTGAAGAACAGACAATTCTACCTCTGTAGCCATTGACTTAAAAGTATTGATTTCAATTTTGGCCACTTCCCACCAATCTCCATCTACATGACCCACCCCACTGGTTCGAATCCACCTATGGCTTAACTTTACATCCAACCCTTCGGCTTCTGTGTTTAAATATAAGCAAAAATATACCAGGAAGCTGGTCACCAATTTTTAGAATACACAAATCACTATTTCGGCACTTCCTGACTATGATGTCCAGTGTGTTATTGGAACGTTTGCCAGTCAGCTAAAAGTACTTAAAAGCAAAAATTCCTCTTCCTCTCATTCTATTCAAAACAGGCAGCAATACAACTGACCAGAATAATAATTATTAACGGAGAGAAAAATGTTTCATTTCTACGTCTGAAATAATAATAATAGTAATTTTGTTTTTCAAAATATTAATCGATAACACAAGAGGAAATAAACTTTTATTTTAAAAATAGTTCATTGGGTAATATTGATTGATTGATTGATTGATCATTAGGGAAGGAGATGGAATAATAATAATAACAAAAATAATAGTCGCTTAATTCCAAGCAGTAATGTTTTCACAGAGAGAATGGAATTTTCAACATTTTGTGCACACATGGCAACAGTTTATCTCCTTTTACAAATAAATAAATAGATAAATGAAATCGAAAAAAGTAATAAAACCACTGAAAGTTAATGGGAACGTAATGATTACCTAATAATATTATATATTTTTACGAGTTTGATTACAGACTGATATCAGTTAGGGAATCATTGAAAACAAGCATGGAGTACTGGACAGCTGTTTCATCCTAGTTCGGGACTCTTCGGCAGTACGCACTACCATCAGGGTTCGAACGCAGGACCTTCCGGTTACAAGACAAGCTAGCTTGCATAGCATTTAACCACTGGGACCCGATTCAATGGCCAGTGCATGAATTCTAACTTCTACCGACTCGTGATTTGGGTGCGTACTGCCAATGAATCCTCAACTGGGATGAAACGGCTGCCCAGTGCTCCCAGGTGGTTTTCAATGGTTCTTTAACTGATATCTATCCGTGATCAAACTCGTAAAAGCATATCTAATCCTTATAAACCAACTCTTGAAAAAATGATATATGTGTGTAGTAATAACTCAGGTAATTTATACGCTGTTTATCAACCTCATTCAACAGCTGGTTATATGACAATGCCACGTGTCAGGTGATCGACAACAGGAAACTCAGAGAGGCATTCAAGATGCAGACAGGAGTTAGACAATGTGGCTGCCTGTCTATTATCACCGACTATGATTTTCTTAATTGTGGTGGACTGGATTATGCGGAGGAACGTGAGTGGGGGGGGGCGAGTAGACAGAAATAAGTTGGGCCGATAAGAAAACTCCAGAAGATCTGGATTTAGCACGTGCATGATTTATGTCCAATGTTACACAAATTGGAAGACTTACATGTGAAAACCAACAAACTGGCTGAAGAGGCAGTCAGGGAAGACAGGACTCCAGGTGAACACATAGAAGACGGAGGTGATGAAGACAATCAACCAACAACAACAGCAACCACAGCAGCCAGCACCAGTCACCATCAAAGGGAGAGATTTGACGGGGGTCACTTCATTCACTTATCTAGGAAGCATCGTTTCAACCACAGGCATACGACACGGATGGAGATGTCAAAACCAACCAGCCAGCCAGAATCGAAAAGGCAGGATACACCTTCATCAACGTGAAACCAGTTTGGGAATCTTCTGAACTAACTCAATAAACAACAAGATTCGGATTCTTTTTAACACGAATGTGAAATCAGTCAGTCAATTTTTTTAATGGATAAGAAACTTGCATTGCGTATGCGTCACGAAAAGCCTGTCCATCAGGCGACTTCAGACTTTAATCACCAGCTGCCCACTTTGCTGGCTGGCTCCATATACTGGAGATCAAATGGCCAGCCAGTCAGCCGACCAAAAATAATTAGCAACAAGAAACTCTGGCTGACTGAGAACAAACCAACAAGCAAGAGCCGATTGCTCGACAAATATGTAGGAGAAAATGGAAATCGGTTGATCTGACATACACTGAGGAGTCCGTTGAATGACGTCGCGCACAATGCAGGCCATATCTCGAGTCGAATCCCAATGAGAAGCGATGAGTGAGTCATCGGTGAGATAGTGATATGGAGGAGATCATGTGAGTTGGAGGAGGAGATGAGAGATTATGGGCAGTCTTGGAGCTAGCCAACTAATGACGATGGCAGACGATAGAACGAAGTTGAGATGAGTTGTTGAAGCCCTATGTTCTACTCGGAAGCCAAGGGTATAATAATAAGAACAAAACTTAGCTGTTTAAACCCAGTTTTAAATCAGTTCTTATAAACAGTTAAGAGGCATGGTGTGTCAAGAAAATTATTCCTAATTGAGCTGCAAACTTTTATCAATAGCTGCCTTTCTTCCATAGTGAAGATTGAATTAGAATTGACAACCGACAGTTCCAGTAGAGACCTAACCAACCCAACAAATATACAGAAGGAGATCGAAGAGGATTAGGTATACTCTCCGACGAAAACGTGTGAGCGACATCATACACCAGTTAAGCCCTTGAGCTGAACTCAAGTAGGAAAACACAAGTTGAGCATAGGTACAAAAAGGGACATAAAGGAGATCATATCGGGGAGGGGAAGAAAGTTTATGGGCAATCCTCGAGCCAGCTAAAAGAAGGACTCCAGAGAACATAAGGAAATGGAGATAAGCTGATGAAGCCGTGTTTTCTACTCTGAATCCGAGGGAATAACAATATTAGTAATCAATAAGCCTTCCCACTATGACAATCTCCATTTGATGCTAATTTTCTTTTATTATAGCTTGATTCCACACTATATTTTGGGAACAAGTATGGAATTTTCAGCATGGGAGATAGTTAGCCAAAATTTTGCAGGCCGACCATTGACATGAAGTGTTTCGGTATGGGATCGGACCCTGAACCATGTGCATGGTCGGCGAGCGTCCTAACCGCTGTGCCACCAACGCACATCGACGAATGCCATCAACAGAAAGCATATAACTTATATTTATTATATGCTAGAATTCTAGTGCGTCGGTGGCACAGCGGTAGAATTCCCGCCGACCACGCCTCATGTAGTTCGGGGTTCGATCCCCAGTCGCAGACTCACTCCTCATCTACCTCGCTAAGCCAGTAACAGGACTGGTAAGGAGATAAGGCTGGTCATGAGACTAGCAACGCCATCCCGTAAAAATAAAATAAACACTACTGCTACCGAAACTTGAAGCCTCTAGTTTGAAGCCGCCCTATGTTCCACTAGGAATTCAAAGGAATAATTATATTATTATAATAAACTCTTTTCTGACATCTGTCTCTCTTAACACAAAATCCGCGCCGAATATGTGGCGTGATGGTTGAATTTGCATATTTGGCAACCGTACGAGGATGAACACTTTCTTGATTTCTTCTTGTTTTACCTCAGAAGAGGGCAAAGAGAAAGTAGCGAATAAAGAAGAGGATGTTCCACATCCGGCAAGATGACTTCAGCTAACTGCTTCCATGAATTCTAATGTCTATCAACAACATTACCAGTTAGTTAGTTGAGCCAGAGGCACGCACACGGCCCTAATCCTCCATACAGCCTTCAATGATCTACGTAATATGAAATTTCCTTTCTTAAGAAGCCTAGAGAAGAATAAGGGGGAGGGAAGACAATAAAGAGGACTTTGAATTGATAAACTGCGAGAGAAGAGGTTGAGTTGTGCCAGTAGAAAGTTTCAGTTTCTTTGTACAATAAGTTTCCAAGATATCAACAAGTTATGAGACGACGACCAACAGAGCTTTGAAGAGAAACTGATGCCGAGATAGAAGATATTCGATTCACTCCCTGTCACCACAGTGCCGTCAATATTACTGGAATCATGTAACTTAATCAGCCAGTCCACTCAAATCTTTTTCGCATGTGAAACTATAATCAATAATATGACACTTGGAGGGATTGAGTTTAAGACCATTTGAGTGACACCATTCATTGGTCAACTTCGAATGAGAATCGATTTATATCAAAGTAACCTACTACAGAAACAATAACTGGGACAGAAATTGTTAAATAGGCAGTACATTTGCTGAAAAATATTGAATGAGATTCAAAGTTTAAAAATTTAAAAAGCTGTATGGATCAATATTGAACGTTATTGATTGCTTATAGGGAATTACAAAGAGAAATAATCAATTATTTTTAAATGGAATAAATCAACATGAAAGATTGGGACAGAGGAAAAATACAAGATGAAAAGTTATTGGAGACGTTGGAAGAAACATGCAGAAACCTGAACTTCATTCATGGCTACTCTAAGCACTAGGTAAACAACATAAAAACACCTAAATCAAAATAGATTAGACATTAACTGAATTTAGAAAGAAAATTAGAGGATGAATAAACAGGAATATGCTGTTTCCAGTTTGATCACAGAGAAATACTGAATGCGAGGAAATACTGGACGGCAGTTTCGTCTTAGTCTGAAACTGTTTAGTCGTACTCCAAGTTCCCAAGTCAGTCTCGTTGACTATGGTCTATGAATTCGAACTTCTGTCACATTTCGCTATTTTAGCTCAACCATGCACTAAATGTAATCTCGGCGACTTGGTGGATACCTAAATGGTCACGACTTCTCCCTAGAACTGTAGACAATTTCATCAAGTAGCCATTTACTAGCGAGTATCAGATCAATTTTAAAGTGTTTTAGTATGTATGGATTTGAACTGCGTCAAGTTTGATCACAGACTGATGTAATTTAATCATCAAAGCTGAAATAAATCAAATCCTTAGAAACCAAATATTGAAAGGAATATTACATTATACGATACAACATGCATGTGGTCCAGATTCGAATCCATACCGACAAGCACTCTGAAACCCCAGTTTACAGGAAAAGTATGGGAGTGGGAGAGTTATAAACCTCATCCCTTAAAGGAAGATAACATCACTAACACCGCTGACACTTCAAAGTTCAAGTATGAAGGCCTTTAATCTATTCAGAATGCAAAGGAATGAAAATCAAAGAATGGTTGTGTTTCAAGTATTGGTTTGTAGTGATTTGGTTGATTGGTTAAAGGATTTCATCATCAGCTGACATTAGTTAAGGAACCATTGGAAAACCTGGGAATAATGGACAACTGTTTCGTCCTAGTTTGGGACTCTTCATCAGTACGCACCCACCATAGCTCGAACCCAGCACCTTTTGGTTACAAGGCGAGCTCGTAGACCATTAAGCCACTGGGACCCGGTAGGTGCGAACTGTGAAGAGTCCCAAACTAGGACGAAACAGCTGTCCAGTACTCCCAGGTTTTCCAATGGTTCTCCAACCGATGAAATCCTGTAACCAATTGTTGTGTTTGTTTGTAATTTGAATAACTGTCACTGTTTATCTTGACTGTTTGCTTATCTTTCGCTTAAGTTAGACGACAAAGGCTAGTTAGACAAAAGGAAGCAGTTGTAATTCACCTCACTTATTTTAAAAGGAAGAACAGCCACATCGCTGAACATATCTAGTCGTCAAGTTTTCAATCCCGTGTAATACTGGTAACAGATATGACTTGGAGGTTATTCATTTTCCACTTCAATTTAGAGAAGTAAGTATGAAGATTGAGCGTCCAAACTTCAGTAGGTGGAACTAGTGATACAGTCAAGCTTGTAGTCAAATCAGCCAACCCACCATATATTCGTAAAGAAGCTCTCAAACTTCCTGAATACGTTCACTGTTGATAAAGGCGTTGACACAATAAACTATTTACGTCCAAGTGAACAACTTCACTAGTCTGGACTTGGAAAATAGAGCTCATGTAAATCAATAAATTGACCGGTATACCATCTCTTGTGCGTCGATGGCACAGCGGTAGAATTCTCGCCGACCACGCCTCATGCGGTCCGGTTTTCGATCCCCGTCCCCGGATGCATTCTTCCTATGCCTCACTAAGCCAGTAATCAGATTGATAAAGAGGGAAGGTTGGGCATAAGGCTAGCTACCCCATCCCGTAAAAATTAACACCACTGCTACCGAAACTTCAAAAAAGGCTCTATGTCCCACTAGGAACTTAAGGAATTAAACAAAAAACATCTCTTACAGTTACTCCCTTCTACAGTATATAATACACGGTAGTTCCACATCAATATAGTTCAGTAAACTGATTCGTTACAAAATTGAGATTAATCATTAAATCCATTAGAGTCCTTAGAGGAAACCAACAATGAGTCTGAATACCTCAATCAGGACGTATTTAACAGCATCGCTGATTAAAGCGGTCTGGAATCTCTAGAAGTCTAAAAACACTGTACTAATAATTACCGACAGGCACCAATTCTAAGTACAGGGTTTCTTACTGACTTCTGTCAACCATCTAAGGTAATCAACTTCGTCCAACTACTCCATTACCATGATAAAGATTTTGTTTGTTTGGATGTAGGATTTCGTCATGAGCTGACATCAATTAAAGAACCACTGGAAAACCACATGGGAGTAATGGACAGTTGTTGAAGATGAGACAGTAACTTATAGAAGAAGACATAGAGAAGTGGTCGTGCTATGTCGCCAACTGGCAGAAGTTAGAATTCATGGGTTGGCCATTGGATGGGGTTCCAGTAGAGGCCTACGAGCTAGCTCACTTTGCTTGTAACCAGAAAATTCCGGGCTCGAACCCTGGTAGCGGTGTGCGCGTACTGGCGAAGAGTCACAAACTAGGACGAAACAACTGTACAGTACTCCCTGGTTGGTCTTCCAATAGTTCTCTAACTGATGTCACCTCATGGTGAAATCCTCCATACAATTCCATATTAATTTGTTTATTGAATATATCACAGACACAATGAAACAGTACTATCTACTGCATGACAAAGTTCTAAAATCATATTAATTATAAATCTACACAATTCGAAACTTGATCTTTGTAGTCCTCACTTTTCTTTCTCACGTGTCGTAAGGGTAGTGGAATTTTTCAGATGTCCGGGACATGTGTTGAATCATTCCTATTGCAGGCATTTTCAGTTGGTTTTGATAAATAAAACGTCAGCTACCAAACTCTTCTTCTATCCTGTTATACGAGATCTTATAACTATTGTCTTGTCCCATATCATTGTACAATTGCGTGTTACTGCATATAGCACCACAGCTAAGCTTCCTTCTAGGTTCTTTATCCTATTTGGCTCAATTAATCTGGATTTCGCTAGGTTTTTATCAGCGGGAGATATTTCACAGTGGTTTCCCCATTCATTTATCTAAGAAGAATTTTTTCAACCACAGGCCAGCAGAACGGATGAAAATGTCAAAGTCAGAATCGGAAAGCCAAGAAACACCTTCATAAACCTAAAACCAGTTTGGAAATCTTCTACACTCAGCGTAAGGAACAAAGTTGGCATTTTCAGCACTAATGTCAAGTCGGTCAGTGCTTCTATACGGGTCAGAATCTTGGGCAGCGTGTTACGAAAAGAATTTCCATTAGGTTGTAGACTATCATCTACAGCTACCCACATCGCTGACTCCATACTGAAGACTAAATGGCCAGCCGACTAGCTTGCGAGAAAGAATTAGCAATAAGAAACTGTGGGAATAATCCAAAAGGCGAGAGCTGGTAGCTCAACAGATATGTAGGAGAAAATGGAGATGAATGGAACGGGTCTACGTTGAGGAGACCGTCGAATGACATCACGCGTAATCCAAGCCATTGCTGGAGTGGAATCTGAATGAGAAGCGACGATTGTGTCGTTGGTGCTAGGATGAAATGGAGGAGATCGTGCGAACTGGAGGAAATGAAGTATTATGCACCATCGTGGACCAGGCTGAAGAGAACACCAGAGAATAAAACAAAGTAGATGTGTGTTGTTGAAGCCCTACATTCTACTGAGAACCCAAGGGGACAGTAATGACATAATAATCGCTAGTTTTTTATGCTCAGCCAATCTAATTGATCCCATCCTACTTCAAATCTAATATAACACAGTCAAGGTAGAGACTAAAGAGCTGAGGCTTTATTTATCTTATCAACTAAGAATACGTACTACAAAAATGATTCGACACCTGTACAGCAGGACATCTGAAAAGCTCTACTATATCTACAAAAAATAGGAAAAACGGGAGAGAACCATAACAATCAAGTTCCATAGCTACATAGTTAGAATTCATGATATGATTATGAATAATAAAAAATTGCGTTCAAAACTTTGTCATTCAGTAAATTAATACTGTTTCATTTTATGTAATATATCCAACAAACAAATTGAAATAGAATTACATACTATTGTAATAGATCAGAGTTTGTCAAATCGATAGAATCTTTTACGATCAATTTATTTAAAGAAAGCAACAACTACAGATTTAACAGAATAAAATGGTACCGTATTTTATTTCGTCGCCTTCTCTTCAGCTGCTTACAGGGCAAAAACATTATTAAATGTATCCACAATAACAATTTATCATACTTACACAGAGTTCATTTTAAACAAAAATCAATCGATCAATATACACATACACTAATAATATATACATATATATATATATGCAATATTGAACACAATTCCGAGCAATAATAATCATACAAAATGAAAACTTTTCAGTATCTCGCATTAGAATGAAAAATATCCAGTTACCAGGGCAAAGAAGGACTGATAACTGCTTCTTTCTGAACGCACAAATCAGGTTTTAGGCACTTGATGGAAAAGGCTTCAGTAAACTTAAGGAGCATTGAACTCTTTGGCTTATTGATAATTTTGAATGACTTTTCCACGTCCACCTCATGACCCGTGTCAAGAAGATGCCTGGCGATGGCACTGCCTAAAGCATTTGTTCCCTTTAGACGTAAGCTTTTTGGTACATGTTCAGAAAATCGTAGATATGCTCTTCTTTCTGTTCTTCCAATGTAACTGCTCCCGCAGATATATGTAAATTTGTATATACAGTTGGAGTTAACATGAGAAGGATATCTATCGATTTTTGATTGCACCAGAGAGCAAGTTGTTCGAAAGACGGGAACGAGCTTAGCTGCAGGATAGGCTATGGCTAGTGATGTGCTCAGCCTTCTGTTGATCATCTCTGCAATGTTTCCACCTTTATAATCAAGCTCAAAGTAGATTGGCTTTTTTCTTACTGTGATTTATTTATTTATTTATGCTAACTGGATGAGACTGCAGATAATAGGGTTTTCAAGGGATAGGAGCTCAGTTCTGGCATTGTGGTGTGATTCTTTATTTCTATACACTCTTCATATCCGCGTTGATAAATACATCTTTAAGGAGCCATAAGGGTGTTATATTCTCCCCTCACTAGTTGGGGGAGGGAGGTTTTAAAAATAGCCTGGCCACCAGGTTAAGTGGGCCAGGCTAAAGAATCGGATTCATGAGTATTATGCCTAGTTGAAGCCAACAGGAAGCGAGGTCGATGTCACTCAAATAGCCTAACTAATCAGGTTTCCTAGATTTGCATAGTGTCCAATTTTTACATAAATATTAATTATCTAGACGAAACTGAAAGTACAAGTCTATATACAATCGATTCTGTAAATCCAATCGGAGTAGAATATACGGCTTCACCAGCACATCTGCGCTCCACACTGTTCTATGTGGTCTTTTCACCTGACACCGCCACTACCTATTAGCTTTCATCTTCTTCTAACATGATTTCCTCCATACCACCCCCAGATCTACACCCAACTCATCGTTTCCTGTTCGAATTCCATTCGACAGTCTCCTCAGTGTGAGTGTCTGCATTTCATCTTCATTTTCTTCCACGTAGTTGTTGCGCAATCGGTTCTTGGTTGGTTCAGTGAGAAACTTTCATGTTCTTTTTGTCTTCTTCAATATCGAGTAAAAGGCAGCTGATTAGTATTCACAAATTATTAATAATAACCTTGATCTTTTCTCTGTTATATCTGCTTTCTTCTCTACACCCTACCCTGATTGGTTGTTCCAAGGTCATTGGTGTGCTTTTTCGCTATTCGAATGTTACAGTATCTTATCACCAGAATATTTTATTTTTAGAAATTCCGAAAAAAAATCACATGACCATATTTGTAAAAAGAGAGAGGAAAAAAAGTGAAACAGAGAGAAGGGAAAAATTATCTTTTCATCTCTACTTGTAAACAATCGCTTCTAGATTATTCCTCTGAAATTACGTAAGCCATCTCGTGGAACATAATTACTGGTATTATTATTAACATAACTGTAAATTGATGCAGTAGATAAAGAGGTTGATTTTGTAAATAAAACGATCTATTCAAGGTTATCTCTGTGCGAATCAATAGTCAAATAATTTTTATAGAATGCAATATTCAGCGAAGAGACTCTTTTCAACAACGAATATATTGGTTGGTGGATTTCATCATGAGCTGACATCAGTTAGAGAACCATTGGAAAGCCAACTAGGGAGTACTGGACAGCTAGGTATTTCGTCCTGGTGCTTTGGACTCTTCAAGAGTACGCACCCACCGCCGCCAGAGTTCGAACCCAGGGCCTTCTGGTTACAAGCCAAGCGAGCTAGCTCGTGGACCATTAAGGCACTGGGACCCGATCCAATGGCCAGTACATGAGTGCCATCTTCTGCCAATTCACGAAATAGCGTGACCACTTCGTAATGTCTTCTTCGATGAGTAACTGTCCTCACGGCTTCCCACTAGAACTCCAGGTAACTACCTATCTGAATAGGGTCAGTAACCTGTAGAAACCAATTATCAAGCTGTACAATCGTATATATAGTTCTTTTATAAGAAATTATATCCGGTGAGGGAATTAGATCATAGGTGTGATTACATGAAATAATAACAATAGTATGAGATGCAATTAAAATATTTCTGATTGTAATCATAGTTAAATGTCAAGTAGCAAAACAATTAATGTCGTATATAGAATAATACATAACGTGTATAGATTTTGGAAAGGGGTACATAATTATAAGATTAGTAGACGAATATAAAATGTTACATAATATGGTGTGAAATTTGATAAGATAGAATTCAATATTGTAAAAGTAAAAAATAATTTTGGATTTGAATGACAAGTGGGACAACTAAAAAAAATTCAGAGGGAGAACAGTAATAATAGTAATCGTAGTAATAAGGGAAGAGTACAGAGAATAACTAAGTAAGCAAAATAAGTGAATGTCTATCCCTCTACGGACAAGGCAGAAGTAGGCATTGCACATACTTCTTTTGTACACAAAGGTTGGCTTAAATTCATGAATGGCCAAAGTCCGCGCTGTCTTTAGAAGTCTATAACGAAGAAAACGTGGTCATCAAGTTAGCATGGATTCGGTACATGATCTTAAAATCATGGTGAGGGTCGGCAGAGTGACAGGGGGCGATCAAGTGTTCTAGAATAGAGCTACCCACACATTTCCTTTCTCCCTTGTGAAACCGTGCTGGAATATGTTCTCGTATCCGTGTGCAAGGCGGATTTCTCTGGCTACGGCCAATGTACCTTGCTCCACAAGAGAAGCAGGTGAACTGATAGACGCACATGGAGGCGACCAGACGAGAAAGCTTATCTTTTGCAGAGATGAAGAACAACTTGTGGCAGGTGAACGTCATTTTTTCATGTTGCTACAAAGAAAGCCTTATGAATGCTTCAGAGAGACTGTTTTTGAGCATATCTGAAGCTTGAACACCTTTTGAATTCTAAATTCATGAATAAAGTTTTCTTTGGATCTGAGTCAGTGACCAGTTTGGACTGCTTATCTTTCGTGTTTCTGTTGATACATTGGTTCGGGTAACCAGTTTCTGCGAGTGTGGATTTTAGAAAGGCAAGTTCTGAGTCAACGCAATCAGAACTACAACTTTTTTTTCAAAATATTACTCTTAACACCTTGTTCAGCCTATTTGTCTGATTCTATATATGGATGTACCTCTCTACTATTTCCAACAGACTACCATGCACATGGTCCGGGGTTCGATCCCCGGCCGACACACTCCTTTACCTCGCTAAGCCAGAAATAATGCTGGTAAAGAGGAAAGGTTGGGCATGAGGCTAGCAACCCCATCCTGTAAAAATAAACACTGCTACAGAAACTTCAAGCCACAAGCTTGAAGCCCTATATTCCACTGGGGAACGTGAAGGAAAAAAAACAACTGTAGAATTTCATCAAGGGCTGATTTCACAGGTTCAATACTTGAAGATCAAATGGCCGGCTGGTCAAAAAGGATAATGGACAAGGAGCTCTGCCATGCAATGAACTAGTACAAAGAAACTATTGGTCAACAAATATACAGAAAAGAATGAAGCTGGACTGGACACACGTTGAAGATATTTGCAGGATAACAATACAAGCTCGTTTTATTTCGTGGATTCTCTCTCTTCAACTAACTGCATCCAAAATAAATCAGTTAAATGTTAAAAAATGCTGTCTGAACATACTTTTTTATTTACAATGATTTTAAGTTATAGATAGAAAGAAAGTAAAAGCAACATAATTTCAAAGATGATTTAAGTAGAAAATTATTTACAACACAGTATACTCGTTAACTCAGGGAAAAATAAATAAGTACTCTGCTCCATATGTAAAATCCAACTGTATTTATCAGTTCACCTGCACTTGTGGTAGCAAGTACATAGGAAGGGCTGACAGGAAAATGTCTACTAGATTCTCTGAGCATATCCCAAAAAGCTCCCGTTTTCAAGGCAGCAAAGTGTTATCAAGCTCAATTGCCAGACACCTAATTGACACGGGACACACACACAGTGGAAGTTAGTCATGCTTTCTTTCAAAATAATCAATACACAAAGAAAAGTATGGTTACTTCGGTTCATAGAAGCCATTGCTATCAAAAGACCTCGACCCAACCTGTGCATATAGAAAAAGACTGTGACTGATCTCTCACCGTGAGTGTTTTGTTCGTGTGCTCTTGTGTTTTGTCCTGTTCTGTTGCATAACATTCCACTCAAACGTGATTTTGATTTTCACTATCTGAGTTGTACTCAATATTAAGGTTCCAAATCTACTAAATTAAATTATTTTATCTATTTTATAATTTTACTTCACTATTCATCCCCACCCTACTTCCTGAACTTTCAACCACAATATGTATAATTTAACTCTGCTGTTCGATCTTGTATTTTGTCTCTAGTCCTTCCTTGTCGCCAGGCGAAGTCTGAATCCCATCCCTTTGTCTATTCACTATGATAAATAGTTACTCTTTTGACGCACTAAATAACTGTCTGCTTACATCATCTTTGAAATTATGTTGCTTATACTTTCTCTCTATCTATAACCTGAAATCATTGTAAATAAAAAAGTATGTTCAGACGCTATTTTGTAACACATAATTTATTTGTTTAGAATGTACGACGCAGCTGAAGAGAGAGAATTCACGAAATAAAACGAGCTCGTATTATTATCCTGTCTGCAAATATGTTTGATCTTTCTTTATTCAAACACTTTGAAGAGACTTTTGAGTGACATCAGGTGACAGATATAGCCTCCTTTAGAATCGGAATGGGAAAGGATGAGCTCGCTATGGGTTGGACGCTGAATTGAAGGAATTCGTATGAAGAAGAGGTGGAGTCAGTTGAAGAGGACTTCAGAGAATAGAATGAAATGGAGATATGATATAGAAGCCCTAGGAACCGAAGGGAATAATTATAACTATGGAAATTCATAAAACTTTTCAATATAAAAATATATATGTATATGTATGTTAGGACGCTCGCCGATCATGTACATGGTCCGGGGTTCGATCCCCGGCCGGCAGACCCCTTTACCTCACTAAGCCAGAAATAAAGCTGGTGAAGAGGAAAGGTTGGGCATGAGGCTAACAACCCCATCCTGTTAAATAAACACTGCTACGGAAACTTCAAGCCACTAGCTTGGAGCACTATGTTCCCCTGGGAACGTGAAGGAATAAAAAAGATATATATGTGGGTGTGTAGATTAGGGCGAAGTTAAACTTTAACCATCAGTAACTACCAATCAGCAAATGACGTTGAATGCACCAGTTCCATGTAAAGGCTATTTTAACATATTATATACATGGGTTCGGACTCTAGTGGGTGCTTACTTTGAATAGTCCGGAACTGGGACAGAACAGCTGTTCAGTACTTCCTGCAGGTTCTCCAATGGTTCTCTAACAAATGTCAGTTCATGATAAAATCCCCTAACCGATCAATCAAATCCCCACAAACCAATGCTTGAATATATATAAATATAATGTATACAAAGGCATAAAAATGTCACACAGGATGCCTTTCTCTTACGCGTGATAAAAAAGACTCCCAGTTTTTCAGAGGAGCATCAACAGAGGCGCTGAACTATATTCTAAATTATTGTATCATATTTCATATACTTCTCGTCAGACTGCTGGAGGCGGGGAGTCAGGAATACGCTGGATTATCGATAAGAAGACTCTAGAAGATCTGGGTTTTGTGTGTGGATGATTTATGTCTAGTATCACACAAAATCGAAGACTTGTAGGCGAAAACCATCAAATTGGTTGAAGAGGCTGGCAGCCAGCGCGGAAATGACAGATTACAGGTAAAAAGTTATATTTGTAAAATTTCAGCGAGATTGTAACGAGTAATTCCAACGTTTCGTTCGGCAACCTGGCCCAAACTTCTTCCGGGAAATTAATCGAAATTAACATAACAGAAGTGTTTACGAGTTGATCACGGATTGATATCAGTTAGAGAACCATTGAAAACCAGAGAGTACTGGACAGCTGCTTATTCATCCTAGTTTGGGAATCATCGGCAGTACGCACCCACTGGGATTCGAACCCAGGACTTTCCGGTTACAAGGTAAGCTGGTATCCCATGCAGCCACTGGGACCCGATTCAATGGCTCATGAATTCGACAGCTGTTGCAGACAACGGAGAGTGAAAATACGATGAATGTGCCAATTACATAGTTTCTTTGTTAATTTAATTCGATTGCAAAATAATTCAAATGAACTGTCGTCAAGATTTGATAGAATAGAACTATTCTGTCAGGTAAACATAGAGAATACGGAGGTGATAAAGATAACCATGCACCAACACCAACAGCAACAACCACCACCAACGGGGGAGACTTAACAGAGGTTGCCTACTTCACTTATCCGACTAGGAAGCATCACTTCAACTACAAGCCAGCGGAACGGACGAAGATGTCAAAGTCAGTAGGAATCGGAAAGGCGAGATACACCTTCTTCAACCTGAAACCAGTTTGGAAATCTTCTACACTCAGCATAAGAAACGAAATTCGCATTTTCAACACCAAAGTGAAATCAGTCAGTGTTTCTATACGGGTCAGAAACTTGGTCAGCGTGTCACGAAAAGGATTTCCAACAGGCCACTGCAGACTTTCATCAACAGCTGCCCACTTCGCTGGCTCCATACAGAAGACCGAATGGCCAGAAAGAATAAGCAGCAAGAAATTATGGGAACAAGCCAACAAGCAAGAGCCGATCGCTCAAAAAAATATGTAGGAGAAAATGGAGATGGATTTATCGAGCATTCATTGAGGAGGCCGTCGAATGACATCAATCTTCCAGTTGTTTGTGTCCTTAGATCGCAACACAAACTGCTGCTGTATACTACAACAAGAAGAAAATCAAGTGAAAATGTCATAGAGGATTGGATCTTCTTTCCGATAGAAGGACGTTACTTAATAAGAGATATACTGTCAATGAATTTTGACTTAAAGATTCTTAATATATAATAATAGTAATAACATCTTCATTCTAGACGGTAATTATAAAATGTACAGAAGTTTCTGAGGAGTTCATTGCATGATGCTTCCCCTTCGTACAGTATCTTCAAGTAAAATATTAATTCACTGACAGTATATCCTTCCTGTTACGTAATGGTCTCTGAGTTGAAGCAAAAACCATTCCATTATGATATATCTATCTGTTTTGTCTCCTTCCTTCTTTCAAGAAATCCACGATATCAATCTAGTTGAAAGCCAATTGTAAATAGTTCAGAAGTACATTTTGAGACCCAAGGACACAATTGAAGAACAGTTATGTTGTATTGGAACACGATGCCACCCACAATCAGGCGATTCCTCAATTCTAGTAGGAACTTTTGAATCAGAAGCTTGTAAACATGTCAAATACACACAAGTGTAGATAGCACGACGAGAGGTCATGTCTTAATCAATGAAAACAAACCGAAATGAGAAAAGATATATACAATAGGGAGATGGAAGTTTTTGGCAGTTCAAGTTTTAAGCATGCCAGCTGGTTCTGTACGTGGAGGAGTAAATATTTTTGCAAGCAATCACCAAGAGAATTTTTCATGAATTGAAACGCAACAAGTACCCTTCGACAGTCTAGGAACTCAATGATTTTCTACGGTAGTCTGTTAGACTTGCGAGTGTTAATGCAAAAATTATTTCTTTTGTCTCAATGATTGTATCACTAATCGTGAATATGCCGCCGCCCTCAAATAGTTGCTGAACTACGTGTTTTTTATTATTTTGCTACTGTGTTTATACATAATTTCTGGAATAAAGTTGATGATGATAATAATATTACTGTGTGTTTACCTCACAGTTCTATAAGTTGTCCCTCTTAAATAGATTCTGGAGGGTATTTCTGTGGCATGTTAGCTACTGACAAGATTTGTCAGTTAGTAGTATATAAAGAGAGACGTCCATCGATCGGCACAGAAAAATATCAAATAGCTGAGAGATGGATTTGACATCAAAGAGAGAGCAAATAAACAGCCAGTGGGATGTGGCGATACATGGGAGACACAAGAAGAAAAAGAAGAAGGCAAAGAAACACAATACGAAGGAAAGGCAGAAGTAGTACAACAAGCAACACGGAAGATCTGTGCAAATGACGATTCCAAGATATATATATATTATTATTTCTATTATTATTCCATTTGATTCCAAGTGGGACATATGGCTGGCTTCAGCAAAACATTTCCACTCTCTTCTATTCTCCGCTGTCCTCTTCAACCGCCAAACTCTCCAATTGCCCATAATCTCTCGTCTCCTCCAACTCGCTACAAGATCTCCTCCATGTTATCCTCACACCAACGACCCACTTGTCGCTTCCCATTCATCTTCCACTCGAACAATGGCCTGAATTGAGCGTGATGCTATATGACGGCCTCCTCAGCCTATACCCAACCAATCCATATCCATTTTCTCCCATATATATTTGTTGAGCAATCGGTTCTCGCCTACTGGTTTGTACCCAGTCAGCCAAAGCTTCTTGTTAATAATTCTTTCTAGCCATTTGATCTTCGGTGTGGAGCCAGCCATCGAAGTGGGCAGCTGTTGATGAAAGTCTGTAACCTGTTGGAAATGCTTTTAGTGACACCCATGCCAATTTTCTAATCCGTATCGAGGGATAGACTTGATATTGTTGTTGACAAGCCGAATCTTGTTCCTTATGCTGAGTGCGGAAGATTACCAAACTGGTCTCACGTTGGTTGATGAAGGCGTATCTCGCCTTTCTGATTCTGGCTGGCTGGTTGGCTTTGACATCTTCATCTGTTCTGCCGGCTGTTGTTGTTGCTGTTGGATGGTTATCTTCATCACCTCCGTCTTCTCTATGTTCACCTGGAGTCCTGTCTTCACTGGCTGCTTCTTCAGCTAGTTTGTTGGTTTTCGCCTGTGGGTCTTCAAGTTTGCATGATATAAGACAAATGTCATCAATATTCGTGATATACATTATTCCCCCCTATACAAAACTGTTAAAATATATTCCGTTACCATGTCTCTTGTCATCTCCTGTTGCAATTCCACTGAGAGAGAAAATTTACAAAATTGGGTCGTAATAAACAACAGAAATCAGCAATTTATGACACAATCCACTAGAGACGAGTATTCACTTGACAGGTGTCCATAGGTGTCATGGGATTGGAAATCAATTTTATCCGTCACAGATTGATTTCACCTATTATCGCAAGTATGTATTAAACCAAATGGAATGGTTCAGAAGACAATCAAAGTAGAAAACAAAGACTACTGTCAAGTTAACCACCGCTCACACCTCGCACCTCTACTTTGTACTGCTTCATAAAAACAGACTGCAATCTGCGATTTACACAAAGCAAAATGTGATAAATCAACAGCCAATGCAAACTAACTTGACTGATTGGTTGAGTTTCAGCACAAACTGTCGAACAAAATGCACCACTTCCAGCAGCATAAAAAGGTAGAGAAAAGAGAGGAAGGAGAAATACAAGGGAATAATAGTAAGCATGTGACGTGCGCTACTGATAAGAGTTATCAGTAGTATATATTTATATTTATTTATATTTTGATTACAGCTTGATGCCACACCGTATTTTCAGTACAAGTATGGAATTTTCAGCATGGATATCGGTAGCCCGAATTTTGCAGGTGTGCGTCGGCAGGGAATCGAACCTCTGACCATGTGCATGGTCGGCGAGAGTCCTAACCACTGTACCACCGACGCACAGAGATGTTCATAGGCATAAAACACATCAAATAGCAGGGAGATAGATCTGATATCAGAGAAAGCAAATGATTCAGCCCTGCGGAGATGCATGGTGGAGACGTGAAAGGAACGCAAAGGAAAACAAGATGAAGGGAGGCCAGAAGTAGCTGGCGCAACATGGAAGATCTGTGCAAATGGTGATTTGAAGATAAGGTGTGCATAATTTTGCTATATAGAAATACGAAATAGCAAATAAAAATTCCTTTACCAAGTCTGTTATCTTCTACCGTTACAATGAGAAATGAGAGAGGGAAGGAGAACAGTAACATGGAAAAACAGTAAGGTCAGAGTTTAGGGGTCGCTTAGGGTGGATTCATTTTCTCCACTGAGTGAGGAGGACTTTGAGCCACATCAATAACTGTTCCTAGCTTTTGTTTCTTAGCACCTCAAGGACCTCAGGAAGACATTGTAAACCCATCCATGTCGTTGATTCGAGGCAACTGTCAAGGATCTCATGGAATGATGCCATGTTCTGATTTGATCACGTATAACCTGCTATGTTAATTAACATTGTTCGTCAAAGAGGGCTCAGAATGCTTAACACGTGTTCTAACCATCTCAATTGACTATCCACAAAGTCTCATTGACAAATATGGTAAGAATGAACGTAAGAAACCTGATGAATCCACCTACGGTGAGCAAGAAGCCGGTTTTCATCAAATTCTACTTTAAAGGCGATGATACTATGAGAATCATAAATAAAAGATTAAGCGTAGCCCTGTCCCAGATGTATCCTGCAGCAAAATTAGTCTCTCTGCTCCAAATGTCTTCGTCGATTTGCAG
Source organism: Trichobilharzia szidati (assembly GCA_944472155.2). Taxonomy (NCBI): domain Eukaryota; kingdom Metazoa; phylum Platyhelminthes; class Trematoda; order Strigeidida; family Schistosomatidae; genus Trichobilharzia; species Trichobilharzia szidati. Next base: position 10,715,242 of record OX235272.1, on the reverse strand, counting down.
TCAATGATAGGCAAGTACCCCTCATCTATTGTTACCTCCAACTGTATGTACCAACTCACATGTATCTGTGGTAGCAGTTACATTGGAAGAACAGAAAGAAGGACCTACGTCAGATACCTTGAACGTGTAACAAGGAGCTTCTGATTAAAGAGGCCAAGTAGTTTTAAACTCTTCAATTACCAAACACCTGATAGACACTGGACACTGAGTAGACGCAATGGAATCATTCAAAATAATTAACAGACTAAATAACACAAGTCTTCTTCAGTTTGCTGAGGTAATCTCAATAAAACGACTGAAACCTGACCTATGTGTCCAAAAGGAATCTTTCGTCAGAATTCAATCACCCTGGTGACTTATCCCTTAATAAATCTGGGTCTTCTAACATCATTAACTTATCTTTTCAACGCACCACCCTGGTTTCCTTTCTTCAGTTTGACTTCTATAAGAGATAATTTCTCTTTAGCTTATGAGTTATACTCACCATATTACATCATCACCTTTTCATCTGACCTCTTGCATACCAAATTTTGATCTTCTTTTATCTAAATATGTAACTGTTACTAATTTTTTTGTTACCACCTTAACAACAAACTTTTCAATTAATTCTTTAGAAACTTCTCTCTAACAAGATATAATGTACATATATCCTTAGACGTCAGCTACTTTGCTGTCCTGATGTTTCACCTCACCATGACCCTCCTATAATATGCTTGTTGATGACAATAGAATGTTAAATTTTACACTGACTCTTATTTTATATATGTCCAAACCAAGTTCACTTTTAACGGTTTGAAAAAATTTGGGCATTGGGTATATGATATTCATTATAATAAAGGCTTTTTTGTATTTCCCAATGAATGAAAAACAAAACGATATTGTTTTTACTGACGTTTCACTATTTAATGCTAATAGCTTTATCAAAGTATTATTAAACAGGAATTTACAAAATCTCAGCACATATATAACAAACAGTTAGGGGGTGAGAAAATAGACAAGTTAGGTCAAGTTAAAGGGACATATTGAAAGTAAAAATAGCAATGAAGATAACTAAACCAAATAACTAAGGTAATAGTACGTCTGTTATGATATCAAAATAAAGTTTACTAACTTGATCATCGTTCGTCTGTCTGGGGGAATTTTAAGTTGTCAAGTTGGTCAGATGGTAAAGATAACAAAATCAAGTGTGGATTGTTGGACTTGATCGGTGTGTAAAATTATAAAAGTAGTGTGTGTTTACACAGTGAACTTGCTTATCACATTCGTGTTGATTTTGTCACTTGGTGGGGGAGGGAGGTGTTGTAACCAGGTCAGATTCTGTTTTAGTCCACCATTCCTATTCAGGCAATTTTGATTCCACTTGATATGAAGTGCTCCCGCAGATACATGTTAATTTGTATATACAGTTGGAGTTAACATGAGAAGGATATCCATCGATTTTTGATTGCATCAAAGAGCAAGTTGTTCGATAGAAGGGAACGAGCTTAGCTGCAGGATAGGCTATGGCTAGTGATGTGCCCAGCCTTCTGTTGATTATCGCTGCAATGTTTTCACCTTTATAGTCAAGCTGCAAGTAGATTGGCTATTTTCCAACTGTGATGTGACTTCACATCTTCCATACTTATTGATGAACCTTTGAGGGTACCCATTCCTCCTCAATATCTTTTCAATAAACTGAAATTCTTCCTCTAATTTCTCTATAGAGCACATTCTCCTCGCTCTATAGTGCAGAGTCTTGACTAGTCCACGTTTAAAGCTATTTAGACAAAAACTATTAAAATTTGGGTACTGTCTTTTCCAAGTAGGCTTTCAGTAAATTCAAACGAAATAGACAATGTTGGTACAGTTTTATTCTGCAAATAACACTGTTGTTCTTGCTTTATTCAAATTCATTGAGGGGAATAAATGTATGAAATAAAATGGACCCATGTTATTCTGCACCAATATTTGTTTCCTTCTTTGTACAAACTTATAAAAGGGAAATTTGTAACAGTGATTTAGCTTCGGAATCCCATAGATTGACTTACGTCTCTGTCACCTGAAACTGCAGGTCTAACCTCAATATTACTCAATAAACCATACTACTTAACGCAATGGACAGAATGCAAATATCTGCGGTCAAAGATATTTGGCGTCTTGATATCTTCTACCTTCACTTACCATATCTGACAGACTTAAAGGATGACAGAATGAACAGTCCTTTGATTGATAGTCGGATATCACGTCTACTAAGCCAGGGGTGATACCATTTTGGCTAATGTTTGACTAGTCTTTTGTATCCGCTCTGAGATTTCCTCATCAATCAGTCAGTCGAATAGGGTCAGGAGCACTTCCCGAATAAGTTAAGTGGTCAACAGGCTCTACCAATATACTCTCTAAAACTGAAAATTATTGATATCAGTTTAACAAGAGGTGGGCCTCATGACCTCCTTCCTTCACCTGGCGATGAGCTGCTGAGAGCACGATGTCACTCGGCGGTCTCCTCAGCGTGTATCCAATCCATCTCTATTTTCTTCTACATATTTTCAAGTCCTGGTTTTGTAGGAATTTTGTTTGTTTGATTGGTTGGAGGATTTCATCATGAGCTGACATCAGTTAGAGAACCATTGGAAAACCTACTGGGACTCTTCAGCAGTACGCACCCACTGGGGTTTGTTCGAAACTAGGACGAAACATCTGGCTGTCCAGAACTTTCTGGTTGGTTATCCAATGGTTCTCTAACTGATATCAGCTCATGATGAAATCCTCCAACCAATCAAAAAAATATCTCTCCAAAACTAATACTTGAAAATTAATTTGATGCTCACGAGCAACTAGCCCTATTCAGCTTAGCAGTAGTTATCTTGGGTTCTAGTGGGAAGCCGTGACCAGTAGGGTAAAGCAGGTCGAAGGTGAGGACAGTTACTCATCGAAGAAGACGTTTCTAAGTGCTCGCGCTAAGTTGTGAATTGGCAGAAGTTAGAATTCATGGGCCGGCGGCCATTGGATTCGGTCTTTGTGGTTTAATGGTCTATGAGCTAGCTCGCTTGACTTGTAACCAGAAGGTCGTGGGTTCAAACCCTGGCAGCGATGGCTGCGTACTTCTGAAGAGTCCCAAGTACTAGGACGAAACACCTAGCTGTCCAATACTCCCTAGTTGGTTTACCAATGGTTCTGAAACTGATGTCAGCTCATGATGAAATCCTTCAACGTCTACATATTTGCTGAGCAATGGGCCCTCGCCTTTCGGTTTGCTCCCAGCCACAGTTTTCTGGTGCCAATTCTTTCTCTCTGGCTGTCTGATCTTCAGTATGGAGCCAGAGAAGACAGTTGTTGGTGAAATTCCGAAGTAGAGCCTGTTGGAAATGCTTTTCGTGAAGTGAACGCCATTTGTCTGAGCCATACAAAAGAACTGACTGACTTAATATTGCAGTTGAAAACCAGAATCTTGTTCTTTATAGTGAGTTAGTGCAGAAAATTTCCACACTGATTTCGGAATGATGAAGGTGTGCCTTGTCTTTCCGATTCTGCTACAGACATCTTTATCCGTTCCGCTCTTTTACAGTTGAAGCGATGCCTTCTAGAAACGCGAAGGAAGTAACCTCTTTCAAATATCTTGCGTTGATTTTGATTGGTGCTTGTTACTGTGGTTGGTTGGTTAGTTATCTCCCTTACCTCTATATCTCCGATATTTCCTCTTGGATTCTTACCTCTTTCGTCAATCACTTCTGACAACTTATTGGTTTTCGTTGGAGGGTTTCATCATGAACTGACATCAGTTGCAGAACCAGTGGAGAACCTGCAAAGAGCACTGGACAGCCAGCTGTTTCATTTTAGTTTGGAACTCTCCATCAGTAAGCACCCAATGCCTCCAGGGTTCGAACTCAGGACCTTATGGGCTAGCTCGTAGACCGTGAAGTCACTACTGAAACCCCATCCAATGGCCAGGACATGAATTCTAAATTCTACCGATTCACGACATGGCGCGACTACTTCGCACTGTCTTCTTCAATGAGTAACTGTCCTCACCTTCGACCTGCTTTACCCTACTGGTCACGGCTTCCCACTGGAACCCTAGTTTAACTGCCTGAATAGGTCCAGTCGCTAGTGAGTATCGGATTAATTTTTTATGTATTGGTTTTTGTAGGGATTTTGTTTTATTGGTTAGAGGATTTCATCAGTTAGACAACCATAGGTTTTCGTCCATAGATCGTTGATTTTGTGTGTCTGTGTGTGTGTGACATTAAACATAAATCGTCCATGAAGTCCAAATCTTCTCTTCTACAATTCTTATTGTACTAAATCTAATTAATTCACCAAAAACCATCAGAGATGTCCTTATATTCACCTGACGTAATAAAAATCACAATAACTGATTTGCATATGTAATTCACAATTAAAAAACACAGAGAAAGTATTTTTTTATTTATTTGTTTATTTATTTTTGTGTTCTTTCTCACCAATGTCTTAAACATACTTATATTGTGTACGTGATAAATACAACAACAACAAAAAATAAACGCCTATCAACAACCCTTAAAAATATGCCAATAAGTCGCCTGGAGACAAGATGATATCAACAGCCAATCAGATTGCAGTATTTTCCTGCCATCTGATTGGCTAATATACAAGTATTTCCTAACATATATCCAAAATGGTGTGTGTCCGAGGTTATTTCTCTACAAATAAATAGGCGTACAACACTGTCGCAACACGCATTAAAACTTTCACAAAATCTCTCTTCAGAAGTTTATCTCATCGATATTTTCCTCTCTAACAGACAACACACACATTTGATTTTTTGTTGTGAAAGAAAATGTTGCCGTCATTATTTTATTATTACTAAAATAAAAAGGATACGTCTAGATTAGAATCGGATCAATAATTTGCATAGTTACTATTATCATTGGATAACATAGCACATATATACATACGCACACAGACACATATAGACACAATACATACATACATACATATCTACTTACATTTCATTCTCAATAATTAATGAGTAATGTGGATAACTAAGCCATATTATTATTCTTATTCGCATTGTCAATATGTCAAAATCATATTAATACTGTGTTATCATGTGTTCTTAACTCAATTGGTTTTGAGTAGTGATTCATCGCCTTTAGACGATACATCGCATACACTAAATGAGAAATCATATTCTGATAATCAGTGGGAATATGATGCCTCAAGAGCTGAACTATGGTCACCAAAAACTCCATTGGAAGTATGGCCCGATTTCAAACCAATACAAGAATGTGATACACGCGAATTTAAACAATTTCAACCTTATTCCAACAAACTGCCTGGTATCAATGATCAATTCGAATGGACTAGTATAAGTATATTCAATTCAGAACGTGTTAAACGTGGACATATCCTCCTCGGTGGATCATTTCGACGTCAGCAACCAGATTCCCTGGAGCTGAGTGACACTGTATCACCACGACAAAATAGTCATGTATTTCTGTGCCATTTAGATCTGAAATCTGATCGTGATTCCCTGTTGGGATTTGGATTTAATGAGAATCCGTGTACCCTGTTAGAACAAACTTCTACTAGCAGTGTGAAGGATCATGAATTTCTTGGAGCGTCAAGTGAAGCATTAAAAATCAACCAAGATCTTAGTTTGTTTGTATATTGTGATCCTTTATGGAGAGCTGGTTCAAAAGTCCCTGTGGGTAGATGTTTCTCGCATATTGTACGCAATGGACAAGTTCAACCAAGTCTGGAGTTAGCCGACTTTTGTCAAACAGGAATGCAAGTCGCTACACCATGTGCAGCAGGTCAAAGTGTTGCTCTTTCGATGGGTAACGACAACATTGTAAAAACGTCAAAATCTGTTGCTAATCTCTTATCGAATGTTAGACTATGGGTTGGTGAACCATTGTCAACACCACATGGACGTATTCAAATATTAACGGATCTCTATGGTTCAATGAAGCTGATCACGATACCTAGACCAGAAAATACTGAAAGTATGGCTATTGGTTCATTTTTTGGTTATGCTCTGACAGAAGATTTCGTCACAGCTCCTGGTCTACTTAGTCGTCAAGATGGGAATTATACAAATCCTATTCATTTAGTTGGTATCCACTTGGCCAAATCGTCTAGAGAGTCAACAAATGGTTTCTATGGAACAGTGGATTGGTTCCCTGAAACCAGCAGGTCAGATCAATTCTCTGGAAATGGTATGTCTGTGTTGAGAGTACACTTGAAGGGGCCGTATATTAAAAGTGTTGTTATGGGTGCTCCATATGCAGGTGATATTGAGAAAACGGAAAATCAATCAGATACTACAACTCAATCGATGACTTATAATCGAGGCAGAATATACCTTTTTTGTCAATCAGATCATGGAATCAGTTTGAAATCAGATATGCATCAAGTCTCGACAACTTATGATTACCTGGACGGTCCAAAAGGCTCAACAAATTTTGGTTTTGCATTGACTAATCTCGGTGATTTCGATGGAGATGGAAATGACGAGTTGGCTGTAGGTGCACCTGATTTGAAGAATGCCTATGGTTACAGTCACATCTATATTATACGTACTCTGTCCAATTGTCGATTTGACAGAACACCATTACATCGGTTGACCAGTCCACCTGGAGCTTATGATTTCGGTGCTCATCTACCATCGCGTGCTTATGACTTAGACTTCAATGGAATGAATGATCTTGTAGTGCCTATATCACCATCGAAACAGGCATCCAGTCAAACGGCTATTGTATTCGCTAGTCGACACACATGGACAGCAGAATGTCAATTCACCTTTCCGCCATGGTTAGCGATTAGAAATCTTCTGATGAATGATATAATACCTGTTCAAATTATGATATATTTTAAAGGTGGGAGGAATAAACTCTCACGAGTAAATCAATCAGATGGGAATATTTTTTTCCAATCATCAGATCTACAGAAATTCATTCATCAAATCAATACAGATTGGAATGCAAGTCAGGCGACTGGACAACGTTTCAGTCTGGCTAGTCAAATTAAATCTCACCTGGAAGTGAAACAGAGCCAGTTGATTGTTGAATTTAATATACAGGCGAAAATGAATGTTGAAGATATGCATGATTTAGAGTCGGATAAAACTGGAGCTGGTGTATTCCTGGCCTATCGATTTTTACAACCATGTTATGGGGATCAAAGTGTTATCGATCGTAATGGTAGTTGTCCAAATGGAGGTTGGTTAAAACGTCCTATAATTGATTGGTCAAAGTGTATTGCTAAAATCCCCCTGTCACGATATGTTTGTTATCCACGGCCAGAGTGTGAAAGTGATGTTGGCATACGTGTGAAAGATATACAATCAGGACAGATTGTTGCTTGGGGTGATATGATTGATAAAGAGAAATCTGCTATCGATCAGAATGGTATTATTACCAGTAATAATAATAACAGTACTAAGGACAATACTGCTGATTCTATACCCAGTACTACAATCGACATCGAATACGGGAATACGAATATGTCAAGACCACAATTACAAATTGAAATCTACAATTATGGACCGACTAAAGCTCAAGGCACTCGAATGGAATTACAGTTTCATGGAAATTTGCGATTTTCACGACTTGAATTCGATGTTGACACATCTGAAGCTGGAACTAGTAACAGCATTAGTCAGTCAGAACCATTAATGGTTGAAGTATCAGAGAATGAAACTTGGGTTCACTGTCCTATCGGGACATTACTAGCACCAGTCGTTATGTCGGATACTGGAAGTGAAATCATCGAACCGAGTCAACGTTTTATCTTGTCGACATATTATGATAAATTCATGTCAGAGGACGATACAAACTTTCAGAATGGTGCAGGAGTCACCGTTAATGTGATAACCGGTACACCAGACCCCCAACCAATTAGTAATACAATCCGATTTAATTATCGTGTGATACATAAACCTCGAATAAGAATCTCTTATGGCCCAGGAGAGATATCTAGTAGGATGGATAATCGTTCTGCACCGTCGAAACGTATCCCTGGTCAACAACAACGTGTTCTCGTCTCTGAAATTGGTCCAAAAATTGAGCATACCCTACAGATTGAATATATGGGACCATCGAATAGGCTGAAAAATGTTACAATCACTGCAGCCGTGCCGATTGAATTGAATCCTGAAGATGCTGTAGGCGGTGCAACATCACCCTATATAGTTTATATGTTCAATGAAATCCGTGGGACACAATCACATGACAGTAATGCCTTGAAATGGATAGATGTACGACCAAAACTGTTAGCATCAGGTCGACAAAATGTTGATGATACTGATGTTAGTAAAGTTGGAACATGTACAATAGTGAATAGTGAAAGTGTTATCAACCCTCGAGGAGTTATACCAATGGATGTAGATACACGTAAGTAATTTATTTATAATACTGAATTATAATAATAATATAGGCTTTATTCTGAATAGTATTTATATAATGGACAGAATTTTCAGTGGAATATTATTATTATTGTTTCCTTTAGTTCCTAGAGGAATATAAGGCTTCAGCCAAACGTCTCCACTGTGTTCGGTTCTCTACCAACGGTTTCACATGGCTTCAGGTCTGCCTACATGCTTTAATCTCCTCTTTGCATCAGTCCTCCATGTCACCCTCGCATTGACGACCGATTCGCCGCTTCCCATTCGAGTTCCACTCGAGCTATGGCCTGGCGTGTGATGTCATCTGCTGATGGTTTATTTTCTCAGAGTATGACCACTCAATCCACCTCCATATGCGAATATTTGTAGCAAATTGGGTTCTTGTTGGGTCGGTTCGCTCATTGCCAGAGATCCCTGTTGCTGACCTTTTCTGGTAGCCATCTGATGTTGAGCTAAGTACTGAGCGAAGAAAGCTGTTGATGAAAGTCTGTCGTTTGTTTGAAGTGCACTTCGTGACACGGTGCCAAGTCTCTGATCAGCGTGGAATATATTGCATAATATTTTCTCTTTTTTCAACACCTTAAAGTAAATTAGTAACTGACGACACATGTCTTGACACACTGCCTGTTTGACTTAAAATGATACCAATCCCTCTTATGATATTTCTTCTTTGTCTCCGTCCCTTGAGAAATCCACAAGATTTGGTTGAAAGACAATTTGAAAGTACAATTTGACACTTTAGGACATAACTGAATGATTAAAGACTGTAGGTTACCATTAGTATTATTCACTTGCGTTCCGAGTGGAAAATAGGGCTGGCCTCAACAACACATCTCCTCTTCAACTGGGTTGACAATTGACCAAACTCCCTCAACTCTTCCTCCCCCTCGCATTTATGACTCACTCGTCCCTTCCTGTTTGGATTCCACTCAAGCGATGGCCTGCATTGAGTGCGATGTCATTCGGCGGCCTCCTGAATTTAAGCCCGATCAACCCATCTTCACTTTCTCCTACATATTTGTTCAGCTATCAGCTCTCGCCTGTTGGTTAATTCCCATGGTTTCTTGTTGCTAATTCTTCCTGACCATCTGTTCTTCAGTATGGAGCTAACCAGTGAAGTGGGCAGCTGTTGATGAAAGTCTGCAGTGGCCTGTTGTAAATCCTTTTCGTGACACGCTGGCCAAGTTTCTGATACGTATAGAAGAACCGATTTCACTTTGGTGGTGAAAATGCGAATCTCGTTTCTTATGTTGAGTGACAACAGAAGATTTGCAAACTGGTTTCAGACTGACGAAGGTGTATCTCGCCCTTCCGATTCTGAAAAACTGTAGGTGATTGGTTTTATTTCTCAGTAAGTGACAGTTTGTGCAACCAAATCTCAGGGACAGTTGATACAGCGACCCAAACCGACTTGTTATGGTCTGAATGCAGGAAATCGATCTCTTCATTCTACTGTAAAGCTGGTAAAACACTTCCTTGAGAAACATGTAGTCACAAAACTCTCCAAAGACAGGAGAAAGACGATTTTTCTTGAATAATTTTGACGTTCTATTCAGCAACAATAAGAATAATTACATTTTAAAAACTCAAAATTTCCTAAACATAACTGTTAGGCTATACAGTCCAGTCTAGGTTCAAAACGAGCATTTAGTATCAGGTAGAATATTCCCCTTAAGAATACCCCTAACAGTCCCAGGTCAGAATGACCTGGACTCATTAAAACGAAATCACTCTGTAAACCAACACAGTATCAATAAGTCGCACAACCACAAAGAGAAACATCAAAATTGGAGGTTCAAAACAAGGGACAAAGACAAGTGATAACGACCAAATCAACACATGTGGCATGCAAACGTCAGAAAACATGATATACAGTCTAGAAGAAAGGCGAAGAGTAATTACAAAGTTAGCTGAAAGATCCGAAGAAATATAAATATTGTGATTAGACTTTCAAGGAATGATTTTTCAAACATTTTTTCTCCGTTACAGTTACTACATGTATAGAGATATAATGCCATCCACGAGTTAGTATCTTCTCAAGTTTAGTAGGTACTTCCAAATCAGCAGACGACAGCGGACATTTTAAATACTCGCGAGAGTAGAAAACACCATTCAAGGTCATATTTTAATAGATTAAAACAAACTGTGAACAAGAGGAATTATTTGCAATCTGCCATGATGGAGGTCTTTTTGGTAGCTCAAGTTTTAAACACCCCGCTGTCTGGTATTCATTTTCATTTTTAGTATGTTCGTCTTTTTGTTAAAAATAAATTTGAGCTGTTATCCACCTAAAAGTTGCGCCAGCAGTTCATCAGTAGAGTCCTCGCCAACTACTCTTCAAGTGATCTGGGGTTCGATTCCTGGCTGAGGCACTCCTAAATCTCACTAAGCCGGTGAAGAGGGATGGTTGGGCGTGAGATTACTAACCCCTCCTCGTAAAAATAAAACCACTGCTACACAAATTTCAAAGCTCCAGCTTGACACTCTATGTTCCACTAGGAACCTTTTTTATTTCTTTACGTTCCCAGTGGAACATATGGCACCTTCAAGCTAGAGGCTTGAAGTTTCTTTAGCAGGTAGTGTTTTCTGTTACAAGGTTGCTAGCCTCATGCTCAACCTTCCCTGTTTACGAGCCTTATTAACGGCTTAGCGAGGTGAATGAGTGCGTCGGCCGGGGAACGAACGGCGAACCACATGCGTGGTCGGCGAGCATTCTAAATAGGAACGTAAAAGAATGAAAATAAAAAAATCCCCCCTCAAAGGAGGGAGAGCTTGGGCGGTGAAACATGTACACCTCTAAAAGTCTGTCTGAACAAGTTAAGTTCTTTGAAATAGTAGTGACGATTTGCAGCTCAGTTTTTAATGTTTTGAGTGTTATTCATACAATTTCTCTCGTGAGTATTTTTTAAACAAAGCAAGAATCTGATACTATGAGTTCATTCTTTATTATTTTGACAGTTTCTTATCACCATGGTTACAATCTGAAAACGTAAATATACCCCGAAAGGGGTTTCAACATACTTTTTTCTCAGTGACATGGAGTAACTGTTTAGGCACATAGCTGTCTTGAATGATGTCCTCTATTAAATTATTAAGGCTCTTCAGCAGTATGCACCCACCGAGGTTCTAACCCACGACCTCCTGGTTACAAGGCAAGCCAGCTTGTAGACCATAAAGCCACTGGGATCCGAACTCGCCTCGTAACCAGAAGGTCCTGAGTTCGAGCCCCGGCAGGCGCGTACTGATGAAGAGTCCAAAACTAGGACGTAACAGCTGTCTAGTACTTCCAGTTGGTCTTCCAACGGTTCTCTATCTGATGTCAGCTCATGATGAAATCCTCCAACCAATCGAACAAAATTCCTACAAAAACCAATACTTGAGAAAAATTATTAAGATTTAACAGGATAGACTGTTCATCGACTAATTACACAAATAATCTTGAAAAAAAGGAACAGAGTTTAAATATTTTTTGAGTAGAAACAATTGTGATTATGTCACCCATTCTCCTATATTTGGATAGTGTTATTAGAAGATGAACATTATATTTCTTAATAAATTTTGAACAACAATCTGATCCCGCACACACTTACTTATCAAGTCAATTTATATGATAAACAAAGGCCAATTAAAGTACACAAAGTGACAAAAAGGATTTAAGAATAATTAGCACAACGTTTGATTATGTAATCAGATAAGGATTACCAAGGTAGGTGGGTTAAGCGTAATAATAAATTGCTCTTTTACTCAGCGTATTGCAATAAGGACGCCTGAATGTCTTTACAAAAAACCCACAAAAAAATCTATTTATTACATCAATCTCGTGGTTTAAATCAGTTAAGCGTCTTCGTCATAGACGAAGTTGGTAGTATTCCACCTGTGTCTGTTGATTTTTCAAAGTTCAACTGTTTTTCCAAGTATCTAGGAATAAGCTCCTCCACTGTGACATGCAAAGCACGATTACTCTTCCTTATATGTATGTGTGACCCACACACATGTAAATTGGTACATAGTGTAGGATGTAACATAATCACTTGTGTACTTTTGAGATTTGTAGTGAGGCCTATTTCTGACTTTTTCAATAATTGTAAGCATGGCTGGACTGAGATGAGACTCTGTCTTAAAACCTTACTATTTATTTCCTCATTTCATGGTAATTTAATGAAAACATCTTTCTAAGAGACAGAATAGATTGTAGGTTTTAAAAGTAACTTACTGACTTCTACACTGGTTTAAAAAGGATATCGTTTGTTCTACCTACAGAAATTTTACTGTTACGTAACCTATTGTATTGATTTACTCTTTCTAATTAGAATTTGTTTCTATGCAAAGTTTTTGAACTCTGTTCTTTTTTTCAAGTGACTTGCTACAAGACAGCGTTTACTGAAGTTCTAGTGGGAAGTCGTGACCAGTGAGGTCCAACCAGTCAAGTGTGAGGATGGATTTCCCACCGATGACATTGGTTGTTGCCGGTCACGCTAAATGCATCACGAATTGGTAGGAATTAGAATTAATGGGCTGGCCAGTGAATTGGGTCCCAGTGGCTGAATGGTATACGATCTAGCTTACCTTGTAACCGGAAGGTCGTTGGTTCGAATCCTGATGATGATGGGTGCGTACTGCTGAGACGGCTGTCCAGTACTCCCTGCTTGTTTTTAATGGTTCTCTGAGTGATATCAATCTGTGGTCAAACTCGCAAAAAGAATTTTTTGTTCCTCTACGTTCCTAGTGGAAAATAGGGCGCCTTCAAGCTAGAACTTTGGAGTTTCACTAGCAACCGTATTTATTTTTATGGCATGGAGTTGCTAGCCTCATACCCAACCTTCCCTCTTTACCAGTCTTATTACTGGCTTAGCGAGGTAGATAGGTGCGTCTGTGGCCGGGGATCGAACCCAAACCATGTGAGGCATGGTTGGTGAGCATTCTACCGCCGAGCCACTGATGCACGAAACATTTAAATACAGTACTTAATTCACAGTGTGCTTCTTGACAGAATATTTACTCCGTATAAAGATTCTTAAGTAAAATAATGAAGATGCCACAAATTACTACTCATTTACATGTCACCGTTAATAGTTTGTAACTTATGTCAATTGTTATTTAATTCAATTTGGACTTTGGCGTTGAGTGATATGACCGAAGTGTTTGGCCTCTGTTGTTGACATGTCGGCTCTCTCCTTATGTAGATGCTCTGGCGATGTTTGAGGATTTAACTTGAAGTAATTTCGCGGGTGGTAACCAGCAGTTGTGGAATCCAGGACAATGAGCATTTCATCCTATTTGTGACTCTTTTCCAGTTTGATGTACCTGCATTACCCCAGTGAGTTATGGTGTTCCCACTGAGCCTCAAACCTAGTACCCCTAGTTTAAGGCGCCGAAATCTTATCCACTAGACCAGTTGGATGAAGAGAGCTGAAACGTCAACAAAGGCCAAACACTTCGGTCCAATCAATCAATGGAAAAGTTCGAATTGAATTAAAGAGTAACTGATAACCATTGCACAAGAGGTGGTTCTCATGACCCAAGTGGCCTACTGGATGACACTTTGACGTTTAAAACCATGAATACCGAGTTCGAGCCTCAGTGGGAACACCATCACTCACTGGGGAATGCAGGTTCACCCACTGGTTGATGAATCCCCGTAAAATGGGACGAAGTTCGCGTTGTCCTCGACTCCACCGCTAGCCACCATCCACTAAATTACTTAATGTGGCCAGTGTATTGATATGAATTTGAGTGATTGGGAAGTGTCATCAGTCCACACACTAACAGACGCACACACACACATACACAATAAGTGCACCCCGTAGTCGGTGCGTCAGTGGCATAGCGGTTAGGACGCTTGCCGACCATGCACATGGTCCGGGGTTCGATCCCCGGCAGACGCACTCCCTTACTTCGCTGAGCCAGAAACAATGCTGGTAAAGAGGAGAGGTTGGGCATGAGGCTAGCAACCCCATCCTGTAAAATTAAACACTGCTACAGAAACTTCAAGCTACTAGCTTGAAGCCCTACGTTCCACTGGGTAACGTGAAGGAAAAAAAATTGATAGTCTACCATATAAAACAGAAAGTTATCCAAGCAATTCACTTTCTTCAAATAGCCTGTTTATGTAAGGTATCTAGAGGGAGAGAGAGACATATAGCCTGCCTAAGTGAATCAGTTTATTCTACATATGACTAGGCTTTATTTATGCAAAGTAATCGAATCGCCTTTCTCGTTTACTTTATAATATCTCCATGCTTCTTCTTCTTCTTTGACTTGCGATGATGACTAGTCAACAGCCCTATCCTCACTGATTCCTGACGCCCCGCCCCGCCCCACACCCACCTCCGCACAACTCTTCATCTTTGTGACACTATCAACACGTCAGGGAATAAACACTGAATAATGAGGTAAAAGAAACAAAAGAAAGTCAAAGACAAATAGAAACATTTCACATGATAGAAATATGATATGCGCTGTGCGTTTGAAGGAGGCTGTGCACTTGCGCGTGGGTAGATGGATGGATGGACAGATGAATGTTTGTTAGTTAGTTTGTTTGTTTGCTTGTCTTCTAAAGACAACAACAATGTGTCGGTTAACTTCATCACCACAATCGCCAACTTGTCCACCATACATCTATCAATCTTTCCATCATATTAATAACGATGATAATAATCACAAAAAGTAATCGGTACACTGTTCTGAAATGTTTATATTTATCTTTTTGTGTTGTCTAAATGTATCAATATGTCTGTACATGGGTGTGTTTCGGTGGCAGCGGCAACGGCGAAGGGGACGGGGGGTTCGGATGGAGGTTTAATCTAGTTTTTTTCTGCAGATTCCTGTGGGACAATAAAAATCTTTCATTGAGAGCAATTTCATGTTTTGTGTTCTTTATTCCTCTGTTTGTCTGTGAATATCATTCATACACACGCACACACACACTCCTGTTTATTTAAGTTGAAAAACAAACAAACAAATAAGATCGATAGTGTATGTTGAATGGTGCAACAAGGTCATTTTCCAACAGTCGTTGTTAGTACTGACCCCACCTCCAACCCTGTCAGTTTACTGGTACATTGAGTGTAACTGCAGTCTATATACATATATATATATATATATGTAAGGTTGACTTTGTTCTTTTCGTGACATTCTAATTTTCTGGTTAATAACTCAGTGCAATAGTTATGATAATTTAGGAATCATCGGCAGTAAGCACCTACCGTCACCAGGGTTCGAACCCATGACCTTCCGGTTACAAGGCAAGCTCGTAGACCATTCAGTCACTGGGACCCAACTCAACAGCACGTGAATTCTAACTTCTACCAATTCGTGATTTTTAGTGCGACTACCAACCCATATTCATTCTGTTGGAAGGGAGGACAAATTCTAGCCGATGACATGGTTTGATGGTCATGCATCACAGAATGCATCAAAAATTGGCAGAAGTTAGAATTCATGAGCCACTAAATCCGGTCCGGTCCCAGTGGCTGAATGGTCTACGAGCTTGCCTTGTACACGGAGAGTCTTGGATTCGAAATTTGGTGTGTGTATATATAGTCATTTAACTGAACCTTTATTTGCAATATTGAACACAATTCCGAGCAATAATAATCATACAAAATGAAAACTTTTCAGCATCTCGCATTAGGATGAAAAATATCCAGTTACCAGGGCAAAGAAAGACTGATAACTGCTTCTTTCTGAACGCACAAATCAGGTTTTAGGCGCTTGATGGAAAAGGCTTGAGCAAACTTAAGGAGCATTGAACTCTTTTGCTTATTGATAAATGCTTTAGGCAGTGTCATCGCCAGGCATCTTCTTGACACGGGTCATGAGGTAGACGTGGAAAAGTCATTCAAAATTATCAATAAGCCAAAGAGTTCAATGCTCCTTAAGTTTGCTCAAGCCTTTTCCATCAAGCGCCTAAAACCTGATTTGTGCGTTCAGAAAGAAGCAGTTATCAGTCTTTCTTTGCCCTGGTAACTGGATATTTTTCATCCTAATGCGAGATGCTGAAAAGTTTTCATTTTGTATGATTATTATTGCTCGGAATTGTGTTCAATATTGCATATATATATGTATATATTATTAGTGTAAGTGTATATTGATCGATTGATCTCTGTTTAAAATGAACTCTGTGTAAGTATGTTAAATTGTTATTGTAGATACATTTAATAATGTTTTTGCCCTGTAAGCAGCTGAAGAGAAGGCGACGAAATAAAATATGGTACCATTTTATTCTGCTAAATCTGCAGTTGTTGCTTTGTTTAAATTCATTAAGGGGAACAAATGTATCAAACAGTTTTGTCGATTCAGTTTGGAAATTTTAGTATGTTATAGATTATTGAATCTAATATCCTGCTGATACAGTGTGGTGAGAGGAAATACAAAATTAACAGTTATTAAGGAACTTAAATGATGTTCACACTTATGAAAAAATAAACAAATAAAAACAAAAAGTTGAGAGGATTATAAATATAAGAAATACAATGACAATAAAGGTTGATGTTGTAAGGGTGGAGGAAGTGGTTTATTTAGGGGTGCAAAGAAGGTTAGTTGGTTCATGCCTGACACTATTTTCATCACATAAAGTACGTGCGCGAAATGTGGTATAGTGGAATTTGTATACTTAGACGTGTGTGCATAAAGTCTTCTGAAAAGACTTCTTGTTTTACCTGAGGCAACACAAGTTTGGAGCTGCGGGTAAAGTTGGTGCTCACAGTCTGACAAAATCCGTTTAGCAAATTTGTTGCATGATATCAAGTGCCTATCAGTGACAATGTCAACGATATGGCCCAATGGGATACCGCTCGCCCTACTGACAGTCTTCACAGTTCTACAAAGTATGATATAGTCTTCTTTTTAAGCAATCCAGGAAAGAATAAGGATAAACAATAAAGAAGAATAGGTAAGATTCACCAGTTGACAAACTGTAAGAGGAGGCTTGGTTGAGTTATGCCTGAGTGCCTTAACTTCTTAATGTAAAATGTCAGACGGAATATTTTAGTAGAAATCGCTAAGACATCAGAAGACCAGGATAGGTCAGTAGAAAGAATTAATCCAAGATACTTAACGTCGGACTTGATTTCTATATCCTCACTATCATCAATTTTGCAACGGTCATAGGAACCAACAGCTTCATTTAACTTTCTTTTACACATCGGAAACTGAAATTAACAGTCTGACATTTGGAAGGATTTAGTTTAAGGTCGTTAGAAGAAGACCATTTGCTAATTCCTGATAGAAAGCTGTTCATCTTAGTGCAGTCTAGCTGTGAGTTAACAGACACTGAAATAGTTAGATCGTCGGCATACGTAACAAAATATGGCTCAAAATCGTTCTCAATGGATGGCGCAGAAGCATTCACTCCTTGTGATTTGTCACATTCACTAAAACTCTATTGTTCTTCCATGATACTATTCTTTTTACGTCACACTTCTGTTTATTATCGCTAGTTTAAATCTCTTTTTCTTATTTTATCTCTCTTTGTGAGCTCCATTGTGAGTGTGACAACTAGAACTGTTAGTGTACTTCTTTGCAAAGTTCCATGTTGAAATCACTCAGTCAGTCAATCAATGACTTACTCAGAATCTCCAGGGGTGGGGAGAGATATGAGTTTCCTCTAAAAAAAAAATGTAGATACGCCTCGCTGACTGGTGACTGCCGTCGACAAGCACGAAACCTAGTCGCAGGTAGGGAATCCTGCTGATTACTCCCACCAACCTTCTAATAACAGTAGTTGTACATTTTAAAAAAATGTTTCACACTACTGTTTTGTTTAAAGAAGAAGCAACACCAAAATCGATCAGTATTTCCTTCGATCAATACAACGTTCACTTCATTACTTTTAGGTTTGTGTAGTACACTATTTTTATCCTTGAATACTTTTGTTTTCATGTACTGTTTGTATGTATTTCTATGTGTATGTGTATGTGTGTGTAAGTGTATGTGAGCGTGTGTCTCTCACAGGTGAATGTATCAATTCGCACACTGGTATGCCTTTCTGTTTGAACGTGGTGGGTGTGTATAGTCATGTCTGGAAAAGTCATTTATCAAAGGGATCATTCAGTCTGTGTGTGGAGGGGGGGCGGAGGGTGAGAGGGGAGAAAGTGAAGTGAAGTGAAGTGAGGGAACCAAATTTCAAGTCTCTCCAAATGAATGTGATGTGTGTATGAAGTTTAACATTATTACTATTATTGCTATCGTCATTCAGTATGGAATTTCCTAAGAATTTAACTGGTCTCAAGGGAAAATTCCAGTCACCAAGTCAACACCAGTAATGGAAATATATAGATAGGTGTTTCGTCCTAGTTTGAGAATTTTCAGGTACAATCACATCTATAACTGCATTATATATCGAATCTAGAATCTTGAGTTAACAAAATTATCATATAGTAAAAATATTCACTCAGACATCTATAAAACACAAACTAATCGAGCAAAGAATATTCCTTTCAATAAATTCCTCTTCTGGCTCTACAATTATATATTTATGTCTTTATACATAGAATATTCTAGATTAGTAGTTAATAACAATATAAGTGTTTTTTAAATAATATCGATTTGCAAAGTAAGATCACAATGGAATTACAGTTCATTAAAGATACTTAAATTATAATAATAATAAAGATATGGTGGCGAAAAGAATATCAACTGAAATTAGGGAAATTCCACAAAAATTCCGGATTATTCAAACCTAGATGGCCAAGATAATGATAATGACTGAACTAACTTCTTTTGGATGCATAAAGCAGGCTTCTTAATGTGGATCCCCACAGCCTCAGCAACATTTAGTAGTTGAACTCTTAAGGCAAAAGTGAGATTCGTAGGTATGCTGTAAATGACCCTGAAAGCATGATTAACGTCAATCTTGTGGTCTGTCTCCACAAGATGAGACAGAATAGCGCTGCGAATAGATTTTGTTTGTCCTTTACTTAACCAACCACGCAGGGTGATGTTCGGAAATCCGGCGAGAAACACGCCTAATTGTACCGCCTATGTAACTAAATGGCTCCACAGGAGCAGTTAAATTGGTAGATACACATGGAAGGGGCGAAATTAGGCAGTATGTCTTTTACTCATAGTAGACTGGTCTATGAATCTTAGTGTAACGATAGAAGACGAAAGATTAGGCAAATTTGGTATCTATATGTAACGAAATCCTGTACACCTTATATTCAAATCTTCCGTGTTGTGCCTGTTACTTCTGGTCTTCCTTCACACTGGGTTTCTTTGTGTTTCTTTCACGTCTCTGCCATGTATGTATCTCCGCAACTCTGAATCATTTGCTTTCTCTTTGACATCAAATCTGTTTCCCTGCTATTTGATGTTGTTTTACGCCGATGAACGTCTCTTTATATACTACTGATAAATTTTATCACAGTAGCACACGCCACAATAGCTTCTGCTAATTCTCAGTATTCAGTTATCACACGAATCTGTTTTCACGCCTAAATTGGTGAAATCCAGCTGTCGTAACTTTTTATTAGAGAACTTCAGGATTTCTACTCTCTAGAAAAGTGACTAATGGGTATCATTATTTTTTAAAAATTATTTCCTTGAGTTCCTAATGAAGCACAGGGGTCGTTACTTTCTTTGATGCCTGATCTAGAAACTGATATTGATTTTGGTACAGGCACCACCTTTTATTTCTTTCTAGACAATAGCTCTTTGTGTATCTCTGTGTAGTTATTATTACTTCCTTTAATTCCTAGAGGAACATAGGGCCTCAGTCGCGCGTCTCCACTGCTTCCGGTTCTCTGCTAGAGTCTTCACCTGGCTCCAAGTCTGCCCACATGTTTCCATCTCCTCTTCACATGACCTCCTCAAAGTCACCCTTGAACGACCAGCTTGCGGCTGTCCTTTCAGGTTCTACTCGAGGGCTTGTCTAGTGATGTCACTTGATGGTTTCCTCAGAGTACGGCCGATCCACCTCCACTTCTTCCTACAGATTTGTTTCACAATCAGTTCCTGATTGGTTTGCTCCCATAGATCTCTGTTGCTGATCTTTTCTGGCCAGCCATCTGATCTTGAGTATTGAGCGAAGACAGTTGTTAATGAAGGTCTGTAGTTTGTTTCAGGTGCTCTTTATAACGCGCTGGCCAAGTCTCTGATCCGTATAGTAGCACTGACTTCACATTGGAGTTGAAAATCCGGATCTTATTTTTAATGCTGAGTGCTGTTGACCTCCACACAGACTTGAGAGTATTGAAGACTTGTCTTGCTTTCCCGATCCTCGTTGCTTTGATATCCTTGTCAGTTCCATCCACCTGTATTTGAAACGATGCTTCCCAGCTAGGTAAAAGAGGTTGTTTCTGTCAGATTCCTCCCATGTATGCTGAGTGTTGTCTGTTGTTGTTGTCCAGGAATCTTCATCACCTCTGTTTTCTCTATGTTCACCTGAAGTCCTATCTTTGATGCCTCTTCTTCTGCCAACTTGTTGCTTTTCACTTGCATATCTTCCAGTTTGTGGGAAATCAGACACATATACGTCATCAGTGAAGTCCAGATCCTCCAAGGTTTTGTGTGGGTCTATTTTAGGCCTGTCTCCTCGTTGCCCACCACTGCCTGTAGCATACTCCAGTCTACCGCAACCAAGGAAATCATTGGAGATCATAGGCAGCCAGCCAGACAGCCAGCCTTGTCTTATTCCCGTCTTCACTTCCTCGAAGGATTCCTTGAGTTTTCCATTGTGGATTACTTGGCATGCAGCATTGTCGTACAACTGCCGGATGAGATGTATAATTGTCGGTGGCACCCCGTAGTAGCGAAGTAGTTGCCAAAGCACCTCTTGATCGACACTGTCGAAGGCCTTTTCAAAGTCGATGAAGTTGAGATAAAGAGGTGTGTAATATGAGACACCTAAAGATTTGTGCAGTCACGATGACACAAAGTATCTGAGATCACTTTTAATGTAAAAGGTTTAGCACACCACAGTATCAAGACTCAGGTGTTATATGATGGATTTAAAGATTTGAGTCATGCTGATAACAAACACATCTTTTTCGTTAAAACAAGCACTGAAAAGTACTCATTAAGAGTATAATATGAGTAATCTGAGGACACACTTGTTCATACAAGTTTATTCATCAGATATAATGTATCTCGAGGTCATTGAAGTGAATGAAGTACCTCATAATATACGTATTTACATAAACTTACATAAATTAAGGTCAAAAATGTTATGAGTCATAATGTTGGTTTTTTCACATCTACCCTGCAATTGTGTACTAATATTCATCATTTAATTCAAGCCTCAAAAACTTGTGGATTGACCAGACATGTTTTCTGAAAAATATTGTGTTTGCACGTATGTATGCGAGTGTTCGCCGGTGGTATTCAATGTTATCTAGAAAATAAGGACAAATATAAGAATAATAATAATAAACAAAATCTGCGCGACAATAACAACAAAAACAACAACAATGACAAGGAATTAATCACAATTAGGTCAATCAACATGTTTGTTTATATTTGTTGGTGTATGTAGATATAAAATTGTGTATTAAATTGTTTTGATTCTCTGCCTTTATTTACAATTATTTTAAGGAATACAATAACCTATTATTATTATGTGTTTATAAATAAATATATATAAGGCAATCAATATATATTCAATATTGATCTGTTTTGATCGATACACATGTATATTAATAATTTTCAACTTTATTCTTATTGGTGGGATCCATGATGCGCCATTTTTCCGTATTCATTCAGAAGCTAATTTCATTAAATATGCCGATGATTTAACCATAGCTGTCCCCGTTGTTCTTCCTGCATTGGATGGCCCACATTTGATGAATATATTCTTACGAGTTTGACCATGGATTGATATCAGTTAAAGAATCATTGAAAACACAGCAGGGAGTATTGGACAGCTGTTTTGTCAGCCTAGTTTGAGACTCATCGGCAGTATGTACCCGCCACCAGAGTTCGAACCCAGAACCTTCCAGTCCCAGTAGTTGAATGGTATACGAGCTAGCTTGCCTTGTAGCCGGAAGGTCCCGGGTTCGAGCCCTGTTGGTGGGTGCGTGCTGTAGATGATTTCCAAACTAGGACGAAACGGTTGTCCAGTACCCCTGGTGGTTTTTAATGGTTCTCTAACTGACATCAATCTGTGGTCAAACTTGTAAAAACAAATTTAATCCTTACAAACGAAAACTCTTGGGAATAGATTCTTACCTGAATGAATGGTCTCACTTAATTGGTCTTAAACTGAATCCATCTAAATGTCGTCTTGTCGAAGTAAACAGTGATGACGTTGAATTTTAAGGTTATCAGACGCTACAGTTGGAATCCCTGATGGAGTTATGGATGTGTCCTGATGAAGAGTCTCAAATAAGGACTAAACAAGCTGATTTCAGTAAACACTGAGTCCTGAGTCACAAAAAGGCTGTCTTCTTATTTTTTGCATAGGAAACAACATACTGTTTGGAATTGAAAGCGCTCTACTTCGGTGCTAACGGAGACTAGTGTGCCTCAAGGCTTTGTGCACTACTCTCTCCATTCCCTTTTTATCCCTTTTTTGCATGACCTTCCATATTCTTCCAAAACTAATTTCACTAAATATAATAATCATAATATATTCTCATTTTGTACATGAGGGACGCCAGTTTACAGGCATCATCAATGTGATAAATTACATATACGATTAGTAAGCATATTTAATAATAGTAATTTAATGAAATACATTTTTCCTACCTGTTTAGGACACACCAATTGTACAGGCATGGATAAGTATTATTTAAATTACATAAATTTGGTGTATGGTTAAATTATATGGTTGCAGTCCTTTTTGTCTTTAGTTTGTGGGAACAATATGATAACTAGTCATTCAATGGAGCACATCAAGAAATATAGAGATATTGACATCGCATTAACAAAAAACCCAAGTATGTTTTGGATGGATTACAAATACTTGGGAAAAAAATAAAGCTTGAAGTAATTCCCCCATATAACTTTGGTGTGTATGGCATCGAGTCTTATTCTTGATTTATATCCAAATTTGGTAATAATTTAAAATAAGTGATACACTTGTATACTTTTGTCAGCATTTCGATCGTAACATCACAAGTGAATTGTATTCAATGTAGACTAATAATAATGACAGTTTATATATATGCTGATGATCTAACTATTTCTGTCCCAGGTGTTCTTCCTGCATTAGATTGTTCTGACATGATGAATAGATTCTTATCTGAAGATAACCAATGAATGGTCTCACCTAATTGGTCTTAAACTGAATCTCTCTGATCGTCATATCTCAGTCTCACATGTGGAAAAGACCTCAGTAGACTGATCGAGTCATATGATTTATATAATAATATTGAAGTCATTGTGTTAGAAAGTAAGTCAAATATCTCTCATCTCAACAACAGTTTCTCTTCGAATCTCCTCTGTTGGTCGTCTCATATCCTGTTGATTTCTAAGAAAATATCTTTCGTTTGACTTATTACACAAAGAAGTTGAAACTTTCTGCTGAAATAACTCAACCCTAAGTCTTCTCTTACAGTTTCTTAATTCATGTATTCTGCCCATTCTCCTTTATTGTTCACCGTTATTCCTCCCCGGATTTCTCAAAAAAGACTATATCATATTATGGAGAACACTGAAGACTGTAAATAGGGTTAGTGGTGCGCCTTTGATTGCACTAGCTGGCATTACTGTCAATAGACACTTCAATTCTCGCAAGCAGTTGGCTAAAGTTATCTTGTCTGCTACCGACCATCCTCTTTATTCTCACCTTTCTTCTTGTTTCTCTTAGGGTAAAACCAGATTGATATTAGTTAGAGAACCATTGAAAACCGGTATTGGAGTACTCTAAAGTCGTTTCGTCTTCCTTCTTTGGGATTCACCGGTAGCACATGCCGACCGCCAGGGTTCAAACTCAGCACTGTCCATTTACAAGTAAAGCTCGTAGACCATTCAACCACTGGGTCCCGAATGAATGGCTAGCTCGTGAATTCTAACTCCTACCGGTTTGCGATTTTAGCGCGACTGGAACCAGCCTATCTCATCGGCAGTAATTATTTATCATCACTTCCAACCGGATAGAGCTCACTGATATCAATCCGTGACCAAACTTAAAAAACAAACCAGATCCATACAAAATTCACTCTTTGAAATTTATTTGACGCCCGATGGTGACTGGCTGAAGGATGAAGTTGACTGGAGTTCTAGTAAGAAGTCGTTACCGGCAATGGAGTTCACTCAGTCTTGAGTGAGGAAAAATGCTCTCCAGCTATGACACTGGCTGCTGGCAGTCGTGCCAGAATCACAAATTGGTAGAAGTTATAATTCATGGGCTAACCATTGAGTCAGGTGTCAGTGGCTGAATTGTCTGCGAGTTAGCTTGTCTTGTAAACGGAAACTCCTGGGTTCGAACACTGGTGGTAGGTGCCCACTGTCAATGAGTCCCAAACTAGGACGAAACAGCTGGCTACCCAGTACTCCCTGGTGGTTTTCCAATGGTTCTCTAACTGATATCAACCCGTGACCAAACTTGAAAAATGTTTCTTACACTTAACAATGAATTCATAAAACCAACTAGAAATTGGTAAAAGCTTCTAGAAAATGTATAATTGGAAAAAGTGGGGCAGAGGTTGGAATTACGTGATAAGTGGGCTAAGTGCACAATGGAATGCCAATGAGAAAACAGTAGAGTGTTTATATAAAATCGGTATGAAGAAATATAAGTATAAAACTTGGGCACTGTGGTAGAGTATAACTCCATTATGGATAAGATTTTATTTTGATAAATCACACAGTGTGTTGTACAGCAATATTAACTGATTACATTTGAGTTTGTGTCTGAGTTTTTTGATTTCATTTCGTATATTATTTAGTTTCACACATTTGAGTATGAAAAATGCTACTGTGAATTTGGCTTATGGTACCTACCACCAGTTTGTCCAGGTAAGTAGCTAGCTAAAGTTCTGGATGGTTTCAGCTAATGATTCGGCTTTTTTCTTTCCTTCACGTTCCCCAGTGGAACATAGGGCTTCAAGCTAGTGGCTTGAAGTTTCTGTAGCAGTGTTTATTTTACAGGATGGGGTCGCTAGCCTCATGCCAAACCTTTCCTCTTCACCAACATTCTTTCTGGCTCAGCGAGGTAAAGGAGTGCGTCTGTGGCCGGGGATCGAACCCCGTACCATGTGCATGGTCGGCAAGCGTCCTATGCCACCGACTCACAAATGATTCGGCTACCTGAACTGAGTCGGAAACCGGGTACATCACCCATCACCTCGACCCCAAATGACTGAAACGGTCGTCAGATGCTTAAATCACCTCGGTCTCGCTGGTTAGCTAACAGGCACTTTCACTGGTTGACGTGAGTCGCATACAACTACTCATATCTTGGCCAATCAGTAGTACATTATTTGACAACGGTGTTCTCAACGAGATTTAGATCCAGAAGCAATGGTCGCAAACATTATTAATGTGGTCTGTTTGGCACCCACAATGCCAACAAAGCAAGCACCCACAATCACATGGTTTTATGTACTACTGATTGGTGGATATAAGTATTTGATAACTGTTCACACCAAAATAGTGGTATTAGTTAATCGTGGTTTCACTCTTTCGTTAGCTGAACCCATCAGTGGTGTACCCACAGGGTAGGACTAAACTCAAACGTTTCGAAATATACTTACGCCATCTTCCAAACATGACGAAATTTCAAATGAATTTTATCAAATAATGATTAGCAGTATTTTGTTGAAATCAATTTTTGGCTTTTCCAGTTGATTAACTGAACCAAAATGTTTGATTTCTGCTGACATGTCAACTCACTCGTAGTACAAACGTTTTGAAGAGGTCTAAGGACGAATATGATGTCATTGGGTGGATGGTGACTAGCGGTGGGACCCAGTTTCGATGCACATTTCGCTCCGAAACTGGGACCCGCTGATCAGCTGGATGTATCTACAATCCCCAGTGAGTGGCTAATGATTTTCCCATTGAGTCTTGGCGTGTTCACAGAAACTGAACACATCGATCCAGTCAATCAATAGGAAGGTGAGGGCTGAGTTTAAAACAAATGGTAACTTATACTATTTGCAGAAGAGGTAGCTGTCGTGGACTTACTAGTCTAGTAACTACGCGCTTAAGTGTTTGAAATAGTGGGGGAGAGGTGCAAGGTTCGAGTCTCGGCGAGAACACTATCACTTACTAGCTGATGAGTCTTAAATGGGAAGAAATGCGCTGCTATTCACAATCTAATAAATAAAAGGCTGAATAGTTTAAAGTGTACTCAGCTTATCATTTTGTTATTTTATTGATTCATCTACCATTTAGCATCTCATATTGGTTGTTGATGTCTTTTGCAAATAATTTCCGCCTAACCCAATTGTATATCCTGATTTTGAATGAAGGGAATAGGCGGAAAGGCGTGGGCGGGCTTATCTGTTGTTTTTTTCTGCATGATCTCACTAATCAGCCATTTAAACTGCGTGTATTTTTCTCTCCTCCCGGAATAGACTTAAACATCAAGCCAGTTACTCTGTTGGGAAATCATAATATTCAGGAGAAACAAACTCTTAATGGAATATTTCGCTAGAATAGCACAACTATTGATTGAACAGCACTTAGTAACTAGTGTAAAGTGCCTAGTCCTTTGTTTACTGCAGACTGAATTCTATCAGTCATGTTTGCACTGTGGCCACTATGTGGCTTGCCATTACGGTATACTCAGGATTGTTGTTATTAGATGGTTGTAGGCAATCGGTAGAAAGCCTTGGACCTAGGTTTATTGATAGTTGGCACACATCAGCAAGGCGTATCTGCAACCTTGAAGGAACTGATGTCCCTTCTGAGATTCGAACCCGCATCACCCAGTGCTGCAGTCAGAGACATTACCACTGAGCTATTCAGGCTCGCGACTGACCTCCTGTAGGACTGTACTGGATACTTTTGATTGGATAATAATCAGGAATAAGTGTAATGTGTCTAGTCCTTGGTGTCTGGTGCAGACTGAATTCTATCAGTCATATTTGCAATGAAGCCACTATTCTAGGTGGCTTGTCGTAAAGGTGCACTGTGAATCATTGATATTAGATGGTTGGAGGCAATCGGCAAGGAGCCTTGCTTCACCTATTTCATCCTGTTCTGTGCGGTTTTTATAGCGTGACTTCATGACTGCCCGTAAGCTTTCATCTCCTTCTTACGTGATCTCCCCCGTTTCACACACGTAGCTACATCCTGCTAATTGTATGCCATTCGGATTCCACTTGAAGGATCCTCTGGTGAGTGACATTACTCAACAGTGTCTCCATGTTAAAAATTTTAATTTTATTCCTCTACGTTCCGAGTGTAACATAGGGCTTCAAGCTGGAGCTGTGAAGTTTCAGTGGCAGTGGTGTTATGTTTCCACGGGGTGGGGTTTTTAGCCTCACGCCCAACCTGCATTATTCTTGTCTGGTTTAAAACCGGCTTGGGGGAGGGTAAAGATGTGCGCCGGAGGGGAATCAAACCTCAGACCACATGTATGGTCTGCGAGCGTCCTACCGCTTAACGACCAACGATCTCTTCAGTATGTATCCAATCTATCTGCATTTCCTTCGCCATATTTATTGCGCAATAGGTTCTTAGTTGGTCGATTGCACTGCAGGGTTCCTTGTTGCTTATTCTTTACGGCCAGACAATTAATCTCTAGTATTGAGTGAAGGTAGATGCTGGTAAAAATTTGCAGTCTGTTGGCAATGCTTTTGATGACGCTTGCGTCTACTCTGAGTCATACAGAAATCAGACATGTTTGAACAAAGACGGCTAGCCGGTCTTTTCATGTCTTCCACCCTCAATGGCCATGTCTCACAGTTAGGCATAAAGGAGGATGGAGTGGACTGCTGAGCAAGACATATGTGGCATATGTGAGACTAGCCTTCTGTATCCGTGCTGAGATTTCGTCAGTGATCGATCCACTGGCACTGGCTGGCGTAACTTCCCAAATAAGGGAAGTAAGTGGTCGACGAGCTCTACCACTTCACTCCGTATTTCTAAGCTAGGAGTCGGCCACTGGGACCCAATTTTGATGGCCTATGAATTCTAACTTTTGCCTATTCATGATATAGTGCAACCACTAGCCAGCGCCATCACCTGATCTGCTGTATCTCACTGGTCACAACTTGTGCATCCGTACGGTGGAAATACCGATATTTTAAATTATCTGATCAATGATGCAGAATACGATGAATGGATGGATCAATTTTATATTTTTTTTCTCTATTTTTGGAAATCCTCACTCACGCAATAACTTAACTATAAATAGAACTATTTGTTTGTTTGATTGATTGTTTGTATTCTCTATGGAATAGGACTTTATTGATCCGATCAAAATCTTATCTAATCGTAGCAGAATAATCACAAAATGAGAAAGCAGAAAAAACAAATGTTTGGTTATCTGCTGGATTGTTTGTTGTTTTCGTTTTCAGTTTCATTTCTATCCACTAAATCAATACACACGCACGCCCTGCCCCCCCCCCAATACCCTTTATCTACTGATCACAGTGAACAATGAACCAATAGATCTATCTCTGAGTTGCCTATTGCCGTATATGGATTCAGTCTTTAGCTTTGAAGTTTCAGGAGTGGTAATATTAATAACAATAATCATAATAGCTTTATATGTGTCCAAACCAAGTTCACTTTTAACAGTTTGAAAAAATATTTGGGCTTTGGATATATGATATTCATTACAATAAAGGTTTTCTGTATTTCTCAATGAATGAATGAAAAAGAGCAAAACAATATTGTTGTTTTTACTGACGTTTCGCTACTTAATGCTGTTGTTAATAGCTTTATCAAAGTAGTATTATTAAACCAGAATTTACAAAATCTCCTCAGCTTATATATAACAACTTTATCATCGTCCCTCCGAATAGGGTCATTTTTGCGTTTTCGTCAAGTTGGCCAACTGGTAAATGTAACAAAACCAGGTGTAGATTGTTGGATTTAATAAGTGTATAAAATTATATAAAAGCAGTGTGTGTTTGCATAATGAAATTGCTTATCAAGTCCGTGTTGATTTTGTCGCTTCATGGGGGAGGGGGTTGTTGTTACCAGGTTAAACTCTGTTTTAGTCTATCATTCCTATTCAGACAATTTGGATTCCATTTGAAATGAATTCCTTCTGATATCAGGGGTAAGGACTCTCGCCGACCATGCACATGGTCCGCGGTTCGATCCCCTGCTGACGCACACCCGATATCTATGGTCGGCCTGCAAAATTTGGGCTACCGATATCCATGCTGAAAATTCCATACTTGTACTGAAAATACGGTGTGGCATAAAGCTGCAATCAAAACAAAAAAATGTTGTTTTTGATTTCTGAAATTTTTCTGGATGATGATTTCAATATTGTCGAAATTAATTTTGTGGCCTGATTCTTTAGCGTCGCATGTAGACCAATGGTTGATGATTTTTCAAGCTTTCTAGGTAGGATACCAGATTAAATTGTTATATATGAGCTGAGATTTTGTAAATTCTGATTTAACAATACCACTTTGATAATGCTATTAGCAGCAGCATTAAATAGTGAAACGTTTTCATTCATTCATCGGGAAATGCAAAATACCTTTATTATAATGCATAATAGCTTTATTCTAAGTAGTACTTTTGAGACCTAAAGTCCTCATATTAGCTAAATAATTGAAGACTGTGGGTAATTAGTTTTATTACTCAGGTAGTAACAGTTTGTTCTAAAAATCTCAGGAACAATTGTCACGCATATTGGAATAGGATTCCATCAACGATTTCGCTTATTTTTAAGCTTAATAGAAATTTCCAAATCAGCAGGACAACAGTAGACACTTTAAATACTCGCGAGAGTAGAAAACACCATTCAAGGCCATATTTTAATAGAATAAAACAAACTGAGCAACGGCAATTGTGTACAATATAATGGTAGACGTTTTCTGATAGCCCACGTCTTAAGCAGGCCACTGTATTTATTATTATCAGAGTGGAAAATAAGGCTTCGGTGGATCATCTCGATTTTGTCCTGCTCCCTCCAATACTTTACAACTGGCCCCACAATCACTCATGGACTGTCACCGACTCCTCTAACGATCTCTTCCACATCTTCCTCGGGTGCCGAAATTGTAGTTTGCCCTTCACGTTCCACTTGAGTTGTGACCTTCTAGTTTAGCGACGTCATTCGACAGACTCTCAGCGTGTTTCCTATCCATGTCAATTTTCCTCTACACAGCAGGTGAGCAATTAGTTCTTGATCAGTTCGTTTACCGAGTTTCTTGTTGGTAATTCTTTCAGGCCGACCGACTGGCCATTTGATTTTCAGTACTGATCCAGCGACGGGGACAGCTGTTGATGGAAGTCTTAGGCAGCCTATTAAAAGTGCTTTCCGTGACACGCTTGCGAAGTTTCTCACCCATCTAGAAGTACCAGCTAATCTAACATCTGTACTGAAAATTTGAATTTTGTTCTTTGTGCTGAAGATTTCCAAACTGTATCTAGCCTTTCCCATCTTGGTTTTGACATTCTCATTCGTTCTTCCTGCAGTTGAAAAAGGGACTAACTGTTTTAAATTTTTGAAATGATACTGCCTAGGCAGGAAAGTGAAGGGAGTAACCTCTTTCAAACCCGACCTGCTGCACCCTTTTGGTCACGACTTCTCACTAGAACCCCAGGTCACTACCTGAATAAAACCAGTCGCTAGTGAGCATCTCATCGATATTCAAGTGTTGGTTTGTAGGAATTTGATTGGTTACAGGATTTCATCATGAGCTGACATTGGTTAGAGAACCATTGGAAAACCTGGGAGTACTGGACAGCTGTTTCGTCATAGTTTGCGACTCTTCAGCAGTACGCACCCACCGGGGTTCGAACCCACGACCTTCTGGTTACAAGGTGAACTCCTAGACCATTAAGCCACTAGGACCCGATCCAATGGCCGCCGGCCCATGAATTCTAAATTCTGCCAATTCACGACATAGCGCGACCCCTAACCAATGCCTTCGGCGAGTATTTGTCCTCACACCCAACTTGCTGTACCCTACTGGTCACGATTTCTCATTTTTTTTCAATTTTCTTGCGTTGATGGTGATTGGTGCTTGTTGCTGTTGGTGATTGGTTGGTCATCTTCATCACTTTCATCTCCCCTGTGTTCACCTGGAGTCTTGTCTTCGCTGCTTGCTAGGCTCTTCTGCCAGTTTGTTGGTTTTTGTCTGTAAGTCTTTGAGTTTTTGTGACATTAGACATAAATCATCCACAAGCGAAATCCAGATCTTCTAAATGGAGTCTTCTTATCAGTCCAACCTATTCACGTCTTCGCACTCCCTTCTCCTAGTCTGTCGCATAACCCAGTTCACCACAAGTATAAATATATATATAATATAATGCACATCTGTTGTCTAAATATGTATCGAATCTTTCGTAATCCATAAATAACGATGTTCAATTTCAAATTCTGATTCCAGACTCATTTTTAAACTAATTTTTCTGTATCATTAGAATGAATAACACTATAAACAATTCATCCTACAACGAGAAATCATAACACCTGTTGTATGTAATTATTAAACAGGTTTTTACTGCATATAGGCTCAAGGCGAGTAGACATAGGTAATGTGTGAAAGCCATTGCTTTAATTAAGACAATCCTACTGAATGACTAACTTTCACAGTGAAGGTGAAATTTAATTTCAAGAACAAGTCGGGATTCTTAAACTTCATGAAATATAATCAGACTTAAGTTACTATTTCAGATTGGAGTGGGTTGTTTGCACCATGTCTTAGGGTGATACTGAATAGGGATAATAAATAAGGTTGTTTAAAAGTGATAAAAGTGCATTTTAAATTATTTTAGTGAATGATTCGAATTATCCAATCAAATTACAGCATCATCTCCCACCTATATAAAGGACATCATCCTATTGGTTAAAAGATTAAAGAAGCTTTATTGATTGTTTTTTTAAAAACCGGTTTTGGCTAATAACAATAATAATAATAAATAGGAAGAGATGAAGTTTTGGAAAATTAATAGTGATCATAAACATTTTGTGTTTACAAATTGAAAAATAATTAAAATACTAAATGTTTTCTCGGTAGCATACTTTAAGAAACAGTTTTATTAGATAAAATAATTTTGGGGATTTTGGACTTATTCCAAATATGTTAGATTTTCGTCAGGAACCGACACTATTTAGAGAGGAGATCATTTTAAAAACTGGAAAGCTCCTTGGTGGGGTCTGCCATGTCACGATGAAGCGGGTGCTAATCCATGACACTGGTGAAGCCAGCGATACATATCTACATATATATCACGAGTTCACAAAGTTAGTATTCCGGGGTTATTTGAATTACAACACAAGTGCTTATAACCCGAAAGTCCTTAGCTCGAGTCCCGGTGGGATTGTGAGTGTTGACTGCTAAAAATCTCCAAACTTGGATGAAACAGCTGCTAAGTACTTCCTAGTCTATTTAATGACCTCGTGATAAAAATCTAAGAAATACAAGAAACAACTAGTTTCTCAACATTCCAATTTTGTTGTGTTACAACATATGAATATTGACATTCAGATTTTGGGATTCCAAAGAAGCATTAATAACTTCCAATGTAGATTTCGCCACCTGTTGCCATTGGTTAGCCATGGGGAAAAATATAACACTAATGTATAGAAGTTCGAATTCCATCCAGTTGGCTCGATTGTCACCTGAAGACCCTTTGTTCGATCCATGACGGTACGGTCATAGGTTTGTGTTTGGTGAAGACTTGTTAAGTAGGATGACATAATTATCCAGGAAGTCGTTGGTATTATTTCCACAGGGTGCTGCCTGATAGAACATTAATGAACTTCAACAACACGTCTCCACTTCATACTGTTCTCTGCAGTCGACTTTAACTGGCTCCATGATTTTTAATACGCCTCCTCTCCACATGATCTCTTCCGTATCACCCTCAAACTCAAGCCAGATTCACCGTTCACCATTCGGAATCTATTCAAAGGTAAACCTGGTGCATGATGGTGACACTCAACGGCCTTCTCTGCGTGTTCCCAGTGCATCCCCCATTTTCTTCTGCATATTTTGGGGCAATAAGTTTTTGGTTGGCTTGTTGTTGGCTCGGAGGTCTCTGTTGCTTTCTTCCTTTCTTTCCAGCCTTTCATCTGATAACATTCTGAAGTAGCGCCTGTTTGAAATGGTTTCGGTGATGTGTGGTCGTCAAGTCTCTCAACCACACACAGAAGAACTGATTTCACATGGGTGTTGAAAATCTGAGTCTTGTTCTTGTTGCACTAAAGTTTCTGTAGCTATTGGATTGATCTTTTCATCCGTTGGTGGGTCGGGTTGCTAGCTCCGCACACTTGACCTTTCCCCCTCTTTTCCAGACTTAGGAGCAGCTAGTAAACCAAGCAAGATGAAACGGAATCGATTGATTATGTGGAGAAGTGCTTGAATGGTATTTAACAAACAAGATTACTGTAAGTGAAGTCAATTCCTCATGAATATCAATGCAAATTTAACCAGCCGCCGATGGGGCGACTTGAGATAGTCTTCTATGGACGCACTAACGACGAAAAGCGATAAAAATGAAGAAGTGAGTTGTGGCAGGATTCGAAATAGCCTCCCCCCGCCCCACCACCCTCTGGATAACTAGTTCTCATGCTCTACCAACTGAGTTATGCAATCCATCTATCAACCAGGTTATCATGTCCAGTTGTCATCTGAATCATGCCTAAGCTAATTTTCATCACCACTATCAATACAGCAGTTGTCCAGTAAAGTCTTCCTTCTTCTGACAAATCTAGTCACCACATTTTCGCTTCCAGGGATTCAACCGATTGCAAGTTTGAGACCTATGGGAAAACCAGGGATTACTAGCCATATGTTTCGTTTGATCCATCGGCGCATGAATTCCAACTTGTGAAGTTCTACTGAGACGTCGTAACCGGTGGGGTCCACCAGTTCAAGAATGAGAGCAGTTACTCACCTATGACACTGACTGGCAGTTTCGTTACATATATATCTGCAGAAGTTAGAATTCATGGGCCATTGGATCGGATCCCAGTAGTTGAATGGTCTGCCAGTTCACCCTGTAACCAGAAAGTCTTGAGTTCGAACCCCGGTGAGTGAGCACTGCTAAATAAGAGGAGTCCCAAGCACTAGAACGAAACAGCTGACTGTCCAGTACTCCCTGGTTGATTTTCTTCTGGTTCTCTAACTGATTTCAGCTCGTGTAATGCTAATTACCTCTTTTTATTACATTTTTTCCCGCATTTGTTTTTTCAACAGACAATAGGACTAACTTAAACCACAAGCAGTTTTCAGACTTACCAAATATACAAATATCCAAATTAGGGAAAATCGATAATTCATTTGCCTGAAATAATAGACAGATGGTAATCATTTAGGAAACACACTCACCCTAACTATACGCACGCACTCACACACACTCACGCACATATACAGGCATATACATACATGCACGTACTCTGTAAAAAAGGAAGGCATAGACAAGCAAACAGATAGGCAGATAGGATAGATATGTATTATATGACAGGATTGTTTTGTTACAAAATTTATCGATGCAAACAAACCAAAGATCATTAACATACTCGTAAACATTCCCTTGGATATAGGAACGAAGGAAAGAAGGAGGGAAAAGAGTAAGTACAGAAATTAGATTATCTCAGACGGGTAATCGATATTTTGTTAATCAATCAGTAGGTAATTAAGTATTAGGCGGGGGGGGGGAGAATAACATGTTGTATCACAGGCAATAAAGCGCAAAAACTCTTTCGAACGTTTATAAATGTAGATACGGACAGAAATAAGGAATTCAGTCTGTCTAAATAATACACTGTTAGTTGATGAGTCCTAAATCAGACGAAATGAGCATTCTAGATTTCATTGCTAGAGCCACCCACGTATGTCTAGGTTGGGGGAGGGGAGTGGTTGGCTCCAACTGTGTTTTATGAGATGATATCATCAACTATCAGTAGATAGGCATAGCTATCAACTTCCAAATGAACACCATTCACTGAATGATATCATTGACTCTAAATTCACGTGTTATCTGATGAAATTATAAATTTCCACTTTTATTGATTTTATTGACTTGAAATGCTCAGTTTTGTCGACACATTTCTGATTTATAAGACTTCAAGCTTTGAAATCTTAGTAAAAGTAGTGTTGTTGAGTTTTTTTGGACTGGGGTTGCCAGCCTCCTCCCCCTCCCTCAAGCTTCCTTCTTTACTACTGTGTTTATCCGCACTTTTTGGCCAGGAATCGAACCCTTGACCACCGACTGATGTGGTTGTTGAACATTCTAACATTGAATCACCACCGACATCACTGTTAACATGTTGGTTCGTAGTAAGCAGACCGAGCTCTAGTCACAATGGCAACCAAATCATTCCTCACTATAAATTCAGGTAAATCTAGTTAAGAAAATCCAAAAGTAGGTTAAAATGTCTATCACACACTCCATTGGCACCCACCCACCAGCCTAGTGGTATAATGCGAAACGTGCTTACCTTGTACTCTGATGGTGGTCCTGGGTGTATCGTGTTGTGAAGAGTTCCAAACCAGGACGAAACAGTTGTCCAGTACTCCCTGGTTTTCAGTGGATATCTCTATAACTGATATCAATCTGCTATTAGGCTTTGAAACACTTAACATATACAATTAGGTATGTTTAACAATACAGTCTTGGTTGAGGAGTTCTAAATCGGGGGAAATTCGCATCCCACTGACAACCAACATCAACCACTAACAACTTTATTGACTGGTCTGTTTGAAATACATTGTGTGTTTGTGTTTGTATTTATGTGTGAGGGTTGGTTCCAGCTATGTCCTCTTAGATAATACCGTCAACTATCAGTGGATATATACAACTGTCAACTAGACACATTTTTTGCAAATGAACACTATTCACTGAGTGATATCAGTAACTGTAAATTCGCCTGTTATCTGATGAAATTGTACATTTCCCCTTTGATTGATTTTGCTTAACTTGAAATATTAAGTCTTTGCTGACAATTTTATGATCCCTTTATGTTTTTAGTTGAATATAAGTTGCAAAGCTTCTAACGTTTTTCAGTAGAAGTGGTCTTGCTTTATGAGGCTGTGTTGCTATCGCCACAGCCTCAACCTTTGCTCTTTTCCAGGCCTACTGCAAGGTAGGCGAGGTTTAGGAGCAGGTGCCGACTGGGAGGAGAAACCGGACCGATTAGCGTGTTTGGATAGTTCTTTACTGTCCAACCGTCAATGCATTTTTGACAAATTGGCTCCTAGTAAATAGGTTGGGCTTCAGGGAAGTACTCTTGCATCCAGAGGAGGAATCCCAAAACAGGAGAAGAAATGCCTGCTGCGGATACCACTGGTAGTTACCATCAAGTTCAACAGCATTCCGTCTCAGTAACCGAATGTGAACCTGTAGGTCATGGACACAGGTTGATGAAGAATGCTAAACAGGGATGAAACACCTATTTAGTACTCTCTAGTTGGTCTTCAGTGGTTCTCTAACCAATTTATCAGTTCGTAATCAAATATGAAAACAGAATTATGTGCTTTGGTCTTTTTGGAATCATCTTCTTAACTTAAAGATACTCACTGATTAATTTCTAAATATGTTTTAGAAAGTATATACGGCATCTTAGTAGTTAAATTCCATAAACTTTTATCGATTTCCGAAATTTAATAAAACTGCCATCCTGACTGGTTACTGGAGAGTGGTCAAGGTCAACCTATTGACCTAACCTTAGTGTTGGCTAATGAATTTTTACCACGCAAGTTTATCACTCTACCGCCAAGCTATGGAACTCTCCGTTGGGGATGTACTTTGAAATAATGATCAGATAGACAAAGGGAGTTGCCGTAAAGCCCTGAGTGGACCTGGTTTCTTGCATATTGGTGAGGAAGTAATGTTTCCCCAGGTAGTGTTACCCACTTCACCCCGTTCTACAGTCAAAAGCGTTAGATAATTGAAGGCGATCAGCGATGAGCCCTAAACATACCTTGGTAACATCATAGCAAAGTTGACTTTATACATTATTCAGTCTTAAAGAAGATCAATTGCATTCATAATAGGTTGACTTTGAGATTCTTCTAGGTTCCAGATAAGTTTTTACTGACGGGTATCGTTAAGTTCAACAATTTGGGTTTCAAGTTTTCTGTCGACTTCTTTAAGCCATTCAACATCTTCATTATGTATTCCATATTGAGATTCAAAATATTATTTCAAAAAGTCATTTTGTTGGTCTCAAGTATGATCACGGATTGATATCAGTTAGAGAAGCACGACTGAAAAAGGAACAAGGAGTATTAGACGGCTGTTTCGTCCTTTTTGGGACTCTTCATCGGCACATATAAGTGACTACCCAAGTATTTATCGAACCGAGGAACTTCGGGTTACAAGGTCAAGCTCGTCAAACATTCAAACATTTATACGGGAGTTCAAGGAACTATGAATTCTAACTTCAGTAAATTCGCCATCTTTAGCCCCTTGAACAGCCTGTTTAATCGGTGAGTACCTTCCTTCATTACCGACCTGGTGGACCGTACTGCAGGTGACGACTTCTC
The DNA here is from genome assembly GCA_944472155.2 of Trichobilharzia szidati. NCBI lineage: Eukaryota > Metazoa > Platyhelminthes > Trematoda > Strigeidida > Schistosomatidae > Trichobilharzia > Trichobilharzia szidati. The sequence continues at coordinate 10,677,358 of OX235272.1, read as the reverse complement.
AATAGAACTCCAGGCAACTTAATCCTGTAATTAGTCACTAGTGAGCATGAAATTTATTCTCACATACTTTTTTCTAGAGATTTGATTAATTCCAAGTCTAGTCATGGAATGGATGCAATCACCAGTGAAGTAGTAGGTGTACATTGCTGAAGAGTCCCAAACTAGGACGAAACGGATGTCCAATACTTCCTGGTTGGTTTTCATTGGTAGTTCTCTCCTTTATTTCCTAGAGGAACGTAGGGCTTCAGCCAAACGTCTCCATTGCGTTCGGTTCTCCACCAACGTTCTCACCTGGCTTCACGTATGCCTACATGCTTTCATTTCCTCTTCATGTCACCCCACTCTCGCACTGACGATCAACTCGCCGCTTTCCGTTCGGCTTCCATTCGAGCAATAGTCTGGTGTGTGATATCACTTGATGGTTTGTTTTCTCAGAGTTTGGCCAATCCACCCTATTTCTCCCTGCATATTTCTTGCACATTTGGTTCCTGCTGGGTTGGTTCGCTCCTAGAGATCCCTGCTGCTGATCTTTTCTGGCCGACCATCTGATCTTGAGCGAAGTATTGAGCGAAGACAGCTGTTGATGAAGGTCTGTAGTTTGTTCTAAGCGCCGTTCTTGACGCGGCGCGACGCTAAGTGTCTGATCCGCATGTAGTAGCACTGACTGACTTCACATTGCAGTTGAAAATCCGGATCTTATTTTCCATGCTGGGTGTGCTGTTCATCTCCTCTACACAGATTTGAGAGTATTGAAAGCTTGCCTTGCTTTCCCGATCTTCGCTTTGATGCTATCCTCATCAGTTCCGTCCACCTATAGTTGAAACGATGCTTCGCAGATAGGGAAGTAGGTAGGTGTGAAGGAGGTTGCTTCTTTCAGATTCCTTCCATTTATCCTGATTGTTGTCTATTATCGTAGGTGCTGTTGCTGTTGGCCAATAATCTTCATCATCACCTCTGCTTCCTCTATTTTTAGTAGTTTTCTAACTTATAATTATCCCTCATCAAATTTGAATCAATATTTTATACCGGACTGCCTTGTTTATTTGTATGCATGTTGGTTTTTTTGTTTATTTCCAATAGAATCCGTAAGAATATTTTTCATAGTTATACATACTGTTCATTCTGTTTACTTGAATCCACTCAAAATGGCAATAAGAGAAAGTAAAGCAATTTACATTAAGCTGTATTGTTTCTCATTCCGATCGATAATATATATATATATATATATATACATATATATAATACATGTTAATACATGCAACTGCGTATACTCTACATGATGTGAAGAAATTTAAAATTTAAATTTGTCTAAAAAATCAATAAACCTATTGCTTAGGTAAATATACGCCCATCTCGTAATGATAATGTTTTAATAGTTGGTTTGTATGGATTAGATTTTTTTTTATTTGACACTAGTAACTAGTGTGATGCGTCTAATCCTCTCTTTGGTGCAGACTGAATTCTATCAGTCAGGTTGACTAGTGTCCAATCAGAAATATCCACTACAGTCCTACAGGAGGTCAGTCGCGAGCCCGAATAGCTCCTCAGTGGTAACGTCTTTGACTGCAGCACTGGGTGACGCGGGTTCGAATCTCAGAAGGGAACTGAGTTCCTTCAAGACTGCAAATACGACTTGCTGAAGAGTGCCAACTAGCACGAAACCTAGGTCCAAGGCTTCTTATGGCCGATTGCCTCCAACCATCTAATATCATGGATTAGATTTGTGTTGACGAGTTGATCACGGATCGATATCAGTTAGGGAATTAAAACCAACAAGGGAGTACTGGACAGCTGTTTCATCCATTGAATCGACTCCCAATGGCTGAATGGTATACAAGCTCGCTAGCCTTGTAACTGGAAGGTCTAACAAACTAGGATGAAACAGCTGTCCATTACTCCAGTGCTAGTTTTCAATGGTTCTCTAACTGATAGCAATCTGTGCTCAAACTGGTTAAAACAAATCTAATCCTTACAAACCAACTATTGAAAATTAATTTGATGCTCGCTAGTGACTGGCTACAGGGTGTAGATTCCCGGAGTTCTATTGAGAAGTCCTGACCAGTGAGGTCCATCCAGTCAAAAGCGACGATCGAGTTCCCACCGATGGCATTGGTTAGAGGTCGCACTAAATGCATCACGAATTGGTAGAAGTTAGAATCTATGGGCTGACCATTAAACAGGGTTCCAGTGTCTGAATGGTATACGAGATAGCTTGCCTTGTAACCTGAAGCTCCCGGGTTGAAACCCTGGTGGTGGGTGCTTACTGATGATGAGTCCCAAACTAGGATGAAACAGTACTTCTTGGTTGGTTTTCACTTCTTGTCTAACTGATATCAATCCGTGATCAACTCGTAAAAATAATAATAATAATGATAATAGGAATGATGATTGATGTTAGTTGGTTGGGGGCAGTCGGCTGAAGGCTTATGCTTCTTAGCAGTCATCGATAAAGCGTATCTCCTACCTTCAAGGAACTTATTTCCATCCATTCTATTATACTAGATAATAATGGTAATAACAGTGACAATATGTGTGCGTCAGTGGCATAGCGATAGAATGTTTGCTAACCATGCAGGTGGTTCGGGGTTCGATCATTGGCAAACTGATGCAGTCCTTTACCTTGCTAAGCTAGTGATACGACTGGTAAAGAGGGAAGGCTGGACATGAGGCTAGCAATTCCATCCTGTAAAAATAAACAGCACTGCTAATGAAACTTCAAAGCTCTAGCTTGAACCCCCCCACCCACCCAATGTTCCACTGGGAACGTAAAGGAATAAAACCAATTATTACTATAAGAACATTAGTGGTAGAGCAGTGCTGTGCAAAAAGAAATATAAGAAGAGGAATATGCAACTTGTTCAATAATGCACACATTTATTTAAACATTATCTATAATAATTGACACTTGTTTAAATTAAAACTGGCACTTATGAAGTTGACGAAATTATGACAAATAGACACGGAATTTATTTTGACAAATGTTTGACATACATGCCAGGCATAGATTTACGTAAACAACTCTGTCCTTAATTTATTATTATTATTACTACTACTATATAACTGTTTAGAGTTTCATATGTGCGTCAGTGAATCAAGGGTCGAATCCTCAACAACCACGTCTTATGTGGTCTGGGATTCTATCCCCGGATGAAGCGCACTTCTAAACCTCGCTAAGCTGGTAGGAAGATCGGCAAAGAGGGAAGGTTATATGTGAGGCTAGCAATCTCACGCCGTAAAAGTTACATACTAATACAGCTTCTGAGTTCCTCGTAGTTTATGACGTAATATTTGCAAATACAGTTAGTTATTTAGTTAGTTAGTCAGTCAATAGGCTTTCACAATGCATGTTAATACTTGACGTTGGTATATAGGTGATTAATGCTGCAAGACAGCTGGTGTTTGAACTCTATCTTCCGTATATTATGGCATGATAAGTCAATCGATAAAGTTATGAAGCTACATCGATTGAGAGATGTCAAGGACGACGTGTGTTACAAATACCTATCCATCAATTTCCTTGAAGGACAATCTTAAGTGACGCGAAATCAGGATGGAAAAGAACTAGTGGTGGTCAAATCAAGACATGGAATGAGTCTATGAAATCTTTGATAAGTGGTTTGAGCCACATAGGGAGATGTAGCCTTCCTGACTGGTTGGAGTCCGTAGGAGTCGAAGAATCAATCTCTGGAGGCTACTGGTGTATTTGTAGTGGTAGAAGACGAAAGGCTTGGTACCTCTATATAGCGAAATTAGGTACACCTAATCTTCAATGCACCATTTGCACAGATACTCCGTGTTGTCCTACTTCTTGCCTTCTTTCATATTGTGTTTCTTTGTGTTCCTTTTACGTCTCCACCAAGTATCTCCAGAAGGCTGTACCATTTGCTTTCTCTCCCTGATATTTGATGTTTTTATGCCGGCTGATGAATGTCTCTGTATATACTACTGATAAACCTTATCAGTAGCACGCGCTACAAATGTACTCTTTGTGAACTTCCATATTTATTAAAACCCTAGTGTTATTCCTTGTTAATATTCGTTCTCCCTTTTATTTTCCTTTGTCATCCTTCTTCTGGATACCTTTTTTCTGTACGTTTTGTCTCCCTTTATGTGCTACGTCAGATTTGGCAACTCAAACTGCTGCTGTACTTCTATGAAGAGTTCTATGTTGAAACTAGTTAGCCAGTCACATTGTTGACAAGGTGTTTTCTGTTGTTGTCACATACCAATTTAAAATCAATATTGTCGATTAGGTAACAAATACGCATCCGTTAAAACCAATCACTGTAAACTAAGCAGAGAGTACTGGACATTTGTTTCGGCCTAGTTTGAGATTCTTCAACTATTAGACCCATTACTAGCCAATGTCGTCGCCGAGTATTTGTCCTCACACGTGACGTGATAGACCTCGCTAGTCATGACTTCTTACTAAAACTGCAGACAACCTCACATTTTATGGTCAGTTACTGATAAGAGGAGGATTGGTTTTCAAGTACCCGGTTCACATTAGGATTTGATTGATTTTGTAGTTATATCATAAATTGGTTGAAGGATCTCATCATGAGTTGACACCACTTGGTGAACCATTGGAAGACAACCATGGACTACTGGAGAGTTGTTTCATTCTAGTTTTGGATTGGTCCTTCATCTGTACGCACCTACCTCCAAAGCTAGAAACCAGGACCTTCTGATTACAAAGCCAGAGAGCTCGTAGACCACTAATGGTACCTGACCCGACCCAGTGGCCACCATATGAATTCCAACTTCTCCCAATTCATGACATAGCGCGACCAATTCCCAATGTCTTCTTCGATGAGTTACTGCCTCTCCCTCAAACAGCTGCACCCTACTTGTCACGACTCCCCACTAGAGCCCCAGGTGACTAACACCTACCTGAACAGAGCCAGTGGCTAGTGAGCATCAGATTGATTTTCAAGTATTGATCTTCTAGGGAATTTGTTTGATTTGTTGGAGGATTTCATCATGAAGAGTCCCAAACTAGGACGAAACAGCTGGCTGTCCAGTACTCCCTGAAGGTTTGCCAATGGTTCTCTATTTGATGCCAGCTCATAATGAAATTCTCCAACCAATCAAACAATAGATCCCTACAAAACTAATACTTGAAAACAGATCATAAATTGACGGAAGTTAGACTTCATAAACTAGCCTCTGGATTACTTCCCAATGATGAAATGATACGTGAACACGTCTTGTAGGCTGAAAATTCAAGATTAATCTTGTCAACTCTCCTAGATCTTTAAAACAACTAGTCCCTTTGATAAATTTGAATATGGCATTCAGAAGACAAATTTCACCGGATGATATCATTTCGTAGTTTCTTTACAACCGCTTTATAACTAGCAACATGGTTAACAATAATAAAATAAAGTTCATGACAATTACTCAGTTAAATAAAAAACAAAGGCACATACTAATGACCAATCATATTTACAACAGGTCATGTAGTCAGTTCATGGTAGGCGAATGTTGAAGTCCATTGGCTTTTGTTGTACACATAGTTTAGGATGTGTGTGATTAATCCCCAAAGTGCTTCCATCACCTTCAACAAGCAACCTTGAATTAGAGTTATGTGATGAAATAATTGTGAAACAGTCATTAATTAATATTGATTTTGTGACCTGACATTAATAAGTGCTTTGCAATGGATGTTGATGGATTTCTACTCAGATTAATAATTGCATGGGGATTTTCTACTTGTTTTGATAACCATTTTGGAAGATGTTCTTTTCGACGACCACATTGGAACATTCTGTTGGTTCTACCTATATGGGTGTCACCAAAACTGCAGGTGAACTGCGTAGATACAGCTTGAATTACAGTCCACAGAATTTCGTCCTTTAATCGTAGGTACAGGGATCGAAAACGTTCGAGATGTGAGGCGTAGAATGTGATTTTGATGGCTGACCGAAGTCTTTGAGCTAACTGTCAACTGTATAATTTGATCACACTTGAATGAGGTGATGTGGTCTATCCTGGATCTATATTTTATCTCCATATTTTGTCTTCATTTAACTACTACATTCATCTGCCAATCTGAAGTTAATTGGTGGATGGTGACTAGCAGTGGGATCCAGGATAACGCGCATTTCGTCCTATTTGGGACTCATCAGCGAGCAGATGTGCCTGCATTTCGCAATGAGTGATGATGTTCCCACCAAGACTCGAACCCAGTGTCCATAGTTTCAAATGCCAAAGCGTTATCCACTAGACCACCTGGGCCACGAAAGCTGGCCACCTCTTGTACAACGGGTCATCTTCCAATTTAATCTTATGAACACTATAGAGTATTAGGAGCCATCAATTAATTCAGTTATGTAACAAACATGTGTTGATAAAAATAAAAATAGAACTGATGAATAATAATAAATCTGTTCAATGCAATTACTGATGTACTTTTCAGCTTTATCAGATGTATGTGTCTCTCTGTTTGTATGTGCGTGTGTGTGTGCTTGCGTGCAGGTACATGCGTGCGTGGGATGGTGTTTGGGTGTACTGATGGGAATTTCATAAACAGCACTAAAATTCAACATAAAATAATCATATGAATTAACATCTGTTTAATATTTAACATTTAAATATATTTTTCTGAAAAATCTTTAAAATTTTTAATTTCACTTTATTTAGAGAAACAAAATTCTTCAATTTTCTCAGGAATAAAATATTTAATGATGTATGATGTTCACTAGCCACTGGCCCTATTCAGGTAGGTAGTAGTTATCTGGGGTTCTAGTAGGAAGCTGTGACCAGTAGGTTGAAGGAGAGGCAGTAACTCATGGAAGAAGACATTGAGAAGTGAACGTGCTTTGTCATGAATTGTTAGAAGTTAGAATCCATGTGGTGACCATTGGATTTGGTCAGATCCCAGTAGTGGCTTATTTGTCTACGAGCTAGCTCTCTTGGCTTTTAACCAGAAGGTCGTGGGTTGGAACCCTGATAGTGGTGTGTGCGTACTGCTGAATAAGAGTCGGAAACTAGGACGAATTAGCTGGCTGTCCAGCGCTCCCTGGTTTGTTTTCCATTGGTTCTCTAATTGATGTCAGCTCATGATGAAGTCCTCCAACCAATCAAATAAAATCCCTACAGAACCAAAAATTCAAAAACTGAATAGTTGATTCGTCTAGCTTTCTTCCAGTATTTTTCAATTATTAAACTGCATCATGAACTAACATTTGAACTGGAGAAATCATTGCAAGTCAGGTAGCACTGGTTAGCTGTTTCGTTCCATTTCTGAGCACTCTCCACACTAGAGTTTGAATCCAAGACCTTCAGATTACGAGGTTAAGCTCTTTACCCATTCAGCCACTTGAGCGATTATTTGTGTGTGTGGTGGGGGGAGGGAGGGATTTTTGTTATGTTATCAGTAGATTTATGATCACATCAGCGATGAATGCTGAGAACTACTCACTGGGTGCTAAGTAGTATCATCCCTGCCCTTGATCTTCACATCAGTACATCATATACATATAAGAATAGTATTTGGTCACTCCTATTCTGACTAGTAGAGTTTTGTCTGCACCAATACTCTTGTGAACTGGGCGCATGATATTGACTACTATCCATTACAGTCCTACGTGAAATCTACTATAAGACCGAATATGTCGATGGTATTATCTACAGCACTGAAACATTGGATGACACGGGGTTTGTGTCTCTCGGTGAGAGGGGAGGGTACATGAATTCCTTCAAGACTGCAGATATTGCGTGTTCCTGATGAGCGCTAAGGAAAGTGGAACCTAGGTCAAAACTAGGGTTTCCTACCGATTGCCTCCAACGAACCCGCATCAGCAGTATAGTCTAATTTGACACAACGCACACACACATACAAAAACACAGTGTATTAATGACTGAGTGAGGTTGTTTCAAGTTCATATGCAATTCTTATTCCTTTTTTCTGTTATTTTTGTCGGTGTAATTGTCTTACATAATATCCTGATTTGGTGTTAAGTCATTTTGGTGATAGGTGTTGTGTGTTGGTTCAGTGAACAGGGATTCTGTCAATATTCTCACTGTCTGTCTGTCTCTATTTCTCCCCGTGTCTGCACCTAACTATATTATTATTTTTTTCAATAATTTTACTACGTCCTGCCTCATTCAGTGTATGCGTGGTCGTATCTTTTGGTTTTTTATTCCTTAACCTTCTCAGTGAAACATAGGGCGCCTTCAGACTAGAGGCTTGGAGCGTTGGTAGCAGTGGCATTCATTTTTACAGAATGGCGTTGCTAGCCTCATGCCCAGCCTTCCCTCTTTACCAGTTTTATTGCTGGCATAGCCAGGTTCGGGAGTGCATCCATGGCCGGGGATCGAACCTTGGACCTCATGAGGCGTGGTTGGCCACCGATGAGTGGTCGTGGTTGGGTTTTTTTCGAGATTATCTAACTAAGCAAAGGTCAATCATTCAGATGGTCTAATTGGTCCTGCCTGATATAGTAGCTTCATACATGTAGTTGCCCTCATAGTAGTCATCGTACTTTTATCTATCTGGTCTTCAGGCCAACAAAGTTTGTCTCTGAGTAAGTCGGTTACTTGAAATTCCTACCTTATTAAGAATAATCCTACATAGGGACTCTGATATTCTTTCTTTATATTGGCAGTACTGCCATGGCTGATCCTTATTACTTACATTACTACTCCTGATTCGTTCTTGTGTCTTCAAACATTTCTGAATAAAATCTGCGGTGGGCGTCGTTATTCGGCAGGAATATTCTGCTTTCATTATCTAAATCTTCTGACTTTCCTAGTTAGGTGTCTGATTTGATTAAATGAAAAAATTAATTAAACTTATATTTACTGGCTATTAGAGGGGATAACTCATTGGTTAAGTAGCAAACCGTAGCTAAACCAAAGGAGTTGACTTCATCACTGTTTATTTCAGATAATTCCTCTTTGAATGACTTAAATGAATTGAAATTCATTTGTCACCTTTGTTAGATTTTCGACTGCTTTAATGGCTAATCACGTCTATAACATATTGGTAGAGGCATTATGGAATCAACCAAATTATTATTCCAATGCTTCAACAACACACCTCCACTCTCCTGTATTCTCCATTGTCCTCTTTCACTGGAAAGCTCCACGGTTCCCCATAATCTCTCACCTTCTCCAACTTACATGATCTCCTCCATGCCACCATCGCACTGATGGCCCACTTTTTGCTTTCCATTGAGATTCCACTCGACCGGTGAACTATGTTGAGCGCGATGTCATTCGAAAGCCTCCTCAGCGTAGGCCCAAGCAATCCATCTCTACTTTCTCTTACATATTTGCTGAGCAATCGTCTCTCGCCTGTGAGTTTCTGCCAGCCAGGCAGAGTTTCTTGTTGCCAATTCATTCAGACCGGCTGGTCATTTGTTCTTCAGTATGGAGCCAGAGAAGGTATCTGTTGATAAAAATCTGAAGCGCTCTGTTAGAAATCCTTTTCGTGACACGCTGGCCAAGTTTCGGGCCCGCATAGAAAAACCGACTGACTGATTTCACATTTGTGTTGAAAATATGAATCTTGTTCTTTATGCTCACTGACTTAGTTCAGGAGATTTCCAAACTTGTTTCAGGTTGATGAAGGTGTATCTTGTCTTTCTGATTCAGGCTGGCCAACTTTGAAATCTTAATCCGTGCTATCCACCTGTGGTTGAAACCATGCTTCCTGGCCAGATGAGTGAAGGAAGAAGAAAGCAACCTCTTTCAAATCTCTTCCGTTGATAGTGATTGGTGCTGGTTGTAGTTGTGGTCGCTGTTACTTGGTTGGTTATCTTCATTTCCTCTCTATGTTAACCTGGAGTCCTGCTTTGCTTACTGCTAGTCTTTTCTGCCAGTTCGCTGATTCTCGCCTGTAAGTCTTCGAGTGTATATGAAACTGGACACAAGTCATCTGTGAAATCAAGATCTTCCAGATGGTGTTCTCCTATCGGCTCAACGTATTCCTGTCTTCTCACTCCCTGTGCACAGTCTGACGCATAATCCAGTCTATCACAATTAACAACATCATTGGTGATAATAGGCAGCCAACTTGTCTTACTCCTGTATTCACTTCGAACGCCTCTCTGCGTTTCCTGTTGTGGATCACTTGATATGTGGTATTGTCCTATAGCCAGCTGTTGGATGGGATTGATGAAGATTTGGTCACTGCATGCTGTAGTGTTGAAGTAGTTTCCAAATTATGTCTCAGTCAACGCTGTCTGTCGAAGGCCTTCTCGAAATCAATGAGGTTGAGGTGCAGGTTTGACTGCTATTATATGCTTTGTCCGATGATGATGCGTAGAGTTGCAGTTTGATCAGCACATGGTTCACCTTTCATCAATCCAGCCTGTTCCCGTGGTTGACGGAGTTCTGCATCCAGTGCATCTTTTATTCTCTCCAGAATGGAACGAAATAATATTTTATTTAGCGTGGACAAGAGCATTATTCCGCGCCAGTTCTTTGAGAGTGAGGCGTAAGTCGCCCTTCTTTGGTAACATAATCAATCAAACAGAACACCTTATAGTGTCAGCTGAACCTCATCTTTGCTGAGCTAAGTGTGTTATCACAATCAATGCTGTGTGAAACCTTGCTGAAAATATTATTATAATTATTTCCAAAGTAAAGGTATTCCCAAACTGACACACCAGTTACAGATTATCGTTGAAAACCGCTTAGTACTGAATAGCTGTTTCGTCCTAGTTTGAGACTCTTCGGTTGTACTTAACCATGAATCCACTACTAGGGATCTAATCGAAGAACTTCAGATTACGAGATTACCTCTTTGACCATTTAATTACTAAAACAGAATCCGATGTTTAGTGCATTTTAAATTCTGATAATCGGGCTCTTCCTGTTACCTGATAGTCTTGGCTTCAATTTACTATACTAATTGGTGAGATTAATCAAGGACCTTCGACTCACGAGACGAGCAGGTCTCTCATTCAGTTACTGAGATGGAACCCAAATGATCGGCCCGTGAATTTTAACTCCACTTCCTAATTTAACTTGAAATCAGTGAGCATTTGACTATAGAATGAAGCGGACTGGATTTCCCTTAAGAAGTTTTGACCAGTGGGATTCCCCAAGTGGGGTATGTGAGGATAAATACTCACCGATGACATCGGTTAGTGATGATGTTATGTATCGAGAACTGGTTGGAGTTAGGATTCATGAGTCACGCCAAGTAACCTGAATATCCTCGTTCCAATCTCTGATGATGAGGTCATAAGTGCGCACTTCTGAAGAGTCTCAAAATAGGACGAAATAACCATCGGGGCACTACTTTATTTTTAATGGTTCTCCAACTAAAGTCACTTTGTGGCCAATGTTGATATTAAACATCTGTTTAGAATGTGACGTAATAAGTACTATAATCACTATTAATCTTCAAAGTAGCTGTATGCAGCTGAAGAGACCTGACAAAGTAAAAAATTCAGCACATTAGTCTACTTTAACGTTTCTCAGTGGTCTTTTTATAAAAAAATTTAACTAGCCTCAAAAATTTCTAATTATGTACGTTAGTGTTGATATTTCTAGTAAATTTTGTGAACTGGTTTAAAAGCGATACCACTTCATACTTTCTAATTACGAAGTACTAACGAGGGAAAAAGAATAGTACACAGGTGTTCAAAATACGCGTTAACTTGAAATAATCTAGACATTTTGTTATACAGACACATACACACGAAGATAGACAAACAGACACAGACATACAAATATACAGACACACATACATACATAGGTACACACTCATTTGCTGACCATTTACTTTTACTTTTGAAATTCAATATATGCGCCTATTATTATTGTAATGCATTTAATGAATTTAAACAAAAGAACAGCGTGAAACATTGAACACTGTTGAAATGTAGGTTAACAAAAGACTAGAAAAAAAGTAAGAAAAGAAAATCTCTAACATCGACTTACTTTTACTGTTTACAATAGAATTAAGCAATTTTTTTTCTTTTATTTATTTATTTGTACAAATCGGTTTAATGTTAGTTTCTTAAGAAAAATTAACTGATAAGAATAGTGTAGAATTTTACTTAGAAACACACCAGGCTCAACAATAATAAATATATATATATATACTGTTAAAATGAGCTAAGGTTTATAAAAGTATTTTGATATAGTTGAATTAAACACAATTTAATGAGTATCCTAGATACTACTGATTGATTGGTTGATATGAGTAGCATTTGTTAACCAACTAGGTCATCAAAAGGATCTAAATACTGAACAGCTGCTTCACTCGTGTTCAGCCGATTTCATCAGCGGTCTTAGGATAAGATTACACTGTAGATACGTTTGTGCCAGACGAGTGAAGGAGCCATCCAGCATTCAGATCATTTCGATGATTTGAGTTGCAAGCACCAATTGTTGGCGAGGGTAGGATCCAACTACTCATATGAGTTCGTCAGTAGTACGGAGCACGATCGAATCATGCTGATTTTTCTTGACTGTGATTTAAGCTATCACAAATAGATCACATATCGTAGGTGATCTGGACACTTTCGGACTTCAAAAGAAACTTTGATGAATTCTCACCTTTCAAAACTGAATCAAAAGAAGTACACCGCTGGTGATCTTGGATCCAAATGAGCGAAACAGCCATTTGGTGTTCAGCTGACTTCTATCTTGATGGATTTTTTTTTATTCCTTCACGTTACCAGTGGAATATAGGGCTTCCAGCTAGAGGCTTGAAGTTTCTGTAGCAGTGTTTATTTTTACAGGATAGGGTTGCTAGCCTCATGCCCAACCTTTCCTCTTCACCAGCTTTTAGTTCTGACTTAGCGAGGTAAAGGAGTGCGCAGGCCGGGGATCGAACCCCGGACCATGTGCATGGTCGGCGAACATCCTAAACACTGTGCCACCGACGCACTTGATGGATAGCAAGCCCTCCTTATTCATCTCAGGCTGTCAGTAGTACATAACATATTCTGTGTGATGAAAATCTGTGGTGAAGTACTGATGAAAGCACTTAGATATAGTTGAATTAAACAAGATGAAGTGAATTATGCTATGTACTACTGATTACTTGACGTGAGTAGTAGGATACTAGCCATATCAACCTGTGTAGCACTTGTTAGCTAGCCATACTGATGTGATCTAAACATCGAAAGACCATTTCATTCGTTTGTGGCCTAGTTCATTAACAGCGTACCCAATTTTGACTGGGGTGAGAGGGATAAATCGGTTCATACCATTCGAAATGCAAATAGCTAGCTAGCTAACTAGCTAGCCAGCCAGAATTCGGGTTATGTGAACCGATTGACTTTCTGAACTGAGGTAGTACCACATACACCGCTGATAAACTCAGCCCCAAACGAGATAAGTGGCCATTCGGTGTTTTACTTCCATCGATTTGACTGGTTGGTAAGTTCTAACTTGGTTAATGTATGTGGTACATAACTACTCATTTCACCCAATCAGTAGTATATAGCACTATGCATTTCTGCTGGGTTTTTTTGTTGATCGCCATGAATGGTAGCAGGCAGATGTCATTTTGTTTCTGCAAAGGAAACTGTGATGGTGAACTTCCAGCCCCTTCAATTGTGCATAATTTGCGAATTACCGATCAGAGTACGTGAAATTACAGTTGGATTTTGTGTTCAGTACGTAATACATAGGATGGCTGGAGGCAATCGGCCACAGGAAGCCTTCGACCTAGATTTCATGTTAGTTGGCACTCATCAGCAAGGTGTATCTGCAACCTCGAAGGAACAACTAATGTCCCATCTGAGATTTGAACCCGCGTCACCCAGTGAGTACTGCAGTCAGAGACGTTACCACTGAGGAGCTATTCGGGCTGACTCGCGACCGACCTCCTGTAGGACTGTATTGGATGTTTTTGATTGGACACTAGTCAGGAACTAGCGTAATGTGTCTAGTCCTTTCTTTGGTGCAGACGGAATTCTATCAATCAAGCTTGAAATGTGGCCAGCTCAGTGGTAACGTCTCTGACTGCAGCACTTACTGGATGACGCGGCTTCGGATCTCAGAAGGGACATGAGTTGTTCCTTCATGGTCGCAGATATTACGCCTTGCTGACTAACTGGTGAGTGCCGAATAGCACGAAACCTAGGTCATGTAGGGCTTCCTGTGGCCGATTTCCTCCAACCATCTAATACCAGCAATTCGCAGTGCATCTGGATGGTGAGCCACCTAGTGGTATGGTGGCCACATTGCAAACTTGACAGACTGATAGGGAATTCAGTCTGCACCAAATACCAAGGACTAGACACATAACACTGGTTACTGACTAGTGTCCAATCAAAAATACTTAATACATGTTAGTAATTGTACTTTACTTCATATTTCCAGACAATAGATGCTTTCATAAACCCTTTTATTCAATTAGTCATGATGATACGATTAATATTCTCAGGTTCTGTCTCTGTCCCTCTCCTCTGTGTCTTTTTCCATTATTATGAATCATACATACTCTAAATAAAGTGAAGTAAAATTAAAAATTTGAGAAATCGAGACAATGAACTCAATAAAAACAATGTGAACAACATTTATAAGTCTAACTGTCTATCACGCCCAAATAATTTCCACATAGTCTAGGGTTATTGAAAATTTCAAGGACACTACTTCAAAATAGAACAAACAAACTAACTAACTAACTCATTTTTATGTCTAATTTCATTTCCAGAAAATTAGTTAATTATTCACTTAAATGTGTATTTTTAGTTTTTAGAAATAAAAAATAATATTTCCTCTTAAATGTGAGACAAATAAAAAAAACACCCCAAAAACTGTTATTTCTGAATTCATTTCAACCCTGTCAGTCTTAATTTCAAGGTAAAAATGGCATCCTATAACCTTGACGCCTGTGATTGGTTCATTTCAAGGTCATCTGTTCAGTATACTAATTGGATCAATAGATTTGAAGTTTTACAATGATGTGTTAAATAAATCCTACACGTAAATTCATGGGTTTCAATGACGAATAATTCTTGCTGATGTCAGTGGCGATAAATGTTGTCATTTGATAGTCATATATCTAGGCAGCAGGCTTCTGAATTAAACATACATGTAAGATAGCATCTTCATTGTTCCATGGTAGCATAGGTGGTCTTTTGTTGCATTAGAAATGCTGTATTTTTACTAATATTCTCGTGGAGTTCATTCAAATTCATGTATCTTGAGGGGGTTGGGCTTTACTATCACACTAAGCTTTGTATAAAATTGTTATTACTGAATTCATTTTTAATGACGTAATAATGTCAGTTAGAGAACCATTGAAAACCATTCAGGAACTACTGGACAGTCAGCTGTTTCGTGTCAGTGTGGGACTCTTATTCAGCAGTACACACCCACCCACCACAAGGGATTCGAACCCAGGACCTTCTAGTTACAATGCAAGTTCGTAAACCATCTGATGCTCGCTGATGACTGCAGATCTAGTGGGAATTCGTCAACATCAGTGGGTCCACTACGTCAGACTTGAAAGCAATCCTTGACAATGACATTGCCTGGTCATTGTGCTAAAATAGTGAGTTAGTAGAATTTGAAATTCACGCGCTAATGGATCTGACTACAGTGCCTGAATGGTCAGCTAGTTTGCCTTGTAACCAAACGGTCCTAGGTTCGAACCCGTAGGTCAAACTAGGAACAAATCAATTCCAAACACACTAACTCTTGAATATGCAATGATGGTCAAGTGAAACGATATAGGGGAAATATTTATTAAGGGTGAGGGTGTTGAGAGTGTAAATTGTGTTTTATTTAAGTTTATAGTTCTGTTGGTTAGCTCCAAAATGTCACTGTGCTACTTAATTCTAATGTCAGATACACTTTTCCTCTGGAAAATTGTTTTTTATCCAACCACTTAATTATGTAGAAGTGAGTGTTTGTCATATGTATTTATCCGGCGTTGATGGAATATTTTAAATAGTAATATGTAAATGGTTAATTTTAGTAAATCAAAGATGATGTTTAGAAATGAATATTCTCTACTATAAACTGACTGGATACAAACTCTTAAATCAGAGTAGATTTTGAAGTTAGCTAGTTCCTTTAGAGATATCTCAGTATTCATTAATTTTTGAAGTAGAATCTATCCTGTAATAGAAGTATCTATCCAGTATAGTGTGAACTTCTCAAGACATGCTTTGGTTTAAATTTTTTTACAAGTTTTAATTTGCGAGAGATTTAATGGAGTTTATGTGAGGTCACGAGCTGATAACAGTGAGAGAAAGGCTGACAGTCCCGTTTAAGACTTTAATGTAGTTGTATTCTCTGAACTGGATGGTTTTTTATTTGCGAGGCTTTCATTGACCTACTAGGCTACATCTTCAGCGCATATTACAATGCGTTGAAGTGAGCTTTTAGATTTCTCCGCGAGTTTATTAGTCATTTCTCCTGGTGATAATCTTGTACATCGTGATTGGTTGTTTTTGTGTGTTTTCACACCCTCTAGGCAGCTACTTGTATTGTTATCGTTGTTCATTGTTTCTTTGACCTGAAGTTTGACCCTTTGTGTGTGAGAGATTTCCTTCTTATCGACTGGTGAATGTTGTCTACGTCAATGTGTCTATTAATTGATGATTCACTGGAATACCAGGCTTCTAAAAGTGCTCTGGTACTCTTGGTGTTTCCTCTGTCTAATATTTGAACGTTGTCCCAGTCGAATTCGACTGCTCAGGTCAAGGAAACAATCAGTATCAATACAAGTGTGAAAACACACAAAAATAACCAGTCACGTTCAAGTTCACCACACCAGGAGAAATGATTGATAAACTCGTGAAGAAATCCAAAAGCTCACTTCAGCGAATTGAATTATGTGCTGAAGATGTTGCCTAGTAGGAGGCAATGAAAGCTTCGCAAATAAACCATCCACATCAGAGAATACAACCACATCGAAATCATCCACTTGAGCTACAAATCTTCTCCATCATATCATGTGAGACCCTTCAGCAGTGTGCATACACAACTCCAACAGGGATCAGGCACAGGAACTTCAGGTTTCGAGGTGAGCCCACTTACTGGAGTTGACTGACAAATGAATTCCAAATTCTGTTAAAATGGGGAGGGAGTATAAACATCACAGCCAGAGATGAGCAATAATGATTTCCACTGACCTCAAACTTCTCGTCAGAACTATAAGATACCCATCGTATGGGGACTGGTTAATGAACAGGAAATTGATATTTCCATTCTGGATGGGTTACACCATGTTAAACATGGAGCAAGTGCACACTGGTAATAATGATTGACGGTAGCGGCTACAGTAGCTGCAATACACACGTCATTGGACGGTTAAAATGATCGCCTGTATAACCTAGACATCCTATATTTCATCCCTTGTGGGAGAGGGGGCACAGGTTCGCACGGCTGAGGAACTTCAAACTAGCATTCAGCATCAATCCAACGTTCCCTGATATCCGACAGTTGATTAACTGACATCGCAACATGACGGAAACTACTTTGAAATTAATTTGAAACACTCTGCAAATAAAAATTCTTCTGTGATGCAATTCAGTTAGTCAGATGACCGCCGTATTATTATCACACTAGATAGCATTGTTAGTTTTGAAAATTCCAATCAGAATCATTCAGAAACATTCCTGTCATAGCTAATGTGTTGCACTTATTAAATCTGTAATGAAGTTTTAACAAATATAACATTGCATCAAAATCATTCCTGTCAGTTAGGAGAGGATAAAATAAAATCCTGAAATTCCATTAAACCATCTATCGGTTGAAAAAACTGTAGAAGAACCTAGTTTAGAACTAACTTCAGGATTAGTAAACTGCCTATATTGTTACACGTGGCATAAGAGGTCGCCCTCATTGCCAAGTGGCCTAGTGTTGTTTAAACGATTAGCGCTGGCCTCGAATCTCAGTGGGAAGATCATCATCACCCACTTTGGGTCTGGCTTCATCCAGATGACGAGTCTCAAAAGAGGACGAAACGCTCATCAGAACTGGATTTCACTACTAGTCATCATAAGCCAAGTAACATCTTATCAACCTTCAGACATCATGAGAACATCCATACTAAGAGGTGACATACAAAACAGAGATTGCAAGCATTTCTCTTCAAGATAGAAGTCACTTAACGAAAAATATAAAAATAACTACTCAATTAAGATGTGTATTTTTAAGAATTCATCACGCTTGAAGCATAAGTAATTTTTCGCAATACGTAATACTGATGAGTGTTCATATGTGCGAAACTTGCATCCATAAATTCCCACTATTCACCTCAACTTATTTATCTGTCTTTGTGAATATTTGTTCTTCTTCTAATTTATACTGATCCTACAATCTGAGTGATTATCATTCATAGTGATTTCAAATGAAATATCCATTAGTACGAAAGTAATAACCACTCTGCGTGAATTCATATTTTGGATATTAGATTATGCTTAAATTTCACACGGATCTAAACAGGTGAAATATGTTGAATGTATCAATACCACAAGTGAACGATATTCAAAATACGCATATGCATAATTTGACTAGTTATTGGGTAGTTCAATGGGAGAATGCTCTCCAAACGTGCATATGGTTTGTCTGTGTAACTGGCACATTCATCGTGTTTTCACTCTCCGTTGTCTGCAACATAATGCATATCCCAAAATCCGTAGCTGTCGAGTCACCTGACAACTCCAGTAGGTCGAATAAAGCAGCTCAATCTTCAGAAAGAAGACAAAGCAATAAGTCCGACACGGTGCTTCTATTAAACTCTAATCCTAAACACCATAATTTTGAAAATACGTCTAATCATAAAATTCTTGATATTAACAGTGTGAACAGACATGAAGGCGTGATGTTAGCTGATGCATAGGAAATCCTTATTAATAAATAAAAATGGATATGTATCACTAATTATTAATACTTGGTCAAAATTCTCGACTGTCCATATCTTCTTATGGAAACGTTAAGAAATGTTTTACAACTGTTCACCCACACACACATACACACTCTGTTTAAAGTGTTTAACAAAGGTAGACCAATATTTGTAAGTCCGAGGTCAAATTTTGATCACAGCTCATAAAATTTTGTTTACTATACTTGTTGATACTTTTTGAATGACTCATGATTGGACAAATTTTTAAAAACAAATGATGTTCCTTGTGTATATAAACCTCTGTTATGTTAATTTCGATTAATTTCCCTGAATGGTTCGGACCAGATTGCCCAACGGAACGTTGGAATTACTCATTTCAATCTCGCTGAGACTTTACCAATATAACTTTTTACAAAAGTCTCACAGTGTTTCTTATACAGTAAGTAATATTTACTGATGATCACGTGTCGAACACAAATTATTACTGCTCACAATCATATCAAGGCACTACTCACTCACACAACTTTCTAACTTCGTTGATATAATTTCATCATTATTTTTCACCGCTTGACTTGATTGGTAGTAGTATTTTGCATATTTCCAGTATGACTGATGAGTCATTGCATCTTATTGCATGTGTTGGGTGTAGACTCGATGAACCAAGCAGGATTCAGTAATCAACCTCTGTCTATCTCTCTCCACCTACCTATATTACGTTTTAGAATTTTAACCCTCTCCCATCATCCTATTGTGTGGTTGTGTGCTAATGCATGCAGTGCGATTGCTCAGCTTTTTTTGTAAATTACTTACCTTCTTGGGGTCAGTCATTCTAACATTAGCTAAATTCTGATCATGTTCTGACAGGCAATCTGACTACCTCCGATCTACTAGTTTGACTTACTTATGTAGTTGACCTAACTCACAGTCATTGCAAAGTATTTTTTAAATTATGTTATTTTGTATAATTGGGTCAACCTTCAGGGTCCTTTAACTTACAGAACTTGTCCCTGAGTGAGTTTGTAGGTTTAAATGCCACGACCGTGATTCCTTCTTTATTGAGAATCATACGTAGGGTCTCAGATGTCCCCTCCATATATGGTATAACAGTAGATGCCTTATATTCTTTCTTATTTATGTTATCATTACTAGTTTCACAGTTATTTTTATTTTGCTTTTGGCCTTTTCTGATCATCCAAATGAATTTTATAGGATAGTTAGTTATTTAACATCAACGCTTCTTCTATCTGTTTTATTTCATCATTTAGGTTAGATTAGTTAGGTTACAGCAGAAGCATTGAAAGTGGACCCAGAGACAACAGCAGACTTGATGACGCCACTACTGGAGAAGGTGTGGAAAGAAGGCAAAGTACCCGAGGACTGGAAGTAAGGATACCTATTCAAACTACCAAAGAAAGGAGACTTAAGTCAATGCAAGAACTGGTGCGGAATTATGCTCCTGTCCATCCCAAGCAAAATACTAAGCCGCATCATCCTGGAAAGGATCAAACAAGCCCTGGATGAAAAACTTCGACCAGAACAAGCTGGATTCAGGAGGAACAAGTCATGTATTGATCAAATCGCCACACTACGGATCATCATTGAACAAAGTCTGGAATGGCAGTCACCTCTCTATCTCAACTTCATCGACTTTGAAAAGGCCTTCGACAGCGTCGATCGAGAGGTGATTTGGAAACTACTTCGCTACTACGGGGTGCCACCGTCAATTATACATCTCATCCAACAGTTGTATGACAACGCTGCATGCCAAGTAATCCACAACGGGAAGCTCACGGAATCCTTCGAAGTGAAGACAGGAGTAAGACAAGCTGGCTACCTACTATCGCCAATGATTTTCCTGATTGCAGTAGATTGGATAATGCGACAAACAGCGGGCAATGAGGAAACAGGCATAAAATGGACTCACACAAAAACTTGGAGGATCTCGACTTCGCCGATGGTATATGTCTGGTTTCCCACAAACTGGAAGATATGCAAGTGAAAAGCAACAAATTGGCAGAAGAAGCAGCAAAGATAGGACTTCAAGTGAACATAGACAAAACAGAGGTAATGAAGCTTCCTGGCCAACACCAACAACAACAACAACCGACAACAATCAGCATAAATGGGAGGAACCTGAAGGAAACAACTTCTTTCACCTACCTGGGAAGCATCGTCTCAACTACAGGCGGAACTGACGAGGATATCAAAGCCAGCATCGGAAAAGCAAGAAAAGTTTTCATTTCTCTCAAGTCTGTGTGGAGGTCAACAGCATTCAGCGTCAAAAATAAGATCGGGATTTTCAACTTCAATGTGAAGTCAGTACTACTATACGGATCAGAGACTTGGCGTGTCACAAAAAGCACCTCAAACAAGCTACAGACCTTCATTAACAGATGTCTTCGCTCAATACTTAAGATCAGATGACCGGAAAGGATCAGCAACAAAGATCTCTGGGAGCGAACCAACCAGGAACCGATTGTGAAACAAATTGGCAGGAAGAAATGGAGATGGATTGGCCACTCTCTGAGGAAACCATCAAGTGACATCACTAGACAAGCCATTGCTCGAGTGAAACCCGAAAGGGAAGCGACGAGTTGGTCGTCCAAGGGTGACCTGGAGGAGGTCATGTGAAGAGGAATTGAAAGCGTGTGGGCAGACCTGGAGCCAGGTGAAAACTCTAGCAGAGAACCGAACGCAATGGAGACGCATGGCTGAGGCCCTATGTTCCTCTAGGAACTAAAGGAAATAATAATAATAATAGTTAGGTTACATTACTGAATGCTTGTTCATGCAGTCTACACCCAACGCGTGCCGCAGGAATGACTCATCGCTCATACCGGAAATATAGAGAATACTTCCACCAGTCAAGTCAAGCGATGAGAAATGAGGATGGAATTATATAAACGAAGTTAAAAAGTTGTGTGAGTAATGCCTTGATATGATTATGAGCAGTAATAAATTGTCCTTGTCATCAGTAAATATTACTGTGCAACACTGTGAGACTTTATCAAAATAAATTTACCCATAATAGAATTATACTCTACTACCACAGTGCACGAGTTCTAAATACCAGATGGCCATCTGACTCATTTAAGGCCGAGCTCATCAGCGGTGTACCCGGTTTGACACAACTCAGAGAGACGAATCATTTCAAACCCTGTGACTCCTAGTAGTAACATGTGAGATGAAATTCTCGGTGTGTAATTTACGCAGGACGAGGAAGTGAAATCTCACTGTCTGGAGTTTAGATAACTTCTACCTGACCAGCTAGTAAGTTTTGCACTTGTTGATGCATAAATAGTATCCAACTACTCATTTCAATTGATTAGTAGTACATAGTTTGATGGGATTATGCTTCTTCTTCTTTTGATTACCATTTATGGTACCAAGTAGATCATATACTATGACGTCAACAATATCGATTTCCAGAAAAAACTGCGATGGTGAAATTTTACCACCATGAACTCAACCAGTTGACTGGCGAAACCCTTCTGAAGAGCATTGGAACATTCCTCTGGAACCATTACACATAATATTAAGCTGTGTCATGTAAACGAGTGAAAATATTTTAGACATATATCAGAGGTGTGAGTCACACCTAACATGTAAGACTTAAAGGTAATACTTATTTAGAGTGGGAATCGAACGCGCAATCCACAGGCTGCAAAAACAGTGCTTAAGACATTGAATCATACCACCTTGATAGTGTGGACCAGGGTTTGATGCTTGTTGACATTCATCAACCAGCAAGGAGTATCTGCAGTTTTGAAGAGACTCATGTCTTCCATCTAAACTGCACCGCGCCGAAAGATTCGAACTGAAATCACCCAGTGCTGAAGTCCAAGAAATTACCACTAAGCTATTCGTGCCCACGGCCAACATCTTGCAGCACTGTAGGGAATAATATTAATACTATCATTATTATTTCCTTTAATTCCTAGAGGCAAATAGGGCTTCAACCGCACGTCTCCATTGCGTTCGGTTCTCTGACAATGTTTTCACATGGCTCCACGTCTGCCCACATGCTTCTATCTCTTCTTCACATCACCTACTCCCCCATGTCACCATCGAATTGACGACCGAATCGCCGATTCCCATTCACCTCGGTGCCACTCGAGTGATGGCCTGGCTTGTGATGTCACTTGATGATCGTTTGTTTTCTCAGAGTATGGCCAGCCATGGAGGAGGATTTGGATTTCGCCGATGATATATGTCTGATTTCCCACAAACTGGAAGATATGCAAGTGAAAAGCAACAAATTGGCAGAAGAAGCAGCAAAGATAGGACTTCAAGTGAACATAGACAAAACAGAGGTAATGAAGCTTCCTGGCCAACATCAACAGCAACAACAGACAACAATCAGCATAAATGGGAGGAACCTGAAGGAAACAACTTCTTTCACCTACCTGGGAAGCATCTTCTCAACTACAGGAGGAACTGACGAGGATATCAAAGCCAGAATCGGAAAAGCAAGACAAGTTTTCATTTCTCTCAAGTCTATGTGGAGGTCAACAGCATTCAGCGTCAAAAATAAGATCCGTATTTTCAACTCCAATGTAAAGTCAGTACTACTATACGGATCAGAGACTTGGCGTGTCACAAAGAGCAGCTCAAACAAGCTACAGACCTTCATTAACAAATGCCTTCGCTCAATACTCAAGATCAAATGGCCGGAGAGGATCAGCAACAAAGATCTCTGGGAGCGAACCAACCAGGAACCGATCGTGAAACAAATAGGCAGGAAGAAATGGAGATGGATTGGACACACTCTGAGGAAACCAGCAAGTGATATCACTAGACAAGCCATTGCTCGAGTGGAACCCGAAAGGGAAGCGGCGAGTTGGTCGTCAGTGCGAGGGTGGGTGACTTGGAGGAGGTCATGTGAAGAGGAGATGAAAACGTGTGGGCAAACTTGGAGCTAGGTGAAGACTCTAGCAGAGAACCGAAGGCAATGGAGACGCATGGCTGAAGCCCTATGTTCCTCTAGGAATTAAAGGAAATAATAATATAATAATAATAATGGCCAGCCAATCCAACTCCATTTCTACCTGCATATTTCTTGCACAATCGGTTCCTGCTGAGTTGGTTCATCCATTGTCAGAGATCCCTCACTATTTCTGATATTTTCTGGCCATTTGATCTCGCGCGAAGTATCGAGTGAAGACAGATGTTGATGAAGGTCTGTAGTTTGTTCGAAGTGATCTTCGTGACGCGGAGCGGCGCCAAGTCTCTGATCCGTATAGTAAGTAGCACTGACGGACTTCACATTGGAGTTGAATATCCACATCTTATTTTCATTTTCATGCTGAGTGCTGTTCATCTCCTCCACACACTTGAGAGAAATGAAAGCTTGACTTGATTTCTCGATCCTCGCTGCTTTGATGATGTCCTCATCAGTTCCGTCAGCCTGTAGTTGAAACGATGCTTCGCAGTTAGGTAGATAGGTAGATGGGTAGGTGAAGAAGGTTGCTTCTTCCAGATTTCTCCCATTTATGCTGGCTAATTGTAGCCTGTTGCTGCTGTTGGTGTTGCTGTTGGTCAGGAATATTCATCACCTCTATCTTCTCTGTGTTCACCTGAAGGCCTATCTTCTCTGGATGCTTCTTTTGTCAACTTGTTGCTTTTCACTTGCATATCTTCCAGTTCGTTGGAAATCAGACATTTATTATTGGTGAAGTTCAGATCCTCCATGGTTTTTGTGTGGGTCCATTTTATGCCTGTTTCCTCGTTGCCCGCCACTTTCTGTCTGTCGCATCATCCAGAGGATACTATAACTGGTCATATTTCAAAGCTGAATGATCGGATTCAGTCTGTATCAACCCAAAGATTAGACGCATGACATAGGTCACTGCTTAGTTACGGAGTTCGAGTCCTAACTGACCCCCCCACCCTCTTAATCTTCTCCTTATTTACTTACCGATGATAACCTATTGAAAAGAGGAAAAGGTTGTGGGCATGTAAGGCTAGCGAACCCCAACCCCCATTACAATAATGTTACTACCTCTAATGAAACTTCCAAGCAAACTTAAAGCCTCCAATATTCCACTCAGAATGGAAAATGAATTTTTAAATTATTAAGAAATGTCTTACTTGTATTTTAGTTACTGTTAAGTTTAATAAAGTCGACCAAAAGAGGAAAATAATTTAATCTGTCGGTAGTTTAAACACGCGCGATAAATAAACATTGGACAATGAATATTATTTGTTTGTTTGTTTGTTTAAATATGGTCAAGTCATATATCATTTGTTTTACTCTGGCTAGTTCTATTACGTATTTTATCGCCAAATAACTTAAATATTTACTTATACACACTAAATATTTTCATTTTAGAATGTAAATATTTTGATAAAACACTTTTTCGGCATAAGTTGACTGTTGTGACAGGAAATCGTTCTCCAATCACACACATACACAGATAGTTATAATAATAAATATCCAAACTATGTTAGGTGTGAAGTAAAATTTTTTATGTTTATTTAACTGAATATATTCTGTATTAACTTAAGAATATGAAAAATTTGTTAAATGGTTTGAGATAGCCGACAGGAAGCCCTGTAGATAAAATTCGCGCTTATTGGTTGTTGTCAATGGGATGCATTTGTAATGTCGAAAGTTAATGGCATCCCCGTACAGAGTTAATCCTGTGTTACCCAATAATGCAGTCGAATAGCTTAAAACTGCGTCTAAATAACTAATTTGTGGCCTCGATTTCTAAAAGTTTGCAGATATGCCGTGTTGAAGAGTGTGAATAGGTGCGAAACATGAGTTCAGATCTTCTTGTTGTTTGTCTTCAACTTTTTAACATCATTTCAAAGTGAATTGTTATGGCAATTCATCGAGTTTGATCCCCGCCTCTATTGCACTGTTAACTGAAAGAATTCATGCAGTATTCACATCATCAAAGACACAACACATACTAGTTACTTTGAAATGACCAGTCAGCGTAGGTATGAAATTTTGATAAATATGTGTAATAAACCTTGTGGAGACTCATTTCATTGTCATCATTACTTGGCACGTTTATCACAATTGAGCTACTGGTTCGGACTCACTACTACCTAGTTTCATAGTGAACCGCTACTGGAAGTCTGTTGCGCACTATTTTGGAAAACTTCGACGGTATGTACCCTTAGCCCCCTAGTTACGGGGTATAACTGAGGAAGTGATCTAAGTTGAAATTAATTAAATCCTTGTACACCAAAACTCTTGAAAATGAATGTGATGCTCGCTAGTGACTTTCTACAGGATGGAGTTTTCTGGAGTTCTACTGAGAAGTCGTGACCAGTGAAGTGCATCTAGTCGGGAGTGAGGATAGATTTCCTGCCAATGACATCGGTTGATGGTCGCGCTAAATGCATCACGAATTGGTAGAAGTTAGAATCCATGGGCTAGCGATTGAATCGGATGCCAATGACCGAATGGTATACGAGCTTGCCTTGTAACCAGAAGGTTCTGTGTTCGAACCCCGGTGGTAGCTGTGTACTGCCGATGAATTCCAAGCTAGAATGAAACAGCTGTCTGACAGTACTCCCTGCTTGATTTTCAATGGTTCTCTAACTGATATCGATCCGTGGTCTAACTCGGAAACTTGAGAGGAAAGTATTTCTGAGCAGTAACTGACTATTTATCCCTGACCTATCCGGTGTTTAAATCGATGAGTTTGTGAAGCTAACATCAACTGAGATATTTAGAATGCGTGTTACGCATGCCCAATTATTGCAAACCTCGTTGACTAATGTTGCCTAACATCGGATGACACACTGGGAAGAAATTTGAGGAAGCAGTCAAACCAAAACCTTGAGCTGCTCCATAAAGTTATTAACTGTTGGTGTGTGCCAGCCACGTAGGGAGATACAGACTGCTTGACTAGGGTTCTATAATCTGAGAATTAATGTGCTGAGAGTGTTCGTTGTCTACCTTAAAATCGTTTTCACTCACACATTTCTGCTTGTCACAGTTTTCTTTTTGCGTTTGTTCTGTTCTTCAGTGCCTTTTTTTGGTGTTGATATGAAGTGTGTCAAGTTGAAAACTACTGCACTTTTACGTTGAGCAAAAAACCCAACTCACTTAGTCAGTTAGCCTAAGCTGAAATATTCCAGTAGTATAAAACTAACACAGAGAAGAATCGACTTCAAGAGTGCCTATTTATGCCATTATTACTTTTTGAGGTAGTTGTGTCCTATGAGCTAACCGGATGGTTTATTTGCAAGGCTTTCATTGCCCTGCTAGGCGACATCTTCAGCGCATACTTCAGTTCTTTGAAGTGAGCTTTCTGATTTTTCCACGAGTTTCCACGAGTCATCTCTCCTGGTGATAGTCTTGAACATCAAGACTGACTGTTTTCGCGTTTTCACACCCTCTTGGCTACTTGCATTGGTATTGATTGTTTCCTTGACTTGGACTTTGACCCTTTGTGTATGAGACCTTCTTCTTATGGATTGGTAAATTCTGTCTATGTGAATTTATCTATTGATTGACGATTAACTGGAATACCAGGCAGGCTTCTAAAAATTCTCTAGCATTCTTGGTATTTCCTCTGTCTAATATATGAACATTGTCCCAGTAGAATATATGTCCGTGGTTGTCTGTATGCAGCGATATGAGGGAGTGGATGTCATGTCTTTTGATGGCTGGTTTGTGATCATGGATACAAAAACGAAGGGGATGTCGTCCACTTTAGCCAATGTAGTGTTCTTCCCAGTTGTTACAACTTATTTTGTAGAGGATGTTGGTTTTATCTGCTTTCGCTATTGAGTCTTTTGATTGACACAGAGCTGAGTGGAATGATTTCATTGGTTTGTGTGTGACATCACTTCCTAAAAGTTTGAAGAGTCTTGCAGTGATTTCTGAGATGTCTTTTATATATGGTAGGGCGATTTTTCTTGTGCTTTCCTTGCGGGCCAGCTCAGAGAAGACAACTACATGAAAATCATCCACCTGAGCTACAAATCTTCTCCATCATAGCCATTATTACTAATAAATACATATCCTGGACTTTAATAATGGTTACCTAACAATCAAGTGTCAATAGGGTATGTGTGTACACGCCATTATACAAAATGAAGAACGCTTTGCCCCAAATCAGTGAAACAGCTATTTAATGTGTTATTATTCATACTGTCATTACTATTATTCATTCTTTGAGTTCCAAGCGGAACATAAAGTTTCATCTGCACATCTCTATTCCACTCGATTATTCGCCATAACTTTCAGCTGTCTGGCTCCATAAATGCCCGCAAACTTTCATCTCCTTTACACGTGATCTCCTCTATGTTACTCTCAATGATATTGCCTAATATCTCCAACTTTTTCCCGATAACTGCTACTACTAAGTTGTCGTATTAAGCTTCGAATTTCAGTTTCTGAGGACTGAACATAAGTTTTGTGAAAGCTTTTAGGTTGATCCTGAAGATTCCCTGAACTAAATAATGATTTGAACTTATTACATTTGCTAATCTTCCAGTTTCTTGACCCTGAGATGATGCCTATCAAATTTTTCAGTGTGTGTGTATCTAACGAAACTCACATCACCTTTGATATTTAGATCGTTGAAATCTAGGCAGTAGATACTATTGATTGACCTAATCACTTCCCAGCCACTCAAATTAGTCAGTCAATAGTGTATTCATTTTCACTCAACCGAAATATATACACTCCTTTCCGTCTCAAGTGAGACATATGGTTTCATGCTCTGAGTTTTGAAGTTTCATTCGCAGCAGTAGTGTTAGCTTTCTTACACGGGTGAAGGTGAGATTTCTAGCCTTACACGCCCATACTCTTCTCTCTTTAACAGACTTACGTACTGCTAGTTAAGCGACGCTTTGGAGTGCACATCAGTGGCCGGATACCGGTGGACAATTTTCCGTCGATCCACTGATGTTCAGTCTCACTGCTACTACTACTACTATTACCCTAATTAAGTAAGATTGTAACGACCCAAACTGATGTGTTATGGTTTAAACGCAGGAAACCGATCTCCACATTCCCATGACCAAAACTTCCTTGAATTTGCTTACTCACAGTCATAAAATTCCCCAACAACAGGAAAAAGACAGTTATTTTGCAATAAAATCTAAGGTACCATTTAACTATAATACCATATCAAAAACTCGAAATTACCTCAACGGTGTCGTTAGGCATCTACACAGCCCAGCTAATTTTCCAAGTACAAATCAAGTAAAGGAGAACAAAATTAGTTAACTAAAAGTCCATCGTGAGAAGTACCTTAGAATCATCTCAATGTTGCTCAGTGAAATAGAGACGCAGCTTACTGGACATAAAAGTAAACAGAGTAGCAGACGTTGTCTCAGACCATTATCTCGTACAAGGAACACTCCAAATCAAATTAAAGACTTTCAGAGAAATAGGAGCTGCAGATAGACCACAAGCCAAGTTCAATACCAAAAAGCTGAAGGATTAGACCACAAAGGACATCTTCACTGAAATCATAAGAAAAAAAGGCCGAGAAACAAACCAACACCGGCGAAGAGACCAGAGTTGAAGAACACTGGAACAACCTGAAAGTGATGTGAAGTAAAACCTGCATAGGAGTTCTAGGCAGAAAGAAGAGATAGGACAAACGGTGGCTCACTGCGGACACATGGAGACCAATAAAAGAGAGAAGAATGGTGGAACATCGACGAGCAACAAAACAAAACAAACAAAAGCTACAATACACTGAATAAAGGAGTAAAGAAGAGTACCAAGGAAAAAAGATAATAATGCGAAGCTATGGCAAGTGAATAAAAACAAGATGCAGGTCAAAGGAGACCTCACAACACTCTACTAAACAACTAGGTTCCTATCGGGGAAAGTTCAACACAAATTAAGCTAGTGAAGGATGACAGTGGAAAGCCAGTCACCAAAGAGGTGGAACAATGAAAACACTGGGCTTAACACTTCAAAAGACTTCTTAATTGACCACCACCTAAAACGTGCAAAATAATACCAGCAGCGAAAGCAGAACTACCAGTGGATACAAACTCTCCGATGAGAAAAGAAATCCTGAAGGCAACCAAGATGCTAAAAACTGGAAAAGCAGCAGGACCAGATGGAATCCCAGCAGAGGCATTGAAAATGGACACAGAGACAATAGCGGATGTGATGACACCGCTAATGGAGGTGTGGAAAAGGGCAAGGTACCTGCGGGTTGAAGGAAAGGCTACTTATTCAAATTGTCAAAGAAACGGGACTTAAGTCAATGCATGAACCATCGCGGCATTATGCTTCTGTCCACCCCAAGCAAAATACTAAGCCACATCATCCTGGAGCGAATCAAAAACTCCAACCTGGATAAAAAACTTCGACTGGAACAGACTAGGTGCAGGAGGAACAAGTCATGCATCAATCAAATCGCAACACTACGGACCATCATTGAAATGGCAGTCAGCTCTCTACCTCACTCAACTTCATTGACCTATAAAAGGCCTTTGACAGCATCAATAGAAAGGTGATTTGTAAACTACTCCCCTATCACGGGATGTTGCCAGCAATAACACACCACATCTAATAGCTGTACGGTAATGCTGCATACCAAATAATCCACAACGGGAAACTCACGGAATCCTTCGAAGTGAAAACGGGAATAAGACAAACTGGCTGCCTACTATCTCAAATGATTTTGCTGATTGTGGTGGACTGGATAATGCGACAGACAGAAAGTGGCGGGCAACGAGGAGACAGGAATGAAATGGACCCACACAAAAATGTTGGAGGATCTGAACTTCGCCAATGATAAATGTCTGATTTCACACAAACTGGAAGATATGCAAGTGAAAAGCAACAAGTTGACAGACGTACCCAGAGAAGACAGGACTCCAGGTGAACATAGAGAAGACAGAGTTGATGAAGATTCCTGGCCAACACCAACACCAACAGCAGCAACAGACAACAATCAGCCAGCACAAATGGGAGAAATCTGAAAGGAGCAACATCCTTCACCTACCCATCTACCTACCTACCTACCTACCTACCTACCTGGGAAGCATCGTTTCAACTACAGGCTGACGGAACTGATGAGGACGTTATCAAAGCAGTGAGGATCGGGAAAGCAAGTCAAGCTTTCATTACTCTACAGTCTGTGGAGGAGATGAACAGTACTCAGCATGAAAATGAAAATAAGATGTGGATTTTCAACTCCAATGTGAAGTCCGTCAGTGCTACTTACTATACGGATCAGAAACTTGACGCCGCGCCGTGACGAAGGTCACTTCGAACAAACTGCAGAATTCCATTAACATCTGTTTTCACTCGATACTTCGCGCGGGATCAGATGGCCAGAAGAGATCAGCAATAGTGAGGGATCTCTGACAATGAACGAACCAACTCAGCAGGAACCGATTGTGCAAGAATTATGGAGGTAGAAATAGAGGTGGATTGGCTGGCCATACTCTGAGGAAACAAACCATCAACTGAGTGACATCACACGACAGGCCATTGCTGGAGTGGAACCCGAATGGGAAGCGCTGGGTTATTAGGTCTTTATTGTGATAGTGGGGTGACTTGGGGGAGTAGGTGATGTGAAGAGATGAGAGCATGTGGGCAGACGTGGAGCCATGTGAAAATGTTGGAGGAGAACCGAACGCAATAGAGGGCATAGGAATAATTCCGTAACGAAAATTGTATAATGTCTCTTATGCTATAAGTTCATTTTTATATAGAAAAGTCCCCATTTAGACATTTAGAAAACAGAAAGATTGAGCGAAGAAATATTTATTTTTCAATTAGATCCTCATCTCTGGCTCTACTCTAATATATATAGCATTTTTATTACAATACACAACAGTTTACCAATCAAGTGGCGATATATTTGTTAACAATAATTAGTCAGTGTCAAAATGTCAGTGGGTTCATTTTTACCTGCCATAGTTTAAACTATTATTGCCGTCTAGTTATTGCTACCCAAGTGAACATATTGGCGTTCACATACATATACACACACATGGGTACATCTACAAGCATACCTAGACATTCTTCCACGTGTAAGTAATCGCCGTCATTTATCAGTTTTTTACCGAAAGAGAAATTCAGGAGAAGAATAAGAATTACATAGTATGTAAGCAAGAACACCAAACAACCATCGACCCAGCACACATACACACAGCCTGTACGACGATAATTGAAATATTTATTTTTACACACATTATTGGTTTATCGATTTTCCTTCGTTGTTCGATGATTCTCTCCTTGCATGTCACTAGAGTAACACAAAAACATCAAGAGAAATCCAACAGGAATTATTTTCAGTTACAGAAGTTAGTTCGTTAGTTATTTAGCCAGCTAGTTAGTTAGTTAGTTAGTTAGTTGGTTAGTTAGTTGGTTAGTTAGTTAGTTAGTTAGTTAGTTAGTTAGTTAGTTAGTTAGTTAGTTAGTTAGTTAGTTAGTTAGTTAGTTAGTTAGTTAGTTAGTTAGTTAGTTAGTTAGTTAGTTAGTTAGTTAGTTAGTTAGTTAGTTAGTTAGTTAGTTAGTTAGTTAGTTAGTTAGTTAGTTAGTTAGTTAGTTAGTTAGTTAGTTAGTTAGTTAGTTAGTTAGTTAGTTAGTTAGTTAGTTAGTTAGTTAGTTAGTTAGTTAGTTAGTTAGTTAGTTAGTTAGTTAGTTAGTTAGTTAGTTAGTTAGTTAGTTAGTTAGTTAGTTAGTTAGTTAGTTAGTTAGTTAGTTAGTTAGTTAGTTAGTTAGTTAGTTAGTTAGTTAGTTAGTTAGTTAGTTAGTTAGTTAGTTAGTTAGTTAGTTAGTTAGTTAGTTAGTTAGTTAGTTAGTTAGTTAGTTAGTTAGTTAGTTACTTTATTCGACAAGTAATTTTTCTACCATAATCCAAGTTACCTGAAATAAATTCAGGTGTATATGTGTGATATTATTATTATTTGAAGCGTAGCTGAACCGTGTGAAAAGGTGAGAGAATCAAAAAATAATCGGCATCTTCGGCTGAATAATATTATTCCCATTTGTTTCTGTTAATTTTTATACAATCTGACATTAATCCCAGAGATATTATGGCTGAAAATGGTATGCCGGGTAAAGTTTTTGACCTTATCTAGTCGGCGGGTGGATGGGGGGTGATTGAGTGTTAGGTGGAGAAAGATGTGAAAAATTTGATGTCGACAAGCTTCATACTACCTAATTACCAACGATAAATAAGTGTTTTAAAGGTCATTTGTTTTACTGGCTTGGAGAGGGGGGGGGTAGTACATCAGTGATAGTACAATCGCAAGATGCTCGCTAACCATGTCTTATGTGGTCTGGGTTCCACTTCCGGCTGATGCATACTCCCATACATCGCCTAACCGATATTAAACCCAGAAAACGAGATGGAAAGCTGAGTGTGTGAGGCCAGCCACCCCTATTCCGTAAAATAGATATCATCACTACCAATGGAACTTCTCACTTGTAACAAAAAGGAACAAATATTTCTGACTTCATCGCTGTTGGTTGTCAGAGGAATCCATGAAATGTTTAGGTATTCCCAATAGGTGGTGGCTTTCCAACTATGACTCCAACATAGAGTGCCTACTAGGAATTGACATATCAACAGTATTACAGACTCACATACACACATCTACAATCACAACAGTAAACGATCTCAGGTGTTTTACGGTATACATTACACTTTGACTACTCAAAAACAATCTAATATTCAATGATTGGAGGCTATCGATTAGAATCTCTGGATATAGGCGTATCTGCAACTTCCCTGTCGACTAGTATCCATTAAAGTCTTACAGGTTGTCCGAATAAATTTCTGAATATACCGCTTGCTGAAAGAGGGTTCGAATTTTTGACAGTTGCATCAGATAATTGAAGATTATAGACCCGACTTGCTGATAAGCAGGATACACATGTTTAAGGTTTCCTACAGATATGTCTCCAACCGTCTAAAACCAACTGAAAATGTATTGTGATGGTAAGTCTCCTGGAATGAAGATATGCGAATAGAACTTGAGCATTGTGGTAGAGAGTATGATTTCAACAAAGAGTAAGTTTATCTGATAATGCCTCACAGTATTATTTACTGATGACGACGTTTAGTGGAGAATTTATTTTTCATTACCATATCAAGGCACTCACATAACTTCTTTCAAACTTCGTGTATACAATTCCATTATTTCTTATCTCTCGATCCGATTAGTAGTAGCATTTTCCAAATCTCTGCTGGCTGTAGATTCAATGAACGAAGATTCAATGACCAATGTCTTCCTGAATTTACCCATATTACATTCTAGAAGTATAGTACTATGTTAGTGAAAGCCAAGCAACTGTTGCGTCTTTTCAAGTTGATCTTTTTCAGGGTCACTGATTCTGCACAGCTAAAATCTGGTGTGTATATATTACCTCCTTCTGTTTGTTCTGTTTTACAGTCTGACATAGCTAATTCCAGTGTCGCTTTGCGGAGATTTGATTTGATTGGTTACACGACTTTCATCATGAGCTGACATGAGTTAGAGAACTATTGGGAAACCAACTAGGTAGTACTGGACAGCTGTTTCGCCATCAAAGCTTGATGCTCTTCATCAGTACGTACCCTTCACCAGTGTTCCAACCCAGAACCTTCAGTTTGCAAGATGACCCATGAATTCCAACTTCTACCATTTCGTGATTTTAGCGCAAACACCAACGAATATCATCGACGAGTGAATCGTTGCAGCACGAAGTTGCCTAGGGCTATAACGAGAAGTCGTCATCAGCGGTGAGATGAAGCAGGTCTGGAGTGAGGACAAATACTCGCCACCGATGACAATGGCTAGTTCCAGTCGCACTTTATCGTGAATTGGCAGAAGGTGGAATGCGTGGCCTGGCTATTGGATTGGGTCCCAGTGGCTCTACTTGTGATCAGAAGGTCCTGTGTTCGAACCGTGGTGGTGGGTGCGCACTGCTAAAGAGTCTCAAGCATGGAGGGAGAAACAGCTCTCCAGTACTCTCTAGTTGGTTTTCCAATGGTTCTGTAACCGATGTCAGCTCATGATGAAATACTGCGACCAATAGCTAATTTTCCTTGTTCATTTTTTGACTCAGAAATAAAAGTTTTATTTCCCCTCTACCACTGAGTTTTTTGTGCGAAGAGTGAAAGTATCATCCACAGATCTCTGGAATATTTTATATCAATTTCAACTTCTGTCAATCCATACGATGTTTAGGACATGTGTTACGCATGCCCACCCATCGATTTCCTCGACAACCGAAAATGTTAGCTGACATAGGATAGATGAGGTTGGAAAAGAGATAACTAGTGGTGGTCAAACGGAAACATTACTTCATCAATCAATGAAATCCATAACAGTTAGTTTTAGCTAGTCGCATATGGAGATGTAGACTTCCTGAATGTTTGATGTCCTCGAGATGGTAAGAACTAATGAAGGCTGAAGACAATTGTGTTGGTATGGCTGAAAAACGTTCTCAGTGGTGCGGATGCTTCCACTGCTTGTATCTTATAATATCTCATAAAACTCTGTTGTTCTTCCATGTCAATATTCTTTCTTCCTCACACTTCTGTTTATTGTCTCTCTCTTGAATCTCTCTTCTCTTCCTTTGTGTGGTACATGGACAGTGGCATTTTGAACTGCTGCACATCTCTGCAAAGTTCTGTTTAGATACCATTCAGTCAGTCAGAAGAGTCCAAAGCTAGGACAAAACAGCTGTCCATTACTTGATAATTGTCTCTAACTCATGTGTAGGTTCATGATAAAATCTACGTTAGAAAATTTTGAAATCTGAATATTTAAAAAATACTGCTTTTAACTTTAAACCCTAAATTAAATAAAGAAATAATCTAATCCCAATAAATAACAAAATCCATTTCACTGAAATATTGTTTTGTCCAAAATTGAAATTGCTTCACTTAATGTTGAGTAGCTTTCTCGTCTGTTCCGTACTGAAACGCACACACACACACATACACACACGCACAAGCAAACGTACTCACAGACGAAAATGATCTCTTTCTATGTGGCTTAAAGTTGGCAATATTTGTTTTGATAATATAGTAGTAGTAATAATAATAATAACAATAATGTTGTTTTTGTTTTATTCGTTCATATTCGTAATTGACGCATTTGTTGCTAAGTAACCGATAAAAGGCGGTGTCGTTTTAAACAATATGTCTTTTTTTCTGCCAATATTTATTGTACACTTTAACATAATGTTGTGTTTTCAAGCTGTCAATCTAACTAGTGTTGATAGTTAAACATAAGAAAAATTAATGAAACATGACAGAAATAGAAGTTGATTACTAACTTACTGACTGTCTGACTAATTGATTGATTGATTG
Organism: Trichobilharzia szidati; assembly: GCA_944472155.2. Lineage (NCBI taxonomy): Eukaryota > Metazoa > Platyhelminthes > Trematoda > Strigeidida > Schistosomatidae > Trichobilharzia > Trichobilharzia szidati. The sequence goes on along the minus strand of OX235272.1, from coordinate 10,641,322 downwards.
GCTAACTGAGTAATTGACCGGCAGACTGCGTAAAAATAAATACTACTCACACACCAAAGAGTGTAGTGCTTGCTAACCACTCACATTGAAGTGATCTAAGCACAGGGCGGCTGTTTCAGTGTTTTTTTTTTCGGCGGAGCACATTAGCGGTGCACGTGGTTTGACTCAGTCCAGAGAACAGAAGCAGTTGAAACCACCTAATTTCTGGCTAGCTAGCAATACTGCTTAATGTGAACGCTGCATAAACTAATAATAATAATAATCTACTTTATTCCAAAACTAACAGTACTTATAATACAGAATGGAATTCTCAGCATTTGTCACAATATTGCATCTGATTTACTCAGAATATAAATAAAATTAAAACAAAACTAACCAGAGGAATTCGTCCACGGTTACGATATAAAATCAAAATATTCGAAGTACAAAATGAGAATAATAACTCTAATAATAAGAACAAGAATAATCATAGTAACAGTGAGTTTGTTTCAAACAGTATGGTCGATTCAGCATGTTATAGATTATTGGATCTAATGTTCTGCTGATATAGCAGCATGGTGAGGGGAAATACAAAATTAACAGTTATAACACAGCTTGAATGATGTTCACACTTCTGAGAAAATGAACAAATAAAAACAAAAAACTTAGAGGACTATAAATATAAGTAAAATAACAATAAAGGTTGATGTGGTAAGGGCGGAGAAAATGTTTTATTTAGTAGTGCAAAGAAGGTTAGTTAGTTCTTGCCTAACACTATTTTCATCACATAAAGTACGTGCGCGAAATATGATATAGTGGAATTTTCATACTTAGACGTACGTGCATGAAGTCTTCTGAAACGACTTCTTGTTTTACGTGAGGAGATACAAGGTTGGAGCTGCGGGTGCTGAGGTGTATACTCACAGTCTGACAAAATTCCTTTAGCGAATTTGTTGCATGACATCAGTGACAATGTCAACGATATGGCCCAATGGGATACCACTCGTCCTATTGACAGTCTTCAGAGTTCCACGAAGTATGACATAGTCTTTTTAAGCAATCCAGGAAAGAATAAGGTTGAATAGTAAAGAAGAATAGGCAAGATGCATGATTTGACAAATTCTAAGAGGAGTGTTTGGGTTATGCCTGCTATGAATCAGTAGTATGCAGTTGGTGATCTTATACCCAGTTTCACTGGGAAAATCTATTTCTAGTTAGATGATGAACTGATTTCAGTTAAAGAACCTTTGAACATCAAGGAATACCGCAGAGCCATATCAGTTGACTTTCAGAATCTTCAAAAAGTGCGCATCTACGACGTGGTCTTTAACCCGAAAGTTCTGGTTCTGATCTTTAATGGTGGAATAGGTGTACATTGTTGAGGAGGCCTAATACTGGGATGAAACAGCCGTATAGTACTTCTCAATAGTTTGTAACAAGTCAACACTTAAATTCTTAATGTATATTTATTAACTGAAAATGAATAGCTTCAAATAGTTTTAATTTTCATCCCTAACTTTCACTATATCTATTTTTTTGTGAACAGTATATTCTCGTAAACGACGTGGTGCCTCAAACAATCCCGCTGGTGAAGGCGTGGATGAAATGAATGAAGACAAGTATTCAGCCGATAGTGATAATCAGTCAGCATTGTATGATGAAAATGTCCAGTCGTCTTTATCATCTAAAATTCCGGTTATTCAATTTAGACGACTACAAAAAGAAGTAAGTTGGGTGTTTGAAAATAAATTTGGTTTATTTTTGTCGCTTTGGTCATTGTAAAACATATCAAGTATGAGTTTCAAGGGGTATAATCCTGGGTTGAATTGGAAGCGCTAATGGAAACTGGTGTGCCTCAAGGCGCTGTGGTATACTCTCTCCATTCCTTTTATCTTTCTTTTGGCATGGCCTTCTACATTCTTCCCAAATTAGCTTTGCCGATGATCTAACCATTTCTGTCCCAGTTGTTGTTTCTGCTTTGTATTGTTCTTTTATGTGAATAGATTCCTGTCTGAAGTTAACAAATTGTCTCACCTAAATGGTGTTAAACTAAATCCATCGAAGCGTCATACTGCTGATTTTAGTTTCAGATGCCAACAAGACTTGCGTGCGTAGACTGATTCAGTTGCATGATTCCTGAAATATTGACGACAGTCTTCGAATTTCCTCTATTAGTCGTCTCATATCCTGTTGATTTCAAAGAAAATATCTTTCGTTTGATTTATTACATAAAGAAGTTGAAACTTTCGGCTGGCATAACTCAACCTCTTCCTTCTCTTACAATTTGTTAATTCATGAATTCTACCCATTCCTCTTCTTTATTGTTCGCCATTATTCCTCCCTGGAATTCTCGAAAAAGACTATGTCATATTATGTGGAACACTGAAGTCTGTAAGCAGTCAGGGTTAGTGGTGTGTGCCTTTGACTCAGCTAACTGACATTATTGTCAATAAGCACTTCAATTCTTGCAAGCAGTTGGCTAAAGTTATCTTGTCTCATACCACTGAACATCCTCTTCATTCACCACTTTTGCCTTGTATCTCTTCGGGTGATGGCACCAGAAGAAACTTCATAAGAATTTACGCTTGTACAGCTATTAAATATAACAATTCTACCATACTAACATATTTAGCACGCGTGGTGGTGTGTGAAGAGAGAGAGTCAGATGTCAGAAAAGAATTTGTAAACTTTTTAAATCAGTAACTGTGATCTGCAAAGTATAAGCAAAGATTATTATTATTATTACATGTATTATCTATGATACTATCTACTTATACTTCATTAGGTTTCCACCAACATTCTGTTTATATTGGTGGTTTCATTATTAATGTTATTATTAATATTACTTTTTTAAATTTTATGTATGTACATATTTATAAAAGGAGGTAAATTGTTGGAATATGTAGAAAAATGCAGAAAATTCCACTCAGTGTAATTATTATTGTTTGAAATAAAGTGATCAGTATCATTATCCAACTATTAGGAATTATTCCATGTCACTGGGACGTGATACTTTAACTTCGTCCACAAACCTTCATTCCCTCTGCATACCATTTTCTTCATGTCACCCTCGGATTGACGCTTACCAATGACTAAATTTCGGTGGAATGAAACATTCGACTAGCCCTGATCAAGTTTTCTCGGATGTGTTTCTATGCTGACAATTCTGCATTGTATCAAAAATTTTATTTGGGGACTTGATCTGTTTCAAATTTTGATCACAGATTGGTATAAGTTAGAGAACTATCATTGAAAACCAACCAGGGCGTACTGGATAGCTGTTTCGTCCTGGCTACCTTCGGACTCTTTAGAAGTATGCACTTATGGCCTCACGAGGGATCAAAAGTCAGAAAAATTAAATCCCTACAAACTAACTCTTGAAAATTAATCTGACGCTCACTGGTGAGTGATCGACTACAGGACCGGACTGATTGCAGTTCTACTGAGAAACCGTGACTAGCGGGGTTAGTCCACCAAGTCGAGAGTGGGTGGGAACAAATACTCACTGTGCTAGTCTCTGAATAGTCAACGCCTTAGTCTTGTAACCTGAAAGTCCTAAGTTAGATCCCTCTGGGGGAAGAGTGATTCACTGATGCGTACTACCGAAGAGTCCCGCTGGAAGACGAAACAGCTGTCTAGTACTTCCTAGATTTTAATGGTTTTCTCTAATTCTAACAGAATTCGGTTAGTGTGAACTGATTCAGCACTGTGAGCTAAGTCAGATTGGGTAAACCGCTGATGACCTTGTCTGCGAACGAGCGACACCACAATCTAACATTTAGAACACTTCACTCTGGCTGGCTAGCAACCATTAATGGTTGATGAATGAGTGGTGTTCAGCTACTCATATCAGTCAATCAGTAGTATAGGCCATTATGTATTCATACATGCTTTCCTGACTACCCTATATGTTGTGTTTGATCTGAATAGCTTCGGTCTGACATCTGCAAATCGTGAATTTGATCCAACACTGACGGTGTTCGATATTTCCTTATGCTATTTAAATTCATTACCATGAATGTCTTGTTTCTAGTATCCTATGTGTTTTTGAATGACTAAACAGGATAATTGAACACCGTCAGCTGTCCAATATAATCCTGTCTAAATGTGCATCAGTATGTTCTAGTATCTTTCCTATACGAGAAAAATACAAAACGTTAAAATACTTCACTTAACTTGTAGAATTTTTCCCCAGTTCTTTTCCAGTCAATATACTTCGTTGTACATCATCTAAAGAGTATTTTCTTATAATGTACCACTGCTAACGCTACTGTTTAAGTACTTTTTTATTTGTTATCCTTGTTGCTACTTTTTTATTGTACAAACTGATGATACTGTCAAGGATGACAGCGACACGTGACACGCATCTGTATTTCCTATTTAAACTTATCAATAATGACAGGTTAGAATTTTGATGAACAAAAAATAGGTAGAAAATGAAGAGAATATTTAAGAATTAAGCATTTGTGAGAATAAATAAAGAGGAATAGTGGAAAATTTTCAAGCAGTTTGATTAACAATTAAATCTTTAAATATTCCCATTATTCATATTAGAACAAGACATATATTTGTTGTTTTCAATTAGATCTTCTTCAGGCTTTACTCTAATTTACATCAATCCATGACCAACTCGCAAAAACAAATCTAATCCTTACAAATCAACCATTAAAAGAAGATTGAATTGAATTTTAGATTTTCCCATCGATTGATTGGACTGAAGTGCTCGGTCTCAGGTTGACATGTCTGTCGGCTTCTTGTGCAGATGCTTCGACGATGTCTGGGCATTTAATTATAATTTAATTTGTGGATGATGACTGGCAGTGACATCGTCAAAACATCTGCACAAGAAGCCGACATTTCAACCTAAAACCGAGCACTTCGGTCCAATCAGTCGATGGGAAAATCTAAAATTCAACTAAATAATTAAAATGACCTGTTGGACAAGAGGTAGTGACTCTCGTGGCCCAAGTGGTTTAGTGGATAACGCTTTAGCTTTTGAAACTATGGGCACTGGATTCGAGCCTTGGTGTGAACATCATCACTCACTAGGAATGCCTTAAATCTGAGATTATCGAGAGCGATAAAACGGACTTATACTGCCTCCACCCTTTGTTGGTCATTTTCCAGCTGCCGACCAATTATGATTGCTCAAGTGGAAGATAAGCTACCTAGCTGTGCCACTTCTATGTGTATCTACAAATTTAGTTGCTCCTGAGGAGAAAGCTAGCTATATAGGGCGAACAACTGAACTGCTTAACAAACGCATTAATGAGCATCTTCCTTCATGGTTTGGAAAAAGCCAAATAAAACCCATAAGAAGTTCTATTTTGCCTCATTTGATTGATCACAGCTGTCACCCAGTGGACAGAAATCGTTATTAATGACGTTCAAAACATTTACCACATTATTATTATTTGATCCCCAAAATCATCAACATTGGTTAAATTCTGTTTTACATATAAATCTACGTAAATTAGAGTAAAGCCTGAAGGAGACCTAATTGAAAACAACAGCACTGTTCGCTTATTATATGTCTTGTTCTAATATCAACAGTTAAATGTTCTTTCATGGAAGAAATAAACCAACTGAGATCTGCATATATATTTATGTGGTTTAGTTGTGAAGAATTCGCTGTCTTTTTAGACATCATTTTCAACGCTAACTTCAGAGTTCTCATTGAACATCGATTGATTGTACGGAACTGTTCGGTCTCAGTTTGATATGTCTGTCAGCTTCTCTTGCAGATGCTTCGATGATGTCTGGGCATCTAACTAGAAGTTAACTGATGGATGGTGACCAGCAGTGGAATCCAGGACAACTCACATTTCGTCCTATTTGGGACTAGTCATCTGAGTGTACCTGCATTCCATAGTGAGTGATGATGTTCACATCAAGGCTCGAATCCCAAAACGTTATCCACTAAACCACTTGGGCCACGAGAGCCACTATCCCTTCTGCAACGGGTCATATTAATTATTTAATTGAATTTTAGATTTACCCATCGTGGTCAAATGATCTAGTTGGTAACGCTTTGACCTTTGAAACTATGGGCAGTGGAATCGAGCCTCGGTGTGAACACCATCACTCACCGCGGAATGTAGGTACATCCATCTGAAGAGTCCCAAATAGGACGACGTGTGCATCCTGAACGTAGTATCTGCTGTTTCCAGCAACCTTGCGTATGATTGGCTATTTCGGGAAGCATTAATAAGAATCGATTTCTTCCAAGAAAGTAGCTTTAGAGATAACCAATCACATTAAAGGTTACTGAGAAATATTGACATTTCATTCGTCGAGAATTCATTCAAACAGCCTACGTCTTGTTGGATTTAGCACTGAAAATGCTGTCCAGAAAGACATCTAAAGCTTTGTGATCAAGCCAACCAGCTCGCAGAACACTGTATCCATATTTATGCTATGTTGTTCCATTACCTTATTTGCTCCTAGGCAGTCGTTTCGACATCACACTAGTTATCATCATTAGTGTGACTTTATAAGTGAGTGCATAGGAATATATTATTTGGTCATATAATGTTTAGTTTTGGCTTCTTTGGGTTGAATATTATCAGATAATTGGATTTTATTCAAACAATTAAAACATTTCAGCTGACTTCACTGTGAAAGTGTTTCCTCTGGCTGTTCCGTTTCTAAGCCATTTAACTTATGTCATTAACTGTTAAAACTGATTTATTTTCACAAACGGACACATTTACAGCAAGAATTGTTTTCAATTGTGACTGACTTCAGTTAAAAGACCACTGAAAACCAATTGGACAGTGCTTAACATCAGTTCCGTTTTATTTCGGGACACCTTCATGAGTTGAAAACAAGACCTTCATTCATAATTCCACCATTTTTTGACATATATGTGACGCAACGGCCAGCCAGTATTATCTGCCAGCATTTATCCTCACACCGAGAATTTGGTGCACCTGACTGCTTATGAAAACTCACTAGAGATTCATTGAGCTCACCTTGTAACCTGAAGGTCCTAGGTTGAATTTTAAGTGACGGGCCTACTACCAGGCAGGCGAGGCTTAGGAGCACGTGTCGGCCAGGTGTCAAATCCGGACAGATTAGCGTGGTTATATAGCATTTTACTGTTGATCTGTCCATGAATTTTTGATATATTGGCTCCTAGTAAATAGGTTGGGCTTTACTCTCAGTGGAATTACATTTGCACCCAGTGGAGGAATCCCAAATTAAAGAAAGAAACGCCTGTCACGGATTCCACTGGTAGTAACCATCAAGTAAACAACATTGGATCTAAGTAGATGAATGCGAACCTGTAGTTCATGGCCACGTGCTGACGCAGAGTCTCAGACAAGGGGCAAAAAAACTAGCTGTCCAGTACTGTCTGTTTGGTTTGCGATGTCGTTTCTCTCTAACTCATGCACTTTTGTCATCAAGCTTTAAATCATTCACATCTCTGCGAACCACTACTTGTTTCTATCATTATAATTTACTGTCTGAAGTGACTTAATTCACAAGCTTTCAATTCTTTTCGTAAAAGAAACCGCCTTTATTCATTCACTGTTTCTTATAGATGACTAATTAATGTGTAGGCTGTGATGAAAGTGAATAGTGCAAAGAATTTTAATTGACAGCGAGATGCCAATGATAAGTCAATGAGTCACTAGCCTGATGAAATCATAACGTTACACTGAATTGACTCAACTACATTTTCAACTTAGCATGAAAAATAGGCGCCTACAGAAGACATAATAAACAGAAATGTGCGGAGAAACGATAATTGAGTGAGGAGTAATGAGAACTTAAAGAATCTGGGAGACTATATGGTATGAATACATCAGTGTCGCTGACAAATACTTTAAGTCATGTCATCAAAAGTCTTCAACCATTTGTTTATTGAATCTGAGGAACTCCAGTTAGATAGTCTGCAGATGCTTACATCACCCCAAACAATGAGTGTGACTCACGGACCTAGAATGGGCTAAATTCTCTCCAACTGAAGAAGTTTTAACTGAACTATTCGATGTAACTGAAGGCTAGCCAGGTGAATCCCCTAAGTCAGATACGTTTTGAATGGACTGAAAGCGCCTAATGAACAGAACTGTTATAACCGGTGGCACAGCGGTTAGAACTCTTACCGGCCATGCACATGGTCCGGGGTTAGATCACCTGCCGACGCACACACCTGATATCAATGGTAGGCCTGAAAAACTTGGGCTACGGATATCACATGCTAAAAATTCCATACTTATACCGAAATACTGTGTGTGGAATCAAGCTATAATCAAAATATTAAATCAAATATGAGCGAATACGAACTTAATGTGCTGGCTAATCTCTCTTAATCACACGTCAACAACAACAATAACACCGCTGGCACTCAAAGACAAAAGAAAAGACTGAATGTCAATAAAAGAGCTTTTACTGTCTCAAACAACAGTCAAAAAATCCTAGACAGAAACTCTGTACATAAACGATTAGAATGACCTTGAAAATGCAGTAATTCAATGGTGCATTAAAAGAACTAGCAACCAATAGGAATCCAGCAATCCAAACAGAGGGAAAACCGCACGATAACTCCTTAAAATAGCTATTCTAAGGTTTTAGGAGAAATTAGGTGAATATAACAAGAACCAAGCAAGCGATGCAATTATAAAAGAATTTAGACTCCTCCATTTCATTACTACAGTCCAACGAGAGTAACTCTGACTTATCAAATTTCATTGTGGAATTTTGTACATAAGTGCGCCAGTTTATGTACAAGAGAAAGAACAGTTATATGGAAACCCATGAGAACCTAATCAATATGAGAGATTAAAAAGGGTGAATACATCTGTGCCATTCAGAAAGTGTTTTGAAACACATCACCATCCGTCTCTTATCGGTAGTTATAAAGGCATTCTGAGGACCGTAAATAGCCAGTCTACGACTCCCTATGTGGCTGGCTTAAACTAACCTGTCAAATATTTCATGGACTGACTGAATATTTTGGTTTGACCATCATGAGCTCTTTTTCAAACTAATGTTATGTCAGTTCATATTGCCTGTCAAAGAAGACGGTGGCTCATCATGTGCGACAAATGCACCGACCATTTCAATCGACTCACCGTCACTACCTTATTGATTAACTTGTCGTTCCTACATAAAACTCTACGCCCAACATAAGTACTGCTCACCTTGTTACACCAAATAAATCGAGAGATAGAATACAAACATATGTTGTCAAATAAAGCTAACCATTTCATATCTTCCACTTCGATGGTTATGTCTCACAGTCATAAAACAACATAGAAGGAAGGACATAGCAACACACACGTCCATTAATCGTTAGCCGGATATCAGTTTTACGCTTAAGATGACGTAAGCTGGCAAGTAACACAAGTGTCTTTCTCATCCTTGCTGAGATTTCGTGATTGATCATTCCATTAGGAGGGATACAACTTCCCACATAAGTGAAGTGTTCGCTTCCTATGTTTAAACTGGGTGTCCATGCTGTCCGTTTTAATCCAGAAGCATCATCTTATATTTGATAGAGGTGATTTCACATACCAAACGTTCGAATATTTCTGCCTAAGGTGTTAAGAAGACTCGTTATTTTGTCAGTGTGTTCACCTAGGGAGAAAGAATAACATCTGTATAGTCTAAGTTGATGAGACTGTACTCTGGTCACAAGCTCATCGCTAAGTCACTTAAGTCCGCTAGGGTCATATCCATCAGTACAAGAGTAATCCAGATGAATATATGTGTAAAACTTTGACACTGTGGTAGTATGTACTTCCATATTAATTTGTTGATTAGATATATCACACAGTGATGAAACAGTATCATTTACTGGATGACAACGTTTTTAAAACAACTGGTTATGATTCATAATCACATCATTAGTTGTAACTAAACAACTTGGAAACTGCCGTTTTCTGGTTTCCTTTAACCCTCCCTTTTCGTCGTAGGGGTAGTCGAACTTTCCAGATGTCTAATTGGACAGGTGTTCAATCATTCCTATTACACGTACTCCCTTTAAGTTGATTAAATAAATAAAGCTACAGTTATCAATCACTCCTTTCACTCTGCTGTCATATTTCCTTTTAGAACTGTCATCTTATCCCATCCATCTTATTGTATAGTTGTGTGTAATTGCATGTAGTGAGAGCTATAGCTGAACTATCCTATTCTCCAGATTTCTTGCCTTATTAGGGTCAACTAATCTAGAGTTTGCTAGGTTTATGTACTCCGCTAGTCTGACTGACTGATGCTGTTCTACTACTCCAACCTATGTATTTGACCTGACAATCATTGTAGGCAGGGTATTAGATAAATCAAATTGTTTTGTTTAATTGGCTCTACTGGCAGGATCCTGTAGCCAACAAAGCCTGTTTCTAATTGAGTTATTTTGTGGGTAATTGAATGCTACTTTTATGTCTGCCTACATTGTTAAGAATTCTGCGTTAGGTGGTTTCCGAGGTTCCTTCATTGAGTGGAAGTCTCACTGATTATGATTTATATTACCCATGGTTGGTGTTGTCATTATCCTGTACGTGTTTGTCATGCATGTCGTCATTAATATTACTGTTATCACTTTCACTACTATTATTGATCATATTTTCATATTTTTCTATACATTTCTTAATTAATTTATCTGAGTATTCATTAACTCTTAAGACTTCTTTTATGTACCTCACTTCCTGTCTTAGATTTTCCTTGATACTAATTAGCTTTTGCGCTCTATTGTCATTTAAACACTTCACTAATCCTATTTTTACTGACACAGGGTGGGTGAGATGATTCGAAGTCCAAATCTCTGTTTGAATGCGTTCGGGTTTACTCTAAACACAACAGTGTTTAACCTCTCCATCTTCTCTCAATTTTATGCTACCATATAACATTAGAGGCTCCCATTCCTCACTTTCCAGTTCATAAATGAACTGAATTGCCTCCACCTTCGAGTTGATGTATTTGAAAAATTTATTTGTGTCCTGTGTTCTAATTTCAATAAATGGGTCATTTCTATACCTCAATCATACTTTGGAAATTGCGTGGTGATAATTAACTGATATGATTATGTGAACAATAATAAATTGTGTTCGGAAAGTGGTATCGTCATCCGGTACACAATAATACTGTTTCACTCACTGTGTGTTTGTGATATATCTAATAAACAAATTAATGTGGAAGTAATCCAGATGGCACTATTTGATCCCGTTTTTGTACATATGATCACCTGATCCTAATAGTTTGAAATAACAGTATCAATAAGATGGTTACATTTAAATATAAGAGTAGAATTTAGCCACTACTTTGTGGAATATAATTCTAATTAGTTTATTTTATTAATCTGATGCTCGCTGGTGACTTGCTACAGGATCGAGTTTCCTGCAGTTCTAGTGAGAAGTCGTAACCAGTGAGGTCCATCCAGTCAAGTGTGGGGATAGAGTTCCCACCTACGACAATGATTGAGGTCACGCTAAACCACGAATCGGCAGAAGTTGGAATTCAAGCGCTGGCCATTGTTTTGGGTCCCAGTGGCTGAATGGTCTACGACCCTACGTTGTAACCGGAAGGTCCTGGGTTCGAACTCTGGTGGTGGGTGCGTACTGTCGATGATTCCCAAACTAAGATGAAACAGCTGTCTGGCATTACTCTCTGCTTGTTTTCAATGGTTCTCTAGCTGATATCAATCCGTGATCAACTCGTAAAAACAAAACTAACCCTTACAAACCAAACTATAGAAAAGTTTATTTTATGTAACACACAGTAATGTTTCCAGCACAGTTTCTCGCTGCTTATATCTCAGTGAATCTACACACCTTCATAACTGACTTGTTCTTTCAGTGTAATTATCCAATATATCCAGGATAAGTGTTTAACTGTGGCCTGTGCTACTGATAAGATTTATCAGTAGTATATATAAAGAGAAGTTCATTGATCGGCACACAAAAATATCATATAACGAAGAGATAGATTTAATGTCAAAGATAATAAATGAAACAGTGGATTGTGGCACAATATGGGAGACATGAAAAGAAGAAGACAGAGAAACACAATACGGGGGGGGGGGGGGGGCGGAAGTAGCACAACAATACGGAAGATCTGTGCAAATGATGCTTTGGAGATAAGGTGTACATAACATGCCTCCAGATAATGAAGATCCCATGGCTGGCTACTTTCGAAGGAGGAGATATCAGGAGCTTCTTGAGGGACGTAGTTGAGTTAATGGGTGGGAAGGATATGACGCTGATGAGAGATTAGGCAAAGGTAGCGTACAACAGTGTGGAGTGGCCAGGTGAGAAAAAAACCTGGTACTGGTACGGAGCCGCGAAGCTAGGATCTGATGCAGACACGTTAGTGTTGTCAGTGAGACTAACGAATCTACTTTGTCGCGCACTCCCCGCACATTTGACGAAGAGTTAGGGTGGCGATTATTGATTTTCCCGTTCATCGAGTGTGTTCCATACCACGTTTCTTAGCAACTACAACTGGTCAACACTGAACAACCCATGGGTAATGGCAAAGGTGACGACACAGATGGTTCATTTGCTCTTTTCAAAGTTAAATCTATCTCTTGTAAAAAATTATATTTGTAAAATCTCAGCGAGATTGAAATGAGTAATTCCAACGTTTCGTTCGGCAATCTGGTCCGAACTTCTTCAGGGAAATTAATCGAAATTAACATAACAGGGGTTTATATATAAAAGGAACATCAATTGTTTCTAAAAACTTTGTCCAATCATGAGTCATTCAAGTAAGTCACCTGACAACTCCAGTAGGTCGAATAAAGCAGCTCAATATTCAGAAAGAAGACAAAGCAATAAGTCCGACAGAGTGCTTCTACCAAACTCCAATCCTAAACACGATAATTTTGAAAATACGTCTAATCATAAAATTCTAAATACTAACAGTTTGAACGGACATGAAGGTGTGATGTTAGATGATGCATAGGAAATCCTGATTAATAAATAAAAAATGGATATGTATCACTAATTATTAATACTTGGTCAAAATTCTCGACTCTCCATATCTTCTTATGGAGACGTTAAGAAATGTTTCACAACTGCTTACCCACACACACATACACACTATGTTTAAGGTGTTTAACAAAGGTAGACCAATATTTGTAAGTCCGAGGTCAAATTTTGATCACAGCTCATAAAATTTTGTTTATTATACTTGTTGAATGACTCATGATTGGACAAAGTTTTTAGAAACAATTGATGTTCCTTTTATATATAAACCTCTGTTATGTTAATTTCGATTAATTTCCCTGAAGAAGTTCGTACCAGATTGCCGAACGAAACGTTGGAATTACTCATTTCAATCTCGCTGTGATTTTACAAATATAATTTTTTACAAATGTCTACTTCTCACTCAGCGCCCAAAGATTTTAGAACTATTCTGTCAAATCTTAACGACAGTTCATTTGAATTAAATCTATCTCTCTGCAATTTGATAATTTTTTACCGATCGATGAACGTCTCTTTTTATATACTACTGATAAATCTTATTAGTAACACATGCCACAGTATCATGACGATTGCATTTATTCACTACTGATTCTGTGAATAAAGACTCCATAACTAACGTGTATATTACTTTTCATTCGCACGATCAGTTACTCTAAACCTTGTAAAATTCTCACATCGTAATAGCCTACATGACCCTTATCTAAACGTTTAACCTAAGTAATTGACCTCACAATCACTGCAATGGTTTTCTTTAGATTCGGTAGAGAAACTAGGATTAGCAATAAAAAGTAACGAAAATAATAAAGAATTCGAAGCCTCTTTAGTACTGCCGTACAAGGAAGGAACGTCAGAGGCCTTAAGTAGGATTCTCAGTGATGCTGGAATTAGTCAGGGTGACATTAAACCAACCAACCTACCAACTGTCTCAGAGATAAACTTTGGCGGCTTGAGCACCCAATAGATCCAGTTAAGGAAAATATTATGATTTACCAAACACCATATAATGACTGTTATTGAGGTCAATTAAGTAGGTCTGTCAAACTACTAGATCGGGAACATAAAATTTAGCTACACCTAGAATAATTGACCCTGTTAAGTTAAATAACCTAGAAAAGCCAGATCTCAGCCACTGCACTGCAGTCATTTGCATTTAATCACAAAATAGGGCGGGACAGGATGAAATTATTTAAACGTGATATAGCTAGGTGAAGCGAGAGAGAGGCTAATCACTGAAGCTGGATGTACAGAAAAAATATATATATTTATATATATGTAACAAATTATGAAATCATGTAACTAAACTGATATGATTATGTGTAGCAATAATGTATGCATGAAAGCTTGTCATCCAGTTGTTAATACTGCAAAACCGCTGTGTGATATTTAAAATAAACTTTTCCTAATTCAATCTGTCACCTGCTTAATTATTTCTATTCAACTGACTAACTATGGAATAGACTTTCTGGAGTAGATTTATACTACCAGTTAGTTCTTGGCTTGAATGAAACAGCTGCCCAGTACTCCCTGAGAGTATTCAGTGGTTCTTCAAGTGATGTGTCAGTCCTTTACTGATAAAACCTGCCTTGAAATCAATCAGCTCCCTATGAAAAAAATATTTGAAAATGCACATTAGCGCTGTCCCAAAATGTAGTAATAGAAATACCATGTCAACAACAACCCATACTACTACTGTAATGGTAGAATATAAGAAGATAAGGTAATGGAATTATTTAATGACAAAATATGTTCACCATGTATTGGGATCTTATCAACAGCTGCCACATTCACTGGTTTGCTCCATCCTGAAGGTCAAATGGCCAGCCAGCCGGCCGGCTAGAAAGAAGTAGTAACAAGGAACTATGGTTGGCTGGGATAAAGACAACAAATAGCTGATCACTTAATAAATATTTCGAAGAAAACGGAGACGGATTGATCGGGGATACGTTGAGGAGGCCATCAAACGACCGGGTCGTCCCTTCGAGAGTGACATAGAGGAGATCGTGTGAGTTGGAGGAGGAGATAAGAGATTATGGTCAATCGTGGAGATAGCCAGCTGAAGAGGACAGCAAAAAATAGGACACATTGGAGATGTGTTGTTGAAGAGAGCTTTATGTTTCACTTGGAACCCAAGAGAATAATAATAATGTTTTGGAATCACAAATTGCACATATCTTCGGTGGTATTGTGCTTCTCTGTATTCCTTTCATGTTTTCCATATTGTTGCATAAGCATCGTTCAAGTACTTCTTCTCCTCACCATTAAATCCATCTCTCCATTATTTGATATTTCTATAGATGGCATTACTATTTATATTTGTAACTATATACTACTTGTAAGCATTGTCAGTAGCACATGACACACTACTACTTCCGTTAGTAACACCAATTTCAGTGGTCCATATCACTGTTATTATTATTACTATCGTTACAATGTATAATTCGACACAAACCGACTCATCAGTTTAAGAATCATAGTAAACCAAGGAACAATGAGACTACATATTTCGTCCCAGTTTTGAACTTTTCAGCAGAGCTCATCAATTATGCCTACTAGGCATTAAAGTTAGAAAAAAATAGTGCTTCAATGAGTGGTAACAATTTTACCTGATAATATGAAAGTTATCTGCAAATGATAAATCCAAGAGATCGGCTGATGAATAGTGCCAAAATTGTGACGAAATATTCAAGTGTTGGTTTTCAGGGATTTGGTTGGTTTCAGGATTTCATCATAAACTGACATCGGCTAGAGAACTAGTGGAAAACGTGGGAGTACTGGACACGTGTTTCGTCCTGGTTTGGGACTCTTCAGAAGAAGTTGGAATCCATGGTCCATTGCAATAGGGTCCCAGCGGCTTAATGCTCTACGAGCTCGCCTTGGAACCAAAAGGTCCTAGGTTCAAACTTCAGTGAGTGTGTACTTCTGAAAGGTCTCAAAGGAGGTAGATGAAATAGCTGTCCATTACTCCCCAGTTTGTTATCCAATAGTCTTTTAATCGATGTCAGTTCCTGATGAAATCATAGGACAAAATAGTTGTACAGTGCTACTTGGTTTACAGTGATCGTCTCCAGTTGATAAATAGGTTTATGATGAAAGGTACATTGTATTATTATTATTATTAATCCCTTGGGTTCCTAGTGGAACATAAGGCTTCAACTGCACGCCTCCACTTGCTTCTGTCTTCTGCTGTACTTTTCACCTGCATCCATGTTAGTCCATACTGTTTCAACTCCTCTTCACACTATCTCCTCCATATCACCCTTGGACGTCCCACTCACCGCTTCCCTTTCGGGTTCCACTCGACCGTTGGCCTGGCGCACGATGTCACCCAGCGAGTGGCCTCCTCAGCGAGTGAGTGTCCAATCCATCTCCACTTTCTCCTCCATATTTGTTGGGCGATTGGTTCTTGTTTTGTTTCTTCCCATAGTTTGTTTCTTGTTGGTTCTTGTTCTTTCCGGCCATCTGATGTTCAGTATAGAGCGACGAATACAGTTGTTGATAAAGGTGTGCAACAGGCTGTTGGAAATATTCTTTGTGACCCACCAAGTTTCTGGTTCGTATAGGAGAACTGACTGACTTGACGTTTGTATTGAAAATCCGAATTTTGTTGTTGATGTTGAGGAGTGACAGCGGAAGATTTCCAGATTGGTTTCAGGTTGATGAATGTGTTTCTCGCCTTCTCGATTCTCGTCCGTTCCTCCTGTAGTTGAGACAATGGTCACTCACTAGATAAGTGAATGAAGTAACCTCTTTCAAATCCCTCCCGTTGATGGTGATTCGCGCTGGATGTTGCTGTTGCTGTTGTTGTTGGTTGGTTATTTTCATAACCTCCGTCTTGTCTATGTTCACATGGAGTCGTGTCTTCTCCAGCTGCTTCTTCGACCAGTTTGTCGGTTTTCGCTTGTAAGTCTTCGATTTTGTGTGACATCAAACATAAATCATCCACGCGCGAAATCCAGGTCTTCTAGGTTCTTCACGTCGGTCCAGGATATCCCTGTCTTCTCGTTTACCACTGTCTGACGCATAATCCAGTCCACCACAATTAGGAATATCATTGGTGATAATAAGCACCCTTGTCTGACTCCTGTGTTTACTCCAAACGTCTCGGTGAGTTATCCGTTTTGGATCACTTGACATGTGCGGTTGTCGTAAGGCACGCCTAGATTACTAGCTCACTAGTTTTGTAGCCGGTCCCAAGCCCGGATAAAGAGGGAGGGTTGGGGTGTGGTGCTAGCAACACCACCCCCAAAACTTATCCAAATCGCTGCAGAAAATCCAGCGCAAAAGTATATTAAAAATTCTAAAAAGAAAGGTACATTGAAGTTAACTGAATTCCTTCCAAATACAAACTTAACATCTCACCATTCAGTATTGTTATGACAATCATACAACTGCATGCCAATTAGCGTGGGTGGGTGGTATGCTTGTGACAATAAAAAATATTCAAAAGACATCACTTTTGTTTATCTAATGACATAAAATTCTACTTGTAAAGGAATTCACTTTCAATTATTACGCAATAAACATTACGCAAATACCTACATAACTAAACCCACACGTGTATAAAGTTAAAATGAATTCACATGAATGTTATGATAATATTTTTATTGTTATTATTATTCCCTTGGGTTCCAAGTGGAACATAGGGTTGGCTTCAACAACACATCTCCACTTTGTTCAGCTTTCTGCTGTCCACTTCAGCTGGCCAGCTCCACGACTGACCAAAGTCTCTCATCTCCTCCTCCCCCTACTCCTCGCACGACCTCCTCGATGTCCCCCTTGAAGTGACAACCCAGTCGTCGCTCCGCATCGGAATTTCACTCGATTCATGGTCTGCATTGCGCACTATATCATTCAAGGACCTCATCAACATATGCCTGATCAACCCATCTCCATTTCATCCTACATATTTGTTGAGCGACCGGCTATTTGTTGATTTATTCCCAGCCAGTCGGAGTTTATTGTTGCTAATTATTTCTGGCTGGCTCGCTTGCCACTGGATCTTCAGTATGAAGCCAGCCAGTGAAGGAAGCAACTGTTGATAAGAGTCTGTACCTTGTTGGGGATCTTTTTTGTGACGCCACCGCCAGGTTTCTGACCTGTATAGAAGAAGTGACTTACTAACTTCACATTTGTGTGTTGAAAATGCAAATCTTCTTCTTTAGGCTGGCTGGCTTAATGCAGAAGGCTTCCAGACTGGTTTCAAGTTGATGAAGGCGTATCTTACCTTTCGGATTCCGACTGACTGGCTTTGATATTTTCGTCCGTTCCACTGGCGTATAGATTAAACGATGCTTCGTGGCCAGATAAATGAAGTAGGTAACCTCTGTTAAGTCTCTCCCGTTAGTGGTAATTGGTACTGGTTGTTGCTGCTGTTGCCGTTAGTTGGTTATCCTCATAACCTCCGTCTTTTCTACGATCACCTGAATTCCTGCTTTCACTGGCTGGCTGCTTCTACAGCCAGTTTGTTGATCTTCGCCTCTGTGTCTTCGAGTTTGCGTGACATTAGACAAACCGTCCACGCAAAATCCAGCTCTTGTAGAGTCTTCTTACAGGTCAAATATTCCTGTCTTTCCGCTCCTAAGCATAGACTGACACTTAATTCATTCCTGTACAATCAGGACTAGAATCGATGTTAATAGGCAGTCTCTAACCTGTCACTACATCCATTACACTCCGAATAGTTTACTGGTAACGTCTTTGACTGTGACAGTGCGTGGAAATAGGGCATCATTGCCAACGAGTTTGCAGAGATGCCTTACTGATGAGTGTCAACAAGCGTGGAACCTGTGTCACCGGGGCTTCCTATCGACTACCAACAAGTTACTAACAGAAATTCAGAAAGTTCGCCTTGACTGTAAATAAGTCTCCTAGATCGGTCATCAGGTTAAAATAAGTCTGAGTGATAAGATCCAGTCAGGACCGACACAACTAAAATCTAAACATAAGGCAATGGTTATCGCCCATCCAGCCCACTACATAATGAATAATCAATATAAAAGTGGTTAACTAACAGTCCAACATAAGGGCTAACTGACTCAGTGATTTAGTTTCAAAATGGAACTTTGCACAGAATTGCACCAGTCCAAGCTTCCATAATCCATGTAGCCCACAAAGGTAGAGAAAAGTGACAAGAAGAAGAAATCTGCATGAGTAGGGAAGACATGAGGATTTAATTAATCTGAGCGATTACAAAGAATAAATGCATCAGTTTCACTGAGGTCGATTATCAACCACATCACCAGCAGTCTCCAATCATTGGTTTTTCACATCCCGAGAACTTTGACCAGATAGTCTACACCTCTCCACGTAGCTGAATTAATTCAGTTGTCATCAACTTCGTGGACTGATGACAGATTTTTGTTAAAACACGCTTAAGTCTTTTCCAGCTAACACTGTTTCATTGAGGATGGCTGTGGCTCCGTCACTGGCTCTAATCTTTGTCCTACTTCACATTTTCATATTAAAATTAATGGCTAAGTTCATTGCAGAGTTAATTTCTAACGATTTGATTCGTTACAATGTCGATCACGAATTGTTATCAGTTAGAAGAACAACTAGAAAACTACCAGGGAGTACTAGATAGCTGTTTCGTCCCAGTTTGCAACTCTTTAACAGTACGCACTCACTAGGCTTCCAACTCAGTAACCTCCAGTTACAAAGCCAGCTCATATGCCATTCAACTACTGGGAACCAGCCTTATAGTCTTTGAACTGAAATTTCTACAAATTCGGTGGCTGAGTGCTGCCTTAGAGTCCCAGTATTCCCAACTGGGTTTTAATACTTCTCTAACTGATATCAATCCATAACCAAACAATATTATCGAAAATCTGTGGGTAGACCTTTCTGAAGAATAGTACTGAATTAGGATGGAACAGATGTTCGGTTCTAACTGCTTTTAAATACTCCTCTGATTGATGTTGGTTAGTGCCTAAATCACCCTCAAAATCAATCAAATCCACCATCCGCCTCCCTTGAACCCTCCACCCCCCAACTTTTGAAGCATCATTCTGTTGGTTTCATTTTCTCCGCCTTTATTTTCACTCTGCCTTTCCATCATTCACGGTTTGAAATATCTGGTTTTCAAAGCAAAAAGAAAAAGCAACAATTAAACAAATTAATCTACAAACCAGTACTTTAAGAGTTCCTTTTTAGTCTGACATTCTAATGCGTTACCTCCTATGGATTCGAAGAGAGAGAGAGAGAGGGGAAAAGTCCAAGTCAAGTTAAGCATTTTTCTTAGTAGTAATCCGTAGGAGTCTTAAAGTACTTTAAAAAGTTCATTTACTTGTGACTTTTCTTCTTCTTGCTTTTTCATTTTCTTTAAATCTAATATTTGATGGATTCATATTCAATATTTTATATCCAAAAGTTCAAACATTCAATTTATCAGATATTGCACTTTAAGCTGAATTTTATTTTTGATACAAATGGAAACTATCAATAGTAGGCCATAACATACTATATTCTCCAGACTTGCCAAGAAGCAGTCTGCAAGTAAAGGACCCACTGTGACTCCATTGCCATTCCATCCCTTTGTCTATAAAGCGTGTTGTTGAACTTAAACTGGATATTTAAAGTGGACCTCAATAGTAGTTCCTTTACGTAATGGATCGGAACACACACGTCTACATTATTATCCTCAATGAATTTGCATATAAAGCAAATAGTTCCAGTGAGAGGAACATTGGTGAGAATGGGCGTAACATCCATGGATATTATTTTCTTCCTGGATGCACTAGCATCACTTACTTATTGAATCGACGAATTCAAATGAATCTGAAGCAACACTATGCTGACAGAGATTATTTCTGATAGGTACGAGGATTTCTGCGAGCCATTTGGCAGTATTATGATATGGGGAATTTGTTATATCCAAAATTGGACGTAGTGGCACGTTCTTTTTGTGCACTTTCGGCAGACCCTATAAAGGGGAAATCACGGAACCCCGAGGGTTGTATTTGCTCAAATTATTCAGAGCGGATAATCGATTCGTTCTTCATCTTCTTCAGCATTTGTGTTATCCTCCCTTCAATTTGTTCAATTTGGCCTTTCTGGTTACTTTCTTTTGAAAATTTGTTTCCATCTGACATGACGAATAATGGTTTATTGATGTAGTCTTGGCCAACCATCAGGAAAATGCCAGCACCTTTGTCTGGGCGGGTCAGAACCAAGTCTTTATCCCTTAAAACCTCACGTAGTTGCTTTCTGTGCTCAGCTGAAATCAATCGTTTGATATTTGGTTTTGTATTGATATACTGATGGCAGCTATTCAATACTGTAGACTTGAATTGTTCATATGATTTGTTAGCCACTGGGTGAAGGTCATTTGTCTGATAAGTCAGTGCTTCAATATCCAAGTCACTCGAATTTGTCGAAATATCACAGAATTTTAGATGCAACGACAAAGCCTGCAATTGGATAGAGGTGAATGATAGACTAGAGTAGCAGAAAACGTATTTCTCTGGTGTGACAGGAAAATGTGAATGAGTGTCAGCGACTGTGAGACTATTTGCGAGTTTCAGGTTTACATCTTCACCATGGATGGTACATCCCTTGTTTCACCAATGTTCCTCTCACTGAAACTATTTGCTTTATATGCAAATTCATTAAAGATAATAATGTAGACGTGAGTGTTCCAATCCATTACCTAAAGGAACTACTTTTGAGGTGCATTTTAAATGTTTCATTCAAGTTCAACAACATGCTTTATAGACAAAGAGATGGAATGGAAATTGGGTCACCATTGGGTCTTGAATTTTATTTATTTATTTATTTATTGAATTCCATCCATAGATAATTTTAAAATAGATCACATTTAATTCAATATTGACTCTCCCTTTGATTGACTGGTTGAACTGAAATGTTCAGCCTTAGGTTCACAAATCTGCTTCGCGTGCGGATGCTTCGACAACGTCTAAGGCTAAACACTTCAATCGGTCCGAACAATCAACCGATCAACAAGAATATAAAACTGTTGCACAAGAGGTGATGGTAGCGGTTGTGGACTAATTGGTCTACTGGATGATAATTTGACGGTTTTCGAAATGCTAGGGGTTATCGCTGCATTCAAGCCTTAGTGGGAACAGCACCACTCACTCACTCACTGGGGGATGCAGGTCGTTCCTCTGTCTCAAATAGGATGAAACTCATTGAAACTGGAGTCCACAGCTAGTTCCCAGCCACCAAATTACTTCAGCATAAATCAGACTTATTTGAAACTCTATCTAGGGTTTCGCGCTTACTAGCGTTCATCAGTGGGGTTTAATCTGAAATAAAGAAGGAAGTGATATTTGCTTGGAGATTTAAACCCACACCAGCCAGAGCGATGTTAGCAGCAAAGTATTTCAACTCATAACTGACCCTTCAGTGAGATCTGTCTGTCGATCGAAGGATACGTGTACTGCTCACCAGTTCACTCTCTCCTCGTTTACAGCTGTGAGGTGTCGCCACTGAAACTGGAAGACATGAAAGGACTAGTTGCCTTTGACTTTAAATATTTGCATTCTATCTGTCATGTTAAGTGGCATAATATGGTGAGCAATATTCAGATTAGACGTCGAGTATTGGGTAAGGAGGGTAAGCCAGTCCTAGAGGCTGCGAAGCTACATACATTGCAATGTGTAGGACACGTCCTACACATTTCGAATGACCATCTTTATCGTAGATCAATATTAGCTGCCATAGCATTAGATTGAGGGAAAAGGGTGTAAACAAAAAAGAATAGTGATCACGGAGTGGTGCGACTGCACCAATGACCTTGAACTCACATCATTCGTTGGATTACTGAACCTGCTGTGTATTCTACATCAGAAAGCCCTTTATTTAAGAAAACAAATTAACATAATAATAATAAAACCCATTAAAAATGATATTTAACCCTTAGCTAACTGAAAAATACTTCCACCAATTACAATAAAGGATATCAGTTTTAGAGTTTCACAACTGTCAAAACAATGTTATCTATATGAACATCGAAACACTCTCCTCCAATTTATTGATTTTTAAGGAAAACACAGATAATAATAGTAGAACACCCTAACCTTAATACTTACCTTAACCCTAATCCTAATCACAGCCCTAAGTCTAACGTTCTATTAACTTATTATCAAAACAGTACTTAAAAACGAGGTCAAAAATAAAATTTGCGCCTCAATTCGTGCACAGCATTCATACTGGCGCTGTAATAACAGTAGATGATTCTGAAAACTAACGAATGATCTGCGTTCAAGGTCATTGGTGCGTTCGCATCACTCTGAGGTGGTTCATATTCATTAGGTTGGCCAGTTGTGGAAGGGTTAGGATTATTAAAATAACACCTGGAATCAATGCATGACGTCCTTGACAGTTGGTTTGAACCGCTTGAGCAGGTGTTGACTCTCTAGGGTTGTGGTCTTTGGGATTCTAAGAACCAAATGGTTGCGGACTATTGGCAATATTATCCAAAGTGGCTCAAATGAATTCACTCTTTGTAACCTTCTATATCGACTAATTCCTTATGCTTTTCGGTGTAATTATTCTCTCTTGCATATACGTCTTTTAAACCTGTTTTTCCTCGAACTTGGTTTATCAAATGTCGTGTTTCAACTTGGACTGGTTCACGTCTGTGATAAGCTCCGTATTCAAAATCAATCAGTTAGCCAGGAATGAGTACTATCAGTCAAGTTTGCAGGGTTATCACCAAGCTAGGTAGTTCGTGATTTATGTTTAATGTTATGCAAAGTCGAAGACTTCCAGGAAAAAACTAACAAACTCGCTGAAAAGGCAGGCAGCAAGGACAGGACTCCAGGTGAACATAGGGAAGATGGAGGTGATGAAGATAACCAACCAACCGACAGCAACAACAACAACCAGCACCAGTCAACATCGACAGGAGAAATTTGACAGAGGTTACTTCTTTCACTTATCTGGCCAGGAAGCACGGTTTCAACCATAGGCCAGCAGAACTGATGAAGATGTCAAAACCAGCCAGCCAGCCAGCCAGAATCAGAAAGGCAAGAAACGTCTTCGTCAACCTGAAACCTTGTAACTAGAGGGTCATGGATTCGAACTCTGACGGTGTGCCCATGCTGTTGAAGAGGCACGAGCACCAGAACGAAACAGCTTGATGTCCAGTACTCTCTGTTTGGTTTTCCAATAGTTCTCTAACTGATGTCAGCTCATGATGAAATGCTCCAACCAATAAAAAATCCTTACAAATCCAATATTAGATATATCATACACAGTGAATGAAACAGGATTATTTCCGAACACAATTTATTATTGTTTATAATGATACCAGTCAATTATAACTATGCAACTTCTAAATTGCAATGGAGGCGTGTAGATGACACATTTACCGCACTTAGAACACACGGCATAAATAGATTTTCTGAACACATCAACTCGAAGGTTGAAGCAATTCTATTCACTTATGAATTGGAAAGTCAGGAAGGGGAGCTCCCAATGTTAGATTGCAACGTAAAAAGAAAAGAAGATGGGAAGTTAAACACACTAGTGTTTACAGGAAACCCACACACTCAAACAGATATTTGGACTTCCGATCATCCCATCCTGTTTCAGTAGAAATAGGATTGGTGAAATGTTTAAATGACAGAGCACAAAAACTAAGTAGTAGCAAAGAAAATCTAAAACAGGAACTGATACACATAAAAGAAGCCTTGAAACTTAATAATTACCCGGAAAAATTATTCAGGAAATATGTAGGGAAATGTAAAAATAAAATAAATAATGATAGTGATAATGCTAACAGTAATAATGACGACATGCATGTCAAACATGCTCACAGGATAATGACAACACCAACAATAGGGAATACAAATCATCAGTGGTACTTCCATACAAAGAAAGAAACTCGGAAACCTTACGCAGAATTCTTAACAATGCAGGAATATATGTGACATTCAATCACTCACAAACTCAATTAGAAACAAGCTTTGTCGGTTAAATGACCAGTCCTGTGGAACCAATTAAACAGAACAAATTAGTTTATCTAATACCCTGCCTGCAGTGATTGTCAGGTCAAATACATAGGTCAAACTAGTAGAACAGGAGCAGTCAGTCAGACTACCGGAGAACAGAAACCTTGCAAAATGTAGATAAGCTGACTCCAATAATAAGATACGAAATCTGCAGAATGGGATAGTACAGCTGTAGCACTCACTACATGCAATTACACATAACCATAAAATAAGATGGACAAGATGACAGTTTTCAAATCCAATATGACAACAGAGTGGAAGGAGAAATGGATATCTGCGGTTTTATTTGTCGAATCAACTGAGAGGGAATACATGTAATAGGAATAATTCAACCCTTATTCACTCAGATATCTGTAAAATTCTACTAACGCTACAACAAAGTTGTGTGATTATAACTGATATGATTATGAATCACAATAAATTGTGTTTGAAACGTTGTCATGCAATAAATAATACTGTTTCACTCACTGTGTGTGTGTGTGTGTGATATATCTAATGAACGGATTAATATGGAATCACCTAATATCTTGTTTAGATTGCAAATAACAAATTTGGTAGTGTCTTCTCATGTACTGCTCTTCAAAGGCATCAAAAATATTCATTTTATACAACTTTGAATGAATTGATTTTTTTTGTTTGTTCATTTTTCCCACCATTTAAGCATGTCTGCCTCGATGACCTTGGCAGTATTTTTTTTTAAATCTTGACACATGACTAAGATCACTGAGTAATTGCTGTGTGTGTGTGTGTCAATGTATGAACACACTCAGATTATTCACTGACTCGTCACCCGCCCCCATCCCCACCCCACGCTGTCATCAAGTTTTTGCACAAAACTCTTTTCAATATTTCACACGAAAAACAAAATGAATGATGAAATGAATTGTAGATTATATGACATTCAATGTATTCAATAGCACCATCACCTCAATCACATCTGTCCCACGCGTTATTGTGATTATCTAAAATTTAAATTATTATTATTATTGCGTAGGCGTTATCCTTCCATACTTCCATATATATTCGAATATTTTCGAAATGAAACTATTTAATCTTGACCAGTCATAAATCACTAGGTAATAAAAACAAAATTTGAAAACAAATCTGGGAGATTCACTCACGTACTAAAGTTATAATTCAGTGCTGCTGAAGAATGCTGTCTCTTCAAAACCACCTACCACTATTTTGCTTTCGGGAGGAAGAGATAAAGTAACTACCTGATTTCGCCTCTTCTATGTGCATCTGTCACAATTTGACTGCTGCTGTGGGCAGCTAGTTAGTTACATAGCCAGTACAATTAGGCGTGTTTATCGTCGAATTTACGAACACCATCCTGCATGGTGGTTAAGTAAAGGACAAAGAAAATATATTCATGGCTCTATTCTATCTCACTTCCTGGATACAATAGAACACAAGATTGCTGTTAATCAGGCGGCTTTCAAAGCCATCTACCGTATACAAACACTGATCTTAACTTTAACT
The DNA here is from genome assembly GCA_944472155.2 of Trichobilharzia szidati. Lineage (NCBI taxonomy): Eukaryota > Metazoa > Platyhelminthes > Trematoda > Strigeidida > Schistosomatidae > Trichobilharzia > Trichobilharzia szidati. Next base: position 10,614,951 of record OX235272.1, on the reverse strand, counting down.
CAAGAGTTAGTCTACTACATATTCCTGAGCCTGGCAGTTGGGATCTACAGTAAGAAACCTCACTTATGTATCCAAAAGAAGAAGTTGGTCCAGACACTTCTCTTACCGTTTGGCCATCTAGGTTCTAATGATACTGAGTTTGTTGTGGAGATTTCCTTCATTTTATTTGGTTTTCTATTTACTATTACATTTTTATACTTATTATGACTCAAACGTCTTTCTTGAACTATAATTCCATTGTGATCTTACTTAACAGATCGGTATTATTTAAAGACACCAATATTGTTAACGGCAACTATTCTATGTATATAAACATATATATATAATTGTAGAACCAGAAGAGGAAATTATCGAAAAGGATATTCTTTGTTCAATTTTTTGAATTAAAATTATTATTTTATTGATTTTGCCACAGGGTATTGATTAGGAGGGAGGATATAAGTTTCGCCTAAAACAAACTTGCCGCGCTTTTGTTTAAATATTCTTAAATATGTAGAACGAAGGCGGTTAAATACAATTTGAATTTGTCCGGGTAGTTAGTTGGTATAATGTGATTTTGTGGTATCATTCTTGAAGAAATGATGTAATCAGCATATCAAATGTGTTACGTTTGAGTGTTTTGATGGTGTTTTATCAACATTTTCGAATAGCTAGAGCATCCTTTGTGGCGTTTGCGATACTATGCTGACTGACTGATTTCAACATAGAAATTTACACTGATGTACAGCAGTTCAAGATGCCACACAAAGCATGAGAACAGAGGTATGAAAGAGAGATAATAAACAGAAGTGTGAGTAAGGGAGAAAGAATAGTAATATGGTCGAAGGACAATACAGTTTTATTGGGTATGACAAATCATAAAGAGTGAATGTATCTGTGTCAGCCATTGATAACAAGGATTTTGAGACATATCACCACTTGTCTCCAGGCGTCATTGCTTCTTGACATCCCGAGGACACCAACCATCCAGCCAACTAGCTAGTCTGCACCTCCCTACGTAGCTGGCTGGTTGACCTAAACTAACTGTTATGTATTTTATTGATTGATGAATCCATGTTTTGGTTAGATCACCAGCTATTTCTTTTCCAAACTCATCAATCCTATGTCAGCTAATATTACCCGTTGTCTAGGAAGGCGATGTTTAGGCAGCCATACGTAACACATGTCCTAACCATCTCAATCGATGCAACTTCACAACCTCGTCGATTAATTCCCCCCTTACCTAACACTTGACCTAGGCTTAACCTCAATATTTCTCACCATATTATACCACCTCATAAGGGAGATAGTACACAGGCACTTATGATCAAACACAGTTAGCCAGCCTTTCTGTATCTTCCACTTCCAATGGCCCGGTCTCACAGCCAGTCATAAAGGAGGGTGGGACGAACTGCTGAGTAGTACACACGCCCTTTGGTCGGCGACGATACTATGCGCGAATACACCTTGCGATAGCTTTTACCCATATACACGTGTGTAGTCATCGGAATACTATTTAGGATGACGGGGAAACAGGTACTGGAATGTTTTGAAGTTTACATTCTCTTCTCTCCTCTAATAATAATCACAAGGTTGAATTCTGTAAGAAATAAGCAAAACGATATAATGTTGCGTTTGAGGTAAAATTGAATAGTCCCAATGCCTTCAAGTGTAGATTCTTCAATTTATATATGAAATAGATTATCTGAAATTCAAATTTGAATAAATCATGAACATTCACCAATTTATAAATAACATTTATTGATTTTTTTCTTCTTAAAAACTTATTGTCAACATTTATTGTAGGCGAAAATATGTCTGCGCGAAAACTGAATAACTGTCCCTGATGATTCATCACTTCTTTTCATCATCATCATCATCATAACAATACTAAGAATATCACCACTAATGATGTCACTTGATATTATATACAAATTCAAAAATGCCACAGTTATTTTGAATATTTAAATGAAAACAATAAATAAATAAATAAATGTGATTGTGTGAATATGTATGTTAGCCACAACGTTCATACTTCCCGCCCAAAAATATTGATTAATTTTTAGTATGTAAATACTTCATTTTAACAATGACAATAACAAGGACAACAACAAAATAGGAAACGATATTAAAACGCATCTTCAAAATACATCAATTTGAATGACACAATGGGAGCTTGCATATACTAACATGAAACAATGAAGATGTTATTATATGTGTACGTATAACTCTGAAGTCTGTTTTCTAGATATGAATATCAAGTCACAGACTAACAAGGCTTATTTATCATTGAAACTGTTGAATTTAGGAGTATAGGATAAAATTAATCGCAAGGTGTTTTCACGCATATTATAGGTAAACGCTACAGCAGATATATATTCCAGTTGTTTAACAATAGACCATTAAGCCACTGTGACCCAATCCAATGGCCCATGAATTCTAACTTCTGCCAATTCACGACATAGCGTGACCCCTAGCCAATGTCTTCGGCGAGTATTTGTCCTCACACCCGACCTGCTGCACCCTACTGGTCACGACTTCTCACTAGAACCCCAGGTAACTACCTACCTGAATAGGGGAAGTCGCTAGTGAGTTTAAGTGAGATCTCAATCTCTAACATCTCCAATAGATTTGATGCCTTTTAAGACGTCTGGACCTACATTACTAATTACCTTCATAAGAGAAGTTAATACTGAACTCTATGTGTCAGTGGTTCGGTGGTAGAATACTCGCCAACTACGCATCTGGCTCGGGGTTCGATCTCCGGCCGACAAATTCATAAACCTTATTGAGCCGGTAGTAAAGCCAGTAAAGAGGTAGGGTTAGGCGTGAAGCTAGCAAATCCACCCCCTAAAAAACCACTGCTACCGAAATCCCAAAGCTCTAAATTAAAGCCCTATGTTCCACTAGGAGCGTAGAGAAATAAGATGTAAAAAATAAAAATACTTGACTCTGTTAAGACCATTCGGGTAGTATAAGTCATAATCTATAAAATGACGTCTGTTCTGCTTGAAGTTAAATGGGAATTTTATTGATTATTTATACCTACGTTACATTCATCAAAATTTACTTTGTCTACATGTTTTCTAGTTCTATGACCTTATTACAGAATTAGTCAGTGAAATTTGACAGAGATGTGATATCCCATATTAGCTTGTTTATTAGATATATCACACACACAGTAAGTGAAACAGTATTATTTACTGGATGACAACGTCTCGAACACAGTTGATTATTGCTCATAATCATATCATCAATTACAACTATACAACTTCCAAACTTGAGTTTTATAGTTTTCTTTGTTCCTTTCTATTCGCGGTCGTAGGGGTAGTAGAATTTTCAAAATATCTAGCTGGACAGGTGTTGAATCAATCCCATTAAATGCCTTTCTTGTCAGTTGATTCGATAAAGAAACCCTCCGTTATCAATCCTGCTCCCTACACTTTGCTGTTATATTTGATTTTAAAACTCTCATCTTATCCCATCCATCCTATTGTATGGTTGTGTGTAATTGCATGTAGTGAGTGCTATAGCTAAACTATCCTATTCTCCTGATTTCTTATCTTATTCAGGTCAACTAATCTAGATTTTAATGGGGTTTTGTACTCCTCTAGTCTGACTGACCCCGTTCTTGTACTTTGACCTATGTATCTGACCTGATAGTCATTGCAAGCAGGACATCTGAGTCTGGTTGGCTTCACAGGATTGATCCTTTAACCGACAAAGCTCGTTTCTAATCAAGTTAGTTTGTGGGTGATTGAATGCCACTTTTATTCCTGCACTGTGTGGTTATAACTGATATGATTATGAACCACAATACATTGTGTTCGAAACGTTGTCATCCACTGCATAATAATAATAATACTGTTTCACTGTTTGATATATCTAATAAACAAATTGATAGGAAATTAATGTCTACTCTTTTGCCCAAGTTTTACACATATATTTAAGATGTGATATGTTTCAAATTACTAATCATAATGAATCAAATTGGACTGAATAGCCAGTGATTTTGTTTTCAAATAAAATGACAGCGAAAAAATTGTTATGTTATCAACTGAAATTTTGTCTTGAAATGCGCGCCAAAAATTGTATTTGTCAATATTCGACCTCTACTTTAATAAAACAATATATCAATATATATATCGAAAATTTTGATAAACAAAATTTTTTTTAAAATCAGTATATTGTTAATCTTAATTTATAATTAAATCCAAGTAAACATTAGAAATTGTTTTGAAAATCGGTGTGAATATAACTGTGATAATATAATGACTGAATATTGTACATTGAATGTTGTTGACTGTTGAACAGTAGTTTAGACCATGCCTTCGCATTGAATATTTTTAATCAATCTTGATAAGATCATAATAAAAAATTGAACTCTATGTGTGTATGTATAAACATAAACGTAAACAAATGTTTAACCCTTTAGTTATTTACCTACATGTTTATTGAGTGTTATTCAATAAGAGAAAAAACATTAATTAAAATTAACTTCCATTGTCAATTAGATCATAAAACAGTATGAATGTTTATAATATAAATTTAGAATATTCTTAAAATTAAATAACAGTAATAACAGTTATGGCATAGATGATATCTGTTTACTAGTGGATATATAGCGACGGGGTTTGGGGACACCTACGTTTCGTCCCATTTTGGGATTCCTCATCTGAGTATATACGGCAGCAGTTTGCCTAGTATAGTGTGTGTAACTACAGTCTAGCTCGATAGTATATAAACTAAGATTCATATTGTATCTGTTAGTCAGATTAATAACCAATCATGCTTGATGGACTGCCCCTACTAGGGGGGTCCTTATGGTAAACGATTCGTTTCCGTGGTACTGTTCGAATTATTCATCTCATGGAATCAGCATAAACCTAATTCACATATATTAATTAGGTGGTTGGAGGCAATCGGTAGGAATCCCTACGTGATCTAAGTTTCGTGCTATTCGGCACTCACCAGTCAGTCGGCAAGGCTTATCTGAAACCTTGAAGGAACTCACTAACATCCCTTCTGAGATTCGAACCCGCGTCATCCAGTGAGTGCTGGAGTCAGAGACGTTGCCAGTGAGGAAGAGCTATTCGGCCTGGTGACTGACCTCCTGTAGGACTTTATTGGATACCTTGGTTGGACGCTGGTTAGTAACTGGCATCCAATCAAAAGTAATTTATATACTGGTGACCTTTCGATCAAGAAATGGAATGGGATTTAAAAGACACATTTTGTCCCATGTAAACCAAATATATCGGCTAAAGTGCTGTCCGGAGCAGTTCGCTTCGTCCTCTTTCATGGCCGCTGTGCTTGGCCATTCGAATTGGAAACCAGGTAAGGCTATCTTTCTATGGTTACAAGTGTCTACGTTCCATCTCCAGTATTAGCTAGTATAATAGGATGGGTAGTACTGAAGTTAGGCGTACAGTATTAGATAAGGGAAGGAGGTAAAAATTGACACTGTTGTGAAGTTATATTGACTGAGATACCTAGGACATGCGTTAGACATACCTAGGCATTGCCTTTCTCGGCAGACAATGTTAGCTGACATAGGATGGATCAGGTTGGAAAAGAGACAGCTAGTGGTGGTCAAACCAGAACCTGTCATCATTCAATGAAGTCTTTGATATTCAGTTTGAACCCTATAAGGAGGTGTAGACTGGCTTCCTAGTTGGTATCCTTGGGATTCTTATAACCACTGACTGGGAGACAATTGTTAATATGGCTCTAAACCGCTTTCACTGGTGTAGATGCATTCACTCTTTGTGCACTGTTACTTCCAATAAAACTCCATTCTTCTTCCGTATTACTATTTCCCACCCACCCCCTCCACTCACACTTCTGTTAATCATCGTTCTTCCAAACTTCCTTCTATTTTTCCTCTTTTGTTTACCTTTGTGTACTCCATCGAGTCTGGCAACTTGAAGTGCTGGTACACTTCCACGAAAAGTTCCAATTTAAAATTTAGATAGTAGTGAAAAAAATGTATAATATTCTTCTCAACAGCTTCCTCTTCAGATTTGACTGTTATGTATGTCGATATTAGGGAAATAATAAGATTTGTGTATATAAGTTACATTGATTCAGAGAATCAGAGGGTCACAGAAAGCATTTCCAATAGCTAGACGCAAACTTACACCAACAGCTGTCCCTCTTCGCTCGATACAAAAGACTAGATGTTATAATATTATTCCCTTGGGCTCCGAGCGGAACATAGAGCTGACTTCAACAACACATCTTCACTTCCTTCTATTCTCTGCTGTTCTCTTCGTCTGGTTAGCTTCACGATTCCTCATGATCTCTCATCTCCTCCTCCAATTCGCACGATCTCCTTCATGTCACCCTCGCACCAACGACACACTTGTCGCATGCCATTCGGATTCTACCCAAGCAATGGCGTGAATTGAGCGCGATTTCACGCGAAAGCCCCTTCAACGTATGCCTGATCAATTCATCTCCATTTTCTCCTACATATTTGTCGAGCAATAGTCTTTTTGCTTGTTGGTTTTTTCCCAGCCAGCCAGAGTCTCTTGTTGGTAATTATTCCTGGTTGGCCCGCTGGCTTACCATTTGATCTTCAGTATGGAACTAGCTAGGGTATCTGCTGATAGAAGCGTGTACCTTGTTGGAAATCCTCATGACACGCTCTCCAAGCTTCTGACCTGTATATAAGAACTAACTGACTGACTTCACATTTCTGTTGCGAATCCGAATCTTGTTGTTGTTTATGCTGGCTGACTGAGTTAGTGCAGAAGATTTCCAAACTGGTTTCACGTTGGTTGATGAAGGCGTATCTTGCCTTTCCGACTTTGGCTGGCTGGCTAGCTGGTTTTGATATCTTCATCCGTTTTGCTGACCTGTGGTTGAAATCGTGCCTCCTAGCCGGAAAAGTGAAGTAGGAACCTCTGTCAAATCTCTCCCACTGATGCTGATTCGTTCTTATTGCTGTTGTTGGTTGGTTGAATTTTGCAAAGATTTCATTGAATTGTCAGTTAGAAAGTCACTAAAAACCACCACAGAGTACTGCAGAGATGTTCTATCCTAGGAAGAATTAATGATCCACCGATGGGACGAAAACACTAGTGACATTGGAATGAGAAGTTTCTCCAGAAAGGCGAATTTGGATCCATAACCGATCAATTTAACTCTAATGTTTACCAAACCTAACACTCATCTAACTGTAGATTAATTTTAAACCCAGTCATTCTATAAACAATATTAATCTAATCTAAGCCTTAAAGTAACCAAATATTATCCTTAATTACTAGTGTCATATACGTCAACAAAGATCGAGCTTCCCAGCTCAGTATAATCAGCTGATGAGTAGTTCAGAATAAGAATTGTTCCCCGTAAAAATTGATACTCATTGCATTAGAAATGACTTTCTTGGTCTGTCTTAGTTCATTTGAGAATGATTTTCATTGGTTGGTTTGTAAGGATTAGATTCGTTTTGATTAATTGATCACAGACTGTCATCAGTCTGAGAACCACTGAAAACAAGCAGGGAGTACTGCCTGACAGCTGTTTCGTCAGTCTAGTTTGGAAATCAATGGCAGCATGCACCCACCATCACCAGAGTTCAAATCCAGGACCTACCGGTTACAAGGCGAGCTAGCTCGCATACCATTCAGCCACTGGGACCTGATTCAACGGCCCATGAATTCTAACTTCTGAGGGTGGATGTCCCGCCGATGATATTTGTTAGTGGTCGCGCTAAATGCATCACGAATCGGTAGAAGTTAGAATTCATGGGCTGACTGGCCATTGAATTGGGTCCCAGAGAGTGGCTGAATGGTATACGAGCTAGCTTACCTTGTAACCAGAAGATCCTGGGTTCGAAGTCTGGTGATGGTGGGTGCGTACCGACGATGATTCCCAGACTAGACTGACGAAACAGCTGTCAGGCAGTACTCCCTGCTTGTTCTCAGTGGTTCTGTAACTGATAACAGTTTGTGATCAACTCGTGAGAACGATTTGGTGTTTTTGAAAATGAATGCTGATGAATTATAGTCTCAGTGAGAACAAAATCATTCACTGAAAATGCAGGTGTAACGCGAGAAGACAAGATACTTCACTTAGGAATGTTTGAAATATAATTCGATATACACATATATATACAAGAAAATTATATATACCGCATATATATTGAAATCGTCATTTGCACAAATCTTCCGTATTGTTATACTACTTCTACCCTCCCTTCTTATTGTGTTTCTTTGCCCTCTTCTTCTTCTAGTGTCTCCCATGTTTCACCACATTCCACTGGTTGTTCACTTACTCTCTTTGACGTCGAATCTATCCCTCCACTGTCTGACATTTTTGTGTACCAATCGATAAACGTATCTGTCCACATACTACTGATAAATCTTTTCAGTAGCACATTCCACACAGGTATATTTGGCTCACAAGTGGAAAACAACACGAGTCACTGGTTTTCACTGCCAGGCACCATCACAACCTATCACTTACCTTCCTGTAGTATTGATTGGTTACTGGTAAGTGCTCTGAGATGGGACAGCAAGAGAGATTGACTACTTATAGGCTGATGAGTCCCTAAAAAAGACAGGACGAAACCAGGTGTCTGAATTTTACTGCTAACCAATACTAAATAAATGACTATCTTAATTTTTGTTTACTTTTATTTTAATTCTTGCTTTTATCTGTGTTTTCATTATTGATTGATTAATTGATTTGTAAAATTTTCCTTTATTTTTATTTTTAATTTTTTGTTTCTCTCCTTCAAGGTATTTCAATGTAATCGTGTTGGTAATCGGATACAAAAGCCAATATGTGCAGAAATTATTTGTCATATTGATGAGCTGCTGAAACATCGTCCAGTTGTCCTCAAAGTGACTGGATGGTTATGGGCAAGAACATTATTTGCTAAGCATATTTCAGATGTTGATGTAAGTGAAATTTATTATTATTATTATTATATTAGATATTATTACTATTCCCATTGGGTTCAGAGTGGAACATAGAGCTCCCTTCAACAGCACGTCTCCACTTTGTTCTATTCTCTGCTATCCGCTTCAGCTGGCTAACCAAACGATTCCCCATAATCTCTCATCTCCTGCAACTCGCGACACGATCTCCTCCATTTCACCTTCGGACCCCAGCCCTCTTCTATTGATGGCCCGCATTGGCGCAATGTCACTCGATGGTCCATCCAACGTGTGTCCAATCCATCTCCATTTTCTCCTACATATGCCTTTGTTAAGCAATCGGCTCTAGCCTGTTGTTTTGTCGCCAGCCAGCCAGAGTTTCTTGTTGCTAATTCCTTCTCGCCGCCTGACCATCTGAACTTCAATATGGAGCCAGTGAAGGCCTCTGTTGATAAAAGTCTGAAGTAGGACCTGTTGGAAATGCTTTTCATGGCGCGCACGTCAAGTTTCAGACCCATATGGAAGAAATGACTGACTGACTTCACGTTGGTGTTGAACATCTGAATCTTGTTCTTCATAGTGACTTGGAAGAGAAGATTTCCAAACTAGTTTCAGTGTGATGAATTTTTGCTTTGCCTTTCCAAACCTGGTTAGTCTTGATACCTTCATCCACGCCATCCTCCTATAGTTGGAACGATGCCGCCAAGATAACTGAAGGTAGAAACCTCTGTCAATTCTTTCCCATTGGTGGTGATTGGTGCTGGTTGTTGTTACTGTCGCCGTTGGTTAGTTGGTTGGTTAGTTATCTCCATCACTTTCATCATATCTGTGTTCACTCGGATTCCTGTCTACGCTGACGGTCTTTTCTGTTAGTTTTTGGTTTTCATCTGTAAGTAACATTAAACATAAATCATCTACACGCGAAATCCAGATCTTCTAGAGTCTTCTCATAGGTCCATTGTTTCCCCATTTCTCGCTCCCCAGTTAGTGGTCAGGCAGTCATGTCTTACTCCTGTAACCCCTTCGAAGGCTTCTCTGAGTTTTCCGTTGCCATTATTACACAGCAGTTGAAGGAGATTGATAAAAATTTGGGGTACTGTACTCCATAGTGCTGAAGTAGTTTCTAAATTAATTCACAGTCAGTGCTGTCTGTTGAAGGCCTTCCTGTCGATTCCCTTCAACCATCTTATATCATCTCGAAACACAAGAGAATAAAAACAAACAAAGCCACTTTTAAAGAGTCGATCTGTAAGGATTAGATTGGTTGTTTACGATTTTGACCATGGACTGATATCAGTTATAGAACCATTGGAAACAAGCAGGGAGTACTACTAGACAGCTGTTTCGTCAGTCTAGTTTAGGAATCATCGTCGGTACGCACCCACCACCACCAGGGTTCGAACCCAGGACCTCCCGGTTACAAGGCAAGCTTGCTCGTATATCATTCAGCCACTGGGACTCGATTTAATGACCATCCCATGAATTCTAACTTCTACCAGTTCGTGATGCATTTAGCGCGACCACCAACCAATGTCATCGGTGGGACATCCATCCTCACACTTGGCTGGACGGATCTCACTGGTCATGAATTCTCACTAGAACCCAAGGAACATCTGTCCAGTACCCTCTGGTTTTCAATGTTTCTCTAACTGATACCAATCTGTGGTCAAACTCGTAATAAAAATCTAATCCTTACAAACCGACTATTAAAAATTAATCTGATGATTGCCAGTGACTTGCTAAAGCATAGAGTTGCTTGGAGCTATTTCTAATGAGAAGTCGTGACCAGTGAGGTCCATTCAGTCGGGAGTGAAGATGGATGTCCCACCGATGACATTGGTTCGTGGTCGCGCTAAATGCATCACGAATTGGTAGAAATTAGAATTCATGGGCTGACTGGCCATTGAATCGGGTCCCAGAGAGTGGCTGAATGGTATACGAGCTAGCTTTCCTTGTAACTGGAAGGTCCTGAGTTCGAATCCTGGTGATGGTGGGTGCGTACCGACGATGATTCCTAAACTAGACTGACGAAACAGCTGTCAGGCAGTGCTCCCTGCTTGTTTCCAATGGTTCTCTAACTGATATCAATACGTGATCAAAATTGTAAACAACAAAGCCACATTTATCATAATTATTATTTTGTATTATTCTGATGTTTTAATAAATGAAATCGAACAAACAAGCGAACAATCATTCGAAAGTTTATTCACATCATGTGTGTAAATAAACAAATTTGTTTACAAGTTGTGTGCATGTGTGCATAGTTGTCAATTTCTGACAAGTGGCATAACATTATTGTGTAAATAACAGTTGAGGGTAATGCATAAATTAGACGCCAGTTCACCTTGTTTCACGGTAAATAGATCACTGCATAAACAGATATGTTAATCAATTGTTTCGCCTTCAACCATCACCCCCTTTCCACAACCACACCCAAGTACACTCCTCATTGATTTGTAAATTAAAACAGTTCATTATGTTTATTTATTCCAAGAGGATGAAAGAATATGTGGTCTAGTGAATAACATTATGGCATTTAAAATGAGTCTTAATGCAAGAAGACAATCACTTACTGTCTAAGGATTACAGGTACATCCATCACCTGATGAGTCTCAAATAGGACGAAATGTACATCGCGGAATACCTCTGCTTGTCCCTATCCATCAGACTAAAGAATATGTTCAGATGGACTGAAAATTTCTACATGTAATTAGATATCATTCGGTAGCTAAACTGAAGCGAATCTTCAGCGTAGAAGTTTGCGCAAAAGTGTACCACTTCAAGATGCCATTATTCATGAAATTCGTGAAAAATCTCCATTCGAACATTAATAAAGAGAAAATCAGTAGTTCAGCGAAGAGTTTCTTTTCGGCGGCGAATTCATTTTCAAAGCTTTACAATCGCAAGTATGACAAAGTTAAACTTTAAGCACCACTAAGTACTAATCAGCGAATGACCTCGAACACACCAATCACGTGAAGGAGGCATTTTTGTGTACGAAATATATATATGTGTATATATGAAAAAATTGCATAAAAACTGTAGAAACGTTTTACAGAGGATACTTTCCTCTCGCATGTGATAAAAACAGCTCTCAGTTTTAGGTTTGAGTATCAACAGAATGTAATTCCATTGTGGGTAATATTTGCTTTGATAAAGCCTCAGAGTGTTATACAGTAATATTCACTAAGCAAAAGATTTTGCCCGAGACGTCACCAGTAAATATTATTGTATAAAACACTGAAGCTTTACCAAAATAAATGTAACCCATAATGGAATCATACCCTACCACAGTGCACAAGCTCTATTCTTATATCAACATGCATGTAATTATTTAGGTCTTCTAATCCTAACAATAACCCTAATCTTTCCTGAACCTAACCCTAACGTGAAAATATCGCCAAACTAATTGTAATCTAACTCGAACCAATCCTACTGTAGCCTTTTTTAGGTTAACCTAACCCTAAATTGTCCTTGGCTTAAAGAGTAACTTAATCTTTCGCAAACCTAAGCTGAAACTTCCCAGATATCCCATTTAATAGCATAACACTTCGATGAGCATATATTTTATTGATAATGACAACATTATTTGCCAGATTTCACTAACTTGCTCAGTTTTTGGTGGAGTTACGTAATACAAAAAAGCGTTCAGAGGAGTTGGATGTTGATATATAAGAGGGTAGTAACAAAAGTGATGAGTCATCACAAATGACTGTTAAAGAAGAGTTGCGTAATAACATGAATAGTTTGATGAAAAAGTTGTGCTCAGCGTGCACATGGAGATAAAATAGAACACGGAATTTCATAAGAGTTTTAAAGGAATACAAGAGTTTTGAGTAGTTAGAAAAAACAATCAAACAACCAAAAATTAAGTCAAATCAACTCAGTTGTCGCCATGATAGTAGAATTGGTTGAGTAATTTCCTGACGTATGCATAGTTCTAGTTCTTCTAGCTTGAATGGCTAGGGCTTCTGCAGTACAAAGAAGAGGGGAACTTATTGTCTTTGGCAGGTTGTTCTTCCTCCATTTGTAGATTCCTTTGAAGGAGGTGTTTATTGAGATGGAATGACCAGTGGTGACGAGATGTTCGATTATTGCACTCCTTATACAACCACTACTTCGTTTCTGCAGTCATGCTGGATAGTGTTCTTTGCCTCTCTTTAACAGGATACTCGTTGAACGACCGGTGTATCTGTACAAAAAGAAATATAATGAACTATAACGAGTGAGAATGTATGAGAGGAAGAGTAAATATATTCAGAATAGTGAGGATTTAACAGACTGAGAACAATTTCGAGACGTTTCATCAAGAGCCCTGAAGTCTTTGGGACTTCATGGGCATATAGTTTACCCTCCCTCCCCACCTAACCCAAAGTAACAGTCAAAGTCTTCATAGATTGATGCTATGTTTCGGTCTCACTACAGCTAACCCTTTTCCAACATAATCCTATGCCGATATTAGATAGTTGGAGGCAATCGGCCACAGGAAGCCTTGGTTGCACCCAAGGTTTCGTGCTAGTTGGCACTCACCTGTCAGCAAGGGGTAGCTGCAACCTTGAACGAACCCATGTCCCTTCTGAGATTCGAACCGGCATCACTCAGTGAGTTCTGCAGTCAGAGACGTTACCATTGAGGAGATATTCGGGCTCGCAACTGACCTTCTGTAGGACTGTAGTGGGTATTTTGATTGGACACTAGCAACTAGTGTGACGTGTCTAGTCTAGTCTAGTTCGAATCTCAGAAGGGGTATGAGTTCCTTCGAGGTTGCAGATATGCTTTGCTGACTGGTGAGTGCCAACTAGCACGAAACCTAGGTGCAGCCAAGGCTTCCTGTGGCTGATTGCCTCCAACTATCTAATATCATCAAATCAATGTGTGCCATGATGGCGAGCTACCTAGAATGGTGGTCACATTGCAAACTTGGCTGACTGATGGAATTCAGTCTGCACAAAATAACAAGGACTAGACACATCACACTAGTTACTAGTGTCCAATTAAATTAATCTTATGGCAGTTGATATTTCTCAATAGAGAATACGATGGTTCGGCATCTTTAGTTGAGGCACCTTCACAATTTCATCAGCAAACTTGATATCCTTAACAACTAACCTCTATATATTACTCACCATTTTATATCATATGAGATGAGAGATCGAAAACAAACACTTGTAGTCAAATACATTTAGGCTTTTTTTCACCATATCTTCCATTTTCAGTGGCCATATCTCACAGGCATAACAAGAGAATGCATGACATTGCTGCGCAGTAACTAGATACAATTACCCGCTGTTCAATTTTGAATCCTTGCAAAGCTCATCAGTGATTTCGATAAATACAGACAGACATATATAAAGACTTTCATTAATTAATTGTAGGTATTATTATGCTGCTTGAGACGTGATGATGCTGTGCACATCGGTGGCACACCGGTAGAATACTCACCAACTACGCAGGTGGCTAGGGGTTTGATCCCCGGCCACGGACGCACTCCCAAACCTCCCTAAACCAGTAATAACATTGGTAAACAGGGAAGGTTGGGCATGAGGCTAGCAACCCCATCCTGTGAAAATAAATACCACTGCTACTGAAACTTCAACGCTCTAGCCCGAAGGCGCCTTATGTTCCACTGGGAATGTAAAGGAATCAAAAGGAGGTATTATCATTCTTCCAAAGGGGCTGAGCAGTTTTCGATAGATTGAAATAATTTAGTTGTTTAAGCTAAATACATTCTCGATGGAAACCGATAAACACGTCTGATGATGGTGACATATACATACTACTGACATAATAATAATTTGCTTTATTTCAAAACAGTACTTGTGATACAGAATGGAATTCTCAGCATTTTTACTACAGTATTGCATCCAGTTAGTACATTATCAATAAATAAAATTCTACATAGATTAAGGAAATCTCAGTTCATTATGCCAACAACACAGGCATTTCGGTAGCAAAGGTAAAGCTGAACAGTGTTTGAAGGTGTTAGAAAAGTAGGTGCTATCATATTTACTGGCGTAAGCGGAAGAAAAAATCAAAGGTGTCACGCCTAATGCTTTCTTTATCGCACAGAACACGAGCCAAGTAGGGTATGGTTGAGTGTTTGTACTTGCTGGTGCGAGCATATAATTTTCTATGTAGGCTTCTGGTTTTGCCAAATGAGATGCAAGGGGAGAGTTGTGAGTGAGTAGTGAGTAGTTCAAAGTGACTGGCGTAAAACAGTAATACTTCCTAGCTAGATAGAGGTCATAAAAATGCTAGACATATAGTTTTTGCTTGTTAATAATAATAAAGCTAATCATCTTTGTATATCATTCGATCGGGATCAGATAAATGAACTGATTCGATTGTCTGGAATGAGGAGTCTGACTGAATATGCGCCTCCGAAACCAGTGAAACAGTCGTCTAGTGTCCAAAACATTTCTGTCTTCTAGCTAGTGATCACAACCATTTTTGATGTGAGTGGTTTTGAACTACTTATATGAATCAATCAGTAATAATAACGACAATAACATCTTTATTCTGGACAGCAGTATTTCTAAAATGCACAGAATTTTCAGAGGAGTTTAATGTATGATATTCCCCCCCTTCGTACAATATCTTCAAGTAAAATATTAATTAATTGACAGTATATTCTTCCTGTGACACAATGCTCGCTCTCTGAGCTGTAGCAAAAACTATTCCATTATGATGTATCTATCTGCCATATCTCCTTCCTTGAAGAAATCCACGATATCTAGCTGATAGACAATTGTAAGATGTTAAGAAGTACATTTTGAGACCCAGTGACACAATTGAAGAACAGTTATCTCTCATGTTGTATTGGAACACATTGCCACTCCCACAATCAGGCCATTCCTCAGTCAAGTTTAGTAGGAACTTGCGAGTTAGAAGCTTGTAAACCTTTAAAGTACACACAAGAGTAGATCATACCAATAGAGGTCATGTTTTAATCGATTAGAACAAACCGTTCGAGTGGAAATAAATGCAATACAGAGAGGGATGGAAGTTTTTGTTAACCCAAGTTTTAAGCAGACCTCCAGAAGGTAAGGAGCTCCCGATTGGATATTCTGATCTGAACATTATGCATTACATTAAGGAACCCTTCCAACTGGGTGTGGGTTACAGTTTTTCAAAACAAAAAAACTGAAAAAAGAACATACTTTCCGAGAATTTTCTCTTCTGGCTCTACAATTATATATATATATATATTATTGTATCCTTTATTCCTTGAGGAACATAGGGCTTCAGCCGTGCGTCTCCATTGAGTTCGGTTCTCTGCTAGAGTTTTCACCTGGCTCCAGGTCTGCCCACACGTTTTTATCTCCTCTTCATATGACCTCCTCCAAGTCACCCTTGGACGACCAACTCGCCGCTTCCCTTTCGGGTTCCACTCGAGCAATGGCCTGTCTAGTGATGTCACTCACTTTATGGTTTCCTCAGAGTATGACCAGCCAATCCATCTCCATTTCCTTCTTCATATTTGTTTCACAATCGGTTCCTGGTTGGTTCGCTCCCAGAGATCCCTGTTGCTGTATATATATATATATATATATTTATATACACATAAAATATTCTAGAATAGTCGTCACTAACAGTATTGGTGTTTTTTTAAATACTATCGATTTGTTAAGTTAGATTACAATGGAATTATAGTTCAAGAAAGACGTTTGAGTCATAATAAGTATAAAAATGTAATAGTAAATAGAATACTAAATAAAATGAAGGAAATCTCCACAACAAACTGAGGATCATTCGAAAGTAGATGGCCAAGCGGTAAGGAAATTGTCTGAACCAACTTCTTCTTTTTGATACATAAGTTAGGTTTCTTACTGTAGATCCCAACTGCCATGCTCAGCAATATATGCAGTAGACGACCTCTTGAGGTAAAGTTAAGATTAGTGTTTGTGTACGGTAGATGACTTTGAAAGCCGCCTGGTTAACAGCAATCTTGATTTCTATTGTATCCACAAGATGAGATAGAATAGAGCTATGAATGTATTTTCTTTGTCCTTTACTTAAACACGCGGCATAGTGTTTATGTAACTGTTACATGCAAGGAAACAAATCGCAACCAACCTGCATTTTTTTGATATACTTTTGAGTCAGAGAGAAGACGGTTCAATAAAGCGACCAGTTTATAGAAAGCCTAATTGGACAGTGCAATATTTAAATCCTCACACCTCCTGTTCATTACAGTATAAGAGAGTCTTGGTGAAGTCCTTACTTAGGAGAATTCAGAGAGAAGGAAAATAAAATACTGATGGATACTCTCCCTGAAAACGGATATCCTTTAAAATTTTTAAACAGGTGTAAAAGTCGATTAGTCTTAAAAATCTACGATCTCTTCCGCCCCTAAGGAAAATGTCTCCATCAAATTACCACAAAACAGAGGAATAGATAGTAGAATTTTAGGACAGAGATTAAGCTGGGTCATTCGTGGAACCTATTATGCGACCCAGTATGTGATCATTGAAAAAGCCAGAAATATGCTCCACTGCAAACCTCAGAATTGCACAAGCGATTATGTCACATCTCACGCTATTTACCAATTTACGTGTTTGTGTGTGTGTTTGGGCACACATACATAGGGAAGAGTAATCGCCCTTTGTATATGAGATTAAGAGAGCATATTTCCGGATATTTAGGAAAACATACATGAACTTTGAGAAATCAATAGACGCCGGTGGCAGACTTTAACAAGCAAGGCAACTAGCACACAGATAATGAAAACAGAACCCGAACTGTGCAGATAACATTTACTTTCACAAGAATCAGTTTTAAAAAGTCCTGGGGTCTAGTCTTAGAGTCTAACAGTCTTTCTTGTCTTCACTAAGGTTTTAGATCCTGCAACTGTCTTATCTCTTGATCCAGATAGTTGACTCCCGAGTAGCCTCCAGCAAAGAAATAAATAGCTGTATAGCCAAAAGAGTAAATTTTCAAAAAAAGATATTCTTTGCTTAGATGTTTCTTCTAAATATTTGATTGAATTTTCGCGCCACAGTTTTTTTCAGTTGATGAATACAACAGTAATTCCCTTGACACACTTCTGAGGAGTCTACAATGAGCACGAAACTCCTGTTTACCTTGATTGAACACTAGTTAGGAACTAGTGTAATGTATCTAGTCCTTGGTGTTGATGCTGAATGAATTCTATGTTCAGCCGTCAACACGGCGCACTGTGAATTGTTGATTTTAGATTGTTGGAAGCAGTCAGCCACAGGAAGCCTAGCTCGACCTAGTTGTCGTGCTAGCTGGCACTCCCTAGTCAGTCAGCAAGACGTATCTGTAACTTTGTTTACTTAAATCACCTCACTACAGATCACTTAGCACTTAAACTGTAATTATTGTTTGCATAAGTATGACACGTAGACATGAAGAAGTGGAGATAGGAGATGGGAGGGGTAGAGGGTGACAGAGACAATGATAGATGACAAGTAAACATGTACTATCTGTCACATTTGTCAATTAAAAAATATAATAAGTGAAATGCAACTGTCAATTAAATGTCTCCATTTGTTTATTCATGTCATATTGACAACTTTCTATGGGTATGACGTATTTATTTGTCAGACATGATTAGATGTATGATTATTATTATTATTATTATCATAATTATTATTGTTGTTGTTTTCAAATGTCGACGTGCAGAAATTTAATTGTTTACAGGTTTGGTTACGAGTTGAATTCAGTTAGAGAACCACTGAAAACTAACTAGGAAGTACTAGTACTGGACTACCATTTCATCCTAGTTTGAGACTCTTTAGCAGTGCACACCCACCACCACCGGAGTCTGAACCCAGAATTATCCCGGTTACAAGGCAAACTTGTAGACCATTCAGACGCAGGTGTAACGAACGGCAGTAGATAAGAGAACTGAGGACGGACCAAATCTATTAAGAAAAGACATATTATATTTTTAACCACATTAAAAGTCAGCTAGGTTAGTAGGCAATAAACCGATCTGATTGGTCTGAGACTAGCTCAAGGTTAAACAACGGGATGAAAAGTTATCCAATGAGATTATTTCCTGACTGTAACGTGAAATTAATCCTGATTTGAGGGATAAATACTTCTGCCTTTGTCTACAGTCATTGCATTAAACTGTTGATTTCTATTTTCGGGTGGTGGGGGGACAGGTCTATATAGCACACACAACACCGGTACTCGATCCAATGGTCCATGAATTCCAACTTCTGCTAATTTATTATTGTATTAGTGTATTGCAAAGTATATTTTATCATGAAGTGGGAAAGATAGATAGCCGATTCGTAACATTTTAAGAGGAGCACTCAGTAGCGCCTATGTTATGATCTTCACTAGGAGCGTAATACAGAAAGGCATTCAAGACTCGAGATATGCACTTTGTTTATTATTATTTGTTTATTATTCAATGTCTATCGTCTGAAAATCTAGAAGTTCGGTACTCCAGGCCCAGATAAGGACTAAATCAATTAGTTTGCTGAAAATCAGTACTTTGTTTCCGTTGTTTTTCAACCTTCAGATTGATTTATTTATTAGCTGTATTATTAATTTGCTGAGTCAAATTCACAGTTTGGGGTGAAATCTCACCACCACAGTTTACTTTGGAAACCAAACTTATTCAGACTAAGCACAATATGTAATCTGCTTATTATACTACAAACACCAGTTTACGAAAGCAGGCACCAATCCATCATACTGTATACTACTGAATTACTGATATCAGTAGTGGGTAATCACTCAAATCAAGCAGGAATGTGTCTTGTTCTACTGATACAATTTATCAGTAGTATATATATATAAAGAAACGTTCATCCGTCGGCATAAAAACATCAAATAGAAGGGAGATAGATTTGATGTCAGAGAAAGTAAATGATACAGCGTTGTGGAGAGATACATGGGAGATAACGTGAAAGGAACACACAAAGAAACACAATATGAAGGAGGAAGGCCAGAAGTAGCAGGGACAACACAGAAGATCAGTGCAAATGGTGATTTGAAGATAAGGTGTACATAATTTCGCTATATAGAGATACCAAATTCCAGATAAGGTAATACTTGCTGGCCCGCTGGATCGAAGTAAACTAAAAAAACACTGAACAGCCGTATTTCTCCTTTGGAGCTGAGTTCATCAACTGTGCATTCAGTTTGACTCATTTCAGATTGTAACGACCAAATTTATTCGGTTAAAGTCTGAACGCATTGTATAGCCACCAAAACTTTTTTAGACGCACGCTATCACGTAATGTCCCAAACAGAGGGATAAGACGATTGATTATTCTCCAATATTTTAGTCATCCTATCAAAGAATAATAACATGGGAAAACTCAAATTTACTTGAACAATGCCGTGAAACAGCTAGCTATGCAGGTGATGTAGGTTTCTAAGGACAAAACAAGTACTTAGAATCGACGAGAATATTCTCAAGGAGATGAGATTAACAGCTCTGTCTATAAGAATCATACACCAAGGCTTCCCGCAAACAGTCCCCCATCAGAATGACCTTTATTCACTCAAACAAACTCATATCATTAAATAACACATTGTCAATTCACACACAACCACAAAGGAGTATTACAATTTAAGATTAAACAAGGTTAAAGCAAATAATAACGGACAAAAATCAGCATGTGATATGCAAATGTCAAATTAATGATACACAGTCAAGGGGGGGAATACGTATAATAATCACAAACTTAATTGAAATGTTTAAATAAGCATAAATATTACAAATAGATCTTCCAAGAGGGTTTTTCCAAACCATTTGTCCATTACACAGACAGCTGAGTCACTTCAAACCCCCTTGATTCCGATTAACTACTTGGATGAATTGTTAACACCTTAGATCAAATTTAATATTTGCAACTTACACAACTTGAGGCGAAATTTCATCCCCACCACTGTCAAGACAACAGGCTTGGTAACGGCAACTCTTTATTAACAAAAACACACCATATTTATACATTTTTAGCCACATTTGAGGCCGGCTAGGTCAGTAGATAATAACCTGCTCCGATTGGCTGACGATTTGCCCGAGGTTACACCATGAAACGAAAAACTATCCAGTGAGATTATTTCCTAACCACAACGTAAACTAAATCCAGATTTGAGGAGAGATTAACTCAAAATATCATTTCCAGTTTTCTCAATTTGTATCTGCTATATACTACTGATAAACCTTGTCAGTAGCACATGTCATATTGGTCCACTTGCATGATATCCAAATACTCAATTTGTAGTATATACCCTAGTGCATATTTTACATTTCTGTTTACAAATAACTTGAATCAGTATTACTTAAATATCTTTTCCATCATTATGGTTGAATGAAAAATGTGTCAAGATCCAGTCGATATCTTTGTATACGTATCTACTACGGATCAATTACAGTTATACGCATTTCATCATGATCGTTATGTTCGTTATCCGCTACTTTTTTCCTTGGCATTTGAACATTTAAATAATTAAGTGGCATTTTATGGAAAAGCTTGTCATTAGCACAAATTAATAGACAAAAACCCACTCACTTACCTGAATACATACGCCCACGCACAAATGCAAGCGTGAGCATGTGTACAGACACACTCAAATTAATACACATACACACAGACACTCAAATTTGTAGACAATAAGAATCAACGTTATACATGAGGTTGCGAATAATAATCACCCATTTTGTTTTCTTGTACTGATTTTATTTTTTGTCATTTTTTGGGGTTCCGAATGGAATATAAGACTTCACGCTTTAAGTTTTAAAGGTTTCAATAGGGATGGTTTTGTTTTTTATAGGATGCGGTGGGGATGTTAGCCTATAACGCCTAAGCTTCCCTCTTTACCGGAGTTATTACTGGTTAGACGAGGTTTAGTAGTAACCTGGAATCGAACCCAGATCAAGTATGGAGTGGTTGGTGAGGATTCTACTGATAACCCACTGACGCACTTTATGTGGATAAGGGAAAATAACTGAACAGGTTTCTTCAATCTTCTGAGGTGAACTTTTCATAAACATACTAGAATTTATCTACATAAATCAGTCAGTAAGATATACTTAATAGTAAGACGGCTGTCTGGTACTTAGATCGCTTCGAACTGGGTGGCTAGTAAACACTCCTGATTGACGTGAATGGTGTTCAGCTACTCATGCCAATTAAGTAGTAATATTATGTAGCAATATGCACTTATGCCTGATTTCTTGATGGTCATTTATGGTATCAAGCACATTACACACCATGTGTGATCTAAACAGTTTCAGCTTGTAGCGGAAACCATGGTAGAATTCCACCTCGAACTGGGTGTAATTTACGAATTACCAATTTGATTCTACCTCACGTGCTCTTATGGAGCAAGGTACATCAACCGTCGCTAAAGAATACATAAGTGGGAAAGGAAGAGTGTGAGAAGAACACGTGGCCAACTTTTATCAATCAACTAATCATGTAAATGATTTTAAGATTATCTTAAAGTACAGCACGTCGCGAAATTCATGACTAGCTATAAGTGTAATGACAGAAGACAAGGGTCAGGCAACAGATCGTTTATTGAGGAAATCAGGGGATATTTATAGACTTTTATGTACATTAATGTTAGCGTTATTGTTAGTGGAGAAGCAGCCTCTTCTGATTGGTTGTTTTCTTGCTGGAGGTTATTCTGTCATCTCTTTGTGGCCGTTTCTTAGAAAGTTAAGCCATATATCTGCGAATCCTATCTGCACACGTTCATTTTGCTGGGATTGGTTGGTGAGTTCCTCAAGGTTAAGCTCTGTTATTGTATTTTTCGCACGACACCGATTCGGGAAGTAAACACTGACGTAAATTGTTGTCTACAATTTTGACACTGGGACTTGAGTTTGATGCTGAATGCAATAACCGACTCAACTGAAAACTTAGAATAAAAAGCACAAGGTCAGAATGTGGTTGGGTGGGTGTCAGTGAGGTAGATAAAGAACATTTTATCATCTGGCTACGCCTGATATCAGCAGGCTAAAATCTACCAATGGGACAACGTATAAGTCACCTAGACTAGACAGATTATCAGTGTAACGCCCAGTCACCTGTAAGCAAATTACACGTTTCCTGATTGGTAGATTTCAGCATGCTGCTATTAGGGCCCATTTATGGCGTTCATCCACTGCCATGTATGGGTGGACAGTCACCATTTGAAAGCAAATGAAATTGATAGGTTAAGTTCAAGGCCGCTGATTATTATTGGTTGATAATTTATGTCTGTCACCTATCAACATGTATATATATCATGTTTATCTTTTTTAATTTTTATTCACAGCTTGTCACAACAATCTCAGTGAATCAAGGTGAAATCCCAGAGGGTGTACATCCAGCTGAAGAACCAGTTGGTCATTTCTATTTATCTCAAACATTTTTCTTTCCACAAATTCGTCCAAAATTAATTCATCAAATTCCAATATGGCCAATTATAGTCGGTGTCGTTTTAGGCTTAATTGTTCTCTACCTATTGATTATACTACTATATCTATTAGGCTTCTTTAGACGACGTAAAACTCAACTGCGTAAAGCAATGCTTACAAAAGGCGGTGCTGAAGAGACCTATAAACGTGAACAAACTGAATCGCTACTAGTTGGTGAAACAAAAACCGCACAGACAAATGATGTTCACAAGGCAATTAATTCAACATCTCCAGCACAAAGTGATGCGCGGATGCCAACGGGGAAAAAGTTGAAAAAGAAGCATAAAAAAGATTTGAATATTCTTCATCCAGCTGATTTATCCGTGACAACATCATCGACAAACGGTCATCAACATCATGCATACAAAGAGTCAGAGGAACAGAATCTGATAACAGACTCCACTTCATCTCAGTGAGAGATTTCACCATATATTGTGAATGTGCCGTCTGCTTGCTTTACTTTGTGAATTTCTTCTTGAGTGGAACAAAACAGTTTCTCTGCCGCCTCCACAGACACACACACACACCCCTCCCCAACCCTTTGGAGAAAGAGATGATGTGTTGACCGACCAAATGGTTTTCACCAGGTTATCGCACTTGCTTTTCTTGTAAATTTAGGTGTTTGTATTTTTCTTTTCTTGGGATTATTTTTTGGGGTTTTCGTTTTGTGATAAATATATATACACACATATATATGCATACAATATCAGTGTATTTATGACGTCACACAACTCTAATAGTTTATTTGCATATATATACATATTTATGCCTCTTTGTTGGTGAGATTCGACTTTTTCTGTCTTTTTTCTCTCTGCCCACCCCCCGCCCTCCCTCTGTATTTTACCTGTTATTGTATTTACTGGTCAGTTGTTCTCCACCCCCAACCTCCCTTCTTCTCTGTCTATCTGTCTGTATGTATACATGTTATCAGAACTATTATCTCTTCATGTATTCTGCCTGCCTCCTGATTTTCCTGTTCTCTGCTTCACAGCTATTTTGTCTTTGTTGTACCTCAGAAGTCGACAGGAGAAACAGCCCTCTCTCGATCCATATATATATATACATATATTGGCTTAGGTAAATGTCAGGTTGCATTGTCTGTCTTCGCGATCGATTCAGTCAATCCTACAATGGGATTAATCAATATCTGTATTGCTTCAAGTGAACTTGAGTTGGAAAACCGATCACAATTTTCTTATTTTAGCGCGTCAATGATTTTACTCGCCTCAAAATTTTTTTTATTCTTTTCAGATGCCATCTTTTAGGTGGTAGGAACTTGGTTGGTTTTTTCATTTGATGATACCTGATCGATAAATATTACACTTGATAGTCAATACTTACACAGAATTGAATAAATAGATAGACAGACGAACACACACAGGCATAGACACACATGGGCCTACACACACACATATTTTTTAAATTTATGTCTATCTACCTATCTATCTACCTACCTGTCTACCTATCTATCAATCAAATCTTATGTTCAATTTTTAAAAAAAACTAAACTGAGTTGTATTCAAACAGGTTGAGTAATCTGTCTATTTTCTATTAGAATGTAAAATAAACTACACATTTGTTTTTCGTCTTATCTGACCAGATGGTGGATTGGGAGGGAAGGGAGATGTGTTAAATATTTAGGTCCTGAGTTCGATTCTGGGTAGGGCAGACGCGCAGGGGGTGAGGTGAGGGGCTGTCAACTGTTGGTCTTTCCAGTGATTGTCTAACTGATGTCAGCTTCTAATGAAGTCTCTACAATTCCAAAATCTCAATGAATAGTAATCTCCAGCTAATTAGCGACCAGTTTCAAGAGGCATATTCAGAAGTTCCGATGAGAGGTTTTAAACCAGTGAGTCCCACCATATCGGGGTGAAGTGATCAGTGCCACTGGTTAGCAGTAGTACTATACATCAGTAAGAGACAACTGTCGGAAACTAAAGAGTAATACGCAACTGTTTCGTCCTAGTTAAGAACTCTTCGGCAGTTGAATCATATGGTGCGAATCGACAGAATTCATAGATGATTGATTTCTAAACGAGTTGTTCAATGATCGATGAGCTTGCCTAGTAAAGTGAAGATCTTGGGATAGTGGAAGTACACTGCTGAAGAGTTCCACACTAGGCTAGTGTGGTACAGGCAATTCATTTGAGTGTTTTAAATTCAGTTATTGGAACCTGTCTTACTGGAATATAATACGACTGTACAATCTCTGAAGATGATTTTTTTATAGTGCAGTACTCCCAGTTGGTTATCCAGTGTTTCTCAAATCGATTTCAGCTCATAATGGGATCCAGAAGTCACTTGAATCTCTACAACCCAACACTTCAATATCAGTCAGATACTAACTAGCGAATGGCACTATTCAGGTAAGTAATTACCCGGGTTATGTCGGGAATTCGTGATCAGTGAGGTCTATCCTGTCGGGAGTGTGAGGACAAATACTCGCCACCAATGACATTAGCTATTACCAGTCGCTCTATATCATGAATTAGCAGAAATTGAAATTCGTGGCCTGGCTATTGGATCGGATCTTAGTGGTTGCTTATTGGTCTACGAGCTCACCGCCGTGTACCTGGAAGGTCCTGAGTTCTAACTTTGGCGGTGGGTGTGTACTTCTGAAGAGTCCCGAGTACTAGGAAGCAACAGCTATCCAGTACTCCTTAGTTGGTTTTCCAATGGTTCTCTAACTGATATCAGCTCATGATGAAAATCGTGTAATCAATCAAATCCCTGCAAACCAACAATGAAAGTTTTCGTTGCTGAATTGTCTTTTACTTTCTTCATAACTCAACGGGTATTTTCGGTGGTTTAAGACACATTGAAAGAATCAGCTTTACCTTCTCCTACATTTACTAATAATAACCAAACTACCTCAAGACCCCACCTCTGGGTTCGAACCCAGGAGGACCTTTAGGTTATAAGATGAGCCCATCAATCATTCACCCATTGTAACGGAGTCGAATGTTTCATGAATTTTAACCTCTGCTAATTCGTGATACACATAGCATGACTGCCAGCCTATGCCGTCGACAAGTATTTGTCCTGACAATGAACGTAGTAGATCCCTCTGGTCACCACATCTCATTAGAAGCCCAGATAACTTCAGCCTGTAGTCCGTCAGTCACTAGCGTGAACACAAACAAGGACCTTGGGTAGTTTTCATCGTTTCTCTGATTGGTATGTCGGTTCATGACCAAATCTCAAATTAGTTAAATCCCTGAAAACCAACCCATGGAAATTCATGAAACATTATTGAATAAACTTTTTTCACTGTGATGAAATAATTACCATATTAGTTTCACAGAACAGATGATAGATTACCGGTTTAAGTAATCCTCCGGCCCCATCTAGTTCGAATCCTACCAATGATCAGTCACTGCGTCAGTACTATTCTCCTTAGCTAAGGCTACTCTCAGACAATCCCAAAACTGTCAATTACAATAAATTGTGACATAACACACAAAAGAGCAGGAAATTCTAGACACAATGTTTATGTCACTATAGAAAAACGTCCGCATTTAGACATTTAGAAAGCAGAAATTAAAGTCCCTAGGATACAAGATTTCATCATGAGCTGAAATCTGTCAGAGAACCATTGGAAAACCAACCAGGGAGTACTGTACTGGACGGCTGTTTCGTCCTAATTTTGGACCCTTTATCGGTACGCACCCACCGGAGTTCGAACCCAGGACCTGCTGGTTACCAGGCGAGCTGTTCAGCACAGTAAACCCAGGTTTCCCAACGGTTCTCTAACCGATATCAGCTCACAATGAAATCCTATAACCAATCAATCAAATACCTACAAACCAATACTTGTACGAAGTCTTTACTTCATAGAGCTAGGATAATGTGTTCAAACGACTCCCTCAATGAAGAGTTTAAGATTATTAGAGAATTACTCAGTATGAATGGTTATCCAGATAAGATCATTGAGAAAAATATGACTTAGGCACCGAAAGAAGTCAGTAGGGTAACAGCTACAAAAAAAGCCTTTGTTCATGAAAGTTGCAGTTCCTCGGTGATAATATCATCGAAATAGTAACACAACGCCTGAAGAATGCAGTTAAAAGAGCTTCCAGTACTACTACTCCGATTTTACATTAGAAAATTAAGGACAAACTACCACCTGATTTGCCTCTTCTATGTGTATCTACCAGTTTAACTGCTCCTTTGGAGCCAGCTACATTGGGTTTACAATTAGGCAGGTTCCTCATCGTATTTCCGAACATTGTCCAGAGTGGTTAAGCGATGGACAAACAAGATCTATTCGTAGCTCTATTTTAGCACACCTTGCAGACAGTGAGCATCAAGTTGGTGTTAACATAACACTTAAAGCTATTTATCGCATTCCCACTAATCATAATTTTGCTTTAAGAGTTCGTCTTCTGCATACAGCCAAAGTCATCATAATCCATCCACCTGAAGAAGACAAACATGTGTGTGTGTTCAGCAGAAACTCGTGCATTTACTTTCCTTACCCTGGCCACTGTTAAATGAATGTACAAACCTGACTAATTCACCCCTTTCCCCCTACACCTTTAAAAATTATCATTTTCAAAATTATTTTATTTTCCTTTAATTGCTTATTACGTAATCACCTTGAACACTAGCTATTCCCTAATTTCTCTTCACTTTGAGGAAATTATGCATGCAATATGCTATCCACTTGTTGTAACCATTTCTACCTTTTAATTGTGTGTATTAGTTGTCTCCGTTAATTACCATCCCCTTCCTGACATGTTGGTACTGACTAATTATTCAAAACGTCTAAATGAGGATTTTTTCCATACTGAAATGTTTGGAACAACAGTCTGCATTAAAGTGTGCTCACTGAGTATCTGCAGGACAGAGGCAAGGTACATTGAAGTGAGAACTCCAGTGAAATTCATTCTCAAGATAGTGACGATCGTTTTTGAGCCTTTCTGTTAAGGGTGAAACAGAGAGAGAGATTTATGCTTTGAAGTTTTAGTAGTTGTCGTGTTCCTTCCAAGAAGAAGAGCTTAATATGGACTAAACGATGTTTGAGCGTATGTGTCTGTGAAGGAAATAGAACCCAGACGCGTATTCTACCATGCAACCACCTGACAAATGATCAGAAGAAATCAAATTACTGTGTAAATCTGATCGTGCTTTTGTTTATGTATACGAGTGGGTCGGTGGCGCAGGGATAGAATACTCGCCGACCACGCCTCTCGTGGTCCGGGGTCCGATCCCCGGCCACTGACCCACTCCTACTTTACCTCACTAAGCCGGTAAAAATCTGGAAAAGACTGGAAAAGAGGGAACGTTGAGCATGAGGCAGGCTAGCAACCCCATCCCCTAAAAACATACACCACCGCTACAGAAACTTCAAGCCTCTAGCTTGAACGCACCCTATGTTCCACTGGAAATGTAAAGGAATAAAAAAGTTATGGGCATGTAGTCTGATTACTATTCATTTATAATAATAATAATAATGCATTTAAATTAATTCATCTGCGTTTATCCACGTGAAATTCAAACATAAAATTTATAGCCAATATATAAAAGTCACAATGATGATTGCAATATTCAAACTAATGATTTCGTTGTAACTGTATTCTCTGAGATGGATGGCTTTGATTGCAAAGCTTCCATTGTCTTACAGGGCAGTATCTTCAGCGCGTATTTCACACTAATAGTTATTTCATCTGAAACCACTGAAATGGAATCATTCACGAAGAGACAAGACAAACAACAAAAAATATATTGCAGTCAAACAAAATCCCTACAAAACCAATACTTGAAAATTAATCTGATGCTCACTAGTGACTGGCCCTATTCAGGCAGTTAACCTGAGGTTCTACTGGGAAGCCGTGACCGGTAGGGTATAGCAAGTTGAAGATGAGGCAGTAACTCATCGAAGAAAACATTGCGAAATGGTCGCGCTATGTCGTGAATTGGCAGAAGTTAGAATTCAAGGACCATTGGATCGGGTCCCAGAGGCTTAATGGTCTACAAGCTCGCCTTGTAACCAGAGGGTCCTGGGTTCGAATCCCTGATGAAGAGTCCCAAACTAGGACGAAACTGTCCAGTACTCTCAGGTTTTCCAGTAGTTCTCTAATTGATGTCAACTCATGATGAAATCCTCCATGCAAAAAAATATATTCACCTAAAAAAATATGAAGTAGACAGATGAATAGATTAAATAATTTCAGGTGAGTAGTGAGGATTTATCAATGCGATTTTCGCAAACACAAAAACTCATTGGCATAGGTCAGTAATTCATCTAGTTATGACTAAAAAAGTGGTGATTTTTCAAACCAACATCACGATTGATTAGTCATTCTCATTCGAAATTCCCTTTTAATTTGTTTTGTACGTCGGTGGCACAGAGGTAGAATGCTCGTGCCAACCACGCATCGTGGTGGCATGATGCAGACAATGTGTTCCAATGGAATGTTATTCTCACAGCGGTTAGGACTCTCACCAACCATACACATGGTCCGGAGTTCGATCCCCTGCCAACGCACACCTGACGCACATCAATGATCGGCCTGCAAAATTTGGGCTACCGATATCGCATGCTGAAAATTTCATACAGGTAGCAAAAACACTGTGTGGTTTCAAGCCATAATCAAAATCAATATATATGTATATATAGCGGTTTGATCATTTAAAAATATACCTTTGCTCCCATGTCTTGCCTTCTACTGTTACAGCATGTGGTTCGGGGTTCAATCCCCTTCGCCACTGACGCACTCTTCCTTTACCTCGCTAAGTCAGTAACAAGACTGGTAAAAAGCGAAGGTTGGGCATGAGGCTAGCCACCCCAATTCTACCGAAATTTCAAAGCTGTAGCCTGAAGGCGCCCTATGTTCTTCTGGGAATGTGAAGAAATAGAATAGTAATAATAATAGGAAATTTTGATTGAACGAAGATCTTATGATTTCATTTGACATGTTGGTTCGTAGTACAAATGCCCTGCCGATTTCTGAATGGCGACGGAATCCAGCTCTGACAAGCGTTTTGTCCTGTTTTTGAACTCATCATCTGGATGAATGCATATGCCTAGTGAGTGATGATCTGCCCAACACAGATTCGAAGTCAGTGTTCAATATTTCAAAGGCTTCTAAGACACTGAATAACAATAGCCATATCTCCTACAACGGGTAATAAGGTGAACAATCTGCTGATTCCAAAGTTATTTATAAATTGAATTACTGAATCTCTATGTGTCATCTTCACTACATTTGCTCTTATCCACCAAAACATCAAAGACAAGATCCTGTTGTTGGCGAAATTATTGTGTATTTACTAATTCACTTGCTCCTGTGGAGGTAAGCATATAGGCCTTACTAGTAGGACATTATCTAACCGTGCACATGAACACTTACCAGCATATTTGTCAGAAGGAGAATGTAGAACGGTCGACAGCTCAGTTCTAGTCGCCTACATCTTCTTCATGCGACCGGAGCTTCAGCAATCCTTGAGAAGAAACCTGAACTTTGTGTTCAGAAACGTTTCATGCTGCACCACAGCTTTAGTACTAATTTTTTCAAGTATTGGTTTGTAGGTGTTTGATTGATTGGTTACAGAATTTCATCATGAGCTGACAATGGTTAGAGAACCATTGGCAAACCAACCAATGGAGTAGTGGATAGCTCTTTCATTCTAGGTGGTAACTCTTCATCAGTATGCACCAACTGCCGCCAGGGTTCCAACCCAGAACCTTTCGGTCACAAGGCAAGCCTGTAGACCATCCAGCCAATGAGACCCAATAGAAAAGCCAGTTCATGGATTCCACCTTCTGTTAATTGACGATATGACGCGACTGGCACTAACCAATGTCATCGATAGCGAGTATTTCTCCTCAGACGCGACCTGCTGAACCCCACTTATCACGGTTTCCCACTCGCTGTTTACTAGTCAAACCCACTTGATGTCAACACTTCTGTTGTTTCAACCTAAATAATTCAACCCTATATATATATATATATATATACCAAGTCACCAAACGGTGAAACTAACTTCATAATTTTTAATTCATAAATGGTTTGACGCTCAGCCTATCCAAGAGGATTCAAGAACACTATCCAGTATGGTTGCGAAAACGTAATAGTGGTGCTATAAGGAGTGCGATAATTGAACACCTGGTTAACACTGATTACTCCATCTCAACAAACGCCTCCTGCTTCAATGTAGTCTACAGAGTTAAGAATAACTTTCCAAAGACAATACAGTTTTGTCTTCTTTGTATCGCTGAAGCTCTGGCCATTCACATAGAAAAACTGGAGCTGTGCATACAAAAGAGAATTACCCAACCAACTGTATTATCATGGTAACAACGTTGTTGATTTTCGATGACTTAGTTCTGTTTATTTGCGTGTTTATTTAATTGCTTATAATTTTTGTATTCATTTAGAGCTCTTACGTAATTTCATATTCTCTAATTTGTTCTTATGTGTATCCTGAGTACAACTCAATCATCAATTATTCATATTATTACGTGACTCCTTTTTAACAACTGTTTGTGACAATTCATCACTTTTGTGTTATTACCCTAATTTCATTAACACTCAGTTTTCTTGACCGTTTTTTTATTCCTTGACGTTCCCCAGTGGAACACAGGGCTTCAAGCTAGAGGCTTGAAGTTTCTGTAGCAGTGTTTATTTTTACAGGATGGGGTTGCTAAGTTAATGCCCAACCTTCCCTTTTTGCCAGTTCTATTACTGGCTTAGCGAGGTAAAGGTGTGCGTCGGCCGGGGATCGAACCCCGGACCATGTGCATGGTCGGCGAGCATCCTAACCGCTGTGCCACCGTTTTAGTATTACGTAACTCTACCCAGAACTTGCTAATTTTCACCTGTTTAGTTCAAAAAAACATAACTAATTGTATTTTTGTTTGGTTACAGGATTTCATCACGACATTGGTTAGAGAACCGTTGGAGAATCTGCAGGGAGTACTGGACAGCTGTTTACGTTGTCCTGGTTTGGGACTCTTCAGCCATACGCACCCACCGCAGGGGTTAGAACCCAGGA
This sequence comes from Trichobilharzia szidati, assembly GCA_944472155.2. Taxonomy (NCBI): domain Eukaryota; kingdom Metazoa; phylum Platyhelminthes; class Trematoda; order Strigeidida; family Schistosomatidae; genus Trichobilharzia; species Trichobilharzia szidati. Next base: position 10,582,683 of record OX235272.1, on the reverse strand, counting down.
CCTTCTGGTTACAAGGCGAGCTCGTAGACCATTTAACCACTGGGACCTGATCTAATCACCCATGAATTTTAACTTTTGCCGATTCACGATATAGCGCAACCGCTAGACAATGTCTGCACGACTTCCCACTAGAACCCCAGGTAACTACCTACCTGAATGGGGCAAGTCGCTGGTGAGCATCTCATCGATAATCAACCACTGGTCTGCAGGTATTTGATTGATTGGTTACAGCATTTCGATATGAGCTGACATTGGTTAGAGAACCATTTGAAAACCTGGGAGTACTGGACAGCTGGCTGTTTCGTCCTTAATGTACACATGCATACAAAATGACTCATAAATGGTAATCAAGAAAGCAAGTGTAAATGAGTAAGTACTATATACTACTGATTGGTTAAGATGAGTAGTTACCTGCTGCTCACATCAACCAGCAGAGATTTAACATGTTACCAGTTCGCTCACAGAAATAGCTAGCCATAAATTGAGTAGCTCGAACCGATTCGGCTCTCTAAACCACTGATGAGCTCGACGACAAAGTAGCCAATCGCCCGTCCAATGTTTAAATCACTTCGATCTGCCTGGCTGGTAATCGCTGCACTGTTTTACTTGGGTGATAACCAGCTACTCACCTAAATTAGCCAGTAGTATATTAGTTTTTCGTCAATCACTGATTACAGTGATCAGTGAGAGCCCGGAGGACAATAAGACGCCAAGCCTCAATACCTCGTATAGCATACTCTTGAGTCACAAAAAAGGTGATCAATCAGATAAGTACTAAAACTCAAAGAACATTCGTGTGTTGAAACACACCTGAAATGAGCATTTCTTCTTCCTTGCAGAGTTGAACCCAGGATCCATCAGATTTCTAAATGTGAGTAAATTTGTTTTTTCTTTATTCCTTCACGTTCCCAGTGGAACATAGGGTGCCTTCAAGCTAGAGGCTTGAAGTTTCTGTAGCAATAGCGTATATTTTTAGGGGATGGGGATGCTAGCCTGCCTCATGCCCAACGTTCCCTCTTTTTCAGTCTTATTACCGGCCTAACGAGATAAAGGAGGAGTGCGTCACTGGCCGGGGATCGAACTTCGGACCACGAGAGGCGTGGTTAATGAGCATTCTACCGCTGTGCCACCAACGCATGTTGGTAAACAAATAATTAGCAAATTACTATTAACTAACTGAAAACCATTGGTGCATAAATCTTTCACAATTTCTATCCATTTCTAATTACGTAACAATTTAGGAAATGAAATATTCTGCAATTCATTAGTTAATTAATTAATTTATTCATTCATTGAATCCTATTATAAACACAATTAAAATGATAAATGAACCTCGTGATTTAAACAATGATATATTACCACTGTTCAATAATTCATTGAACAGTAAATAATATTGTACTTTTAAATCTACTATTGTTACTACAAAGAGGAATCCGTTCACTTCATACAAATAAACAAAACGATCTATAATATCCTCAAAATAGTTCATTAGAAATGACCACGCATCAGGTGAATACATGGGTACAGTTGAAATTCGCAAAATACATTAATTATAATTACTGCTATTTATTAATATTAGTACTGATGTACACTTCTTTCTTAGGAGCGAGTTGGAGAGCGGATCTTGGTTCTCTGCCCACTTTATATCTCTTTATGAACTTGTCTGGATAATTATTATCAGCTAGAGTTTATGACAACTTTCTTTATTCCTCATCAAGTGTGTCTTCAGTGCATTTACGTTGGATTCTACTGAAGAGAGGAGCCTCACTCACTACGGCTCTTTTGTACCGAGCAGGGCAGAAACTGTGATTATCAAGATACTGTCCTGTCCAGGAAGGTTTTCTATAAATAGATCGTTTTACTGATCCATCAAGCCGTCGACTAAGCAATATGTCTAGGAAAGATAAACAGTTATCTCCCTCTTCTACAGACGTAAGTGATATGCTTGCTATTCTGAACTTCATTCATTCTACTTAAAATTGAGGTGGCAGAACAAGACTTATCACTTGTGATTACAATGTCATCTACATACCCTCTATAAAGTGGCACATTTTCGATTAAATCCTCCGATAAATTGTCAGTGTACGACATATAAATATCTGCTAAAAGCCGCCCTAACGGACTTCCCATTACAACACCATCAACCTGACGGAAACAATCGCCTTCAAATATAAACCTAACATTGTTAGTACATAGAAGTAATAAATCCCTTAAATAAGATATAGGGAACGGGATGAAAACGTCATATGTGGAAATGTAATCACACAAAATGTCATTTGTTTTAAGTGAAAACACATTAGTGAATAAAGAGTTTATATCCAAAAAACATATTTTTATTCATAATATTAATATCGTCAAGAAAATCAACCAGTTCAAATGTATCTTTTAACACATACTTACAGAATTGTGTTTTGACTGGATGCAATAATTCTACTAACCATTTAGCAAGTTTATGTGTTGGGGATTTGCACATTGATAATATGGGACGTAGAGGATTATTGGGTTTATGCATTTTTGGCAAACCATACATATGCGGGAATTTACATTCTGATGGTTTTAAAGAGTCAAATGTATCCTCTTTGGTACAAAAGAGCCTAACTGAGTGAGGAGGCGCCTCTTCAGTAAAATCCAACGAATATGCACCGAAGACACACTTGATGAGGAAGAAAGAATGTTGACACAAACTCTGGTTAATAACAGTTATCCAGACAAATTCATCAGGAGGTATAAAGTAGTCAGAATGTAAGTATTATTTATTAATATTCCTGAAAACATATTTAAGTTTTCTAAATTAATTCGGTGTTATATGTGCCTATGATATTCATTACGGAGGCAAGGTGGATGTTGATGAATGTCTGAATTTTTTCGGAAATTCCTATTCGCAATTTATACCGCTATCTCCAGACAAGGTAGTTACCGAGCATTTGTCACTATTTCTCAACAGAACTGCAGTCAGCTTTGATTCTCAAGTATTGGTCTGTATGGATTTGGTATTTTTCGGGTTAAATCATGCGCAGATATCAAGTAGAGAACTGTCCAGAGGTCTGCAGTTCAGTCACCAGTGGTAGCCACTGATGAAGAATCCCCAAGTAGAACCAAACAACTGTCAGTTACTCCCTGTTGATCTTTGCTGGTTCTTTTACTCATATCAGTCCTTCATCAGACTTGAAATCTACCAAATCCCTGCAGGTCGACACAGATCAGCGATTCCACTGCACTCGATAGAAACGAGATACAATATCGACTTTGAGAGGACTAAGCTTCTATGGAAAGGTTTTAGTTCGTGTAAAGAAAGACTAACTGCAGAAGCCCTACACATATGGGTGAATCCAAACAGTTTGAACAGAAGTGAAGATGTGATCTTGTTAGCTGATGCATGCAAAATGCTGATTAATAAATAAAAAAAGATATGTGTCAATAATCAATCATACTTGGTCTAAATTCCAGATTGTCTATATCTTCTTATGGAGAGGCTAACAGATGTTTTACAATTTTTTCCCCATCCACCTATGCACACACACCACTGTATACCGCATATATATATATATATATTCAGTTATCTACGACCTTAAACTCTCAGTTAAACATAACCACTAAAATTCTGATGCTGCAAAAGTACAAATTATTTACAGTGTTTAACGAAAGTAGGCTAATATTTGTAATAGGATTTTATTATGAGCTGACATCAGTTAGAGAACCACTGGAAAGCCTGGGAGTACTGGACAGTTGTTTCGTCCTAGTTTAGGAATCTTCAGAAGTACGCACCCACAGGACCTTCCAGTTACATGGCTAGTGAGCTCGTAAACCATTCAGCCTCTGGGACCCCACCCGATCCAGTGGCTAGCCCATGAATTCCAACTTCTACCAGTCAATTCACGACACAGCACGACCGCTAGCCCATGTCTTCGGTGAGAATTTATCCTCACAACCAACCATCTGTGCCCTACTGGTTATGACTTCCCATTATAACCCGAGTAACTACCTACCTGAATAGGGCCAGTCGCCAATGAGCATCTCATCGATATTCACTTGTTGGTTTGTAGGGATTCGATTAATTGTTTAAGAATAGCGCTAGTAGCCACGCTATATCGCGAATTGGCAGAAGTTGGAATTCATGGGCCGCTGGATCTGGTTGCAGTGGTTTCATGGTGTACGAGTTAGCTTTGTGACCAGAAGGCTCCGGGTTCGAACTCCAGAAGGTGTGTACTGATGAAGAGTCCCAAACTAGGGTGAAAGAGCTGTCCAGTACTCCCAGTTTGTTTTCCAATGGTTGTCTAACGGATGTCAGCTCATAATGAAATCCTGTAACCAGTCAGTCAAATCCCTACAAACCAATACTTCAATATTTGTAATTGTGAGGTCACATTTTGATCACAGCTCATGCAAATATGTTTATTTTTATATTTTGACGCCTGTTTTATGACTCATATGACTGGACAAAGTTTTTAAAAACAAGAGATGTCCCTCTTTTTAAATATAAACCTCTGCTATTTTAATTTCGATTAATTTCCCTGAAGAAGTTCTGACCAGTTTGCTGAAAGCAGGGAACGTTGGAAATATTCATTTCAATTTCGCTGACAGTTTACAAACATAATTTCTACAAATGTCTACTCCTCACTCGGTGTCCACTTAGTCTGGAACTATTCGGCAAATCTTGACCAAAGTTCATATAAATTAATTCTATCAGTTTAATGTGAAAAAAGAACTACAGGAAGAAAGAATGGATGGAAGTGAATGTAGAGGAGTGCAAGCTTCAAGGAAAATTTGCCGACTTATGATATCTGTATGGAATAGATATAAACACCTCTTCAGAACAATCTCAACATACTATCTATTATTTTATAAGATGCATTTTACACTACTGACTAAACATTTAAGTCGTTAACTACTTAAATTTGAATAAAAACACATCAAACGAACAACTTAATGGAAGCATTTCTGAGCATCTCCTATTGATGCCTAGTAAAAGACCAAACAGTACCAATAAGAAGCTCAGTTTCTCTCTCATTTTATTGATAGTGGTTACCAGGTGGACATAGAAGGTGTCTTTGCGGTTACTGAAACATTAATGTTCAATATTGATTGCACTTTTAGTTTAAGACTGACCTCGCCGGTCCCAAACCCGAGTAAAGAAGGAGGGTTGGGCGTTGGGCTAGAGACCCTACCGTGGAAAATCAGTCAAACTTCTACAGTTGCAAGCTACTTTCTTAACAAATGGGAATCTACTTACTTCAAAAATTAACGAAATAAATAAGCATAAGATAATTTTACTTGATGAGGTAAATGGTGTTACAGTGCTTTTTTTATTGTAGCTTGATTCCACACCATATTTTCAGTACAAATATGGAATTCTCAGCATATGATATCGGTAGCCCAAATTTTGCAGGCCGACTATTGATATCGGGTGTGCGTCGGCAGGGGATCGAACCCCGAACCATGTGCATGGTCGGCGATAGTCCTAAACGCTGTGCTACCGGCGCACAGTATTTAATGATGACGTCTTGAGTAGAACTTATTGCTCACTGTCGTAGCAAGACACTATTTTGCATAACTTTTAAACCATGTTGATATGATCTCATAGTTTTTAATCCAATGATTTTCCTTGGTAATATTATTTTCCACATCTCTGTTATATTGGTAATGCGTCATTCCTATTGCAAGCGTTAGGTATACATTCGATGAACAAAGATTCTATGATCAGCTTCTGCCCCTATCTACCAATACAACATTTTAGAACAGTAGCTCCGTTCCTTCTTATTGTGTAACTGAGTGTTACTGCATGCATCACCAACTTACACCATCTTTGGCTTAGTAGACGTGATACCCGGCTAGCTATAGATCAAAGGACGTGTGTACTGCTCAGCAGTTCGCTCAGTCCTCCTTTATGGCTGTGAGACATCGCCGTTGAAAGTGGAAGATACGAAAAGGCTGGCTGGCTCTGGTGATCGGTGCCTGCGATATATCTTCCGTGTGAACTGGTATAATAAGGTGAGCAATATTGAGGTTAGACATCTGTTGAGGGGAAATCATTCGACGAGGTTGTGAAGTCACATCAATTGAGATGGTTAGGACATGTGTTACTCATGCATGCCTAGCCATCGGTCGCGGTCTTCGACAATGGACAGTGTTTGCTGACATAGGATCGATGAGGTTGGAAATGCAATAGCTAGTGGTGATCAATCCAAAACATGGACTCATCAGTCAATGAAATCCATAACAGTTAGCTTAAGCCAGCCAGCCACGTAAGGAGGGTGTAGATTAGTTGGCCGGCTGGTTGGTGTCCTCAAGATGGTAAGAACCAATGAAGGTTGCAGACAGTCGGTGATATGGCTCAAAAACGTTCTGGAAGATGACGCATATGCATTGACTATTTGTGATTTTACATATCAAATAAAATTCTATAGCTATTCCATATTACTATTCTTTTTGCCTTGTATTTCTATTTATTATCTCTTTCTCTCTTTTGAATCTCTTTACCGTCTTCTCTTGCTTTATTGGCACATGGAGGGAGTGTGGCAACTCAAACTGCTGCACTTTTGTGAAAAGTTTTATGTTGAAACCAGTCAGTCAGTCAGTCGGTGCATGCATCATGGTTATTGATTTTTTCTCTAAACTATTCATCTTCTTGGGGTTATCCGTTCTACACATAAGTATATTCCTGTGTTCCGATAACCTGACTGCCATATGATATTCTATCTGACCTTTAGAAAAGAAAACAAAGTCGTTCTTCTTAATAACCACAATGACCGTAATAATGGTGTTTAATTATTCCCTTGGGTTTCGAGTGGGACATATAGCTTCAACGGCACATCTGAATTTCATCCTGTCTTTTGGAGTCTACTTCCTTAGTTGGCTCCACAATTGCTCATAAGCCTTCATCTCCCGCCCCCCGCCCGACAGCACATACACACGATCACTCCCAAGTCACCCTCGAAACAACACGTAACTCTTCATTTTGTACTCAAGTTCCACTCGACGGTTTGACACACGATGTCACCTAATAGTCTACTCAGTGAGTCCGATCCATCTCCGTTTTCTTCTGTATACTTGTTGTCAGGCCACAGGTTCTAAATTGATTTATTCCCAGAGTTCTTTATTGTTGATTCTTTCTGGCCATCTGATTTTCAGTAGGGTAATAATAATCATGATAATAATAACAGTTTCATTCTGACAGAATAATATATACACAGTACAAGATATCGAAGCATATTTTTTCATTGGTAGGTATTTACTGCTCACACAGAATCTTCATGCTGCTAAACTCAGAGATATTTCCCCACCATTTCTTTTAAAGCACTTGCAGCAGTAGTGAATGTGATTTATTGTGTGAGATCAATTCATCATCTTTTGTCTCACCTTGTTCTTTGTCGGATCATCAACTAATCAGAATAGCTATTGCCAGCTAAGAAGAACAATCCATTCCTACTTTACTGTGGTAAAAATATATAAGTATCATGTGTCGTTTTCCCAATAAATGTACAGTATCTTACAGTCACAGGTAAGCCTTTATCTCTTGGTATGTGCGTGACTCAGTGAAACGGAAGGCGAAACAGACGATTAGGCGCATTAACGTTCCAGTCCAGTTCATTACCGTTATAATAATTAGCGGTGCAGATATATAACAAGTAGGTTGAAACATACTTGAGAATGTGCGTCAGTATGAAGTGTAATTCAACAATGAGTTATCGGATAATCTCAAAAGACAACAAAAAATACAGTATGAATTCAATGTTGGTTATTAAAGGTGATGGAAGCACTTTGGATTAATCATCACATGCAGCCTAAACTATGTGTACAATAGACTTCAACCTTCGCCTACCATGGACTGACTACTTGACCTATTTAAATATGATTGGTCATTAGCATGTACTTATGTTTTATATAACTGAGTAATTGTTATGAACTTTATTTTATTATTGTAAACCATGTTAGTTGTAAGGTGGTTGTAAAGAAACTACGAACGTTTCTATGTGTAAGCCGCCACAGCTTCTTCTCCTTCAGTAGCAGAATTATTCGGATTTTATTAACCATCAAAATATATGGTCATAAAATTACATAAATTGCCGATGATTCCAAAACTAGACTGATGAAACAGCTATCCAGTGCTGGTTTTCAATGGTTGTTCTCTAACTGTTATCAATCCGTGATCAACTAGTAAAAACAAATCCAACCCTTACAAACCAACTATTGAAAATTAATCTGATGCTCGTTAGTTACTTGTTACAGGACGGAGTTTACTGGAATTCTAGTGAGAAGTCGTGACCAGTGAGGTCCATTTGGTCACGTGTGAGGATGGATGTCCCACTGATGACATTGATCTGTGGTCGCGCTAAATAAATATCACGAACTGGTAGAAGTTAGAATCCATGGGCTAGCCACTGAATCGGGTCCCAGAGGCTGGATGGCATATGAGCTTGCCTTGTAACCGGAAGGCCGTACGTTCGAACCCTGATGACGGTGGTTGCGTACTGCCGATGATTCCCAAACTAGACTGATGAAACAGCTGTCCAGTAAATACTCCAGTGCTGGTTTTCAATGGTTGTTCTCTAACTGATATCAATCCATGATCAACTCGTAAAAACAAAACTAATCCTTACAAATCAACTATAAAAGATTCAATTCAGTTCCTTTGAAAGTCACTTGTCGGTTGACATTTGTAATAATAGAAGAAGGTAAACAGTCACAGCATATTTGTTACGAATCAAGTCAAATTTTCAAGTATTTCAAATTGTCATATCTACACATTCGTTTGTATGTGTGGCATGTTGTTTTTATATAGAAAACACGTCAAAACATGATAATATTTTTACAGAGGTCATAACGTAGGATTAAATATTTTTTTGTATTTTTTCTCATCTGTTTTGCTGCATTAGAGTTTGCCACATAGACGATAAATCCATCCCTTCTCTCCTATTCACTGCATTCGATAAGGTTAAAATATGCAAGGCTTCAGAGGTCAACCTTTTTTCATGTGAATGAAAGCCTCTTCCAAGAATTTCGATATTGTTGAAATCAATCTTATATCCGTTGTCTATAGCATGCATTGCTACAGCTGAGATCTTTTCTAGACTTTTTAATTCTACTTCATTTATAGGTGGACGTTTCGTACGCAGCCTGTGTTCATTCACTCTGATCTTCACCTGTCTGCTGCTCTCTCCTATATAGCAAGCTTCACATTTTGAACACTGTATCCTATGGACAAAGTTGTTTTATGACATTTTTGGAAACATATCTTTGATATTCACCAAAGCCTTCTCTAGAGAATTAGACGGCATGAAATAGACCTTAATATTATATGAACCAAGTAGTCTTTGAAGTTGTTCAGCTGTCTCCTTTCGATATGGAATGGTTATCGTCGATAGCCAGGATTTTTCAATTTTTCCTGTTTCCCCCTCTTTTTTTAATTGATAATATTATTAAGCAGCTTTTCCGGATAACCATTTCCAATCAAAATCTATTTTATATTGGATATCTCGTTCTCCATATCGTCATTATCTGTGATGATGTTTCTAGCTCTGTTAACTAGATTTAAAGCTACTGACATTTTCATTCTTATTTGATTATCCGATTGGAAATTCAAATATTCGTTTGAATGTGTTGGTTTCCTGTATATCGCGAACTTTAGTTTCTCGTCAGTTTATCGTTTTACAAGACAATCAAGAAAGTTTAGAGTACCCTCAGCCGATTCTATTTCATCAGTAAACTCTATATATTCTGAGATTAAGTTGATCTGCGTCAGCAAGTTTTCTTTTTCAGCTTTCTTTATGATGATAAATGTGTCATCTACATATCTGTACCACATTCTAGGATGACAACTAAAACTTGTCAATGCTTTCTTTTCTAGGACTTTCATATAAAGGTTAGCTACAATTGGAGATGCTGGTGAGCCCATTGCAACTCCATTTGTTTGACAGTATAGTTTATCTTTAAACGTAAAATATGTAGATTCCAAACAAAGTTTTAAGCATTTTATAACTTCTTCAGTTGATAATAAAGACTTAGCTAATATTTCCTGATTGTTCATATGAACTGTGATCAAGATTTGACAGAATAGTTACAAAATAATTGGACCCGCAGTGAGAAGTAGACTAAGCTTTTACATAAAGGTTTTAGTTCATGTAAAGAAAGACTGACTGCAGAAGCCCTACATATTTGGGTGAATCCCAACAGTTTGAACAGATGTGAAGATGTAATGTTAGCTGATACATGGCAAATCCTGATTAATTAATAAAAAAATGGATATGTATCAACAATTAATCATATTTGGTCAAAATTCCCGATTGTCTCTATCTTCTTATGGAGAAGCTAACAAACGTTTTACAATTGTTTAGCCATATACACACCACTGTACACCGCATATATATACATATACGTATATTTTCATATTCAGTTATCTACGACCATGAACTTTTAGTCGAACGTAATCATTAAAATTCTGACGACAACGTAAAAATTAACCCATGCTGCAGAACAACGATTAAGTTGTTTTTCATTCATTGGGAAATACAAACAGAACTTTTATAATAATGAATATCATATAGCCATCATGGGCATCAGGGGGATTACTGACAAAATAGGGTTCAAGGGGAGGGAGAAGGGGTAGGGAGGAGGGAGAGTATCAGTATCACCTGTTATTCATTGTATCAGTAGCAATTCTTTTTCAGAAAAATTATCAATACAGATTATATATATATATATATATGAAATGAACAGAGGTGATGAAGATTCCTGGGCAACACCACCAACAGCAACAACAACAACAGACAATAATCAGCATAAATGGAAGGAACCTGAAAGAAACAACCTCCTTTACCTACCAACCTGGGAAGCATCGTTTCAACTACGGGAAGACGGAACTGACGAGGATATCAAAACAGTGAGGATCGGAAAAGCAAGACAAGCTTTCACTACTCTCAAGTCTGTGTGGAGGTCAATAGCACTCAGCATCAAAAATAAGATCCGGATTTTCATCTCCAATGTGAAGTCAGTCAGTGCTACTATACGGATCAGAGACTTGCACTGAGCGTCATAAAGACCATCTCAAACAAACTACACACCTTCATTAACAGTTGTCTTCACTCAATACTCAAGATCAGATGGCGGGCCAGAAAAGATCAGCAACGAAGATCTCTGGGAGCGAACCAACCCAGCAGGAACCGATTGTGAAACAAATAGGCAGGAAGAAATGGAGATGGATTGGCCATACTTCGAGGAAACAATCAAGTGACATCACTAGACAAGCCATTGCTCGAGTGGAACCCAAAAGAGAAGCGGTGAGTTGGTCGTCAGTGCAAGGGTGACTTTGAGGAGGTCATGTGAAGAGGAGATGAAAACGTGTGGGCAGATTTGGAGCCAGGTGAAGACTCTATCAGAGAACCGAACGCAATGGAGACGCGCGGCTGAAGCCCTATGTTCCTCTAGGAATTAAAGGAAACAACAATAATAATAATGATATGAACAAAAGATGACAGTAGTCCCCTGATAAATCATCAGAAATGGATATTCTATTCACAGAGTTATTTAACATTTGAAGGATACTTATTACATTCAATTTGGATATAAATGATTTTACATAAATAATATCTTCTATCAAATAGAAAAATACTCTTAAAATACAATTCTGAAGCATGAAACAGGCGAAAACTCAAGCTATTCAGATAGTCTCTGATGGTTTTAGGGATAAAACAATCCCCTAGAGTGATGCGGTGGGAGGCTATAATCTATCTTATATAGCCAACATCTCTTAGTCTCCACTGTTATCCATCTATCAATCAAACTGCCAATATATGTCCACGATGAATTGATTGCTAAAGATGCTGTTTCTAGAAGAGAGACAAGGATAGCTTCGTAATGGAACGACCCACCCAGTTAAGAGAATACAGACACACTGATTATAAGACAATGTATCACCTAACTGATTTCTCCCTTTGGTAGTCATTATTCTGTATACGACATGGCTTCATATATACGCACCTGAAAGAGAAAACTAATGACAAGGTAAATAATCGTTTTTGAGGTGAGAAACTTCTACGTCTTTAGCGATCTTGTAACTGACTGCAGCATAAACACGAATCTTAGAGAACCATCGGGAAATCAACGCGAGTAATTTTTCTCTTGTTTGACTTTGGTGGACTTTGTTCGTGAAATCGAATGACAGTTGCTCCCTCTCTCTCTCTCTCTCTATATATATATATATATATATATATATATATATATATAGATTATGGGGATATTCAAGTTATATATATATATATACATATATATATATAACTTGAATATCCCCATAATTTATTCAGAACGAAATAGTTAGAGCGAACAATTGTGGTTTCAATAAATTCTTCTTCAGGCTCTACAATTATAAATCCATTAATTTAAGCATACAATAGCCAGCCAGCCAGTGGAAGCAAATTAGAATCATATCAGAAAGTGTATTGTGGAACAAGCGTAAGTCAGATGGGATGGAACAATAGTCAGATAGTTTTTTAATATGCATGGTCAATGAGAACATGAGATGAAATAATTTAATCATGTGTGTAAATATATATAAATATAGTCAGGAAAAATACAGTTTGTGAGAGTGAGCGTAATCAGGGTGTGTAAGAGAATATGAAAATAAACCAATAAATGGGGCGGACTAGACATAAGTTCAAGGTTGAAAATAACGACAGTAGTAATGGTTTTCAAGAGTAGGTTTGTGAGGATTAGTTTTGCTTTCACGAGTTTGACCATGGATTGATGTCAGTCAGAGAACCATTGAAAACCAGCACTGGAGTAATGGACAGCTGTTTCATACTAGTTTGGGAATCATCGGCAGTACGTACCCACCGACAGGGTTTGAACACAGGATCTTCCAGTTACAAGGAAAGCTGGTATACCATTCAGCCACTGGGACCCAATTCATTGGCCCATGAATTCTAACTTCTACCGATTCATGATTTAGCGCGACGACTATTGGATGAATGGTATACGAGCTTACCTTGTAACCGGAAGATCCTGTGTTCAAACCCTGTCGGTGGGTGCGTACTGCCGATGATTCCCAAAACTAGGATGAAACAGCTGTCTAATACTCCCTGGTTTTCCATGGTAGTTCTCTAACTGATATCAATCCGTGGTCAAATTCGTAAAATAGTAAAGATTGTAAAATAATAAAGATCATGTGGTATAAACTTAAAAGAACTATTGGTGAATCATTGTTCCATCCCATCTTACTTATACTTGTTCCACAATACACTTTCTGCTATGTTTCTAATTTGCCTTTACTGGCTGGCAGGCTATTGTATGCTTAAATGAATGGAATTATAATTGTAGAGCCTGAAGAAGAAGGATTTATTGAAACCACAATTGTTCGCTCCAACTATTTTGTTCTGAATATATATATATATATATATATATCGTAAATTGGCAGAAGTTGGAATTCATGGGCCATTGGATCGGATCCCATCTAGTAGCTCACCTTGTAACCAACCAGAAAGTGCTGAGTTCAAACCCCAGTGGATGCATACTGCTGAGAATAGGACAAAACAACTGTCCTACCGATGTCATCTTGTGGTCAAATCTGCAACCAATAAAATGCCCGTGAACCAAAACTTGGCAAGCACTTAACACACAAGGCAACATAAACTTCACCATATCCATACACCAGAATTTACATAGACCTCTCGCCTCTCAATCTCAAGAAAGTGGAGACGCAGCCTATTGAATACAGAATCGCGAAGAGAAGCAGATATTAACTCAGACCATTCATCATTATCTAGTCCAAGAAATCTTCAAGATGAAGTTCAACACCTAGAAACTGAATGTCGAAGCTACAAAGGATAGCTTTCTAGCCGTCATCAGGAAAAGGACGAAGGAGTAACAAGCGACATCACTGAGTAGACCTGTATGGAAGAACACTGAAACCCCCTCTGTGTGTGTGTCATCGTTTCTAATTTATGAGCTAAAAACAGAGTCTCATAAAAACAATTATTATCACAGGATAACCTATTTCCCTTCTTATATACTCGGATAAGCGCCAACTCATTACCAAAACTCTTCCACTTTACCAGCTGATAGTAAGTCAGAGAAAAAACAGAAGGATGAGCGAGTGTGAAGCTGACAACCCCGCCCACTCTACTGTGATGAGTGTTACTTATAATCAGATATAAGTAGCATATAAATAAACAAGCTCACAAAAGGAACAATATGTTTCCGACACTGGAAAAAGCAAATGAAGAACAGAACTGTGTGAAAAACATTAGAAACACTGTGCAGAACACAACCAATTTCCATATAATGTGCATACAAAGCATTCGAGATAATGGTACACCAAATTTATATACCTACAATGAGTTTTTTCCGAACAAAGATTCCTTCGAACCTTATCGGTCTTTTCTTCCTTACACTACTACTATGGTTAGAGCTGTCCGCAAGCTAAAATTGTAGATAACAGTTTACGTCAATGTTTACACGTCCCGAACCAGGGTCATGAGAAAAAAACAGTAACAAAGCTTAACCATGAGGAACTCACCAACCAATCGCAACAGACTTAACGTGTGCAAATATGATTCGCAGATACATGGCTTAAATTTCTGAGAAACGGTCACAAGCAGTACAGAATAACCTTGAGCAAGAAAACAACCAATCAGAAGACGTTGCTTCTCTGTTAACAATAACGCTAATTATAATGTGCATAAAAACCTGTAAATGTCTGTTGATTTTCTCAATAAACGATCTGTTACCTGACCCCTGTCTTCTATCGTTACACTATTACTAAAAGGATTCGAAAAGGCTGAAGTCCTATGTTCCACTTGGAATGGAAAAGGGGTGGTAAAACAAATAAAATTATTTCTAAAAAAAGTTTATTAATACTATTATTGATCATATATGATATCTAATAGGCCTTTAACAGATTCAAGGGTTTCATAAAATCTAAGAAAATGACTTTTATAACAAAAAGGTATTAAATAATTGAGAAGGTTAGATTGTTTTTTTAAATTTCCATATTTACTACTACCATGAGTGGTAGTAGTATTGTTGTATTGACTATAAAATGTTGTCTCACTATTATTATTATTAGGATGATGATGATGAGGATTACTCGTCGATCGTGGTAGATAACGACGTGAAATAATATGCTCTCGACGAGTTGGTAAATCGGTCGATTCAAGGACTGAATGAAAACAAGGGGATGATGTTGGATGACGATTAATCTCAACTTCTTGAATGTCTTGTTCACCTGCTATTCCTTGATTTGACAGTAGTGTCGATTGAATATCATCCGATGAGTTATCATCAAAGAGACTGTCTTTATCACACTCATCATCATAATCATCATCATTATTATGACTTTCATTACACAATGGTATTGTTAAGGCAGTTGAATACTGCTCTAATGCAAGTTGACGATTGGCCAGTGCACTTCTCCACCAACGTTGAATTCGTTTAGCCGCTAATTTATGCTTTAAACATCTTTTGAAAACTGTAAAATAATGAAGAGAAAACCATAAAACAAATAAATTCATTATTTTAATTAGTCAAAAGATGTTCAACATAAATTTATTCCATCAAAAGACTACGATAAGTTGTGAAGAAAGAATATTCACCCACCATAAACTTCTTTGGGTTCTACTACAGTGACAAGATCATAAAATAATTAAAACTGATTACAGGATTTCATCATGAGCTGACATCGGTTAGAGAACCATCGGAAAAACAACCTAGGGGTACTGGATAACCAGCTGTTTCGTCCTAGCGCTTTGGAATTTTAATCAGTATGCACCCACCACCAAAGTTCGAAACCATGACCTTCCCTTTACAAGGTGAGCTCGTTAGACCATTAAGTCAGTGGGACTCGATCCAGTAGCCAACCCATGAATTCCAATTTCTGCGATTCATAACATACCGCGACCGCTAGCCAATGTCATCGATGGAGAGTATTGGTCCTCACAACCAACCTGCTACACCCTACTGATCACGACTTCCCATTAGAACCCACCCGGGTAACTACCCACCTCAATAGGGCCAATCGCCAGTGAGCATCTCATTGATTTTCAAGTATTGGTTTGTAGGGATTTGATTGAATGGTTTCAGCAGTACGCTGAAGAGTCTCAAACTAAGATTAAACAGCTGTCCACTACTCCCAGGCTGGTTTTCCAATGGTTCTCCCCTTAACCGATTTCAGCTCATCATGAAATCCTGTAACCAATCAATCAAATCCCTACAAACCAATACCTAAAAATAATTAGAATTATCGTTACTAACAACATTAATGTTCATTAGATAACATAAAGTCAATAATACTGACAGATTACAGTTCAAAAGCACCTGTATATGAGTGACAGTATGCGTCAATATCAGATAAATTAAGGAAACGAACAAGGGATGATTTATAGGTTCTACAACAGACCAAGGTAGTAATAATGGCTAAAGCTATTTCTTTTGCACACAGTGTACCGGCTGTTTTAGACAAATTGTAATAGCCTCTATTGTTAAGTGAGAGTATCCAATAGAAAAAAGACTCTTCAACGCTAGCTTTATGACTTGTTTGGACCAGATGGTCTAACAACGAACTGTTGATGGTTTCCACTACACCTTTATTTAGTTAAACCAATAGTGCAACGACAGAGGACAAGGGCCAGGCCAGGCAACAGATCGTTTATTGAGAAAATCAAGAGATTTTTATGTACATTATTGTCAGCGGAGAAGCAACGTCTTCTGATTGGTTGTTTTCTTGCTCAAGGTTATTCTGTACCGCTTGTGACCGTTTCTCAGAAAGTTAAGCCAAATATCTGCAAATCGTATTTGCACACGTTAAGTCTATTGTGATTGGTTGGTGAGTTCCACAAGGTTAGGCTTTGTTATTGTTTTTTCTCGTGACCCCGATTCGGGACGTGTAAACATTGACGTAAATTGTTGTCTATAATTTCGGCCTGCAGACAGCTCTCATCACAATATTATAAAAAGTTGTGCTTGCTTTCTTGATGATATAAAGCAGATTACATATTTTTGGAATCGGAATAACCTTCAGTTTCCTATGGAAACTATGGTGGAATTTCAATGTGGACTGTGCAAATTTCAAATGACGAATTCGATTCAATGTATTTACCAGCTCGCCAAAATTCAGATAATCTCAACGTATTCGTTCCGCTGAGCTGAGTGAGATAGAATACACTATTGATGAGCTCGACCCCCAAACGAGCTAAATGGCTATCCAATGTATGGATCATTTCTGCATTTTTCGTTTTTAGTATAGCTTGATTCCACACAGTATTTTGGTACAGGTATGGAATTTTCAGCATGTGGTATCGGTAACCCAAATTTAGCAGGCCAACCTTAGATATCAGGTGTGCGTCGGCGGGGGATCGAACCTCAGACCATGTACATGGTCGGCGAGAATCCTAACCGCTGTTCCACCGACGCTAGATAGCTAGAAAGCCCTACTGTCTGATATGAGTAGTATGTCCGACTACTCATATCAGTCGGTCATCAATTGAATAAAGACCCGACTTTTATTTGTGAGAATTATTCTTGTTTCAAAATCAGCTCAGGTGTATGCTCAAATCAGTTATCCAATTTCTTCATCATTCTTTTCCGCTCCGGTGGTGCTATTTCTCCGTTCTTATGGGGTAAGGATAGCTAGACTCTTTTTATGGGCTGACTAGCGGCTAGTTAACTGGCAGTGAGCATAATAGACAGGACATCGAACCTGGAACTCCCACAGGACATTGAACAGCCAACCAACCCACATCCAGGCAATGAATAATCCATTATGGGTAAATTTTATTTTGATAGAGTCTCACAGTGTTATACAGTAATATTTACTGATGACGTTTCGAGCACAATTTATTGCTCATAATCATATCATATCATATCATATGAATAATCCAAATAAGTAGTGGTGCTGTAAGCAAACACGTTTGAAAGAACAATTAGTGTGAATCAATGCAGGTATAAACCAAATGCCTATAGCATATTCTTGGTGCGGGGAGATGGCTAAACCCTGATTCCAAACCTCCAACGACTGGCGTATGAAGCTCACTGGAGCTCACCGGCAGACGTATGGACAAAGGGCTTGTTGGATGTCCAGGATGTCTGGCCCCATTCAAAAAGGCGTATGAACCAAACTCCGGTCACTGGCTGCCAATGGATAGTGGATTCCCTACTCCAGTCCTACTGCCTTGTAGGTCACACTCGGTTGTGTAAAGGCTAGAGCTGCACTCTCAAACAAAAGGCCGAGCGATTCTGGGGACATCACTCGTACCAAATTCCCATGAAACTTCATGAACTCTTTTTATCGCCGCGCCTGGGCAGCGATGATTCGAGATGTTCATGAAGCCGGCTCATCCTCCCGTAGGAGATAGCCGAAGTAAAGTAAAGTAAGTAGTGGCACAGCGATAGAATACTCGCCAAGCACTCCCCGTGTGGTCCGGGGTTCGAACCCCGGCCACTGACGCACTTCTTTACCTCGCTAAGCCAGTATATAACAAGACTGGTAAAGAGGGAAAGTTGTGGAGCATGAGGCTAGCAACCCCATCTCGTAAAACTAAGCATCACTGCTACCGAAACTTCAAGCCTCTAGCTTGAAGCCCTATTTTCCATAAGGAACGTAAAGGAATAAAAAAATCGATAATAAAACATTATGTATGTGTTAGAACCTCAAATAATCTTGTCTAATGCAGGAATTAGTATATTCTACAACACAACAATCCCTGAATTGTACTCTTATATTAATAATAGAAATAATTAGGAAAAGGTGATTATGTAACTTACACCGTTGTATCACTTTCGCTTTCATATTTACCATAAATTGCTTTAATTTAATTAAATGTTGAAACTGACACTTTGTCAAGTGAATTCGTGTACGACCAAATTGATAGATGATAGGAAAGCTTGAAAATATTTGATGTGATGAATTAATACTACTATTACTATGATTAGTAGTAGTACTATTAGTAGTAGCATTAACAATAGTTGACTTCTTATGCTGTTTAACTGAGGATAAATTCAATCCAAGTGTTAACAGAATAAACACTAATTGTTGCTGTTGTTGTATGGTGGATTCACCTGGAAAAAAAGAATAAGAAAGAGTAATCATAATAGTGAATGAAAGTGTTATTCGATATAGCGAAGAACTAAATTAGTTAATAACCGGCTATATGGTTCAGAGAGTTCAGACGCACGTGTGTTACAAAAAAATGCATTTCCAACTGAAGACTTTCATCAACAACTGTCTTCCCCCTCCCTTAGCTGGCTCGACAGTGAAGATCAGATGGCTAGCCAGAAAGGAATTCAGGCAAAGAATCAACCAAGAAGGTATCGTTCAACAACAATTATGTGCCAGAGATAGTGAAGATCGGCCAGACAAGTGAGTACACGTTGCGGAGATCATTGAGTGAGATAACCCGACAAGACCCAAAGTGGAACACAAATGGGAGACGACAATTTAGGCATAGGTATAAAGGTGACATGGAGAAAATCATGCGAGGAGGAGATGAAAACTTATGCGCAATCACTGAGCCAGCCAAAAATGACGACAGACAACAAGGGGAAGTGGAGACTTGCTGTAGAAGCTATTAGGTCCACTCAGGACCCAAAGGAATGGTACTGCTAATAATAATGTGACTTCATCACTAAACCGCATTCACTTAATACACTTAACCTGATCTTCTAGTTTAAACAACATGCGCTTCTGAAGAAGCCCATCACACAGCAGCTAAATGGCCGTAGGATTTGGCTCGTAACTTGAAGGGTGTGTAAAGTCCACTATTGAGGAGTTCCAAACAAGGGCGAAACAGTAATCCTTGATTGTTTCACTGATTTCGTTCCATGATGAAATCCTAACAAACTAACACTCTGAAATTAATCTAATGCTCACTACGACAAAATTACCCTGATTCCTATAGTTACAAGTTGTGACTAGCGGTGTCCACCAGATCGGAGGTGGGGAGGAGTACTCACCGACGATACTAGCTGCGTTGATAGATACACGTTGATAGAAATTAAAACTCATGGATCACTACAAGATCACTTTGTATCCTGAAGGTCCACAGGTTCGAGCTCTAGTGGGATTGTGAGTACGCACTACTGAACAGCCCCAAACTAAGACGAAAAAGGTATCCACTGCTACTTGGCTTTAAATGGTTTCCTAACTATTTTGGTATGCCAAGGCATCAAAACACTCAGACCACTGACTAAGTACATCCTTCAGAATTCATTAGTTCCACTCGGAATCCACGAAAATGATATTACGAAAGAGAAGAAGAAAGAATCGGATAACCGGAACAGACTATTTATCTTACGTACATACCAGGCCAGGCTGTCTAAGTCACACAGTTTTCTTCTAACCATTTAACGAAAGTGACAAAGAGATGTGATTTAATGGATCCAAGTCACACAATCTTCTCCATGTCACCCTCACACTGACGACCCACTCGTCGCTTCCTATTGGAATTCCACTTGAGGGCCTGGCGCACTATGTCATTCGACGGCCTCCTCATTGTATGCCCGATCAATCCGTCTCCATTTTCTCCGACATATTTTTGAGCGTTCGGCTCTTGGTTGGTTTGTTCCCAGTCAGAGTTTCTTGTTACTAATTCTTTCTGGCCATTTGATCTTCAGTATGGAGCCAGAGAAGGTGGCAGCTGTTGATGAAAGTCCGCAACAGGATGTTGGAAATCCTTTTCGTGACACCCAGTGCAAGTTTCCGACCTGTATAGAAGGACGGACTCGACATTGGTGTTGAAAATGCGAATATTGTAGTGTAGAAGATTTCTAAACTGATTTCAGGTTGATGAAGGTGTATATTGCCTTTCCGATGCTGACTGACTTTGACGTGTAGTTGAAACAGTGCTTCCTGGCCAGATAAGTGAAGGAAGTAGCCTATGTTAAATCTTTCCCTTTCATGGTGATTGGTACTGGTGGTTGTTGTTGTTGCGGTTCGTTGGTTATCTTCACCAACTCCGTCTTCTCTATGTTCTCCTGAAGTCATGTCTTCACTGGCCACTTCTCCTACCAGTTTGTTGGTTTTCGCTTGCAAGTTTTCGAGTTTGTGTGACATTAGACATATATCATCTGCAAAATCTAGATCTTCTACAGTCTTTTTATCGGTCATCCAGCGTATTCCTGACTCCTTGTTCCCCACTCATAGTCTGACGAATAATCCAGTACACCACAATCAAGAATATCATCGGTGATAATAGACAGCCAGCTTGTCTTACTCCTGTATGCACTTCGAACTCCTCGCTGAGTTTCCTGACACGTGCAGGCATTTTCATATAACCAGCTGCTGAATGAGGTTGATAAAGACTTGGGCACTGCATACCGTAGTGTTGAGGCAGTTTCCAAATTACGTCTCCGTCAACACTGTCTGTCGAAGACCTTTTCGAAGTCGATGAAGGTGAGGTAAAATGAGACTTGGCTGCCATTCTATGCTTTGTTCCCTGATGATGATGAGTAGAGTTTCAATTTGATGAGGAAATCGTTTGCCTTTCCTGAATCCACCTTGTTCCGGTAGGCGGGCGGAGTTCTGTATCCAGAGCATCCTTTATTCTTTCTAAGATGATGCGACTTAGTATTTTACTTGGCGTAGGTGGACAAGAGCATGATTCCATGGCAGTTCTTGCACAGTGAGCCCTAAACCACCGTTCTTTAGCAGCTTGACGAGGTAGCTTACTACAATTACATAATAAAATATCCATCAAAGACATTTCAGAAACAATGTGGATCATTAGAATTGAATTTAATCGAGGAGAATGAGAGTAGATTAATAATAATGAAAATAAATTGTAAAACTAATTTTATAATATGCAACTATAACACAGTATGATATTGATAATGAAGTTAGCAGTACAAATAAAAATCAAAATAATATTTACAGTTAGCGGGTGTCACCGGGAAGGATACCTATTCTAGGTTGGGGTTAAAAGCCACGGGAGGGAGAGGGATTGAACAAACCTTTCGTAAACACAAAGATTAGGCTAAAATTCTTTTATGACAACTGCCTCAGCTACGCTTAGCCCCTTGCCTACATGTATAATACACAAAATTGCATGAACCGCGACCAAAATTTGACCTCAGAGTTACAAATATTAGTCCACTTTTCAAGTATTGGTTTGTAGGGATTTGATTGATTGGTTACAGGATTTCATCATGACCTAACATCGGTTAGAGGGAGAACCATTGGAAAACCGGCTGAGGAGTACTGGACGGCTGTTTCGTCCAAGTGCCTGGGACTCCTATTCAGCAGTACGCAACCACTGCCATAGTGCAAACCCAGAACCTTCTGGTTACAAACCCAGCAAGCTCGTAGAGCACTAAGCCACTGCTGGGACCCGATTAATTGGCCAACCCATGAATTCTAACTTCTGCCAATTCACGACCGCTAGCCAGTGTCATCGGTGGCAAGTATTTGTCCACACACCCAACCTGCTGCACCGTACTGGTCACGACTTCCCACTGGAACCCAGGTAACTACCTACCTGAATAGAGCCAGTCGCTAGTGAGCATCTCATTGATATTCAAGTATTGGTTTGTAGAGATTTGAAGAGTCCCAAACTAGGATGAAACAGCTGTCCAGTACTCCCTGCTTGTTTTCAATGGTTCTTCAACTGATATCAATTCGTGATCAACTCGTAAAAATTAAAGTGTTTAACCAAAGTAGGACTAATATTTCTAAGTCTGAGGTCAAATTTTGATCACAGCTCATACAATTTCGTTTGTTTATTATACATGTTGATGCCTGTTTCATGACTCATATGATTGGAATAAGTTTATTTTAAAACAAGAGATGTCCCCCTTTTTATATATAAATAAACCTCTGTTATGTTAATTTCGATTAATTTCCCTGAAGAAGTTCTGTCCAGTTTGTGGAATGTAGGGAGTGTTGGAATTAATCATTTCAATTTTTTCTGAGATTTTACAAACATAATGTTTACAAATGTCTACTTCGTACTCGGCGCTCAATTATCAAATCTTGATCACAGCTCATATGAAGTAACGTCATATGTATATATATTTATATTTACGTTTCTTTTGCTTAAGCAATCGGATTTCAGTCACAAAGTCCCGGAATTCAAAATTCTCCTCCACTTAATTTAGCCTGGCTGGACAACTTGTTTAGTATATCATCGACTCCATACCACGCACACACACAAGCACACACAATAAGTTTAACTTACAACCTATATACATATATATATATATACATATATCATACTGAGGCATTATATATTACTGGGATGCCCTGCCTCGTTGATGATACAAGGAACAACAAGCAAATTCGACGTTTCAATCGACCTACCGTCGAAAAATCATGAGTACCAATTACACAATAAGACGAAGTTGGTGCATCCCCAACAGTAAAGTAAGAAGAAAGTATATTGATTGAAGGTTAGTAACGTTCACAAAAGCTTCTTCCAAGATTGAAAGAAACATACACTACCACCGAGAAATGTGGTCTCCTATTTATACCATCAGAAGAGGAGGAAAACAACAGCATACTGACGCCAGTCAAATTCAGAGGCGGATACACAGTGAGATGGAGAAATTGATACAGAAGCACAACAAGAGCTGACTGCTTCAAGAAGGTCAGTTGAACAGTCACACAGAATGAGTAACAGGAGAAGCAGACTCGAAAACACTGATATATAAAGTCAAATATTAAAGTCCGTGAAAGCCACATTACAATTACTACTGATAATAACCAAAGTGAATGAAAATATAAAGTGTTTACAAGGCTGATTAACTTGAAATCACATTCCATCTTTGCGAATCACGAATGCACCATTCATATGCCTCATCCAGATGACGAGTCCCAAATAGGACAAAACATGAGTTATAGATTCCAAACTGGACATTGGAAACAAAAAATGTGTCACCACACAAAATAATACTAATCAATCAGATGCCAACCCATATGCAGAAGGAAATGGGGATGCAGTGAATATACGCAGAGAAGACCGTCTGAGTGACATTGTACGCTAGGCCCTTGAGTGAAACCCGAATAGGAAATGACGACTTGGTTCAAGGCTGACACTGAGGAGATCGTGGAGTCAGTTAAAAAGGACTTCAGAGGACACGATGAAATGGAGGTGTAGGTTGTTTGAAGCCCTATATTCCACTCAGAGCCTAAGGCAATAATAATATAACAATCATAAAATAACATAGACTTACTCGTTTCACGACTTAATTTAAGTGGTGTTCGTTTCACCGTTGATTTTGGCAACTGAGTTAATTTTAAATACCATGAATTCAACAATTGGAATTCAGATTCTAATAATTGACTAGCTGATGGATGTGGATTTAAATGCCAGAATATTCTATACTCACTGATAAACTCATCATATGCATACCTAGTAGAACAGAAAACAATAAGAGGAAGAAGTATCGAGCAGATAATATATGATCAATAAAATAATAAAAAAGGAAAACAGATGTAAGCATACTGGTGTATACTACTGATCGACTGATATAAGTAGTTGCAAAACCAATCACGTCAAATAATAGTATTTGCATCAAGCAATGGATGGCCGTTTCGGTTACACCAACCGTTAATGTGGTTTGATTCAACTCACAGTTATTTTATTTTTATGATTGTTATTATTCCCTTGAGTTTCAAGTGGAACCTTTGTTTTCAACAGAACATCTGCACTTCGTCCGGTCCTCTCAAGTCCTCTTCAACCAACAACACGCCTCCTCATTGTTTCCCATTTAGACTCAACTCAACAGCCTGATATGTAATGTCACTTAGTCGTCTACTCAGTAGGTGTCTAATCCATCTTCATTTTTTTAGGAATTCATGCTGAACAGTAAGATCATTGATTAGTGCATTCCCACAGTTTCTTGTTACCAACTTTTTCACGGCCGGCCATTTGATCTTCAGTATGGGAGCCAGAGGAGGAAGCAGCGATTGATAAAAGTTTGAAGTAGCCTTTAAGAAATGCTTTCCTTGATGCGCACGTCATGTGTGTGACCCATACAGAAGAAATGACTCACTGACTTAACAATGGTATTGAAAATTCAAATTTCCTTCTTTATGCTATTGCGCTATTGCCTAATACCGTAAATAGCAATCAAGAAAGATAGCATAACTGAAAAGGTAATTTTCTTTTCAGGTAGAACTTTCCACAGGAATTCACTAGTCCAAGTTGTCATACTCTACATAGCACACATAAAAACAAGGGGAGTGGTGTGGGAGGGGGAGAACTTGAAGAAACCACAATGAAAGAACAACTAAGGGAGAAAAAGTGAATGTATCAGCACCATCGACAACAATTTTGAGCCATATGCCTTAACGGTAGAAGACGAAAAACTTGGTAAAGGAATTTTCAAGTGTTGGTTTATTTGGAAATTGGTACCTCTATATAGTGAAATGATGTACACCTACCTTATCTTCAACGCAACATTTGCACAGATCTTACGTGTTGTGCCTTCCACTTCTGACCTTCTTTTATAATGTGTCACTTGTGCGTCTCCCATGTATCTCTCCACAACGGTATATCATTTGTTTTCTCTGACATCAAGTCTATCTCCCCCTGCTATTTGATGTGTTTTTATGTCGATGAACACCTTTTTATATACTACTGATAAATCTTATCAGTAGCACTCGTCATAATATCACCAAGAGTCAAAGATTTCATAAACTGACAGCAGATTTTGGTTCGACTACCCTATCTAACTCTTTTTCAAACTGATCTTTTTATCAGTTAACATTGCTCATCGTTTAGGAAGGCGATGGTTCGGCATGCTTAACATATACCCTATTTATCTCAATCGATACAGCTCTTCAAGAACCCACAGACTGATCTTACCTCTCTACCATATAACATTTTAAGGCTAACATCTCAAAAGTGGTATAGATAATTGGGTTTTACGCAATTGACCAAAAGCATATCTTGATATCTTTTTTAATCCTATCGACGTTTGAACGTGGTTGCTGAAAAGGCGTGCGGAAGCAAACCTTACTTGACCTAAGTGTTGTGCTTTTTGGCACCAGTCAGCAAGACGTAGCTAAAACACCTTGAATGGAACTAATATGCCTTCTGGGATTAGAACCAGCATCACCTGGCGCTATTGGTACCCACAATCGAGTGCGGTTCCTTCAAGATTTCAGCGATAGATCTTGTTGACAGACAAACGTTAACAAGGATGAAATCTAGGCACATTCAGGACATCCTGACGATCATCTCGAACCGCCCTATCTAACATTTAATTCATAGTGAATTGTGACGTTGGAGTCACTTGGTTTAGTGACCAATATATTGCAAACTAGGCTGATAGAATTCACTCGGAACCATCAACAACAAGGATTAGACACATGTTATTGCTTGAAGATGATATATATACTGTTCCTTTACGTTCTGAAAGGAACATAGGTCCTCAAGCTTGAGATTTGACGTTTCAGTAGTAGTAGTAGCTTTATTTTAACGAGGTGACATTGCTGGCCTCACGCCCCACAATCTTCCCTCTATACCAGGATTACTACCAGCTAAGTGAGACAACTGTCTAGAATTGCGTTGGCCGGGGATCGGATCGCGGACCACACGCATGGCTGGCGACGATTCTACCTCTGCACCACCGACACCATACATACACATATATATACCATACTTTGATTGGACACTAGTCAGTGACTAGTGTGATGTGTCTAGTCCTTGATGTTTGGTGCAGACTGAATTCTACCAGTCAGTTAGGTTCGCAATGTGGCCACCATGGCACTAGGTAGCTCACCATCAAGGTGTACATTGATCTAATGATCTAAGATGGTTGGAGGTAATCAGCAAGAAGCCCTACATGAGCTAGATTTCGTGCTAGTCGGCACTCATCAGTCAGCAAGGCGTATCTGCAACCCAGTGCTGCAGTACTGGGTGACGCGGGTTCAAATCTCAGAAGGGACATGAGTAAGTTGCTTCAAGGTTGGAGGCACGCCTTGCTGACTGACTGGTGAGCGCCAACTAGCACGAACCCTAGGTCAGGTAGGGCTTCCTGCCGATTGCCTCCAACCATATATCAACATATATACCATATTATAAGATGATAATAACAAACATGTTACCTTGCAAAATAAGTAGACCGTAGAACTTCTAAAGCCGCCAAAACTCCACTATTTACAAGTTGATCTTTAACATAGTCAGCATCAATAGAAGGAGGAGAAGGGGGAGAACAAGGAGAAGAAGGCGACAACGACGGCGAAGTTGTCGGTTGACCAACAACATTATTCGACGGTATATCCGGGCGAATACAACGTATGAAAAATAAATTATGACTAGTAATTACATCAAGTAGTTGATCTAAAGATGACTTGAGGAAAGAGAGAGAGAGAGAGAGAGAAAAACAAAAGAAAAGCATATCAGAGATAACCAATTTGATCAATATGTACACATTAACAAATTATTATGTAAATTAAAAATCCTCATAGTATAATCAGAACAAGATGATATTGAGTGAACAATTGTGATTTCGACAAAAGCTTCTTCTTCAGGCTCCACAGTTATAAGTCCATGAATATTATGAGAATTCACACAGCCATTAATTATTTATTTATTTATTAGTTAGAGGATTTCATCATGAGCTGACACTGGTTAGAGATTCATTGGAAAACCTGCTGCTGCTGCTGCTGGATTCAACATAGAACTTGGCACCCAAGTGCAGCAGTTCGAGTTGCCACTTTCCAAATAGCACACAAAGGTAGACAAGAAAATGTGAGAAGAGAATCAATAGAATTTAGATAAGTATAAGAGTGAAACAGAATGAGTAATGGTAGAAAGGAATATGAAAGATTACAGAGACTGAATACATCTGCGTAAGCCATTGACAACGATTTTGAGCCATGTCACCTATTGTCTCCAGCCATTGATTCTTAGAGTCCCGAGGGCCCCAACCCGGAAGTCTGCATCTCCCTACCTGACTCAGTTTAACTGTCAAGGATTTCATGGATTGATTGATGCCATGTTTTTGTTTGGCCACCACTTACTCTTTTCCAACATGCACCTATATCAGCTAGTAATGCCCGTCGGGGTGGGGAGACGATGGTTAGGCATGCGCAGCACGTGACCTAACCATCTCAATCTATGTAGCTTCGTACCCTCTTCGAGTGATTTTCCCTCTCTGCCCAACACTCTACGCCTAACGTCAACATTACTTACCTTATTATACCACCTAACGCGAGAAAGAGATCGTAAACATCTGTGGTCAAAAACAGACAATCTCTTCATGTCTTCCGCTCTCAGTGGCCACGTCTCACCGCCATAGAGAAGGACGGAGCGAACTGCTGAGCAGTATACACGTCCCTTGGTTGACAGCCGGATGTCACGCCTACGCCAGAGACGGTGTAAGTAAGCGAAGGCAGCCCGAACTTTCTGGATTCGTGCTGTGATTTCGTCACCAATCAATCCGTTGGTGCTGATACAACTTCCTAAATAGGTGAAGTGGTCAACATGTTCTATCACTTCACTCCCTATCACTAAGCTAGGAGTTGACGTAGTCCAGTCCTGTAGCAGCATCTTACATTTCACAGGGGCGAATCGCATTCCAAACATACGAAGATTGCTGCTCAAGGTGTTCAGAAGACTCTGCATTTTGTCAGCGTCCTCTCCCCTAACAGGACTATGTCGTCTGCGTATTCTAAGTCCATAAGACTATTCCCTGGTAACAAGTCGATTCCTAAGTCGTTAAGTTCAGTTAAGGATACTTCCATTAGCATATCTATGATGAAGTTAAACAGAAAAGGGGAAAGTGGACATCCTTGACGGACACCACTGGTAGTTATCAATTCAGATGACAATTCCCCATAAGCCCTTACACAGCTACGTGAGTTTGAGTAGAGTGCCTTGATTAGTGCAATGTACTTTCTAGGCACTCCCTTAATAGTCAAACATTGCCATAGTACCTCTCGATACACGGAGTCGAAGGCCGGCTTCAAGTCTAGAAATATGGCAATTGTTGGACGCCTAAAAGTGTGTCTATGTTCTAGGATCTGTCGGAGAGTGAAGATATGATCTATGCACCCTCTACCTGGCCTAAAGCCCGCTTGATTTTCCCTCGTTTGTTCCTCCCGAGTTCGGCTTAGTCTGTTCATGATTACTGAGCCTAGGATTTTAGAGACTATGTTCGTTAGGCTGATTCCTCTATGATTATCGCATGAGGACTTGTCTCCCTTCTTGAATACTGGTATAATAAGTGACTTACCCCAGTCTGATGGAACCGTCTCTGATTCCCAGACGTTACCTAGTACCTTAGTTAAACTATATACTAGTATGTCACCCCCATATTTAAACACCTCCGGAATAATTCCGTCGGGTCCTGCCGCTTTGCCTCGTTTCAAATTACAGATAGCTTTGGTGACCTCACTTACAGACGGCGGGCTAGTGTCTATGTCCCATTCGGGTGTGTGCTGGATGGCGAGGAGGCTCAATGTGGCTGTGGGCAAGTTGAATTGTTCCTCGAAGTGTTCTTTCCAGCGTTCGAGGCGTCTATCCTGAGAGCTAATTAAGGAGCCATTTTTCTCACAAATAGTCTCACTTATGATTTGCCTTCTCCCACCCGTTTCCCTGATGAGTCTAAAGAGTTGCCTAGTGTTGCCTATCGCCGATGCTTTTTCCATCTCTTTCGCCTTTGTCAGCCACCACTGTTCACGGTCCTTGCGGAGACTTTTCGTAAGTTTCCTTTTGTGCAGCTTTCGCTCCTCATTGAATTCGGAGCTCGCCGGAATAAGTCTTCTAGCATCTATCAGTTGGGATGAGGCAGTCGAAATCCAATGGTTTTTACTCACCTTTGGATTTACCTTATTCACAGCTTTTACAGCTGTATCTATGGCTGATTGAATATTCTTCCAGGCTTCTTCAGGGTGAGCGCAGCTGTCGAACTCAGATATGTGTTTAGCTAGTTCTTCCTCAAATAGGGACTTAGTTTCCTGATCGAGCTGGGGACGTGATGGTTTTACCGCCAGCTGTTTCCTACGTCCGTTCAGTCGTAAGCACACACGAGCGCGGACCAGTGCGTGATCGGTATCTACACACGTGTTCCAGAAGGAGCGACAATCCCCTACCGACCCACGCCAACGATAGCTTATTGCTATGTGGTCTATTTGTGTCCAGCGTTGGTTTGATGATGGAGGTCGCCAGGTCAAACAGTGTTTCTCCTTGTGTTTGAAGTTAGTGCTTACAAGAAACAAGAAACAAAACCTGTAGGGAGTACTGGACAGCTGTTTCCGTTGTTCTAGTTCTGGACTCTTCATCAGTACGCACCAGCCCAAAGGGTTTGAACCTATAACCTTCTGGTTACAAGGCCAGCTAGCTCGTAGACCGTTAAGCCACTGGGACCCAACTCAACGGCTACCTCATGAATTCTAATTTCCACCAATTCGTGATCTTTTAACGTGACCAACAATCAGCGTCATCGGTGGCGAGTAACTGTCCTTACTCCTGACCGGATGAACCAGATGAACTGCTAGTGACGACTTCTCACTAGAACTCCAGGAAACATCATCTTGTAGTCAGTCACTAGCGAGCAGAAAAAAATATTTCATGAGTTTGTTTGTAGTCAATTGATTTCTATTTCAA
Organism: Trichobilharzia szidati; assembly: GCA_944472155.2. NCBI lineage: Eukaryota > Metazoa > Platyhelminthes > Trematoda > Strigeidida > Schistosomatidae > Trichobilharzia > Trichobilharzia szidati. The sequence continues at coordinate 10,552,150 of OX235272.1, read as the reverse complement.
GTTTGATAACGGATTGATATCAGTTAGAGAACCAACGAAAACCAACATGGAGTACTAGACGGCTGTTTGGTCCTAGCTTGGAACTCCTCGTCAATACGCACGCATAAAACCAACCACCAGTGAGGGAATCCAGCGTTCTATTGAGAAGTCGTGACCAATAGGATACACCAAATTGAGTGTATCCTATTACTGCTCCTCGTTGACATTGGTTTCCAGTATAGTGAGATATAACGCGAATTGGCAGAAGTTGGTATTGATGGGCCATTGGATTCCGCCGCAGTTGTCGAATAGTCAATGAGCTCGCTTTTTGGACAGAATGCCGTACGTTCGATCCCTGGAGGTGAGGTTATGGGTAAGTACTGCGGAAAAGTCCCAAACTAGGATGAAACAGCTGTCTGGTAGTACTCCCAGGTGGTTTTCCAATGGTTCTCTAATCGATGTCAGCTCATGATGAAATCATGCAACCAATCAAACAAAATCCTTACAAAAACCAATTATTGATTTAAGACCTAATTTTCTGTCACCACAATTTGACCTTTGAAATCCTATTGGTTGTTGGCTGTTTTAATTTATCAATGTCCTTAGTGTCTCTCATGGTCACGTTTAAAGTATGTATATACGGAAGCGCTGTCAATTGCTTTCGCTGTTGATACGAGACAATTAAAGCTCCAGATATGATGGAGCAGATTTGTAGCTCAGGTGGATGATTTTGATGTAGTCGTGCTGTCTGAGCTGGATGGTTTATTTGTGAAGCTTTCATCTCTCCTGAAGATGGCTAAAATAAACTGGTGGAGAAATTTAATAGCTCACTTCAACAAATTGAAGTATACGGTGAAAATGTTGCCTAATAGGGCAATGATAGCTTACCAAGTAAACCATACAGCTTAGAGAAAACAACTACAATACAATGAAATCTCTCCACGTCAACAGTCATACTTCTCATCTTGTCTTCTTTTGTCACGTTTTTGGTGGTGCCGTATCGTGTTGTTATTGTTTTTGCTAATATTGGTTGGAATTATAGGCTCGTGAATCGACTAAGATTGGAAATTCGTTAGCCCAACTACCAAGTGTTTATCAACGGTCATTACCGAGATTGACGACGAGTACATATCTATCAGAAACCTGTGACCTGGATGACTACAGAACACTATTCTTAGTGCTGATGCGAATAATGTTTTCCTCAAAGGTGTTGAAATTCTCCTTTTAAGGATATCTCAAGGCTACTTCTCCCTTGAAATCCAGGTTTCTTTCAGAGAAGGTCCAGTTCTGCTTCCAGGTCATCAGGACAGTAGATGCATTGGGTCGCAGTGACAAGGGATTTGATTTTATTTTGTTTTCGGTCAACAAGTACCCAACTGTAGAAACTTCTTAGCTTACTGTTCCACCATGTGGGTTTTCTATGGAATGACCTTAAGGTTCCGTTGAGTTGTCTTGTTGATTCCGCATCAAAAATTTTGGATTCAAGTGTTGGTTTTTAGGGACTTGATAGGTTACAGGATTTCATCATGACCTGGCATTGGTTAGAGAACCATTGGAAAACTAACTAGGAAGTACTGGACAGCTGTTTCGCCCGAGTTTGGGGCTCTTCAGTAGCACGCACCCACCCCAGTGGGGTTCAAACCCAGGAACTTCCTGTTACATGGCTACCGAGCTCGTAGACCATAAAGCGACTGGGACCCAATCCAATGGCTGGCGTATGAATTCCAACTTCTACCAATTCACCACATAGGGCGTCCACTAGCCTATATCATCGGTGGCGAGCTTTTGTCCTCACACCCGACCTGCTGCACCCTACTGGTCAAGATTTTGGATTCGTCTTCCATTTCTAAGTGAATTTTATTGCTGGATGGCAGTTGTTAAATACTTCTAGCAATTAATGGTGGTAGTAACTATTGTCGCAGACGATGAAAATGTTATCTACTTACCTTTCACACAGTTGTACATTGTCGGTGGTCGACTTCAATGGACAATAATAAAAATTAATATTGACACTAATTATGTCAATGATAGAAAGACTGGGTGAAAATGCTTCTTCTATATGCATAAATCCACATTTCTTCTAAGAAATAACTAAAATCTTAATAAATTTGATACATTTGGTTCCCTTGATCAATTTCGATAAAGAAAGGAAGACGAAATTTGCAGTATAAAATGTGATATCATCATTCTATTTCACAGGTTCTCATCAGCTGCACACCACTACCTGAAATTACAATGGCCATATAGATGATAATGACATAATTTGATGTTTAAGTGGTAGTAGAGAAGAAATACTATAAAACTGACGCGTCCGAAATGTGAGCATTACAACTTTTAGTTTAAGTTTTCCTCATCAATTTATACTCTTTCGAAGTAGAAACGAGAGGGGAGGGATTGGACAGGAAAAATTAACATCCGATATTGTTAGCTTGTAGGTTCATATAGCAACTCAAAAAACGGTTACAGTTTATAAGATTGAGATTTATTCAGTGAGTTGAGACCCCTGAATTAGATGACTAATTAATGTAATCAAAATCAAAATTCAGTTGCCAAGGGAGTAGAAGCCCGGATAGAAGTCCTACTTTCCGGGAGCAAGTACATTGGAAGGACGGTAGTACAGTGGTTATGACTCTCGTCGACCATGCACATGGTCCGGGGTTCGATCCTCTGCCGACGCACACCTGATATCTATGGTCGGTCTTCAAAATTTGGGCTACCGATATCATATGCTGAAAATTCTATACTTGTATCAAAAATACTGTGTGGTTTCAAGCTCTAATAAAAAAAATAAAAAAGGGTCTCTATCAGCTTTTCTGAACAGATTCCAAGAAACCTGTGCCTGAAAGGAAGCAAATATTCTCAGACATGCAATTACCAGACATATTGTTGATACCGGACATCTCGCCTGTCTGTCTGTATTCGACATAGAACTTTGCATATATGTGCGGCAGTTCAAGTCGCCACACTCCCTCCTTGTAGCCTCCAAAGCCTCAGGATGGTCGGGGGTGGGTGCCTTGCACTGCGGGTTGGCCACCCCTCCGCACACCTCTTGAAATGCTCCCATATGACCGGGCGTCTTACATAGCCTCTCCTGAGGAAGTCCTACTCACTGCCTTCACGTGGCGGAGGTGTTTCTCACCAAAGTGAGAGGGCGAAAGCGGATGCCCGGTGCTCTTCACCGGGTTGACTGTCCATTGGATGACAGTCTAGGGGAGATGGCTAAACCCTGATTCCAAACCTCCAACGACTGGCTTATGAAGCCCACTGGAGCTCACCGGCAGAGGTATGGACAAGGGGCTTGTTGGATGTCCTGGATGTCTGGCCCCATTCAAAAGGCTTATGAACCGAACTCCGGTCACCGGCTGCCAATGGATAGTGGACTCCCTACTCCACTCCTACTGCCTTGTAGGTCACACTTGGTTGTGTAAAGGCTAGAGCTGCACTCTCAAACAAAAGGCCGAGCGATTCTTGGGACATCACTCGTACCAAATTCCCATGAAACTTCATGAACTCTCTTACAAACGAGGTGCAGTCAAGGCTGATATGGAGTGCCTGGGGCTACAAACCGTCTACGGACTCCGTCTGTAGAACAAGAATTGGACAATCCTGTCGCTAAACCTTACATCAGATCGCCGCGCCTGGGCAGCGATGATTCGAGATGTTCCTGAAGCCGGCTCATCCTCTCGTAAGAGATAGCCGAAGTAAAGAAGAAGAAGAACAAAGCAAGAGAAGAAAGTAGGAGAAATGCATAATATAGACAGTAAACAGAGGTGAGAGACAAGGGAACAGTAGTAACGAAGAACAGTATAGTTTCATTTGAAATCATCAGTCACAAAGAGTGGGTGCATCTGCGCCATTGAGAACGATTTTGAGCCATATCACTAATTGTTTCCATTTTTTGAGTTGCTATATGAACCTACAAGCTAACAATATCGGATGTTAATTTTTCCTGCCCTATCCCTCCCCTCTCCTTTCTACTTTGAAAGAGTATAAATTAATGAGGAAAACTTAAACTAAAAGTTGTAATGCTCACATTTTGGACGCGTCAGTTTTATAGTATTTCTTCTCTACTACCACTTAAACATCAAATTATGTCATTATCATCTATATGGCCATTGTAATTTCAGGTAGTGGTGTGCAGATGATGAGAACCAGTGAAATAGAATGATGATATCACATTTTATACTGCAAATTTCGTCTTCTTTCCTTTATCGAAATCTTAATATAAATGACAAGGATGAGAAAACAACGGGGTTTTTGGGTGTGTGTGTGTGTGTATGTTTCGACTTTGTAAACAACTTTATGTGAAATTTTCTTAAACAGTGAGTCGCTAGTGTCTGAAATGTGCTCAATTGTAGCACTCTGTGCTTACTCATTTATGGTCCTTTTATATCCAGGTGGGAGGATAATTTTCCTTGTCTATTTTAGATAAAATTCCTAATATAGATGGGAGTAATCTTTTCTTTTAATAGCATTTTTGGTTGATATATCGGATAGTAGAGTCAGGGCATTTGAAGTCTACATTCACATTTATATCATCTTCCGCACAGACGTAGAATTTTGATCTTTTGGTTTTATGTGTTTCTATGTATAAATCGTAGGGAATTTCTCATTTTTAATTAGTGTCTTCTTCGAAAGAGTGATCTCTCTTTAACTAACGATTCGAGGATGTAGATTCTTCGCTATTGAGTCACAGGAGATATTTAGCAAGTTTCTTTTGCTACTTACGAGCAGTCACCTGTGAAAATTCGTTAGCTGACTGTGGGCTTTGCAAACTTCATAGTTCTTTGGTGCCCCCTCATTGGGCTTCTTTGTCTGGCTATCATCATTACGTATGTATATATCACTCATGAAGTGAACTCTTAAATAAAGCTTTTTCTTAGCTCACTGTAACCCCCCCCCTTTATTTTATACATCTCCTTTTATAGATACACTTCTTTACAAAATTTGTAGGATAACCCATTTCGCAGAAGAGTAGTATTCACACTCTCTATTTCGTCTTCGTAATAATAATAATAATAATATTGATATTAATAATAGACTTACTTTAAAGTTACCAAATACTGTATTCAATCGACGTGTATTGATTCGACGATTTGTAGGCGACGCCAACTTTTTGGTCCCATGAATGTCTAATTATCCCAAAACACATAAATAAAAAAAATTGAATATACCTAAAGAGAAAGTGTAAAATTTATTAAGTATAGTAAAAGCTATACCAGAAAGTCCTGGGTTCGAACCCCAGAGGGAGTGCGTACTGTACTGATGAATCTAAATGTCTGTCTGTCTGTTTTCAACGTAGAACTTTGCACCGATGTGCGGCAATTCAAGTCGCCACACTCCCTTCATGTAGCACGCAAAGCAAGAGAGGAAAGTAAAATGAGATTAAACAGAGGGATAATAAACAGAGATATGAGACAAAAAGAATAGTTATATCAAAGATCCATTTAGTTTTATTGGATATTATAAGGCACAAGGAGTGATTGCATCTCCAACAACCATTGACAACAAGGATTTTAAGCCATATCACCAATTGTCTCCAGCCTTCATTGGTTTTTACCGTCTCGAGGACCCCAACCAGGAAGTCTACACCATCCTACACGGCTTAAACTAACTGTTGTGGATATCTTCATTGACTGAAGCTATGTTGGTTTTCATTTGACCACCACTGGCTCTTTTCCAACCTGATCCTATATATCAGCTAATATCGCCGATCGAGGAAGGCGATAGCTGGGCATGCATGCGTGTGCAACACATGTCCTATCCATCTCAACCGATGTAACTTCACAGCCTCTTCAATTGATTTCCCCTCCCAATACCTAGCACTCGATCAATGCCTAACCTCAGGATTGCTTACCCTACTATACCACTTCACATGGGAGATAGAACACTGACATATATGATCAAAGACAGACAGTCTTTTCATGTCTTCCAATCTCAATAACCAGGTCTCACGGCCAGCCATGAAGGAGGACGGAGCGGACTGCTGCTGAGCAGTACACACGCCAGCTGGTCGATAGCCAGTCGGATATCACGTCTACGCCAGAGACGGCGTAAACTGGCCTTCCGTATCCGTACTGAGATCTCGTCAGCGATCAACCCTCTGGCGTTGGCTGATGCAACTTCTCAAATAAGTGAAGTGGTCACCACGCTGCACCACACTTCACTCTCTTTTTTCTAAGCTAAGAATCAGTGTAGGCCAGTCCACTTCTATAGCATCATCTGACATTTGACAGAGAGAGCGAATCGCATGCAAAATATTCGAAGATTGCTGCTCAAGGTGTTCAAAAGACTCTGCATTTTGTCAGTGTCTTCACCTAGAAGCAGGACTATATCATCTGCATACTCTAAGTCAACGAGATTATTCCCTGGTAACAAGTCAATCCCTGAGTCGCTAAAGTCACTTAGGGTTAAGTCCATTTGTACATCTATGATGAAATTGAATAGGAATGGGGATAATGGGCATCCCTGACGGACACCACTAGTCGTCACCACTTCAGATGACAACTCGCCGTAAGCTCTCACCTAGCTGGCTGCATGAGTTTGAGCAGAGTGCCTTGATCAGTGCAATGTATTTTCTCGGCATTCTATTTACAGCCAAGCGTCGCCAGAGTACCTCTCGGTTGACAGAATGGAATGGCGCCTTTAGGTCAAGAAATCTAACGATTTTTGGACGCCGACGGTAAGTATGCCTATATTCCAGAATCTGTCGAAGGGTGAAGATATGATCAATATACCCTCTTTCTAGTCTAAAGCCTGCTGAATAGTCCCAAACTAGGACGAAACAGCTGTCCAGTACTCCCACGTTGTCTAATTGTTCTCTAACTTATGTCAGCTCATGATGAAATCATGTAACCTATACAGACTATACTGTGGGATACATTTTAAGGATATCAGGAAGAGTTTGCATATTTCATGGGCCTCAATCAAGGAGACTTTATTTTCCCTATTCAGAAGCGATAAGCACCTTATGGATTTGTGTCATGCTATTTTTTGACTACACCTACAACTCTTCTAATTTAATGCTATTTTCAGTTAACATTTCTGTTACAAATAACATGGCTTCACGAGCTCTGTCATGATAAACTGAGTTGCTTTCTGGTTTCCCCCTGTCCATTTGTTATGTGTGTACTTTGTCTCATCGGATAAATCATGTTGCAATGTCAATGTGATTAGTTGTGAAATCGTTTCGAGTCTTCTGCAATTTATGAAGGGAGTGTGTCATGTTAAAACCATCGTATTAGAATAGATTCGCCGGGTAGGCATGAGCTGAAAGTGAGTTATGCAGATGGAGAAGCATCCAAGAAAGTGATAAGGACAACAATTATTTGTCGGGTATTGTCGATAGAGAGCGAAGAGGCGTTCCGACCAGGGATCGAGGTTCCACATACCGGGGATAGGGAGAAAGCGCACCGGTGTGATGTGGATATGCCTGTTGTGTGTTGGCGATGTTGCCTTGCTTTCCATTTCAGCCTAGTGCCGGTTGGCAGGGGTTACCCATTAGCAGTCAAATCCTCATCCATCGATAGCAATGGTTCTCTTTCTGCCGGGGAGTGTCATTGCTGGTGAACAATAAATCGTTTCACTGTTTGTTTGTTCGAACTGGTCTTTATGCTGGTGAGAGACAAAAAGGCTGCTACTGCTAAATCGTCTGTGTACTGGTTGACAGAAGATTGGCGAAATACGATGAGAAATTGTCAAACATCGAAATCGTAGACATCGTGGACCTACCTCTGGTTTCTGTCTGTCTGTTTTAGACGAAGAACTTTGCACATATGTGCAGCAGTTCAAGTCGCCACACTCCCTCCTTGTAGCACACAAAGCAAGAGAAGAAAGTAGAAGAAATGCATAACAGAGACAGTAAACAGAGGTGAGAGACAAAGGAACAGTAGTAACGAAGAACAGTATAGTTTCATTGGAAATCATAAGTCACAAGGAGTGGATGCATCTGCGCTAGCCATTGACAACAAGGATTTTGAGCCATGTCACCAATTGTTTCCAACCATTGGTTTTTACTGTCCCGAGGATTGCAACCAGTCAGGCAGTCTACATCTCCCCACGTGACTGGCTTAAACTAACTGTTGTGGATTTCATTGACTGGTGAAGCCATGTTGGTTTTGGTTTGACCACCACTGGCTCTTTTCCAACCTAATCCATCCTATCTCAGTTAACATTGCCCATTGTCGAGGAAGGTGATGGCTAGGCATGCAAACGTAACACATGTCCTAACCATCTCAGTCGATGTAGCTTCACAGCCTCTTCAATTGATTCTCCCTCCTTACCTACCTAGCACCCCACCGATGTCCAACCTCAATATTGCTCACCTTATTATACCACTTAACACAGGAGACAGAACGCAGGCACCTATGATCGAAGACAGCTACCCGGCCTTTTCATGTTTTCCACTCTCAATGGCCATGTCTCACAGCCAGACATAAAGGAGGACGGAGCGGACTGCTGAGGAGTACACACGCCCTTTGGTCGATAGCCAGTCGTATATCACGTCTACGCCAGAGACGACGCAAACTTGCATATGCGAAACTAGCCTTCTGTATCCGTATTGAGATTTCGTCAGAGATCAACCCGTTGGGGCTGATGGTACTTCCCAAATAATTGAAGCGGCTAACGTGCTCTACCACTTCACTCTCTATTTCTGAGGCAGGAGTCAATGTAGCCCAGTCCTGTAGCATCATCTTACATTTGACAGAGGGAGCGAATCTTTGGTTCCGAAAAACGAGTGAGGCAATAAGCATAATACGTAGAACTGTGTACAGTTTAACCGACGCAGAACACTACAAAACGGTTAGGCAACACGACTGTTCATTCTTCAAGTCATAATGCAACAGATTTACAATCGCTTATCAGTGCCCAAGTCTGTAAATAAACGTTAACAGAAGGTACAACAATAGTTCAGATGGTATTTCCCCAATCTCCTGCCAACCAGTACACGACTAAGCAGTAACAGCCTTTCTTGTCACCCACCAATATGGAGACCATTTCGAACAAACACACAGACAAATGATTCAATGTTCACCAACAGTATTGACAAGAATCCTTTAGCCTCGTAGGCGTTTGTCATCATGCCTAATGGATCACCTAAAAAGTTGGTTTGCTCCTGTTGCTTACACTGAAGAGGAATCATATATCACGTAGTAATGTTGGAAAGTAACGTGAATATATGGGTATGGAAAGCAGTCGGATGTGATAAGGCGGTTCATTAAATGTATTCCATATTTTTTGTGTACTCTGCTGCAGTTCTCTTTGTCCTGTCTCTATAGTAGTGAGACACTCATTGGGAGTGGAAAAAAAGGAAAGGCTAGCTATGGTCAACCATAGACGTCCCCGTTCTCTCCCATGTGGTAAATGGTATCATAGATTGAGTAATATTGACGTTAGGTGTAGAGTCGTAGTGTTAAGGTGGGAAAGCCAACAGGTGGATGAGACTGTGGAAATGCATTGACTGCGGTAGTTAGAACAGGTGTTTTGTATTCCGAGCCACCCATCGGATGTACTATTGTGGTGAGAACTGGTTGCTAGCCAGATTGGTAGACAGTAATTTATGTCCCAAATATTAGTCATGTGAAAACAAGAACAAAGACTGATAGCAGACTGTGCGTAGGCGGATACAATTAGCAGATAGATGATCTGACAACCAAGAAACAGCCACAAAGGGATGAAAGATTAACTTTTAGTGAGAAGACAACCACCAATCAGAAGACTGTTTGTCTGCTAACAATAATCTATAATAATGTACATGAAAAGCTATATATATGCGTTGATTTCCATAATAAACGATCTGTTGCCTGACTCTTGCCTTCTGTTGTTACACTATTACCTTTGTTATTTGGTTTAGTGATCTTCATTGTTATTTTTACTTTCAATATGTCCTTTTAACTTGACCTAACTTGTCTATTTTCTCACCTCTTAACTCTGTGTTATATATATGCTGAGATTTTGTAAATTCCGGTTTAATACTACTTTGATAATATTTTGATTAGCATTAAATAGTGAAACGTCAGTGAAAACAATATCGTTTTGTTTTTCATTCATTGGGAAATACAAGAAAACCTTTATTATAATGAATATCATATACCCAGTGCCCAATTTTTTTCAAATTATTAAAAGTCAACTTGGTTTGGATATATATGATATAGGATTAGGTTGGGAAAAAAATTAGGAGTGTTCAAACAGGTACTTGGCGTCAGTCTATAAATTCTTTGAGAAGACGGTTTGAGCCAACCACACACAACGGGGTGTAGACTGTGTGGCTAGGATCTCCAAGACTCCGAGAAGCAATGGTTGGAGACGTTTGGTGGTGATATGTCTCAAAATCTTCATGAATGATATAGATCCACTGACTGTTTTTAGTGTTCCAGACCCAGTAAATCTTCATGACTTTCCATGTTTAAAATTCATTAGCCCTTTATGTGTCATATGAATTAATATGACAACTTGAAGATTTGCACTTTTGTACAAAGTTCTATGTTGAAAACTCAATCAGTTAGTCGCTGGGGATGCAAGTACAACTAGGCTGACGAGTCTCAAATGAAACGAAAGTTGCATCCTGTGTCCTGTCACATGGTCCACCAACACTAACAACCAGCCAGGGAAAACGTAACAGAATGTTCATTTAGAACAAATAATTAAAGTTTCCAAGAGTTGATTTCTAGGGATTTGGATTTGTCTTGGAAGTTTGACCACGGATCGATATCAGTGAGAGGAGTAATGGAAACAAGTAGGGAGTATTGTACAGTCAGCTGTTTCGTCAGCCTAATTTTGGGACTTATCGGCAGTACACACCCACCTGTTGGTTACGCTAAAAATCACGAATTGGTAAAAGTTAGAATTCATAGGCTAGCCATTGAGTCAAGTCCCGGTGGGTGCCTACTTAAAGTGAGTCCCAAACTAGAATGACTTAGTAACTGTTCAATACTCCAGCGCTGGTTTTCAATGATTCTCTAACTGACATCAATCCACCGTTAAACTTAAAAAGACATTTAGAAGAAAATGACATGAATAACACCACAGTTAATTTTACCAGAGGGACTATGCAACATAACGTTTGAATTACTTTGAGCACAAATATTATTACTAGTATTACCATTATTATTTGTATGAATATGAATTTGTTTTAACGGTGATCTAACAACTTTTCCGGGACTTTCTGCATGAAATGAAGATGCTGATGACGATGATGATGGTATTGGTGTTGAGGATGAAGAGTTGAAAGGCATCGACATTGATGATGAATTTATGCCTTGATTAGCTGTCTCTACTGCACGGTTGATAATCACATGAATAAGATTCTCGGGATGACAACCACTCGGGAAAGATTTTTCTTTCACCCATGTCAATAAATGAATTGGTAAACGATCAAGATTTTTAGCTACAAAACCTGATATTGAATAGGTAACAACACCGCCATAATGTTTTACAATGAAATGATCACCATCACCCTTTGGATAACTTTTAAGCAATGCTGAAGAATGTGAGGGTGAAGTGATCGACGTTGGATTTCGCTTGATTAGACGAGGAGATGATAACGACGATACCGATTGCAGTGTTTTCTTGGCAGTAGTGCATGGGGATCGAATATATTTATCTAAAAATTAGAAGAAAAGGACAATAAAATAATAATGTATGCGATTTTACAGCTTGAGTATGATATCGCTGAAAAGAGTATACATATATATATAATTTGTATTCCTTTACGTTCCCAGTGGAACATAGGGCTTCAAGCTAGAGGTTTCTGTACCAGTGGTGTCTATAGTTGGTTTGTTGTAAGGATTAGTTTTGTTTTTTCAAGAGTTGATCAATAGTTCTTTTGTAAAGACAGAAGACAAGTGCCAAGCAACAGATCGTTTATTCAGAAAATCAAGAGATATTTATAGATTTTCACGTGCATTATTATTAGCGTTATTGTTAGCAGAGAAGCAACGTCTTCTGAGTGGTTTTTTTGCTTGCTGAAGTTTATTCTCTCCTGCTTGTGACCGTTTCTTAGACGGTCCGGCCATATATTCGCCCACGCTGAGTCTGCTGTGATTGGTTGTTGAGTTCTTCATGGTTAGGCTTTGTTCTTGTGTTTCTTTCTCGTGACCCAGATTCGGGACGTAAACATTGACGTCAATTGTTGTCTATAATTTCTGGCTTGCAGACAGCTCTAACCACACTCCAACTGATATCAACTAGAGGCGACGGCACGGATGGGGATGTCAAAGCCAGAATCGGTACACCTTCATCACTGAAACCAGTTAGGAAATCCTCTGCACTCTGCCTCTGTATAAAGGATAAGATTCGAATTTTCAACAGAAATGTGAAGTGAGTCAGTCAGTTCTTCTATGCATGTCAGAAACATGGCACCAGAGCCACGGAAAGCATTTTCAACAGCTAGCTGCAGACTTTTATCAACTGCTGCCTTCGCTGATGCCATATTGAAGATCAAATGGGTGGCCAGAAAGAATTAGCAAACAGAAACCATGGGAACATACCAACCATGAACCTATTACTCAACAAATATGCAGAAGAAAATGGAGATGGATTGGACACATGTTGAGGAGACCATCGAATGACATGGCGCTCAACGCAGGCCATCGCTCGAGTGGAACCCAAATGGGAAACGACGAGTGGGATGTCCATGGATGACATAGAGGAGATCGTATGAGAAGATGAGAGACTACGGTGATCGTGCGGCTAGCTTAAGAAGGCTGTAGAGAATAGGAAAAAGTGAAGACATACCGTTGAAGCCCTATTTACCACTCGGAACACAAGGGAACAATACTGGTAATAATGTTTTACAGATAAATGATCACAATCAGAATTGGGACAACTTTTAAGCATTGAAGAATGAGAGAGTGATGAAATGGACGTTGGATTTCACCTAATCATCAGATGAGGAGATGACGATAATGATAGTGCCCATTGTGGTGTTTTCTTAACACTAATGCACGGTGACCGAATATGTTTATCTAAAATGCAAGAGAAGAGATAAACGCATTATGTCCTAACTGAGCTTTAACACAGAACTTTGCACTGATGGGCAGCAGTTCAAGTCGCCACACTCCCTTCATGTAGCACACAAAGCAAGAGAAGAAAGCGGAAAGAAATGCAAAACAGAGATATGTGGCAAAAAGAATAGTAATAACGAAGAACAATACACTTTTATTGGGTAAAGTCAAAAGGAATGGATGCATCTGTGCTAGACATTGGCAACAAGGACTTCGAGCCAGATCACCAATTGTCTCCAGTCTTCATTGGTTTTTACCGTCTCGAGGACCCCAACCAGTCAGGCAGTCTACATCTCCCCACGTGGCTTAAACTAACTGTTGTGGATTTCATTGACTGATGAAGCACCATTGATTTTGGTTTGACCACCACTGGCTCTTTTCCAACCTGATCCATCTTATGTCAGCAAACATTGTCCATTGTCGAGGAAGGAGATGGATGGTTAAGCATGCGTAACACATGTCCTAACCATCTTAATCGATGTAACTTAACAGCCCAAGTGAAATAGAAATTCAGAAATTGTTAGTTCAAATTCTACCAAGACTTTAATTTTCATTTCATCTTCAATCATCACCCATCTCGAAATATTCATGAATATTTTTAATGTACAAAATTGAATCAACTCACTGTCATATAAATGAATTGAACAATTCGGTGTATTAAACACTGATTGTATTTTACTGATCCAATCAATTTCACGTGGATCTAAATGACTCAGTGGGGGATTTGAAGAGGATGATAACTTTAACGGATTGACAGTATGAACACGATTTAGAAGACAAACCTAAAGAAGGAATTTCAAAAAAAACAAAAAAGAAACATTTTATAAAAATTTCTATGTTTCATAGGAATTAGGATTAATTTCAATGTAGATTATGTTCACGAACCGGCATATCAGTTAGAGAATTATTGAATACTGGGAATTGCAGGACGTGTGTTTCATCTTAATCTAAGACTCTTCAGTAATGCACACCCACGACTCCATAAGGGATAAAGCCTAGGATGTTTAGGCTACGAGGGCAGAACGTGGGACTAAACTACCCGTCATTTCGCCAAGCGCAGTTACAGCCAACAAATGGCATCAGTGAGCGTTTGTCCTCACACATGAAATGCTGGATCCCAATACCCACGACTTTGAATTTAGGTAATTTAGCTAATTGGTTTTCAATGACTCTCCAGGCGAATGATATGAACAAAGAATACTATTTTCAATAAATTATCCACAGGTTCTTATGATTATAAAATAAAACATTTGTTATCATTACCATATTAGTGTATGATGCGAGCCTTCTTTTCAAATATTTAAGACAATTAGTTCCTTTAATTTTGGTCGGTTGTGACTGGCAGTGGAATCAAGGACGTGCATTTCATCTTATTTGGGACTCCTCAACTAGTGGGTGTACTTTTAATCCTCAGTGATTGTGTGATGGCGTTTCCAGTGAAATTCGAACCCAGTACCCTTCGTTTCAAACGCTCTCCTGACTCAAGTGGTTTGGGCGTTTGAAATGAAGACTACTGAGAACACCATCACAGTCAGTGGGGAATTCAAGTACACCCACTTAGCTGAGTCGTCCCAAACGGGAGGAAATGCTCATCCTGGATTCCACCACCAGTCACCATCCACCAAATTACTTCAAGTTAATCCTTAGACATAATCGGAAGGGCCGTTTTAGGAGCCGACATATCAACAGAGTTAGAACATTTCGGTGCAATCAACCAATGGCGAGATCAAAATTGACTTAAGTAATTAGTACCTTTAATAAATCTGGATAGCATTATTAGAAGACAGAGATTATCTGAAAAATGTAATGCATTTGCACAATACATTCCGAGCGATCTCATCACATATTTACTTATTGAAAAAGCTAAAAATCATAAACATATATTACATTTGACTTATTCGATAAGCACAAGCCAGGCTGATTGAGATATAATAGAGAAGATTTGTAGCTCAGGAGAATTCTAAAAGCTCACTTCACATCGAAGTATGCGCTGAAGATGTTGCTCAGTAGAGCAATGAAAGCTTCGCAACCAAACCATCCAGCTGAGAGAACACAACCACACCAGGCTGATTGAATTTCGTCTCTGTCTTAAATTCCTGCTGTTTATTTCCCCCACTGTAAGGTAATTTGATGAAATTTCACGGGCGTTGTTAGGTGACATAGCATCGAAGAGGTTGGAAAAGAAATAGCTAGTAGTGGTCAAACCAAAACATGACTTCATCAGTCAATGAAATCCACAGCAGTCAGTTTAAGCCAGCCTGACAGTCACGCAGGGAGGGATGTGTGGACTGACTGTCTGACTGATTGGGGTCCTCGGGACGGTAAGAACCAATGGCGGCTAGAGAAAAGTGTTAGTGATATGGCTCGAAGTCCTTTTTGTTAATGGTTGGTGGAGATGCGTTGCTTTGTGTGTTACAGGGAGGAAGATTGGCGACTCTAACTGCTGCTCATCTGTGCAAAGTTCTACGTTGGAACCAGTCAGTTAATCAGTCAGTGATGGAGTTTCTACGTGAATTTGCAAACTGCGAATTTGATTTAATGTGTTGTCAATTCGCTCGAGTAGCTAACTAGTCAGTCAGAAATCAGGTAGTTTGAGTCAAGTTGAGTACACTGCTGATGATGAACCTTGGCCCTGAACGAGAGAGACAGACGTCTGGTGTATAGATCACCTCGATCTGGTTAGCTAACAAGCCCTACTTGGTTAATGTGAGTGGGAAATAACTACCACTCATCTCAATTAGTCAGTAGTATATAGTAAGAAGGAGTCTGTGTTTGTAACATCGTTTATATATCCCATTAATATAATTAGTTACATTAATGACGCCATTTAGTTACCAGAACTTTCTTGAATCTAATTATGTCTGAAACTATAAAAGATCAAATTTATGGTATAGTCACCAAGCTAAGTGACTCGCCATTGTGGTGTACTTTGAATCAGTTGACTTCGGATGTTTAGAAGTAATCAACAGGAAGCATTGTTTCTAAGAAGGAATTGATGTCCCCTCTGTGATTACAACTCGCGTCACCTAGTAGTGCTGTCGAGGACATTACCACTGAGCTATTCAGGTTCATGATTTCAACATTATTATCATTTTCTATAGTTGGTTTGTAAGGATTGGTTTTGTATTTACGAGTTGATCACGGATTGATATCAGTTAGAGAACAACCATTGAAAACCAGCACTGCAGTACTGGACAGCTGTTTCATCAGCCTAGTTTGGGAATCAATAGCAGTACGCACCTACCACCAAGGTTCGAACCCAGGACCTTCCGGTTACAAGGCAAGCTAGCTCGTACACCATTCAGACACTGGGACCCGATTCAATGGCTCATGAATTTTTACTTCTACCAAATCGTGATTTAGCGCGACCCCAACCAATGTTGTCGGTGGGACATCCATCCTCACACGTGACATCTGGATGGACCTCACTGGTCACGATTTCTCACTATTATTTATTTCTTGCGTTCCTCTCCTTACGAGTATGATCTTGCAGAAGATCGTTCCGCACTGCATGAGTCCCCTTCGAAGATATTTGTAACCACACCCTCAGTGTACTCATGACTGTCATCTAGATTACAGATGCTGATTATTAGCTCCCCTTAATTGATAATTCAGAGAGTCTACGTCCATTCTATCTGCCCTCACAGATACTAAACACTTCTATGCCATATCTCATTTTATCTGTAATATGAGCAGCTTTAGCAGGCTGAAACATAGTGTGGACAACTCTTGCCCCCCCCTAAGCTTACTTCTGCTTTCAAGCAGACGAAGACACATCGATCGACTGACTTTCCGAAAGCTTTCACCTCCTGGTGTCACCCGTCCTGAAATTGAAGAAATCTCCTCGACTTCATCGGAGACTATGTTTATTTCATAAGGTGAGGTGACTAGCCTCAAAAACCCAAACTTGCATCCCTTCCAATCTTAGGATAGGCAAGTTAACTAGGTGATTTCCACAAGGAAGAAAATAATATCCCTCCCCCCTCTAAGATTGAACGCCAACCACGATGTGCATTTTAAACTTAAACAGACAAACAGACAAATATTGTGAGCTGACATTAGTTAGAGAACCATTGGAAAACCTGGGAGTACTGGACAACTGTTTTGTCCTAGTTTGGGACTCTTCATCAGTACGCACCCACACTGCGGGGTTCGAACCCAGGACCTTCTGGTTATAAGGCGAGCTCGTAGACCATTAAGCCACTGGGACCCGATCCAATGGTCCATGAATTCTAACTTCTACCAATTCACGACATAGCGCGACCCCTAGCCAATGTCTTCGGTGAGTATTTGTCCTCACGCCCGACCTGCTGCATCCTACTGGTCACGACTTCTCACTAGAACCCCAGGTAACTACCTACCTGAATAGGGAAAGTCACTAGTGAGCATCTCATTGATATTCAAGTGTTGGTTTGTAGGGATTTGATTGGTTTTCCAATGGTTCTCTAACTAATGTCAGCTCATGATGAAAATCCTGTAACCAATCAAATCCCTACAAACCAACATTTGAAGACAAATATTGTATTGTATACACACTTACCTCTTCTAATAAATTTGCATTCATTTCTATATCCTTTAGAGTAAGTATATTACTCTCACATAATGCCAATGAAGAATCCAATCGATGTTTATGCTCCAAAGTATTTTCATGGACAACACGACGAGATGGAGTTGATGAAGACAAAGAATGGGAAGAAGGCATAAAAGGAGGAGGCGGCAGCGGCGGCGGCGGAGGAAAATCAGATAATCCTTCCGCATCTAATTCTTCATAAGCAGTTGTAACAGCTAATCGCATAAATGTTTGATGCAACCGTTCATTAGCATAATTTATACAATATTGTTCAAAACTATTCACAGTTAAACACTCGAAACCGAAGAGATCAAGAATACCTACAGTGAATGAAAATAAAACAATAACAATCATCATCATAATAATAATAATAATTTCTCACTTAGATTAACTGAAAAGTAGAAACTCAAGTAATTAGCAAGTACTTAGAAGTACATATTTTGGTAGTGGCTATCAGCAGAAACCAAGATGCGTGTTTCGTTTCATGTGGCATTCATCAGTTGGATGTATTTGCATCCCAATGAGTGTCCTTTGAACACCTTGAACAGCAATCTCCAAATGTTTGGCATGAGATTCGTTCCCTCTGTCAAATGTAAAATGATGCCACAGAAGTGGGCTGGACCACATCGACTCACCCCTAGCCTGAAGAGATGAAGAGATTGAAGTACGGTTGAGCGTGTTCACCACTTACTTCACTTATTTAGGAAGTTGTATCAGTAACCACCAGTGTGAGTACTAACTCAGTAGTTTCATATGTCCTCCCTCACGGCTGTAAGCGAGACATGGCCATTGAAAGTGTAAGACATGAAAAGACAGGCTAACTGTCTTTGATCGTAGGTGTCTGCATTCTATCTCCAGTGTTAAGTGGTATAATAAAATCAGCAATATTGAGGTTAGGCGTCGAGTGCTGGGTAAGGAGGGAGGAAGAATCAATAGACGAGGTTGTGAAGCAGCTGTATCGTTTGGGATGATTAGGACATGTGTTACGCATGCACGCCTAGTCATCCATCGCCTTCCTGGACGACGGGCAATGTTAGCTGACATAGGATAGATCAGGCTGGAAGAGAGTCAGTGGTAGTCAAACCAAAATAGTGAAATCCACAACAGTTATTTTAAGCCAGCCACGTAGAGAGGTGTAGGTTAGCTGGCTGGCTGGCTGGCTGATTGGTGTTGTCGGGATGATAAGAAGCAATGAAGGCTGGAGAAAATTGGTGATATGGTTCAAAATCCTTGTTGTCAATGGCTGGCGCAGATGCATTCACTCTCTGTGATTTGTCATATCCAATAAAAAAACTTTTGTTCTTTGGTATTACTCTTCTTTCTCCTTTACTTCGGTTTATTGTCTCACTTTTGAATCTTTCTTTTCTCTCTCCTCTTCTTCTGTGTGTTACTTGGAGGGAGTGTGGCAACTCGAAGTGCTGCACATCTGTACAAAGTTCTATGTTGAAACCAGTCAGTCAGTCGAATGAGCGGTTGCATTTCCACTGAGACTATACTCAGCAGTCTAGTTGTATAACACTTTGTTGCTTGAAGAGATGATGAATGTTTGGTTCGAGTCTCTTTAGAAACACAGTTACTCATTGGGAAGAAAGTACATTCAACTGATGAATCTCAAATAAGACGAAATTCTTGTAGTATTAAGGTATCCACTTAAGAAGCTCATATACAGCTCAACAAACAATATAAACATGAACTATCACGTAATACTTTTTGGTTCGTTTACAAGCCCAGCAGCAGCAGCAACATCCAGCGCCAATCACCATCAACGGGAGGGATTTGAAAGAGGTTACTTCATTCACTTATCTAGGGAGCATTGTCTCAACTACAGGAGGAACGGACGAGGATGTCAATCGAGAATCGGAAAGGCGAGAAACACATTCATCAACCTGAAACCAATCTGGAAATCTTCGTCACTCAGCATCAACAACAAAATTCGGATTTTCAATACAAAAGTCAAGTCAGTCAGTTCTTCTATACGGATGGATCAGAAACTTGGCGGGTCACAAAGAATATTTCCAACAGCCTGTTGCACACCTTTATCAACAACTAACTGTCTTCGTTCTATACTCGAGATCAGATGGCCGGAAAGAATCACCAACAAGAAACTATGGGAACAAACAAAACAGGAACCAATCGCTCAACAAATATGCAGGAGAAAGTGGAGATGGATTGGACACTCGCTGAGCAGGCTGTTGGGTGACATCGCGCGTCAGGCCCTCGAGTGGAACCCGAAAGGGAAGCGGCGAGTGGGACGTCAGTGCAAGGGTGACATGGAGGAGATCGTGTGAAGAAGAGTTGAATCAGTATGGACTAACATGGATGCAGGTGAAAAGTACGGTAGAAGACAGAAGCAAGTGGAAGCCTGCAGTTGAAGCCCTATGTTCCACTAGGAACCCAAGGGAACAATAATAATAATACAAGCCCATCACTTGTTTGTCAAATGCAACATCTCCACGACGGTCCAATGATGTTGAAAAAAGGGGGAATTCTAATTCATTGGTAGACAGGCAAATCCGCTCAACGCATATAGATAGAACTCATTCTATGTCAATACTAATCAGCTTAAATTGCTCAAATTAAAAAAAATTAACAACTACAAATCTTCACAAAAACTTTGTTAATCTATGCTATTTATAAGCACAAACCGTGTTTGTATTTGTAAGAGAAGAACTTTTGCTAATCAACTTTTGACGACACAAAAAGAAAAATGCTGACTGAACCCTTGTGCATCGGTACGTCAATGGTAGAATGCTTGAAAATCATGCACACCTGATTACGGTTCAATTCCCCGGTCAATACACTTCCCCGAGTTTACAAGCCGATAGTGACGGATTGACTGACTGACTGACTGATTCCAACGTAGAACTTTGCACAGATGAGCAGCAGTTCCAGTTGCCACTTTCTCTTGATGTAGTACACAAAGCAAGAGAAGGTAGTACACAGATAGTCTAAGCCACGTAGGAAGATGTAGACTTCCTGGTTGGGGTCCTCGGGACGGTAAAAACCAATGGTTGGAAACAATTGG
This sequence comes from Trichobilharzia szidati, assembly GCA_944472155.2. Taxonomy (NCBI): domain Eukaryota; kingdom Metazoa; phylum Platyhelminthes; class Trematoda; order Strigeidida; family Schistosomatidae; genus Trichobilharzia; species Trichobilharzia szidati. The sequence continues at coordinate 10,531,572 of OX235272.1, read as the reverse complement.
TGACATGGCTCAAAATCGTTCTCAGTGGCGCAGATGCATCCACTCCTTGTGACTTATGATTTCCAATTAAACTGTTTTGTTCTCCGTTATTACTATTCCTTTGTCTCACAACTCTGTTTACTGTCTATATTATGCATTTCTTCTACTTTCTTCTCTGGATTTGTGTGCTACATGGAGGGAGTTTGGCGACTTGAACTGTCGCACATATGTGCAAAGTTCTATGTCGAAAACCGACCGACCGACACAGATATTCAAACGAAAGAGATAATAAACAGAAATATACGGCAAAAAGAATCGTAATATGGTGGAAAAACAATAGAGTTATATTGAGCAGGACAAATCTCAGTGAGTGAATGCATCTGCGCCAGCTATTGACAACAGGGATTTTGAGGCATATCACCGATAATTGTCTCCAGCCTTCATTGCTTCTTACCATACCGACAACACCAATCAGCCAGTCAGCCAGCCAGCTAGTCTACACCTCCCCACGTGACTGGCTGGCTTAAACTAACTGTTTTGGATTTCTTTGACTGATGAAGTCATATGTTTTCGTCTGACCACTACTGCTACTTTAGAAGTCTCACTTCCCCGCTGTCTTTTACGATCCAGGACACAGACCTCTGAGTGCGTTACGTTTCATTTGTTAGATTTCGTCACTAACTAACATCATTTAGAGAATCCTTGAAAGGCGATGAGCACTGGACAATTGTTTTCTCCTATTCTGGGACTCTTTGATAGTGCATACCCACAATCCTAACGTATTGATCTAACTCACGACTTTAACATTACGACATTACAACTTTGTTAACCATTCAGCCACCATTTGGGCGGTATTTCAATAACCTATAAATCCTATAATCAATCTGGAGCTCGTTGATGGCTACTGGACGATAGTCGTGAAGTTGTATTAATGAGAAGTTATGATGAGTGAGGTCCACCCTATCAATATAAAGTGAAGTGGGTGTTCATCGAAGGCATTAATGAGAGGGTAGCGAGATATGTCGAGTTGACAAAGTTAGAATTCACGAGGTCACTGGATTTCGACCCAAGTGGTTGGATAGTCAATGAGCTTCGTCTCGTAACCTGAAAGTCCTCCATTCTATCGCTGTTGGGGTCATGAGTATGCAGACTAGGACGAAACAGCTGTCCAGTGCTCGCCGGTGACAAAATCTAGCAGCATAACCTGCAACTCTATGCCCTAGATCCTCCCTCCCTTAGCGGGGGAAACTGAGACTTTTAAAGTGTCCTGTTGAAAATACACTGTTTTAAACACTTTCTCTCAAGAATATTCTAGTTATGTTTTTTTTCACCTTAATTAATTAGCCTGGTGGCATATACTACTAATTAATTCGTTGATATAAGTAGTTGGTAACCACTATCATCAACCAATCAATACTAGTGCATAGACAGAGTCACTTCGACTGGGTTAGTTAATCACTACACACTAATTAATGTGGGGATGTGATTTCCGACTACTCATATTATCAATCGTGGAAATGTAGTTCATTGGGCTTAGGGACTCGACTCGGTTTCCAGCTGATAGGTAGGTAATATTGTGGTGAGTGCTACTTATAATCCGATATAAGTAGTATATTAGAAACAAAGTAACAATATGTTTGGCACACTGGAAAGAGCAATCAAAGAAGAGAACCATGAGAAGAATGTTGCCATATGATGCAGAATCCAAGAAGCTATCGAATGAGATGATATTCGACCAATTCGTCAAGGATGTGGTGAATGATGTGCAAATGGCCGGTTGAGAATACGGTATACCAAATTTAGCTATGTACCATACGTTTCACCAAATAAACATTCCTTTCAGCCTCCACAGTCTTGTCTTCTTTACAATATTGCCGCCCCCCACACACACACACACGCGATATAAGTGTGGCTCTTATAGCCTGGTGTATATGGAAAAACCTGTTTCAGGTAACTGAGTTGAATTGATTTATATGAATTAAATTGTGCAATTAGTCATAATAGTAGTAATGATAATAATAATAATAACGATAATAATAATGGTTTTATCAATAATAAGGATGAAAAAGTGAGGCAATCTGTGATAACACGAATAATGAAAAACAGTATGATTAAACAAACAACTGTTCGGGTGAAAGTAGTCGATAGAGGCTAAGAAAAACAAATAAACCGACTAGGTAATGCTAGATTGTAAGGGAAGTAAATAAAACATGTTTTTAATGAAGATGTGATAAGATTAAGCGATGATAAGAGAGAGGTTGTAAATATAAGTAAGGGGTGGTGGAGAAGTTATCAGTTGGTTAGGCCTTACAACAGGCCGAAGGAGGGATAATGGCTGTGTACGAACTTCTTTTGAATGCATAGTTTAGGTTTAATAGTTCGAACGCCTATCGCCTCAGCTGTGTGCAGTAGACGAGTACGAAGTCTATTGGAAAGATTCCGTGGGATACGACGAATCAACTTGAAAACTCTCGTTTTCTCCGCTACATGACTACTATCAATTAAATGTGACAAAATTGAGCCACGAACTGTTTTTGTCTGTCCTTTGCCAAACCACGATGGGAGATGTTCACTAACACGTTGGCTAAGCTGTCTAGTAGTACGCCCAATATAACTGTCACCGCAGGTGCAGTTGAATTGATAAATCCACATACATGTGGCAAAACTATCTAGCTTATCCTTCGTTAGCGTCCCAATCATTCGTCGGGTAGAGAATGACAAACATAGGTTTGCTGCGTAAAACGTTTTTCGTATATACTCCTGGAAAGTCTCTGGAATAAAATCTCACTTGATAAGTCACCATTAAATTTTAACTTAATAAGTAGAGGTTTTTTACGTGCAGTCAGAGTCTCAGGTTTTCTCTCTGATGTTTCCATATGTTTCTTTATGAAACTACTACTCGGATAGCCCATCACCGTCAAGGAATCATGAATATATTCAAATTCCTTTTGTAGGTGGTCATCCGTATATATCTTTCTTGCTCTGCTTGTGAGACACTTGACAACACTTCTTTTATATCTAACGATCACGGAACTAAGGAAGTGTGTGTATTGCCCCGTGAATGTGCTTTTTCTATACACGCTTCTCCCAAGTGACCTATCTTCTCGGCTACTTGGCAAGACATCCAGAAAATGTAGTTTATTCTCGTGCTCCTCTTCACAAGTAAAAGTAGGCGAAGGGTGGATTTTATTGAATATCAGCAATAATTCGTCTATGTTTAATGAATTAATCAATAGTATTTGACGTATCATAATAGTTAAATGAAAATAACAGAAATAATGATTTTTTTAATAAAAAAAAACACAACCAAAAGCACATACCCAATTCATTAAGTGGACCATCGGGATCTTCAGAATTCAACTGTTTATTAATTGAATCGACCATAAAATGAAACAAACTAAAAGAAATTATTTTATAAGAAAGGTATTGATAAGGTATTATATTGAAATGAAATATTTTGTGCAAAACTATTTACTACTGACTGACTGAAATAAGTAATAGTACCAATCAGTAGTAGTACTTGCTAACCAGCTAGCCAGATCCAGGTTATCTTAACACTGGAGGGCTGTTTCGCTCATTTGAGGTCGAGTTCATCAGTCACCGGTGTACTCAATTTCACTCAGCTCAGAGAGGCAGCCGGATGAGTGTTTAAACCACCTGATTTCTCGCTACTATGTTACTTGGGCGAACTACTGGGGTTATAACACAAGGTTGAATTCACAATTTGCAATTTATGGTATCAAGCAGACTGTATATTTGTACGCTATCTGAATAATTAGGCTTCTAAAGGAAACTGTGGTGGAATTTCAGAGTTCCAACTGTGTTCGTCACAAGTAGCTAATTAGTTTGTAAATTGTGAATTTGATTTATAAAGTATTTTGTGTTTTATAGCGAGCGAGCGAGCGACCAAGCAAGACTTATTCTCCTAATAATAGTCAAGCGCAGTCTTACATTCATTTTTAAGTAAATGTAACAAATGGATGGTGCTGGAGAATTCACACTTGTTTTGAATAAAATAACATAACTTTTAATCATTAGGCGTAGGACATCTGCGTTACAAATTTGACAGATGTACCGCCCCAGCCAAACTCTCCGCCTGACATGATCTTCAAAACGGGTTGCAAATCACACCAAGACTCAGGCACCGCAATCAACACCACGATTTATGTGATATCACCATGACACACAGACACACGCAGCGTTAGACTACGTATGCCACCATGTGCCTCACACCAAAATACCACTTTGTTCCCGTTTCACTGAATAAGTAAAGAAACAATGACAGCAATGGTATTTCATTGACGCCAGGCGCCGAAGCACCACCTATCTCCCACCTGCTCTATATCTGTCATGTTTCCTCAAAAAGTCGGACTAGAGTCAAGCTCAAAAGGGTCTTCTTTCCCCGCTAATTAGGTCAAGCCCGTTGCCTTGGCTGTGGTTTCGCTAGATAGTAGATAGGGATAGTGGGAATCTCGTTAATCCATTCATGCGCGTCACTAATTAGATGACGAGGCACTTGGTCATTTACACTTTGTGCCTTTCCTGCTTTCAAAGGTCAGCCATAGTCACCTACTGGTTTCCCGGGTCATCTTCTAAATAGTTAGCACGCACTCATTGGTCAAATTAAAACACTACACTTCAACAAACCGAATTCCGACAGTAGTCGCGATATGAATCATAGCAGTTATCTGGTGCCACGTAGCATACTCACCCCAGCCTAGTTAGAAAAAGAATCCTGCTACAATGCTTAGATAATAATTGGAAAGTCGTATCCCTGTTCCGTGCCAGTTCTGAGTTAACCGTCACGCGCCAAAAAATGGAAGCACAGCCGCTTTACGCAACGCACAGCAAGTCTACGCACGTTGCCAGCTATACAATACCAACAGCTGAAACCGTCCACGATCAATCACGGTCAGAGTCCAGTAACTCCGCAATAATGTGCACCGAAGCACACAATGAAGCAAAGAAACCAGCCTGAAACCGGACCGACGCGTATCTGATCTCGGTCTGATTTGCCGACTGTCCATACCTACATTGTTCAATTGACAGAGGCTGTTCACCTTCACGACCTGCTGAGGATATGGGTACTGTCTGTCACGAAAATTATACTACTTGACACGGATTTTCAAGGGCCAACAAGAGCGTTCCGGACGCCACATGTGTCAAACTAGGAACTATATTTGTGTGAGGTTTGTTGATGACTGACTTTGTTTCAATGTAGAACTTTGGACAAAAGTGCAGCACTTCAAGTTGCCACTCTCCCTCTATTTACCACAAAAAGGTAGACAAAAGAGAAAAGAGATTCAAAAGAACCGTAATAAGCAGAAATGGGAAGGAAAAAGAATAGAAACATAGAAAAACGCGGAGATTCAACGGCTCTAAGAGGTCGCGAAGGATGAATGCATTGCCTAAAGATCTTTGCCATCATTTAGGGGCTTCACCAGCACATTTCCATTTCTCATGACGACATTGAAAATTTGACTGAAAGAATTCATTCTGCACCATACAAAAGACTAGACGAATGATACTAGCCACTTACGACCTACCTAGTCTACAATTGAAGAATCAAATCGAGTCTTATAGGAGGTTAATCGCGAGCCTGAATAGCTCCTCCTCAGTGATAACCTCTCCGACTGCATCATTCACTGGATGGCAGGGGGTTCGAATCTCAGGAGGGACATGATTTCTTTCAAGATTGCACACATGCCTTGCCGACTAAACAGCGCCAACAAGCACGAAACCTAGGTTCAAGGCTGTCTGTCTATCTGTTTCCAACATAGAACTTTGCATCAATGTGCAGCAGTTCAAGTCGCCACACTTCATGTAGCACACAAAGCAAGAGAAGAAAGTAGAAGAAATGCATAATAGAGACAGTAAACAGAGATATGAGACAAAAGGAATAGTAATATTGAGGAAGAATAAAGTTTCATTGAAAATTATAAGTCACAAGGAGTGGATGCATCTGCACTAGCCATTGACAACAAGGATTTTGAGCCATATCACCTATTGTGGATTTCATTGACCGGTGCTATGTTTTGGTTTGACCGCCGCTAGCCGCCGACCCTATGTCAGCTAACATTGACCATTGTCGAGGAAGGCGATTCCTAGGCATAAGTAACACATGTTCTAACCATCTAAGTCGATGTAGCTTCACAGCCTCGTTGCTTTCTGACGACTGCCTCCAACTATCGTCTAATAACAACAGTTCACAGTGTACCGTGACGCCGAGCTATATAGCTAGCATAGTGGCCCCAAATTGCAAACTTGACTGATAGAATTCAATCTGCATCAAACAAAGGACTCGATGCACGACACTAGTTACTGGCTAGTGTTCAATCCAAAAATATCCCACATGTCAGCCTCCCATCCAGCAAGAACTTGTCGCTTCACCTCCTACTTCTACTCGATGATCCACCAGATGAGTGATGTCACTCAACGGTCTCCTCAGTGTGTGTCCAATCCATCTCCACTACCTTCTGCGTCTACCTTCGTGCGTCGGTGGCACAGCGGTAGAGTGCTAGCCAACCTCGCCTCATGTGGTCAGGGGTTCGCTCTTCGGTAGGCTGACGCACTCCTTTACCTCCCTAAGCCAGTAATAAGACTAGTAAAGAGGGAAGGTTGGGCTGTTCATGAGGCTAGCAACCCCATGCTGTAAAAATAATCACCATTGCTACAGAAACTTCAAGTCTCTAGCTTGAAGCCCTTCTATGTTCCACTGGGAATGTAAAGGAATAAAAAAAACTTTCTGCATGTGTATTAGACGACGAATTTCTTGGTTGATCCGCTCTTTGCCAGAGTTCCTTGTAACGTATTCTTTCTGGTCAGCTATCTCATCTTCAGTATCGAGAGAATGCAGTAAATCTGCAGAAAAATGTTGGTGGTAATGCTTTTCGTGACGCTGATGCCAAGTCTCCGAACCATATATAAAAGTACAGATTGTGACTTGCCATTAGTGTGTTTGAAATCCAAATTTTGTTTCTTATGCCGAGTGCAACAGAGGAGGGTAAAAACTTATAAGTAAACAACTTTAACATGCTTGACGAAAAAATTAATTACATGAGATAGGCAGAACTAGGCGGCAACTAGTTGACATATAATGGTAAGCAGCAGAATCCACTCTTGAACTCATCGGATGGATGTACTTCCATATCACTAAATGATTGTGCCCCTCAAAAGGATTGTAAAGCAATAACCTAAGAAAACGTTATTGACACTATTAAGAGCCAATATGGCAAGGCGGCCTACTACCTCCAATGATTTCCCTGATTGCGGTAGACTGGATAATGCGAGAGACAGCGGTGGGCAGCGAGGAGACAGGCATAAAATGGACCCACACAAAAAACTTGCAGCATCTGAACTTCGCCAATGATATTTGTCTGATTTCCCAAAAACTGGAAGATATGCAAGTGAAAAGCAACAAGTTGGCAGAAGAAGCATCAAAGATAAGACTTCCTTCAGATAAACACAGAGAAGACAGAGGTGATGAAGATTCCTGGTCAACAGCAACAACAACAGACAACAATCAGCATAAATGGAAGAAATCTGAAAGAAGCAACCTCCTTCACCTTCCTACCTACCTAGAAAGCATCGTTTCAACTACAGGCCGGCGGAACTGATAAGGATAGCATCAAAGCGAGGATAGGGAAAGAAAGGCAAGGTTTCATTTCTCTCAAGTCTGTGTGGGGGTCAACAGCACTCAGAATGAAAAATTAGATCCGGATTTCCAACTCCAATGTGGAGTCAGTGCTACTATGCAGATCAGAGACTTGGCGCCGCATGGGGAAAGGCACTTCGAACAAACTACGGACCTGCATCAACAGCTGTCTTCGCTCAATACTCAATATCAGATGGCCAGAGAAAATCATCAATAGAGTGGGATCTCTGGCAATGAATGGACCTTCCCAGAAGGAACCGATTGTGCAACAAATATGCAGGAAGAAATGGAGGTGGATTGGCTGGCCATACTATGAGAAAACAAACCATCAAGTTACATCACACAACAGACCATCGCTTGAGTGGAACCCGAACGGGAAGTGGCGAGTTGGTCGTCCAAGGGTGACATGGAGGAGGAGGTGATGTGAAGAGGAGATGAAAGCATGTGGGGAGACGTGTAGCCAGGTGAAAAAGTTGGCAGCGAACCGAACGCAATGGAGACACGTTCGGCTGAAGCCCTATGTTCCTCTAGGAACAAAAGGAAACAATAATAATAATAATGGCAAGCACAGACACAATCTTTCCGTTAAGTAAAAGTAATCCAAAACCATGAAACTCAAAAGTTTCAATAAATAACCAATCGATCAATCAATCAATAGAACTAACCTGCTGTATAAAGATTTAATAAAACAGTTATGCTGTTCACGTGCTTGTGTCACTGTACAAGCACATTTATACGTTGTCATTCGCCTAGATCGTTGTGATGATGATGATGATGACGATGTAGAACCAGCTTGAACAAGACGTGTTAAAAATTGCTGAGGAAAATGATCCAATGCATCACCATCCGGTATACCAAGTAGTTTACCGGCTATTTTAACTGTGAAAATAAAAGTGTAGGGGGTTGGGTGGGAATGAAAAGTAAGCTTAACGAACAATCATGGGGGAAAAAACGAGGGCAAAATCGCACCAAAACAATAAACCCAAGAGTCGAATCCGACCAAAATCAAAACTAGAAACTAAATCCTAACTAACAAATCAATAGGAGATTGTTGTAAGTGTAAAACTTGGGCACTGTGGTAAAATTTTAGTTTCATATTAGATAAATTTATTTTAATAATCACACAGTGATGTGTTATTAACAACTGGATAACGTTTCGACCATAACCCCTGTGGGTGCGTACTGCTGATGTAACCCACACTAGGATGAAACAGCTGGCTATCAAGTACTCCCTGGTTGGTTTTAAACGGTTATCTAACTGATATCAATCCGTCGTCAAACTCGTATAAACAAATCTAATCCTTACAAACCAACTATAGAAAATTAATCTGATGCTCCCTAGTGACTTCCTACATGACGGAGTTTCCTGGAGTTCTAGTAGGAAGTCATGACCACTGAGGTTCAACCAGTCAAGTGTGAGGATGGTTTTCGCAACGATGACATTGGTTGGTGGTCGCGCTAAATCACAAATTCGTAGAAGTTAGAATTCATGGGTTGATCATTGAATCGGGTCCCAGTGGCTGAATGGTATACGAGCTAGCTTACCTTGTAACCGGAAGGTCGTGGGTTCGAACCCTGGCGGTGAGTGCGTACTGCCGATGATTCCCAAACTAGGCTGACAAAACAGCTGTCCAGTACTCGCTGCTGGTTATCAATGGTTCTCTAACTGATATCAATCCATGGTCATATTCGCATAAATAAATTATTGCCACTCATAATCATATCAATTGATTATTAAAATAAACTTATCTAACATGGAATAACATTCTACCACACTGCATATATTTTTCACTTACATTAATGATACTTATGGTGCTCCTGTTCGACGACTAGTCAATAAACTCACACGATTATCACAAACAGAATCAAGATTCACAAATCACCGTATTTTTAACATTCGATGCTTGAAAAATGGAATTATTCCTAAGTATCTTTGCATACGTGTTCCAGTTAAAACAAGGAAGGAGATTGATGTAGCTGTGTTCTCAAGGCTGGGTAATGATTTAATTGAGAAGCTATTGTAACGACAGAAGACAATGGCCAGGCCAGGCCAGGCAACAGATTGTTTATTGAGGGAATCAAGAGATATTCATAGATTTTTATGTATATTACTGTCAGCGGAGAAGCAACGTCTTATGATTGGTTGTTTTCTTGCTCAAGGTTATTCTGTTATTGCTTTTGTGACCGTTTCTCAGAAAGATAAGTCATATATCTGTGAATCGTATTTGCACACGTTAAGTCTGCTGTGATTGGTTGGTGAGTTCCTCAAGGTTAAGCGTTGTTATTGTTTTTTTTCTCATGACCCCGATTTGGGACGTAAATATTGACGTAAATTGCTGTCTGCCAATTTTGGTCTGCAGCCAGCTCTCACCACACTATCAGTGTCTTTCCCTTCTAGACAAATATCTTCAATGCAAACTTTAATATGATGAAGTGAGCTTCTTCGAATTCCTTCTCCATGAATGATATAATTGTCGTGATTGGTTGTTAACCTGTTTTTATTCACTCGGAATTTAACCTTTTGTTTTCATGTGTTTGTATTGATTGCTGATTCATCTGAATACCAGACTTCTAGGGATTCTCTGGCATATTTGCTGTTTCTTTTGTTTAGAAACTTCTACATTTTTCCAGGTTAAATAAGTCTCAATAATTGGATATGAAACAGGAATACATGTCGTGTCTACTGACAGCTTGCTTTTATGTTTTTTTTATTCAGAGCTGACGGTGACACCCACTTTGACCAATATTCATTCGGGTTATTCTGTATTATAGTTGTGAACACGAAAAAGTAACGCATACATATGTAAAGATGGTTACCAGGAGACGCAATTATATCACTCATGAAGAAATTTAAATCATTTCACTTTATGCTAAATATTGTGCTGAAGATGTTGTCCAGAATTTAGATATAGCAATAAGAAGACGTAATTTGTCTGAATCGTGTAATGCATTTGCGTGTAACACATTTCGAACAATCTAATCACACACAGACTTGTCACAGGAATGAATATATATGAAATTAATAGAGAGTTAAGAGGTGAGAAAATAGACTTAGGTCAAGTTAAAAGGACATATTGAAGGTCAAAAAAACAATAAACATCACTAAACCAAATAATAGATGTAATAGTACATCCACCCTGACTAGTATCAAAATAAAGTTTATCAAGGAAGGTTTAGTGTGATGACGAATTGTTTTTGAACCCATAAAGATGGTTTAAACTTTCCAATTGCTAGGGTTTCCACAAACTTTAGGATACGCCCCAAACTCATCCCATAGATAGGTTTAAAAGACGTGCAAACATCAATATGTTTCACAATAGGGGAGATAGGTCACATGTTCTCACCATTATTGGGTCCTGAGGATCCCATTTGCTTTTGAAGCCAGCCCTTACTTGCAGAGATCGATGAGTCCTCCCTATGTGTGTTTGTCCACACGTACATTCAAATTGGTAAATACAGTGGGGATGTGACATCCTTTTTCGCATAAGGGCTTAGATGAATATATCGGCTTCACATCCCCTATTATTATGATATTAGCTGCATAAAAAGTCTTTTTAACAGCAGCATTCAATCTTTGTCCAGTTGTCCAGCTGGTAGCTTAATGTACACGTCTTTCTTAGTGGCGAGTTAGAGAGTGGATCTTGGTTTTCTGCCCACTTTATATCTCCTGATGAACTTATCTGGATAACTGTTATTAACCAGAGCTTGTGTCAACTTTCCTCTTTCATCATCAAGTGTGTCTTCAGTATATATACGTTGGATTCTACTGAAAAGAGGAGCTTCACTACGGCTCTTATGTGCCGGACAGGGCAGAAACTGTGATTATTAAGATACTGTCCTGTCCAGGTAGGTTTTCTACAAATAGATCGTCTTATTGATCCATCAAGCCGTCGACTAAGCAATACATCTAAGAAAGATAAACAAATAATTTCCTCTTTTACAGACGCAAGTGATATGCTATTCTGAACTTCATTCATTCGATTTAAAATTAAGGTGGGATAACAAGGCTTATCACTTGTGACTACAATGTCATCTACATGCCTTCTATGAAGTGGCACATTTCCAATTAATTAGCTGTCACTGTGCTTTGCAACAACTGAATATCTTCTGAGGAGGGATCACGGCTAAATTTGCTTTTATCATCAAGAATAAATTACATTTTGGATTTGTAGTCACTTTTGTTTATGATGACGACTCCAGAACCTTCATCAGGTTTCGTAATTGTTAAAATAGGGTTTTCCAGTAGCACTTTCAAGACTTTGAAATGCTGGGAAGTTAAAATGTTTTTCTCTGTTTCGGATTGTTGTTTGAAAACTGGTGAGCTATAATCCACCAACCCCGATCTTCATCAGATGTTGCGACAAGAGGTCTGAGTTGGTCATACAGATTTTCCAACGCAGCATGAATGACTAAATTATGACCTTCTATATGTCCTCTTAACTTGAGCTAAGTTTATTTTCTCATCTCTACTAAGGGCAGGACATGTAAGCGAACAATATTCTTGTTTTCAATGAGATCTTCTTAAGGCTTTACTCTAATTTACATCAATCCGTGATCAACTCGTAAAAACAAATCTAATCCATACAAATTGACTTTTAAAAATAGATTTATATATAAAATTTTTAGCCAGTGACGGTGATTTTGTGGATCAAATGATAATACTAATACGGCAAATGTTTTGAACGTCATTAATAACGATGATTATAATGATAACAAGGTTTGTGCAGGTGACGATAAGAATAACGAAGGTAGTAATATGTGTATATGTAGACAATTCAATAAATAAATTAGATCAAATCTTAAAAATTACGTAATACTAAAGGTGAAATGGACAGACAATCAGAGTTTAGATAAATATCATAAAAGTACGAAGAGAATGGAAAATAAGAAAGAGTGGGGGGTTAATTAGACTTTACCTAGGCGAGCAAGGGAGAGACAAACGTAGAACAAACTTCTTTTGTTGTATGCAAAGACTAGGAATGTTCTCTCGAATAAATTCCCATAGCTTCGGGCGGGTTCGAATTCCGTCCGAAAGGCTCGATAGAATGCGATAGATGACTTTGAAGGCACTATTTCGGTCTGCTTGATGACCTCTATCAATCGAGTCAAAATAGAACTTCTTATAGATTTTATTTGGCCTTTCCGAGACATGAAGGAAGATGCTCATCAATGCGTTTGTTAAGCTGTCTAACTGTTCGCCCCAGCTTTCTCCACAGGAGCAGCTAAATTTCTACACACAGAAGTGGCAAAGCTAGACAGTTTGTCCTTCGCTTGAACAATCATAATTGGTCGGCAACTGGAAAATGACAAACAAAGGGTGGCGGCAGCATAAGTCCGTTTTATTGCTCTCGATAATCTCAGATGTAAGACTTCGCTAGCCACGTCCCCATTAAATTGCAATTTCATGAATAGTTGTTTCTTTTTAACTATCGTCAGTTTCTCTATATTATAACTGGTGGTCACGTGTCTCCTTACAAATCTACTAGGATAACCAATTTGAACCAGTGTATTTTGGATATATCATTTTCTGGGAAGTTATCTGTACAGATCCATCTTGTCCTATTCGTGAGGCATCTGATCAAATTGATTTTGTATCGGATTGGTACAGAACTGAGGAAATGTGTATATTGTCCTACAGATGTAGGTTTTCTATAGAAATCCCTCTTGAGTGAACCATCCTCTCTTCTGTTCAACTGAACATCGAGGAAGTGTAGTCTACTATCATGTTCTTCTTCACAAGTGAAGATGAGAGATGGATGTACATCATTAAATTTTATTAACATTTCATTCTTGTCAACTTTCACATTAAGAATAATATACATATACACATATTACTAACACCCTCGTTCTTCTTATCGCCACCTGCATAAACCTTATTAACATTATTTTATTATCATTATAATGTTCGTTATTAGTGACGTTCAAAACATTTACCACATTAGTATTATTATAATTTGATCCACAAAATCACCATCATTGGTTAAAATTTTTATATATAAATCCATTTTTAAAAGTCGGTTTGCAAGGATTAGATTTGTTTTCACGAGTTGATCACGGATTGATGTAAATTACAGTAAAGCCTGAAGAAGATCGGCCAAGTTAAACTTCAAGTACCACTAACCACCAATCAGAGAATGACCTCAAACAGTCCAATGAGGTTCAAGCACGTGATTTCAAGGTTGTATTCCCCTGTATTCGTGTCGAATACTTGCTCTAACGAAGTTACGCTTGCAGTTCGATAAGGATAAGGTTTTGCAGTATTGCATGGATTTGGGGTTGCTTACGAAGTAGGGGATTTGTTCATGTGGTGGTGTCATGAGTTTAGAAAGCTTCAGAAGGTCGATTGACGGATATGTCCGTCGTTGTGCAGTTTGCTTGAGACGAGTTAGTATTACAGAAGGTTAGCCGATGACTTTAATATTTTGTAGGAACATTTTTGCTTGGTCCCATCTCTCCCTAACCCAGATTTCGTATATTTGTAATTACTCGATTTTAAAACAGCCTGTGAGAGATGCAGCTGATGAAACTGAAAATAACCTCGTGTCAACGGTTCAGTGGTACCAGCACTACAGAGACATCGTGTCATGGAAAATGGAGAGAATTACTTCGTTATCAGGAGGAGAAGGCGTCATCGTATACATGGATGAAACTGTCTTACTGGAGAAAAAATACAACCGTCGTCGCGAGCGACCTAACAATGTCTGGGTGATCGGTTTATATGACACCTCCCTGCAGAAACGACTCGTGAAGAGAATAGCAGACAGAAAGTTGACTACCTTAGTACCTATTGTCACTCGACTGGTGAAACACGGTTCTATAGTGCATACCGACGAATGGAAAGGTTATAACTCCCTGTCATCCCTTGGATACATTCATCACAGAGTGAACTATTTTAGTGATTTTGTGGATCCAATTACCGGGACACACACGAATTCTCTTGAATGATTTTGAGGGAGATTAAGAAATAGCATTAGAGCTATAAATGGATCTCAAAAGGATGTCATTTATAGTCATTGAGATGAATATATGTAGAGAATGTGGTGCAGCTTTTCTGCTGACACTCCTATGCTAAACTGAGAGATGTTTCCGCAACATGTTAGAGAAAGATACCCTAGGTAACAGTTTTATGCAATTTTTATGCTTTCTTTTTTCATAAATATACGTTTCCCATAATCAAAAATCACTCTTTCATGTGATTGCTTCATTGATGGTCGTTCGCTGATTGGTAGTTAGTGGTGCTTAAAGTTTAACTTTGCCGATGTATTCATATGACAAGTCCTTTATGCGATCAGATTGTTCGAAATGTGTTACACGCTAATACATTACAACACGATTCAGACAAATTACGTCTTCTTATTGCTTTGTCTAAATGAGGTAAGTCATTCAGCAGACATATATATATATATACACTTACTCTTGTGTATATCATCCGACGTGAGAACAGCTATACCGGCAGGATCATCACAATACTGTGATTGTTGACTGTCACTTGATTGCGGAGGACAATTGGGTGGATCAGTAGAGCCCTGATTCAAGTCAATATTTACAACTGGTCCAGAAGAATAGAAATGAACACTGTTCAATAATAGTATAACAGTTAATAATTTATAAAATTGATGCAATTTCTCCTGTTTAATATTGATTGATGAAAAAGCTTCAAGTAAGTGGGACCAATTCGAGTCGTTTATTGATTGTTTACATGTCCCAGAGCTTTCTTCATCCCCATAATCTTCACGTCTAGGATACTGGCAATCATTTAAACAAAACTGTACACGATCCTCTTCTGAGAGAGATTCTAAAAACTGAAGAAAATAACAGGAGAAAAAATAAGTCATTTGATTCTTGAATAACCTTTATCCAGACATTAATGAAAGAAATATGCAGTTCAGCGAAGAAGCTCCCCTCCCGGCGGCAAATTCATTTTCCTCTTTAGCTGTACAGTCGCATTAATATACGACTTCCATTTCATGAAAGAGGATAGTAACAAAAGTGATGAGTTGTCACGATCATAGGTTGTTAATATTACTAATCAATGCATAAGAGGAGTTGAATACTGACTGACTGGTTCCAACGTAGGACTTTTTACAGATGTGCACCAGTTCGAGTTGCCACACTCACTCCATATAGCACACAAAGCAAGAGAAAATAGTAAAAAGAGATTCAAAAGAGACAGAGATAATAAACAGAAATATGCGGCAAAAAGAATAATAATATCGAAGAATTGGGAATATTATAAGTCCCAAGGAGTGGATGCATTTTCATTAACCATTGACAACAAAGATTTTGAGCCATATCACCAACTGTCTCCAGTCATTAAAGTTTACCGTCCCGATGACCCCGACCAGGAAGTCTATACCTTCATACGTGACTGTCTTAAACTAACTGTTGTGGATTTCATTGACTGATGATGATGACCACCAATGGCTCTTTTCCAACCTGATCAGCTAACATTGCTTGTTGTCGAGGAAGGCGATGACTGGCATACAATCACATATCCTAACTATATCACAATCGATGTGACGACCGTGAACAGTGCTGGGCGACAAAAGCGAAAGAGATGGAAAAGGCATCGGCGATAGGTAACACCAGACGGCTAGTTAGACTTATCAGGGAAACAGATGGTAAAAGGCAAATGATAAGTGAAACAATCTCTGAGAAAAAATGGCGCCATAATTAGCTCCCAGTAGTTGAATAAGGTGATTAGAGCCACATAGTAAGATGAATAATGTATTGAATGAGTTGTAGTTATGATGCAGACAGAAGGAAAATATGGAAATATGTAGAAGCCATAAAGAAACACAAAAGTTGTAAGGAGTTGGAAAAACAAACAAAAATCAAGTGAGCAGAAATCAACAGGGTTGTTACTATGACAACTGAAGTGGCTGAGTAATTTTCTTTTGTAAGCATAGCTCTGGTTTCTCTAACTGAATGGCTAAAGCCTCTGCAATGCAAAGCAGATGAAGGTGTATTTTTTTTGGTAGTTTATTCTTCACTTTGTATATTACTCTGAAGGAGACATTTGTTGATGAGATGGAATGACCAGTGTTGACAAGGTATTTGATTATCTCACTGCTATATTTCTGTAATCATGTCTGATAGTATTCTTCAGCCCCATTAGACAGGATACGCGTCGAATGACCAATATACCTGACTCCAAAAGAACAAGTAAACTGTAGTCCTTGACACCTTAGAAGCACCACTAAATCTTCTGAAAGGAATCTTTATCCAAAATGGATACCCACCGAGATTCATCAACAAGTATTTCAAACCAAAAGTTCAGAGAAACTAAACATTACTTGTCCTAAAATAGAAACTTTGTATGAGCCTTGACTTCAGGGGAGACTTAACCTGCAATATCGTTAACAGAGGAATTTCATCATCTCTGGAGAAGAACATCCTTCGCTGCAGCAACACTAAAATTAGTATTCTCCAATCGTCTATTGGTCTACAGACGCCTTAAGGACACAATTTCACATCTGACTACTTCTATGTGCACATATCACCTTACTTATTCTTGTGGACCCAGGTATATTCGTCGTTTGACGCGTATCCTGTCTATATCAATACGATTGTACAGCCGAAGAGGAAGACGAATTCGCCGCCAAAAACAGCTTCTTCACTGAACTACGTGTGTTTGTTTTCATTATTATTATTATTTCACGAATTCTCTACAAAATTACACAAACCCAACGTTTGGACACGCTTTTATCACACTGACAAATGAAATATTGATAAGAACTATGAGTAACATAGATCCGAGATTATGTAAGCAGTTATATTATTAAGTGTAAAAAAGAATTGGACAGCTCTGTCGACCTACTATGGGACTCTTCAACGGTACTTACCCACGTCCAAACTCCCGGGAACTTCGAGTTACGAGACCAAGCTACTTGGCCCCAAAAATTCTATCTTTTTCAATTGGTGATGTAATGCTACGCTCGATCAATGCCATCCATCAGCATCCACTCCAACTTGACTTGATGGACCCCCCACTGGCCACGACTCCTTATTACAACTCTTTAGGACATCCAACTAGTAGCCACATCGGCTGAATGGTCAACGGGCGTGCCGTGATAACCTGAAGGTCTCGTGTTCAATCCCTGATGATGGAGTCTTGGATGATCACTGCTGTGAAGAGTCCCAAAACTAGGAAAAGGCAGATATCCAGTAGAGTACCTGGTTCGTTTTCAATGTTGGTTCTCTAACTGATTCTTTATTATTATTATTATTATTTAAACACAAAAAATCTTGGTACAGTATGGCACCAGGAAAATGCGTCACACAATAATAATAAAGCAAAATAGATTAAAAGTAAAAATATAGACATAGAACCGACAGAATAATTCATCTGGAAGGAAAATAGTCACACTTAACAAGTTCGAACAGCATTCTTTAATTACTGTCGGAAAGGGAAGAAAGAAGGAAATTTCAGCACGTTCGCCATTGATTACGGTTCTTGGCCATATCCCATAACGTTTCGAGCTATCTCTTGGACTCCAACCAGGGAGTCATGACGCACCAGCCGATGCTAACCTAACACAAATATACTTCATCCCACGACGCCACATCATGGACTGATCACCTACCTCTCCGCTTTTTCCATCCCGTCCCAGGGCTGGCTAGTGAACACAGACCTGTACGGAAGCCTCTGGGATGACATTCGTAGGACACGTCCTCGCCACCGAAGCCGGTGTCTCCAGATGAAAACACTCAAGGAGTGGTAATTTCCACTGTGTCCAAACACAAGCTATAGGACCTCATTATTACTCACGCGATGATGCCATCGAACACTAGTAATCCTGCGGAGATAACGGTGGTCAAATACGCAGAGTTGCCGCACATCCACAGCTCGGGGAGGCCAAGTTTCACAGGCGTAGAGCAAGACAGCCCGCGCCGAGGCATTGTATGCCCGACCTTTGACAGGCAGACTAACGTCACGACAGCGCCAGAGGTGACTCAAGCTAACGTGTGCCAACCTAGCTTTCATGGTCCGTCACCCCTCCGCCAGCATTCACACAACTACCCAGAAACACGAACTTATCGACAACTTCAAGCGGTTCACCCGCAAAAGTGACTGCAGGTACAGGCTCCTGCCAATTTTGTAACAGTACTTTGCACTTAGATGGTGCAAACACATACACCTCTAACTAAAGTTGTCAGTTGATGATCAAACTTTGAAATCGATCAATCGAAATCCCTGTAAAACAACCCATGAAAAGAAATCAATAGTTATTCAAGTGTTGGTTTGTAGGGATTTGATTGGTTACAGGATTTCATCATGAGCTGATATTGGTGGGTGCGTACCGATGAAGAGTCCCAAACTAGGCTGACGAAACAGCTGTCCAGTACTCCCAGATTGTTTTCCAATGATTCTCTAACCAATGTCAGCTCATGTTGAAATCCTGTAACCAATCAATAATTAATTACAACAAAAACACAACACATGCATAGTAGTGTACTACTTACCCAACGGAATATATGAAATGATGAATGTAACGATTTAGGCGTGAACAAAGCTCTAGGCTTTTCCAATAGATAAATTTGCAGCTTAGCTCCAACAAGAATTTGATTCCTTTAATATTTTTTTTGTTTAGAAGAAAATATCAATAAGGAAATTTGAAGTTTCAACCTACCGATCATAAATGAGACGTATATATTTACCAAAACGTGAACTATTCTCATTGAATTGAGTTTGTGCATTACCTTTGTGAATTGAAGAATTCAAAGAAAACAAATCAAACAACTCAAAATGGATTTACCTAAGGCTTCTAGTACAGGATTCGATTGTAGAATAGTATTCTCGATATGCGTTTCAGTTTTTGCTCTATTGAACCATTATATAGAGGGAGAGAAAAAACAACAGAATAAATTACACACAAATAAACATTTTCTATAGTTTCGTTTGTAAGGGTTAGTTTTTTTTACGAGTTGATTACGGATTGATATCAATTAGAGAACCACTGAAAACCAGCATGGAGTACTGCCAGACAGTTGTTTCATCCTAGTTTGGGAATCATTGCCAGTACGCACCCACCATCAGGGTTCAAACCCAGGACCTTCCGGTTACAAGGCTAGTGACTTGCTACAGGATGGAGTTTCCTGGAGTTCTAGTGAGAAGTCGTGACCAATGAGGTCCATCCAGATGTCACGTGTGAGGATGGATGGTTGGGGTCGCGCTAAATCACGAATCGGTAGAAGTTAGAATTCATGAGCCACTGAATCGGGTCCCAGTGGTTCAATGGTCTACGAGCTCGCCTTATAACCAGAAGGTCCTGTGTTCGAACCCCAGTGGATGCGTACTGCCAATGATTCCCGAACTAGGGTGAAACAGCTGTCCAGTACTCCCTGGTTTTCAATGGTTCTCTAACAGACATCAATCCGTGATCAACTCGTAAAAATAAACATTAGAAAATTGAATGACTGAGTTAGCCAAAAACATATATAAGCTTGTAGGAACTATGCATCAAATGATAAATCGATGAATTTTATCAAGGATGGTAGTGACAAGCTGTTGTCTGGGTTAACCATGGCACTAAGTAGTATTGTGACGACAAAAGGACAAGGACCAGGCAACAGATCATTTATTGAGAAAATCAACAGATATTTATAGATTTTTATGTACATTATTATTAGCATTATTGTTAGCAGAGAGGCAACGTCTTCTGATTGGTTGTTTTCCTGCTGAAGGTTATTCTGTCATCTGTTTGCGGCCGTTTCTTTGAATGTCACAGCATATATCTGCGATTCATACACGCCCACGCAAAGCCCGCTGTGATTGGTTGTTGAGTTAGTCTTTGTTCTTGCTGTTTTTTTTCATGACCAAGATTTGGGACGTAAACATTGACGTCAGTTGCTGTCTACCGATTTTGGCTAGCAGACAGCTCTGTCACCACAGTATGAATAAGGCATTTAGAAGACAAATTTCACGAGATGATATCGTCATTTCGTAGTTTCTTTACAACCACTTTACAACTAACATGCTTGGTTCGCAATAATGATAAAATAAAGTTCATGACAATTACTCAGTTATATAAAACAAAAGTACACACTATACGTATGACCAATCATATTTAAATAGGTCAAGTAGTCAGTTCATGGTGGGCAAAGGTTGAAGTCTTTGTCTTTTGTACACATAGTTTAGGATGTATGTGATTAATCCCCAAAGTGCTTCCATCACCTTCAATAACCAACTTTGAATTAGAGTTATGTGATGAAATAATTGTGAAGCAGTCATGAATATTGATTTTTTGACCTGACATTAATAAGTGCTTTGCAATGGACGATGATGGATTTCTATTCAGATTAATTGTATTTGGATTTTCTATGTGTTTTAATAACTATTTTGGAAGATGTTCTTTTCGATGATCGTGAAACATTCTATTGGTTCTACTTATATAGGTGTTACCACAACTGCAGGTGAACAGCGTAGATACAGCTTGAAGTAGAGTCCACAGAATTTCGTCCTTTAATCGTAGGTATAGGAATCCAAAATATTCGAGATGTGAGGGAAAGAGATGCGGCATAGAATGTGCGTTTGATCGCTGACCGAACTCTCTGAGCTAAATGTCAACTGCATACTTTGATCATCCTTGAATGGAGTAGGTTGATAAATATAGCTTTCTTTGGTACAGAAGCTGTCTTTTCAAGATTTGGTTTATCCTTACTGTGACAAATAATTAAGCAAGTTTTCTGGATAACCATTCGCTAATAAAACTGAATGTATATGTTGAAGCTCATCCATCAATGTGTCGCTCGTACATATTTTGTGGGCCCTTGAGAACAAACATTGCACTAGGGAACGTTCATACTGGATAGGAACAAAACTGGTGAAATGAAGATATTGTCCACTCCATATCTGTTCACGAAATATAGATCGCTTAATCGTTCCATCTTCTCTCCTGGACATTGAAATATCTAGGAAACCGAGTTTGTTATTCAGTTCGAATTCGAAAGTCACTCGGAAATTTGGATGAGTATATGGACTACTTGACCTATTTAAATATGATTGGTCATTCTTATGGTGTGTGCTTTTGTTTTATATAACTGAGTGACTGTCATGCATTTTATTTTATTATTGTGAACCAAGCATGTTAGTTGTAAAGCGGTTGTAAAGAAACTACGAAATGACGATATCATCTCGTGAAATTTTTCTTCTAAATGCCTTATTCAAATTTATCAAAGGGACTAATTCTTTTAATAGTATCAAGTAATGTCTTGGAATCAGAGATAGTTCCATCACACGGTTGTAAACCATTGATTAACCTAGTTTACAAGAAGGGAGACAATTCTTCCTGTGATGATAATCATAACGGGATGATTCCGACTAATATAGTATCTAAAATTCTAGGTTCAATAATCATGCATGGACTAAGTGGCGATCGTGAGAAAGAAACCCTGGAAGGGTAGACAGGTTTTAAGCTAGGAAGAGGGTGTATCGATAATATGTATATACACCCTTCGACAGATTCTGGAATGCAGTCATTCCTACGGGCGTCCAACACCTGACATATTTCTTCACTTGAAGGCGCTATTTCACTCCGTCGACCGAAAGATATTGCAGAAATGTTTGGCTGTAAAGAAAGTACCAAGCAAGTATATCACACCAATCAAGACGTCGTTGTTGGTTAAGTGGTAGAATACTCTTGAACCAACCACGTCGTTCGGGGTTCGATCCGTGACTGAAGCAACACAACCTCGCTACGCCCGCAATAAGCCCCCCACAAAGAGGGAAGGTTGGGCGTGAGGCTAGCAACCCCACACCGTAAAAAATAAACGCCACGGCCACTGAAAATCTAAAGCTGAGTGCTTGAAGCCTTATGCTCCACACGGAAAGTAAAGGATTAAAATAAAAAAATAAAGCCCTCTACTAGAACTCATGCGGTCGTGTAAGACCTTCTGTGAGGAGAGAGTTATTATATGAAGTGATGACAACTAGTGGTGTCCGTCAGACATGCCCGTTGTACTCATTTTTGTTTGGTCTCTTTAGAGATATATCAATAGAACTGAGCCTAACTAACTTTAGCAACTTAAGGATTGACCTATTCCTGTCTTCAATTTTGAATGGTCATGTCTAACAGCCATAAAGGAGGTCAGAGAGAACTGCTGAGCAGTACACACATACTTTGATCTATAGCCAGCCAGATATCACATCTACCAAGCCAGAGATGGAGTAATTTGGCAGGCATATGCCAAACGAGCCTTCTGTATTCATGCTGAGATTCCGTCAGCGAACAAACCGCTGGCGGTTGCTGATACAACTTCCCAAAATAAGTGAAGCAAGTGGTCAACATCCTCAACCACCATTTCAATCCCTCCCTCTCTTTAAGCTAGGAGCGAGTCGATGTGGTCCAGTCCTGTAGCACCATTTTACATTTGACAGAGGGAACGAATCACATGCCAAACATTCGAAGGTTACAGCTGCTCAAGGTGTCCAGAAGACTCTGCATTTTGTAAACGTCTTCACTTAGAAGCAGGACTACATCATCTGCATATTCTAAGTCACCGAGATTATATCCTAGTAACAATTCAATCTTTGAGTCGCTGAAGACAGTTAGGGTTCGAAGTAAACAAATGGGGATAGTGGGAATCCTGGCTGCCCACACCATGAAAATTGATTTTTTCCTCGAAATATCTACAACTGAAGCAGCACTAGTACTGCATGATCACAGACCACAAAGGACAGCTAGTTGAGGTGCGCCCAAAGTTATATTCAGGGTTGTATCCGTATGATAACCTTACCGCCAACTACGGACCGTAGCAAGGTAAGTCGGAATGTACGATTTTAGGCGCTGACCTTCTCCAACCATCTTCCTTCTCGGTAAAGCGGAGAGGCAACATACCTGGCTTTCTAGTCATCCGAAGAAAACACCTTACTGCTGTTGCATGCCTATTCCCTCGCAGTACGACTTCCCCTACAGACCCTCAACATAGTGAGTAGCTCACACCTCGAGGTTAACTACCTTTAGTCTAACCACTATCCAAATACCTGGCATAGTATGATTGACAGGAACATTATTTCCAACCAGTTGAACTTGTTGAGTCACTGAAATATGCAAGTCCAACCACCATGTCACGTCAAGAGACTAATCAAATAATAGGCAAGAAGCATTACTTGTGTAATAAAAAACGATGAAATAAGATAGCAAGCAGAGAATAATAATAATCTCACATTTGTTTTCGACGTTTTACACTACTTTTATGAGCTAAATAATGTAATATATGCTTGGTAGCTTCTGTTTTCCCTGATCCACTTGTACCAGTAATAATAATTGATTGATTATGTCCTGTAGTAGCCAGTTGGCATAAACATTCTTCCGCAACAGAAAAAACATGCGGTTTTCTCCAGCAACAAGAAGAAATCTAAGTAAAATAATGATTAAACATCATACAAAAAAATAACAATAATAACTACCTCAGTAAATTCATTCACATTGTCACAGGAATAATTTTGTGCAGATGTATATTTTGGATTGATTGAAAGTAGAATACTTCTGCCTAACCATGTATATATTTCTGAATTTTCATATTTGTCTAACAAACTTTGAATAACTATCTGGTGATGAATTTATAACTGATAGGCACTAAATACCTTCGGATACACTTGGAGTTGGCAGGTCAAGAAGATCAGCCAGCTTAGAATTTCCAACCATTAAGACGGCATAGGGACTAACAATGGGGAGGCTGAAAGCAGATTACAGAATTATTAAAGTCAGATAGATAAAAAGGTATAAAAATGAGGATAAAGATGAATTACTTTATACATGTCATTATTTATATCTCTAATTGGATACTATTCAACATCGTCGTTCTTAAGTGATTGACTGACTGAGTTGCAGCGTACAACCATGCACAGAAGTGCAGCATTTCAGGTTGCTACACGAGATGTAGCAAAAATGTGCGGAAGAGAGAACGGTCACATGGAAAAGCAGGAGAATTTAATAAATCTGTGAGATTACACAGAATGAATACATCTGTACCAGTGATGGCGATTTTGAGCAATATCACTTATAGTCTTTAGCTATTGTTTCTTGGCATCCTGAAGACCTTAGTCAGGCAGTCTACACCTTTTTACGCGATTGGCTCAAATTAACGGTCAAAAAATTCATGGACTGATCGCATGTTTGGATTTAACCACTCTTAACTCTATTCCAAGCTAATGCTGTCAGATATTGTTCGTCAAGGAAGGCGGTAAGTCAGAATGCGCGACACGTGTCCTGACCATCTCAACTGATATAACTTCACCAAATATATCGATTGAATCAATGGGTCTTAAAATTTAGTTTTGGAAATTACTTTAGTGTATGATCGCAGTAACAACATATCGCTTTACGTTAGCTTAAAGAAAAATTAGCTGAAGGGGAATTACTGAGAATTACAACAGCTGTAAAAATGGGTAAAATAACAAATAAAAAGAAACAAAGAGCAAGGGACAAATGAACAAATTACCACGAACTTAATATCCTACAGATAGACTACGGCTGGATGCAACTACCACACTCATAGTGAAATTCAAATGTCAGTGTTTAAAACCACAAGTAAAAATCAGGATCCTTGAAACCCCATAAGTAGTTAATGCTAACAGCTGGTGGTTTCATAGACCAGTATTATATCACAGCTTTCGTTGGTTTATTCATAAATCAGCTGACGTTGCAAATCCAAGTAAACGTTAGCTTCACCCATATCATGCTATGATCAACAAGACAATCAGACGAAGTATGCAGAAAACTTGGAAGCGAGTTGCTTCATCCAGTGGATCTTTACCGGCTAGATTGGCTAGGTCATTTGTTCTGCATACCGCGTATGTCAATGAGTTATGTTCTCTGTGATGGGAAAGGATTTAAAGAAAGATAAAAGTAGCAACACTTAGATATAGCATCAATTCGTGAAACTTCTCACCACCATGTGAGGGAATACTGAATCACTGTTCGAGATTCACGATACAACCAAAAATATAGTTAGAGGTTCCGTATTATGCGATTTATGTCTAAAGATAGATAAGCCCTTATTCAACCCTAAGCCTTACCATAATATTATATTTCTTGGTTTTCCACGTCTGCGCTCATCAGTGTCGTAAGATTTTTACTTGTGACATTTGGAAACAGTCTCATCACTTTACTTCTCAACCTGATACGCATAACACAATGAAAATATTTTTGCTGGTTACATGTCAAGGTATTTGTTACATATGACTTTTTATAATAAACAATTCTCGCATGTATTGATTAGGATTTTAACGAATCAGCCTATTCTCGCTGCATTTTTCCATAATTCATAGACACTCAGGGCTAATAACTTAAAAGCAACAAAATCCCTCTATCAACCTCCACGTATGTCTCAAAATAAACTTGGAGTGTAAAGTGGATACTATAACAACTTTGAAAATTTCTATCGTGAAAGACGTCCCACCCAAGTGAAATAACTTACTGGCGATTTCGACGATGATCAAGGTATACATTTTTGGAACGTGATTGTTTTCCCTAAAATAACCCGAAATTTTCTAAAAAGAGAAAGCTGCATTGGGTCGAAATGCGGCCGACGACTTCACTTGTCTACATAGACTGATGAAGACTCCGGATGCTCGTTTTATGGAGGATTTTTATACGGTTTTTATAAGTTTACCTACTTATTTGGAAAAGTCTTCAGAAGTAGCATAGCTGATGACGTTATAATTGAATACAATATACATGTAGCGTACATGCACATGGTAAAATTCTGCAAGTTAAAGGCACAATAAGTTTTAGGAAGTTGCGCAACAGACAATTTTCATGAAAATAGGGTATCCAATGCACATAAACTCCCGATACAACATTTACGGTTGCTGAACTCACTTGTGAAGCGTTCAATTTATACAGTCCGCGTCTTACTCAACGTATCGGATTCCAAAGTACAGATGTAAGACTAATTGATGGAGGATAGAATGCTCAGAGACTATTTTAGTACTTTTCTAGTAAGTTTCTGCGCTTTTTTAAACCCTTCTTGAATGAGTCAACTGAAGGCATTGACACCACTTCTTCTGGGAATCTGTTCCAGGAGTTGATGACAGTGTTAGAACCAGTACTTCACAGCTATTTAGATCTCCCTTGTCTTTCAAACTCTCCTGTCATGTCATCTGGGGCGTTCCAGCCAGGTGGGTAGGAAGAGAGTGAAAAGGTCAGGTCCGTGGTCATGCCGAGAATCATACGTGTTGCCTTATTCTAAGTTATGTTAGTCTCTTTCAAGATATAGTTTTCCAGTCTTGAACTCACCAGAGATGTATATAAGGTAGTGAACATATCTTTGGTGATTCAATTAAAGGCTTTATGAAGCGCCCATACAGATTTGAATCTATATGCCACCACCTTTCAACAGTGTGCTTTAATTTTTTAGGTCGTGTCTTATTATGACAACTAGATCCAAATTAGTCTGAATTGGTACGGGTGTTATTCAGTCCGGTTCCTATGTTCTGACGCTTGCATGTCCAATATGCATGGTTGCGCATTTCTCTACGTTGATAGGGAGTATCTACCCTTCACACCACTCTAATAACTTTTTGAGGTCTCCTTGCAGTATGATCGTATCACTGTCGTCCTTTGACCCCCTCCAAATTTTTAAGTCATCTGAGCATAGGACCATGGAGGATAACTAGCTGAAATGCAAATTAAATAAGAGGAGCCCGAGTAAAGTGCCTTAGGTTGCCCCACCAAGTACTGTTGTCCATGAGGAGAGTTTTGAGTTGATTCTGACTGTCTGTCTCCTACCTACGAGGAGTTCCCTAATCCATTTCGGTAAGCTGTCTTTGATTACAAGATATTCCAATCTGGTGAGCAGTCTTTGTGAGGTACTTCGTCGGAGGCTTCGCTGAAGTCTACGAGGACAACATTGATGGGTCTTCTGTAGTCCCTTTGTGGTAGTGTGATACAGACAATGTGTGCCAACGGAAGATTATTCTCACATATTCACACAGTTCAATTCTGCATTAGCCATAGAATATGATATCTATTATATATATGATATATCTATTTGAACATTCTGTTTGATGTTAGAGACAAAATACTTTGCTCACAGTTCGATACTGCATTGACAACAGAATACTATGTATATTTGAACATTCTATTTTATGTCGTTTGATGTAAACCGAAATCACACGGTCAGTGGTTGGTTAACGAATATAAACTGTTGAATTAGAGATAGCGGTTGGACTAATGGGCCAAGTTAAATTTTAAGTACCACAAACCACCAATCAGTGAATGACCTCGAATGATCCAATGAGGTTCATGCACGTGATTTCAAGGTTGTATTCCCCTGTATTCGTGTCGAATACCTGCTCTAACGAAGTTACGCTTGCAGTTTGATAAGGATAAGGTTTTGCAGTATTGCATGGATTTGGGGTTGCTTAGGAAGTAGGGGATTTGTTCATGTGGTGGTGTCATGAGTTAAGAAGGCTTCAGAAGGTCGATTGGTGGATATGTCCATCGTTGTGCAGTTTGCTTGAGACGAGTTAGTATTAGATAAGGTTAGCCAATGATTTTAGTATTTTGTAGGAACATTTTTGCTTGGTCCCATCTCTCCCTAACCCATATTTCGTATATTTGTAATTACTCGATTTTAAAACAGCCTTTGAGAGACTCAGCTGCTGAAATTGAAAATAACCTCGTGTTAGCAGTTCAGTGGTACCAGCACTGCAGAAACATCGCGCCATGGAAAATGGAGAGAATTACTTCGTTATCAGGAGGAGAAGGCGTCATCGTATAGGTGGATGAAACTGTCTTACTGAAGAAAAATACAACCGTCGTCGCGAGCGACCTAACAATGTCTGGGTGATCGGTTTATATGACGCCTCCCTGCAGAGACGATTCGTGGAGAGAATAGCAGACAGAAAGTCTACTACCTTAGTACCTATTGTCACTCGACTGGTGAAACACGGTTCTGTAGTGCATACTGACGAATGGAATGGTTATAACTCGCTGTCATCCCCCTCGATATATTCATCACAGAGTGAAACATTCTAGTGATTTTGTGGATCCAATTACAGGGACACACACGAATTGTACAGAAGGATTTTGAGGAAGATTAAGAAATAGGATTAGGGCTATAAATGGATCTCAAAAGGATGTCATTTCTGGTCATTGAGATGAATATATGTGCAGAATGTAGTGCAGCTTTTCTGCTGACACTCCTATGCTAAACTGAGAGATGTTTCCGCAACATGTTAGAGAAAGATACCCTATGTAACAGTTTTATGCAGATTTTATGCTTTCTTTTCTCATAAATCTACGTTTTCCCTAGCCAAAACCCCTTTTCCATGTGATTGGTTCGTTGATGGTCGTTCGCTGATTGGTAGTTGGCGGTGAATAAAGTTTAGCTTTGCCGAATAATGAAAAATATACCTTCCTTTCCCTGTCTTGACTTCTGTTGTTACACCGTGACTTGGCCTATCTTTCGCATTTCGTAATAAGGTTTGACAGAAATGATGGGTTTTTTTGCGAGCCATGATGTGCTCTTGACAACAAGTTATTGGTGTCAAGTTAGTGTATGGTGACTTTCTTGACGATTCTTTCCTGTATCTTGATTAAGGTGTTGATGAGACTAAAAGACCGGTAGTTAGAAGGATATTGTCTCGATTCTCCACTGTGGATGAGGGTGTTCTGGCATCCCTCCAATCACATGTTAACACTTTATTCATAGGAGACAGCTTGAATATCGTAGTCAGTCGGCTGGGGACATGAACTGAAGGCTCCTTGAGAGCCTTGGTGAAGGTCATCAGGTCTCACTGACTTCCCTGTACCTAGCTTCCCCGGCGAATCGGATAATATGTCTCGGTCGACATCAACGGAGTCTATCCTGTATTTCTTTGATGCGAGCAGAGACGGTGCTCTTGGAGTGATGAATCCTGTGTAGAGAAGCTGGAGAAGTAGTTTGCCGTCACTCCTGCGTTTTCCTGGTCCTCTTCGATTCTGCTGTTGTTAGTATTGAGGTGTGAAAACCCATCGGATGTCATCCTTGAGGTTAATTTGCGAAAACAATTTCCTAGACTTTGTCATTGCATTTTGAACTTCATCCTTGACTGGCAGATTTACACAATATCTTTATTCATAGCGAGGGTGCAGAGCTTTCTGGTCTCAGAAGCCTCAGGTGTGACAAACAGGTTATAGCATATCCTTATGCCTGGATAATCAATAAATCTCTCGGTTTATCCATGTGGAACAATGTTTTCGTTACTCTGAAACTGGCCAAAGAATGAAATATTGGGTTACTTGGCCGCCAAGTTGATTAAAATGGCCCCATGCTGCTTCCACATGAGACTTGGGTGGACCTGAACCCAGAAGTTCAGATGCGACTTTCAAAGTATTTTTCACTCGTTATCACACCTTGTTGCAGAGGCTTCAGCCAAAATAGTCTCGGTGAGATACATTCGGCGAATCATACAGAGCGAAGTACAGAAGTGGGCAAAGGAGTGTATGGCATGCCAGAAGGCTAAAATAACTAGACGCACAGTGTCACATTTAGAAATATTATTGTAGCCGGAAACTCGTTTCGACCTTGTTCATGTGGACTTCTCGGGTCTCCTTCCGTACTCAAACGGATTCAATCATTTATTTAGGTTTACCAGGCTCTCGGCAGTTACAGCAATTGCTGATGTTATGGCGGAAACAGTAGCGATAGCCTTTCTTCAACACTATATAGACACTTTGACTATATTGACTCACAGGGGAGCTCAATTCATGTCGGAGCTGTTCAATAAATTTTTTGAGTTCCTCGGATCACACAGAATCCGCTGCACACCTCAGGCTAACGAGGTGACAGAACGCTTTCATCGACAACTGAAGGCTGCAAGGATATCTCTCTCTAATCCCCCTCAACGGACATAATTCCAACCAGTGGTAATGTTTGTCATCCGAACGTTAATAGAAGCTGATGCCCCATTTTACTCTGCCGAAACGGTATTCCAAGACACTCTGAAACTGCCTGGAGAGTTTATCACTGCAAAAGCTGATGAGAACAACCTTGACCAGGCTATTCACGTTGACAGAGTGTGACTATGAATGGCTAACTCGACGAGGATTGCCTCATGAGAACAATAAAGGGCAATATACAAATCAAAGGACTTGGACTCCCGCTTCTATGTATGGGTAAGATGCGATAAGGTACAACCAGCCCTCAATTCACCGTATGAAAGACCTCTTGAAGTTACGGTAGGGCACTCGATCGCTTTTTTATTCAATGAGGTAGCATCCCGAGCAGTGTGGGCACTAACCGGCTAAAGTCGGCCTACCTTGAAAAACAATCCTCCACACACAGTGATAGAGGAGTTTTCACAAATGGAAGTCCACGGCGCGAATGTTAACACAAAAATCATTTAAACTGGCAAGCGTATCAGGTGTGCGGAACCCTTAACCTGCGAAAATTTTCTGGAAAAACTAGGGAGGGAGTAGTTTGCAGACTAGGTACATAAATCCACTGATCCTTATAGATTAATTCTTTTTCAAATAAAGAAACTGGCAAATATAAAACAAGTTATCAAAAAGGGAAAATGTGAGCAGAAGGTTTCTGCATATTTTAAAAACAAAAACGATTTTTCGCAAAAGTTACTCTTTAGGTGTTAATTTTAAAAAACCGAAACCATACTCCCAAGTGAACCTCGGCTAGTTAACAAGCTCGCTAGTTTTCTAGCCTGTCCCAAGCCCGGGTAGAGAGGGTGGGTAGGGCGTGGGGCCAGCAACTATACACCACTATATCTTTCAAACCACTGGAGAAACTTCAACACAAAGAAAATATATTAAAAATACAAAAACTTCAAATAAAATCTTATTCTTTACCCTAATTGGAGAGGCGAAATGACGCGAGCTGGTGAAAGCCTTCGGGAAGCCAGTCAGCCACCCGATGAGTCTTCTCCCGATGAAAGCAAGAGTAAGAATGGGTACGTGGAATGTCCATACAATATACGAGGGACTGGGAAGGCTGCCCAGGTAGCCAAAAGGATGAAAAGATATGGCTTAGAAGCACTGAGTATCTGAGAAAGCAGATGGGATGGATGTGAAGTGACATCATTGTCAACGGGAGGGTTAGTGATCTAATCCGGTCACCCAGACGACAACAACGAACACAGTGAGGTATTGAGTGGCTATCTTGATGCCACTAGTTGCAGCTAAAGCATTAATGCAATGGGAACCAATTTCATCCAGGATCATGATAGCGAACTTTACCTCCAAGGGAAGGAAGTTAACAATTATGCAATGCTACGCACAATGCTACAAACAACGCGGAACAAGAAAAGAAGGAGGATTTTTAAGGACAACTACAAACAGTAATGGACACCCTACCAAATGGTAACATCAAAATCCTTGTGGGCGATATGAATGTCTGCCGAACTGGTAGCAGATAATGCAGGAAGAGAATTCATCATGGGTCGAGAGGCTCACACTCAGGGAAATGAATGAGAACGGAGCATTATTCGCAGATTTCTGCTCTTTCAACTACTTGGTGATCGGAGGGGGAGCGTACAAACACAAGAATATACACAAAGCTACATGGGTTTCGCCTGACGGACATAATACAAACCAGACAGATTTAATCTCACTGTCGCTCAAGGAAGTGGAGACGCAGCCAGTCAGCTGGACACAAAGTCGAGAAGGGGAACAGATGTGGGCTCAGACCAGCATCTAGTTCAAGGAACCTTCAAGGTGAGGTTGAGATCCATGGAAAAAATGGAGACAGGCCATTGTAATTCAACTTCAACATTCAGAAACCGAAGGACTAAACTACTAGGGATGCCTTCACTACAGATCAGATCAGAGCAAAGTGGGACACACAACGTGGCATCACTAAGGAAACCTGTGTAGAAGAACATTGGAACTCTCTGAAAGCGATATTTAAGGAAGAGACAAGACAAGGAATGGCAGTCAAGGGACACCTACCTGGAAGCTAGTCGAGTAGAGGAGGATGGTGAAGGACAAGTTGACTGAATGCAAAGATGGACAAGAGAAGGAGAAGTTGAGTTCAATATACACTGCACTGAATAAAGAAGTGAAGAAGGGTGCTAGGAAGGAAAAAAGACAATTTTACGACTCACTGTCAACTGAAGCAGAACAGGCAGACCACAGGCAAAAGATACCTCAGGACATTATATCAGATAATCAGGTCCCTATCTGGAAAGAGATCAACAAAATCAATAAAAGATGCTCAAGGGAAGCTGATCACCAGGGAGAAGAAACAAAAGAAAAAATGGGCTGATCACTTTAAAGGAGCCATCACTGGCAACTCGCCAGAAATACCACCAACAGCACACATGGAAATGACTACCACTGGACATCACCACTGCAAACAAAGAAGAAATCCTGAATGCGATCAAGCTAATGAAGTCTGAGAAGGCGGCAGGACAAGACGGTATTCCTCCAGAAGCACTAAAGACGGCCCCAGACATTATGGCATATTTTCTCACTCCGCCCGAGACAAGCTGGATCCACGCATCGTCACAAAACGAAGCACGGAATGCGAGTAAAACCTCCACCTCAACTTCATCGACCTCGAAAACGACTTCGACAGACAACGTTGACTGAGAAGTAATTTGAAAACTACTTCAGCACTACGGTGTACCTCAACTCTTTGTCAACCTCATTCAACAGCGATATGACAATGCCAAGTGTCAAGTGACCCACGACGGAAAAATCATCGAGGCGTTCGAAGTGCATACAGGAGTAAGAGAAGCCGGCTGCCTGCCTGTTATTACCGACTCTTAATTGTGGCAAACTGGATTATGCATCAGACTGTTGGAGGCGAGAAGTCAGAAATACGCCGGACGACTGATAAGAAGACTCTGGAAGATCTGGATTTCGCAGATGATATATGTCTAATGTCACACAGACTCGAAGACTTGCAAGTGAAAACCAACAAACTGGCTGAAGTGGCTGGCAGCGAAAACAGGACTGCAGGCGAACACCGAGAAGACGGAGGTGATGAAGATGACCAGTCAATATCAACAACAACCAGCGCCAATCACCATCAACGGGGGAGATTTAACAGAAGTTGCCTCCTTCACTTATCCCACTAGGAAGCATAGTTTCAACTACACGTCAGCAGAGTGAATGAAGATGCCAAGGCCAGTCAGAATCAGAAATGCAAGATACACCCTCATCAACCTCGAACCAGTTTGAAAATCTTCTGCAGTAATCATAGGAAACAAGATTCGCATTTTTAACAACAATGCCAAGTTGGTCACTGCTTCTATACGGGTCAGAAACTTGCACTGTGTGTCACCAAAAGGATTTCCAAAAGATTGCAGACTTTCAGCAACAGCTGCGTTGGCTGCCAATATACTGAAGATTAAATGGCTAGAAAGAATAAGCAACAAGAAATTTCGGGAACAAACCAACCAAGAGCCGATCACGCAACAAATATGTAGAGGAAAGTGGAAATGGATTTGGCATTCATTGAGGAGGCCACCGAATGACATCGCACACCAGGCCAGTTCTGGAGTGGGGTCCCATTAGGAGGCGACGAGTGGGTCGTCAGTGCGAGGGTGACATGGAGGAGATCGAGTGAGGGAGAGTCGAGAGAGTTTGGTCAATCGTGGACCCAGCTTAATAGGATGGCAGAAAACAGAACAAAGTGAAATG
This sequence comes from Trichobilharzia szidati, assembly GCA_944472155.2. Classification (NCBI taxonomy): domain Eukaryota; kingdom Metazoa; phylum Platyhelminthes; class Trematoda; order Strigeidida; family Schistosomatidae; genus Trichobilharzia; species Trichobilharzia szidati. Next base: position 10,497,348 of record OX235272.1, on the reverse strand, counting down.
TGTTGTTGAAACCAGCCCTATGTTTCATTCGGAATGCAAGGGAATAATAGCAACAAATAAACTACTACATGAGTAAAATGACACTGATCTTTATGAAGAGATAAAGTGGAAACATCAAATTCCGACTATATGGCCTGGTGAGTCGGTTTCACTCAGAGGTAAACAAACAACCAGATTCTCACTTCTTTCTCCATAATCAGGTATCTTTCAAATGAAGAAAAACAAGATAAAATAACATTACAGCATAAATGAGGTCAATGTATATAGGTCCATGCAATTCAAGATCTCAGAGTGTATTTGCAAGTGTGGATTTGTAAGAAAATCACTTACTAACTTACTTTGACACTTTATTATTACGTTTACCAATTGTTTATTTCCGTAGTGAAACATTCTTCTCAGTGAACATGTTTATTTCTTTAACTATCATCTCACTTCTCTTTTGTGTTTCAGGGGGCCCAAGAGGTAGATGCGCACTAATACTATGTCCTATTAGAAATCATCCAAACTCTAGGTTAACTGGTTCATATGAAACGAAAAGGAAACTAAAGAAATGAATTAAGATGTTGTGTGAGTGACTTAATAATATATATTTATTCCTATTTATGCAGGAACATACCAATTGTACAGGCATGGATAAGTTATTATATAAATTACACATATTTCGATGTATGGGGAATTTACAGTTTGTTTGTTCTTTCTGACATTAGAGTCAGTCGGAACAGTCTGCTAAATAGTCTGTGTAACACATAAAGAGATATAGAAGTATTGTCTTCGCATTAACAAAAAACCCAGACATCAGATGAATGTAATACAAATATATGGGAAAAATAAAGCTTGAAGTCAATTCTCCTATATAACTTTGTTGTGAACAGCATCCTTGAGTTAAAGTTAATTGATGTATAATTTTGAGGTGAGTGACGTATTTATTCCATTTTTTCAGCAGTCTGATCGTAATCTTATAATAGGAAATAAATTTGATCGTGGATACGAAAACTAGATAAGGTCATTTTAGATTGATTTACTGCATGGAATGGGGCCGAGGTCGATTCCAGAACTATCCATTGGCGCCATTTGTGTCAGCATGGCAGACTGTACATGTAATTTGAGTGATACATTGAAAACTGTTTGAAAACCAGTTGCTTCTTTATTTCAGATCAAGAATACTCCTGGTACAGAATTTTGGCCAGCGTTTTCAGATGGTAGCATCGGATCGTTCATGGAATTCGAGTTTGAATTTACTTAAATGGTCATTTCAGTTAAAATGTTGTTCGACCTCGACCAGGAGGTATATAGAAGTGCAGGCTCATCAATAGAATCTCAGAAAGAGAAAGTATGTGAATATGGAAAGGACATCAATATTTTATGTATATATAAATGTATACCATTGTATAGTAAACATTACCTATAATCTAGTTTTTTCGTGTATTTTTGCGAAGTCTTAGAGTTTATTTAGTGCCATAATATTTACTAATGAGTCTAGGCATTATAGTATTCTAATAGCTGATGCGTTTTAGACATAAGTGGTGCGGTGTGATTGGCATAATCATTGGGATGAAACAGTTTATATAGCAAGCGTTTGAAGGTTATAATAGAGTGACAGGTCCTTATTTCTAGGGGTAAACTGTTCCGGATCTTAGAGTACATGACTATGAAGAAGTTTGCACGGAGTGCTGTCTTACAGCTTTTCCTAGATACTGTGCACGTTTGGTTACGAAGGTTGTAAGAGCCTTGCGATGAGAACTGTATCTCCTTACTGTCTGAGAATGATATTTTATGCAAGACTTTAGAGAAGAATGCTAGGTTAATGCTCAGTCGTCTCATCCAGAGTGGGTCGATACCTAGAGTTATACACCTTGATGTGTAGTCCTTTTTGCAGTCAAATCCTAGAAGTTTAGACGTGAAGTATCGTTGGACACTTTCTATTTTAAGCCTGTCACTTACACGAGTGCTGTTGAGAATAAATGGACAATATTCTAGTAGTGGTCTGATACATGTTGTATATAATACAACTTTCCCTTCCTAGTTATAATAATAATAATTTATATTTTCATATAAACACAAATTTACATGGAAATGCATGCCATTTTTACAGGCACGATCTAGTATGATATAATGTCAATTAGTAGATTGTCTACAAGTTTATAATGTTTGAACAGCTAAATATTTGATATATATATAGATACACTCATTGTCTGACCCATGTCGTATCATTATTGAATTAAACAGTAGTCCTCCAGGTTGCGCAGGGAAATCGACTTCGTTTCGTTTTCAACCCGTATTTGTAGGTATACGATAACCAACCAATATTGAGGTAAGTACAACGTTTACAAGGGATAGTAAGATTATCACTTTTTTAAAAGTTCAAATTGTTGAATTATATAGTACAAGCAATCGGAACAGATTCTTATAATCGTTAATTTGTAAATCTTCCACGAAGGTTTCCATCGAAGTTGAGCGACAACCACGTGCTTGAACGCTAATTCAGGAAGAGGAGAAAATTCTGCACAGCTACAAAGTGGCATAAAATGCAATCATGAATAATACATTATTGGAAGTATATTTACAAGAAAAATACAAGAATAAGCTATACAGTACTTGGTATGATGGTGCACATTTGCAATGTATGGTGCTAACCATATTGATCTTACCGTAGAAAACTATGACGTTTTCTATGAAAATAAAGTTATTCTCAAATGTGAGTGCTGTTGTGGAAATTCCTGAGTATGCATCCTAAGGGCATCCTCGATTTACGCGTCTGTGTTGCCACTTGCTCGAAAAAGGTCAGGTCACTAGAGTACCTGAGTCCTAGGTCAACAACACTTTGGAGTTTAGGCAAGTCAAGAGATTCAAGTACCAGTTTGATATTTATTGAGGGTGCACCGAATCAGATCCAACCACATTTGTTAAGTTTGAATTGTGGAGGCCCATGCAGTTACTCTATCTAGTTCTTCCTGAACAACTTTCTGAAAGTATCCTAAGTCATCACAGTGGAATGTATAAGCTACTTTAAGATCATCTGCAAAGATGAATGGTTTACCAAGTGAGAAACAGCTGTATGTGTCGTTGACATATAGAGTGAATAGAATGGGGCCTAAGACGCTACCTCACGCTACTCCACAAGTGACTGGACTAGGCTTAGAATTTACAGAACCCAGTCTAACTACTTTGGACCTATTGTTAAGGAATGATTCAATCCATCCTAATAATGGGTTACTTATTCCTAAGGAGTTTAGCTTATTTATTAGAAGCACATGGTCAACGCGGTCAAAGGCTTTGGATATGTCAAAGTAGATGACTAGTACTAGTTGTTGTTTGTCACGGCTACTAGTTATATAGTTATATAAGTCAAGGTGACATGTCATGCATGATCTGGATTTTAGGAATCCATGTTGGTTGGGACTTAGAATATTGCAGCTGAGCAAATGTTTGAGGATATCATCTTTAACTATTCTTTCAATGATTCTAGATACTATGGGTGTAATATTGATTGGCCTATAGTTGTTGACTTCAGTTTTTGATCCGGATTTGTGTTTGGGTATTATAAATGTGGTTTTCCATTTATCTGGATAGGTTTGGCTTTATAAGGACATCATAAAAATCTTAAGCAATATAAAGGAAATGTCAGAACCACCGTGATTATAAAAATACGATGGTATACCGTCAATACCAGCACTACTAGGGCTTTTAAGAGTTTTAATGGCTTGGTTAATATTAGAATAAGTGAAATGAACTTCACTGATTTGTTTCAGCGATGAAGAAGACGGGAGTTCCATTGTGGATTTTGAACATTAGTCTGAACCCTCAGCAAAAAAATAATAAGGGTTGTGCAGATCTAATTATAAAAAAGGTGCTTTGGCTCCTGCTATCTACAAGCCTGTTCAGCTTCTTGTCAAGATGCTACTCGTTGGGCCCTACAAAAATTCGTGAGGCAGGGCGTTGATAAGGCATATCCCCTGTTTGAAGTGGCGCCTCCAGCTTTACCTTGAGGACATTTGCGCGGTCTAGTTGATTTCAGTTTGGCTGATTTGTTCCGTTTGATCTAGGTAGCTGCATTTGACGTGATTCTGGTTTCTGTTTGGCTTGAACTGTATTGATTTTGTTAAGAATAGTCATCAAAAGCTGCATCTAGGCCTGAAGGCACTTATGGTGCAGGAGGAAGCTTGAGAATGTGTTTCATGTGAAAATTATAGGGTGCACCTAAAATCCTCCTGTTTGTGGCGTCTCAATGATTTCTGCAGAGCTTCGTTTCATCACTTGTGTCCATATTTGTCGTTCACGAGTGTTTCAGTAAATGTTTATGGATATAATCAGGAACTTTCCAAAACGATAACTGTGGTGAGGAATTTATATTTTTTTCCGCTATAGTTTCCAAGTCAATGTCTCTTTCAAGTTGCTTACTGTACTCTGTTGGCTATTCATGAATTTTTTATTGAAAAGCTGTTTTCATTTACAGTGGTACCGAATGGACGCATTGGCACTTGGAGACAATGGCGACCAACCTGCCCTTCCTATATCAGTGGATATCAAAAAAATTTTTGACGGAATTATGTTTAGTCACCGGTATACCAGTTGGGTTCAAGTAGAAGATGATCTAAGTCAGCTGGAATCATTAATATATGTATGTATGTATGACAGTATTCCTAGGCAACTCATACACATTATGTAATCAAAAAGTGCATACGGGACCATGAATCTCAGGATTTGAAGTACAAATTAGTAGTGTTTCGTTGTACATATGGCATGAAGCGAAAAACTAGAGGTTCAGGTTTACGCGTCAAACCGTAAGAATTCTATTATTTATTTCTGCAGGCAGTGCGAAATACACCGGTTGCCAATCTGGCTTTCGTATACGCTACAAGGAGGACGAGTTTATCATTTCTTCCGCGAAAACAGTTCACAATCACAGATGTGAAAAAGTCTTATGATAGGTGATCCATATTTTAGACGCCTGTCCGGGGATGAAAAGGAGAATACTGCACCAGTTGTGAAGACTACATTTGAGGTTGGTGATGTTTTGGAATATGCTGAAGAGAATTTTAATAAAATTTTGACGAGCACAGATGTGTATAATTTACGTAAGGATGTGAGACCAGGTAATTGAAGTATTTTAAAGTTATTTTTGAAGCCATGCCTTTGAGATCAGATGTTATGCGCATAATAAGGCAAAGCGGTCAGGTGGTTGAATACGTGGATTCGAATACAGGGATAACCAGCAGAATTTGCTTCGCCCTGGAATCACAGGTTCAGTTATATCGGAAATATGGAGAGGTGGTGACGGCATATACCTGCACCAAGTGGATTATACCAATTCTACTTGTACCTGCAGAATATTTAGGGCACAAGGAATACCTTGCCGGCATATGCTGCTATGTCACTGAAATTCCTCAGTTTACAGGTAAATCAAACTCTTACTAATATTTAAATTAATATTTTTAGTTGACAAAGTAATTCGCCTGCTTCGCAGATGGTTTTGGCAGGATCCGTTGCTACCAAGTCGTGTGCCGTGTGAAGGTTCAGTGAAGAAACCCTGCATGGAGATACTGCAACTTCCCAGGCAATTGAACAGAAGCTTCGCAGTTATGCAAGATAATGATAGTAACGATTATACTATTAGTGCACTGCGAGCAACTCTGAATTACTTTGAGAATTTTCTTGTCTAATAATGGAAGATGTACATACATTTTGTGTCAATAAATGCAAATATACCCTAACTTCTAAACTGCATACGCCTTATGTTTTACCGTTTCATGTGACAGAAGTCTAATAGTCATTTGCGAATATAGTAGAAAGCATTTTCTAGAGAGCAAGTAAAAGTGAGTACTAGGCGGAATATTCAGTACTTAGTATGAGAAGTAAGGTGAACGTTTTTTTCTTGTAAGTACGCAATGAAAAGATAATGACGAGTTTTTGTAACTAGCATTGTGTTTACTATGTAGGTAATGTTATTACAGGCATACGTTGCTATAACGTGTCTTGTCTGGCGTATCGCCGCATGAGTAACACCAATTGTAGCGTTTTCCAGTCAGTAAAATTTCGACTTTTCGTACGTCAAACTTCGCGGAAGGTAGATGAAATTAAAGACTGCTTCCAGACGATCCGTACAACGGCACCGTAGGCAATGTCTACAAAGACAAAAATAAGATAATTAGAAGACACGTTAAAATGCATAGGTAAATAAGTCAAGTACTGTTTTGGAATAAGGGAGATTACTAGTATTATTACAAGGTCTTCAACTCATTTCATTTCTTTCGACTGCTACCATTTCTTGCGTCAGCGTTACCTACTTTTAGTTCACTGTAACTTCTTCGTTGCACCCTATTTACATAGTGCAAGGAAATGAGAAAATGAATGCAATACTTAGGATACAGCGATAATAAGGGTATAAGCAGATTAACACTGCAGCGAGGTGCAACGGTAATAATAATTTGCTTTGTTCGAAAACAGTATTAACGTTTCAGTGTTGAATTCGCAGCATCTCGTACATTATTGTATCTCATCTTATGAAGTAGTAACATCTCCAAGGTATTTCATGTTAGACTTATTTTATGTTTCAGTGCCCTCTGTGATACAAGCATCTTGTGAATGATACATGAGTATTTCAGTTATGCGTACTAAAGGTTTAAAAAAATCACTCATCTAATTCACTACTATTAGCACTAATTCTTATGTCCATGTTACTGACTTTTGGTTTATGTTTTCTTCAGTGCACTTTATCTGGACAATTTAAGGAATTGGGAAATGCATTGAGTACTTAAGAAACGGCATTCATAGTTGTTTGTGGCAATTAACACTGTAGTGAGTTGTGACACTAGGCAGCTGCAGTGACAAAGCCGACTGACTGAGTTTTAACATGGAACTCGGTGGAGAAGTGCAACTTTTGAGATGTAACGGGACAGAGTGTAAAAGTTATCTCGAGTAGGAGGAGAAATTATTGTAAGACAACTCTTTTTCAGTTAGACGAGAACTGAATAAAAAATGCTATTATCATTTGTTGACATTTTGCTTATTTTTATCCACGTTTTAGCATTTCATTATACCTGGACTATAGATCATTCTGACAGACTGACTTTCAACAGAGAAGCTTGCAAACAAGTGCACCTTTTTACTTTATCACATTCCATGTAGCACACAAAGGTAGAGAAAAAAGAAATCAAATGGAACTCTAATGAGCATAAATGTCATGGAAAACGAACAGTGATATGGAAAGAACACAATGGTTGCTCAGATATGTAATATTACACAGAGTGAATGCATCTGTGTTATAAACAACGTTTGAAGTCACATTTCTACTTAACACTAAGCTTCACCCCAATATTACGCACCATTTTAGACTACTTAACACAGAAGAAAGGGCACAGACACTGTGATCAAAAACCAGTAGTCTTTTCGTATCTTCCAGTTTCAATGGTCACTTCTCACAACCTAGGTGGACAATGTCATTAGCACACACTAAGTTTACAAGACTTTTCCCTGGTAAGTCCCTGAAGTGAGTGACACACAATTTTGTTAATACATGTATGATGAAAGTGAACTAAAATAAGGATGGCAGTTGTAGAAATGAGCCTTGTATTATATCATTCTTGGAAATATCAGTTCTCTCATAGTTTAGTTTCAGTATTAAGTGAATGGAATGCAATCTACAGATTCATGAAATTCACATACTGACGTACTACTTTTCTGGAATCGTGGTTAATGTCTCCTCATTAAAGTGAGCAATGGGTATTGTACTTGTGTAAAATCAATAGGCTGTGAACCGCTGCCGATGAAAACGATAGAAATTCTTGGAATTATCAGTTATAATTTCAGCTGGATCACATGCAACACTCAGCAGTTGTTAAGTGGTCAATTCATGAACATGGAATCCATACAGAAAGCGCAGAAGATTTAGTACAACATGCACACTCCTGATTTCACTATTCAGCATGCACGCCGAATGCATTACTTTAGGGGCCTACACAGTTCACAAATTAACTCACAACACTGAAGTAGAGAAGTTTATATTTTTCCTTACTGAGTTAAATATAGCGGTTCTTGTGAAGTAACTTTCTTATGCAGAAGAGAAGAGCAAGGTATTCATAATCTTTTGCTACATGTGGAATCGCAGTGCAACTCGATGCGCAATAGTATATATACAAATAAACTCGAAAATAAAGTCCTCCTGGTGACACATTGTGACATGATAGGAAGTGAGACGGTCAGATCACCAGCGTATTTGACGAAGTTGCTCTCATTAGAAAGAGAAAAGTCATGTAAGACAAGAGAGAGAAAAAAGAAAAGGAGAGATAACAGTACCCTGAGGAACACAACCTTCAGCAAGCAAGGCGGAAGAGTTACCCTAATATACAGTATGCTGTATACCATTTGGGAAATGATAATGCAACCAATCACCTGCACAGGACTCGTGTTTGCACGACCGAAACCTTACTCAACTAATATCATCTAGGTCCTTAGTCAATAACGGCATATGTTGAATAACTTCAAGCTTAGCATAAAGGTGATAAAGCACAAAAAACACTTGCAAAGTAGGAGACGAATCCCGAGTGGATGAAGAGGTTACTGAAAGGTATTTATTTGTCATTTAATAATAATAATAGTATATTCTCATTTTTGTACATGAGGGACGCCAATTTACAGGCATCATCAATTCGATAAATTACACATACGAATAGTAAGTATGTATAGTCACTAATGATAATATAATAAGGTACATAATTATTCCTACAAATGCAGGACACACAAGTTGTAAAGCCATGGATAAGTATTATTTAAGTTACATATTTAAATTACATGATTTACGGTTAAATAACATGGTTGCTGTCATTTTATCTTCAGTTTGTGGGAAAAATCGGATAACTGGTTATTCAGTGGGACACACCAAGAAATGTAGAGATATTGACTTCGCATTAACAAAAAAAACCAAGTATGCGTTGGATGGATTACAGATACTTAGGAAAATAAATAAAGCTTGAAGTCAAGTCCCTCATAAAACAATAAAATGCGTCTTACAATAATATATTCCCTCTTTACGCACATGAATAAATAAATAAATTTATTCTCATAGTACAGTACATGAGGGACGCCAGTTTACAGGCATCATCAAATTGTTACAGAAATAGATCCATATAATTCAATCAAAATTTACACGCTGCAACAAGATATGCTTTATATGTCCGCTGGAGATTAGACATACACTTGATAAATGTTAATCCCAGTAGTATAAAACAGCCTTTTCACTTATATACAATCATTTCTGTGCACAGTTGGAAAAATCTGCTAGATTTTCAGTGATTGCAACACATCAGGAAATACAGAAGTATTGTCTTCGCATTAACGGAAAAAACCAGGTCTTTGGTGGATGGATTATAAGTGCCTGGGAAAAAAAATAAAGCTTGAAGTCAATTTTCATACATAACTTTGTTGTGTGCAGAATCCTTGAATTATAGTCCATTGATGTGTTATTTTGAAATCAGTGATATGTTTATCTCATTTGATCTGCAATTTCATTGTTGGGAGTAAATACACAAGCTTCAGACGCATTAATTAATGGATTTCTACTACTTGTGGGTATTTTCTTAGCATGAGGAAGGTTTATGAATTTCAGCTATTCCAACAGCAGTTGAGAATATTAAATTATCTAAGGAAAGGTGGGTTGCAGTTGGTGACGGATATATGGTGCCCAACGAGCGTTCATCTGTCCATGTGATGTTGTGGTGAATTATACCTCTTTCATGTTATCGGTTTATGTCCATTTTATTCCACTTATTGTGTTGGGTAGTAGTTTGACAAACGAGATTTCTTGTCTGTTTGAGGATACGTATCTTAACCGTTAATGTTTTGTCTAGAATTATAAATATAGGCAAAAAACAACAGGTGAGTATTTAAGCTTATACATTAAATGGTCCTATAATTTCGGAGGCTCTCAGATAGGAACTTGAACTACCATCGTTTGCAAACTCTTGTACTTTGTCATTAAGCACCTTTTTGAAGGGGGCCAATGTACTTGCTTGACGCATTTCCATTGGTAGTTTATTCCATATCTATGCATACCTAATCAAGTAAAACCTTTGCCTGGTGGCTGTTTAACATTGTTCGATAGCTACTGTACCCTTAGTGTGTCTTAGTTTGTAGCCATTGTCATCTGAAAGTCGAGTGCCATTAGTAGAGGTAAAAACTAAGTGGTTTAGAAGCTTATAGTCAAGTGTTAAGTTTAGTCTCAGGCGTCTTAGCCATAGTGTTTCTAGTCCTAGGGTATTGCATCTAGTGGATTAGTTCGCACCATTTTCTGTTCCGAGTAATTTAGCGAAGAACAAGATTAAGAACTGCAATTATCATTTGTTGACATTCTGGAGACCATTATTCAGTGTTTCGCATTTAGTTATGCCTAGCCTGTGTCATTCTACCTGACTTTCAGTATGACTTCGCAAAGAAGTCCAACTGTTTAGTTTACCACATTCCATGCACCACACAAAGGTAGAGACATAAAACTAAATGGAAGTTTAACGAGCGAAAATTTAAGGTAAAATAAATAGTGACAACATGAGTTGAATAGATACGTGAGATTACACAGAGTGAATGCATCTGTGCCATAAACGAAGACTTGCAGACATATATCTAGTAGTTCTTCTAGCTGACTATCAACGATTTTATGAACCAATAGCAGTTTTTCATTCGACCGACCCAAACACATTTTGAACCTTGACATGTGCTGACTAACATTATCCCTCGAGGAAGGCGATGGCTGGGTATGCAATCACGCGTTATAGCCATCTCAACCTATTCAGCTTCCCAACCTTGAAGACTAACCTACCCTCCTCACCTAACACTTTATGCGTAACCTCAAGAGCAATCGCCATATTATACTGCTTTGATCATGAGATAGAACACAGACACCTATAATCAAACACCGATATTCTTTTCATATTTTCCAGTATCAGGGGTAACTTCTCATAGTCTAGGTGTACAGTATCATCAGTAAACTGTAAGTTGATGATGATAAGTCTCTAAAGTCATTTATAGACTATCCTACTGACATATGTGTGATTGGATTGAAATGATATAAGGATGAGAGTTTAAGAATTCAGCCTTGTGTTACATCCCAATTGGAAATGTGTTTTCTCGGATAATTCGCAAACAGTAATCACTGAATAGAAAATATTCTGTAGAATTTATGAAACGTTTCATAAATTCTAATGAGTACTCATTAACTGACGCAATACTTTTGCAGGCATTATAGTGTTTCCTCAATAAAGCGAGATTTGTATATTTAGGCTGCATAAAACGAGTAAGTGGTATCCTGGCAATACCAATAACTACAACAAGTCTTGGAATCATGCACCACAACTTTTACTTTACTGAATACTCCAGCAGATTTGAAATATACACCTGACAAATATCAAATTTATACAGGAAGTCAGTAAGATTTACTAAACTAAAAGCACTTTCGGTTTACACGGGAGATCTCCATGCCGAATTTATTCCTCCGAGGGCCTACACAGATTACAACTTCAATTAAATAACGTTGACGTTGAAGAAATTCCATTCTCCATTACTAAACTTAATGATAATAATAATGGTTTTATTCTAGAAACAGGAGCATTCCTAATGTTTCACTTTATGTAAATGCAGTCACATACAGTTGCACTAAGAACTCAATGCAACTAAGTGCACAATAGTATATACACAAATAAACTGAAAAATGACGTCCTCCTTACCTTCTGAACAACTTTTCCTTATTACAGGATAATAACTTTCTTTCACGTATGAGCCTGAGATATGTCTATGAAATCACAATATTATATCAGTTAAATCTCGCCCCGAAACCAAGGCCACTTGAAACCAATAGCAACATACAGACAAACGTCATTGAGGGGATATGCAATAAAGTCGCTCTCACTTACCTACCTCACAATAATCTTTTTATTTACGCACTATTATTCTCTATCTGATCTTAACTACCTAGGCCTTTATTGAAACTGAAACTTGCTCTTTATTCATATTTGTTGCTTGCTTTAAGGCTAATTGCTTTGATTAAAAATACAACAACACCAATGTTTGAAGAAAGCTATATTTTCATCGGAAACGTGATAGTTTCCATGCTTGGACCAATATGGTTAACATTAAACATTGCAAATGTAAACTTTCATTTCGAGTACTATATAGATTCTTCTCCTTGTATTTATCTCATAAATATACTTCCAATAATGTATTATTCACAATCGCACTTTATGCAGTTTTGCAGTTGTACAGAATTTTCTTCTCTGCTTAAATAGCGTTCAATCACGTGGCGGTATAGCACTCACCCAGATATACGCTGTTCACTGGTTGACCATAACGATCAGCAGGAAACGGAACGAATTTCGGGTTGTCGCTCAACTTTGATGGTGACCTTAGTAAACGGTTTACATTTTGACATTTATAAGAACTTGTTCTGATTGCTTGTACAATAATTGAACAATTCAAACTTTTGAAAAAGTAATAATTTATGATACTTCAGGATTGTAATTTATAACATTACTGATCGTCCCTGTAAAAATGGCATGCATTTCTTGTAAACTTACCCATTTATACGAAATATAAATTATTATTATAATTGTTAACCGATAAGTGGGCTTATGGACTTAAGGTATTTAGCTGCAAACGTCTCATTAAACAGTTCACACATGTCTGCATGGTTGCTGTATAATTTGCCCTTGTTTATAAAGAGGGAAATTTTGTGGTTTTGACGATTCATTCGTTTCTGTAGGATTTCTGTGAGAACATCTACTCTGGTGGTACTGGCTAGTGCGGTGCATTCTTCATTTTTCATACGCAGGTTATGGGCTTCTGAGATGGAGCTAAGAGTACTAAGTATTGACCCTGGTGTACTAAAGTCATGTCGTCTGAAGTAACTTTTCGACAGTCCCTTCAGTTTTGAGCGATCTTTTGGTTGAATAAATTGCTTCTTAAATTTTGAGACTTATTGTTTGCAATGGGATCACGGCGTCTAAGCATGTGTTTGAGTTATGGTAAAAGATGTCGAGAGCCTTCGAGAGGTTATCAGTATAGAAGTACTCTCTCCATTCTGAGGATCTTAATATTGATTTCACTAGAGTCCAATCTGCCTTACTGTAGTTCCTGTATGTTATTTGTTGTAAAGTAGGGGTATGGGCTGCATTGCTAATTGGTGGAAGTGGCAGTGCACACAGCACTGTTTTGTGGTCGCTCCCTGAAAACTCAGAACCTACTAGGGTAGAAAGAGGACTTATATTGTGGCAGAAGATTAAGTCTAGTACGTTATTACCTCTTGTAGGGGTTGTGACAGTTTGTTTCCAGCCGAGTATATAAAGTGTGCCTAAGAACTTATCAAATTTAGTTGGGCTCGTGGGTATATCCCAGTTGATTTCTGGTAACTTAAAGTCTCCACATAGGATCTTATGATCGTAGTGGAGGGTGGATAATTGTTCTAGAGTATTAATAAGTTGGGTCTCGTAATTACTAAAAGTGCCAGGTGCTCTGTAGGTACATTCAATTAATGCTATTGCGTTATTTAAGTGTACGTTAACCCATAGAGTCTCAGGCATGTTAAGTGTACTACTTTCTAGCTGTGATACAGTAAGTGCATTCAGAAAGTACATGAGACAACCCCCTCCCTTACCACCATCCCTGTCATACTGAAAGTGTGTGTAGTTATCTAAGCTTATCTCTTCATCCAGTATGTTCGAATTACACCAAGATTCAGTGATGACAATCATAGGGGGTTTGTATATTACTGTGAGTGCTCTGAGCATCGGTAGTTTATTTAGAACAGATCTAGTATTTATGAGGATCAGGTAAAGATGAGATTTGAAATAGCATTTGAAGTATTTAAGTTCGTTCATCAGCTCCGAATGTGGTTCAGCATCCAGCAATGCTGTTTGACATGACGATCCTATGTTAAGAGGAGTTTCAACACCATGCTCATCTATGTCTATCGAGTTGGTGTGTGCTGTTTTCGGTGAAGAATGAAGCGTTGGAGTACTGGATTTGCCATAGGCCAAGGCATTTTTATTTTTAGTTAAGCTAGAAACGTGGGTAGGGATCTTTATTTGACCTAAGTTTGTGCATGTATCAAGTGTGCTTAATGGATGCGGATGCACTAGACTGTTCCTATATTCATGCAAGGGGGAACCAGCACTAGCGGTTTAGGAGTGTTAACATCCCAACCAGCCGTTTTTTCAACGCTGACAGGGACGCAGGGGATAAAAAATGATTGGATGCTTGTGATGACCATGGTTTATTATTCCGCATATTGTTAGGTACTAGTTGTGTCCTTGTATGGGTTTCGTGTGTACTGCTTTGTGGGTTAATTCCCAGCAAACTTGTACCATATATCGATCAAAATTTGTTTGTGTGCCACACTCTGAAGACCCTGAGTAGTTGATGGTCGAGTTCTGACTATTGCCACTTGTTCTGTTGGGGGTGGCATTGTTGTGACGTTGGTTATCAGTGTGGGCCATGGTGCTATTTCGCACATTGTGGGTGCCAATACTATTGACCGTGGGGGATGTGGGCTTATTTATACTGCCATTTTTTTGTTGGCATGATTTGGGGTCATATTCTTCTTTTTTTCCAATGGACTTATGGCTAGGAGAGGACATGGTCGACATTCGGGGGATTTTGATTTTTTTCCGGGATTATTTGGTGACATGTCTATATCTACGGTGATAGGCGGTATAGTTTTATTGGCTGTTTGATTACAATTTAGTGGCCTTTCGGTTGGTGTCGCTCTCTGAGAGGATAATGCTGTGTGGTTTGAGGGGGGTGGTGCGGTGGATTCTACGGTATCTCTCAAAGGGTTGCGTATAATTGCTGCTTGCAATGTCCTATTGTTTATTCCACAATTAGACTCAGTGAGATGATTGTATACGCGCCTTTCTGTGACTGTCTTGTCCATTGCAACCTTTATTAGTTTGCAATTTCTGGCTTGCGATAGGGTGTGTTGGCAGTGGATGAATTTTCCGGCCTCTCCCGGTGTTTCGAACTGAAAACGAATAGGACAACACTTTTCATGTTGACTCTTCTTCAGCCTATAGAACTTAGTCTTGGAGTTGGACATTTTCGCCTCACTAAGTAGGATGCGCTGTACCCTTTTTAGTGCCTCATTGTCCGGAACGTTGTAGACAATAGCATTTAGTTTAGCATCGAGTCGTTTTGTTACTTCTGTAGTAACAAAGTTAATTAGGTTATCCACCTTAGATATCGATTCCGTGTCAAGTTTGTTAAGGTCTGCAGTTTTCATGAGAATAGTTAAAGGTGTCAGTTCACAGACCTGCGATCTGATATCACTGATCTGATCTAATAATTTGGATATTTTGGTATTGGTTTAAGAAATTCCAGGATTTGCTGACTTATTGCTTTTTATTTCCCTTAACTCGGCCTTAAGTTCTCCTATAGACAACTTTAGAAGTTCTATTTCTGAAGATCTCACTGAAACAGAGCTTGAAGGCTGGAGCTTTTCGATAAGCACATAAGGTGTAGGGAGGGGTTCTGTATGAGAAGAGAGTACTGAATTTTTGGGAGTAGTGCTAATACTAGCTGCCAGTACAGTTTTATCCTCAGTTCCAGCTCGACGCTTATGACATACAAGTGAGTTATGTGGCTCACTGTAGCCGTTTGTGGTGAGTGTGTTGCTTGATGTAGCAATCAAAGAGGTGAAACTAGTCATCAGATTTACAGGGGATTGAGTTCGTTGCTTTTTACTTTGATTAACCATAACTATTTGCTATAAGAGTTAATGGTTACAGGCATGGAAGTAGTATAGTACTTGTGTAAGGATTACAGCAAGATAAATTTTATGTAACGAATCACGCAAAAATGTAGCGCAAACGTTGGACGTACCACGTTAGTATATGATTATGAGCAATAGTTTGTGAGCGAAACGTCATCAGTTAATATTACTATATAACACTGTGCGATTTATCGAAATGAAATTTTATCCATAATGAGCAAACTCCTGTTGGCCATTCAGAGCCTACCTCACCGACGTGGTGTTGAGTAGCCTGCTCGCGGCATTTCCTCAAATAGTTTCCCTCCCAAGATAGCTACACTTAACCTGAAGTCTCCACATAGTTCCCGTCTCCGTGTGGCAAGCTAAACTTCTAAGCTAGAGTGAGTGCATTAGCCATTATTCTAGACAGAACCTATAGACAGTCCAACGGAGTGAATAAAGTTGTTAGCCTTGGTGATAAAGGCTACCATGGCTCCGGCATAACGAACGAGAGATAGATGGAACATAAAATAAAAACGTTCATGGCGTAAAGCACCCGTTTTGACGGTTAGAAGCAAGTATTGCCGAATTCATCACTCATCCGTGTATGAACTATAACCTGGAGAGAACTTGAAGCAAGTTCAGATAACAGAGTCTCATAAAACAGTGGGCTCATGCTGAAGATACAGGACTGAGAAAGCTCTGCTAACCAGCTTTGGATGAACAAATTTTCAGCGGAAAAATAGTTCACGGTTATTGACAGTTGGGTAGCCGCAAAGGGTGCTAAAACTAAGGATCAACCGATAGTCGCCTTTATGGCAGTTTCATTGGGTTAGCAGTAAAATAAGTCCATGAATGAACAACACTGACCTGTTCCATGTAGATGTATTACGTATATTTGACATCACTATAGTGGGAAGATTCGTCAGCTGGTGTCATTGCCCCCGAAGCCACTGGACGGAAAACTCTATACTTAGAACCGAAAGACAGACCAGTTCAACCAACATTCTTAGGGGAGTCGCCTCTAGGGAGAGACTGCGGCAAGGCCTCTGAAAAACTGTATGCTATGGCCACCCAGATGTGGTAAGTAATTGAAGAGTTCGGAAGGATAGGATGAATTGCAACGTGGGGAATATATCTTCTTTATAATTTGTAAGGCTTACTTTATCTGTTGGGTGATGAATGGCCTTCTGTTTCTCCGATTAGCTTCTGCCCGCTTCACTTGCCCTCTGCCGCGTTTTCGAAAATGTAGATTCATAAACACCGTCAGTCTTCCACGATATTACGAGCCGTCGGTCGGTAATTTAAGCAAACATTCTGACAGCAAAACTGGTTGGCAAAGTTGCACATGAACTTCTGATGAAGTCTCATCCACGACACGAATGAACAGTAGTCAGCCACACCCAAAGACATATGCCAAGGGGATATCAATGGATGGACTGACATCCTATCTAAAAATGGAAAAGGTGGCCGTTATAAGGTAGACACTGAAGTGTAGGAAAGAGCAGACACTGTTCTAGGGGGAAAACAAGTTCGTCAAGTCAAATGAACCTCACACGTTTCACCACTAACGAACAATTCGTTTATCTATGCGGACCGAAACACATGGAGGTTGAGAGAATTTTCAAGGGACATGAGCTAGGCAGCTTCGTTTTGGTATGATTGTCTACTTGTACACTCTCAAATTATCGTCAGCAAACACATCTTTCAGTAGTCCTAAGCGCTATATTCTCCCCTGGCTAGTTGGGGGAGGTGTTAAGAGTAGCCCCACCAGATTCGGTGGGCAAGGCTAGGGTCAGCAGGTATTGTGTCTAGAGCTCGGGTCGCGCAGAAGTGATAGCCACACAACAATCATGAACGTTATTTCTGGTTGAAGCCAACAGGAACCGATCTCGAATATGTGCAGGCTGCCCAGCTAAATGGTTTCATGTGCTGTCAACCCGGTCGAAGAAAGCCACCCCTGGCAAATTCATCTCTCCGATATGTCGCGCATTCTTCACATTTTGGAAGTATCAGTGGCTTGTGATCCCAAGGGCAGGTTTGAACATGAGATAAACCTAGTTTAACCAATCTTAGATATGCTACTGCCAACAGAAGTAGCTAGTGCGTCTATCCACAGCTTGTAAAGAATTGGTCAAGAGGTTGCCTGTGCAGCTAGCCAGTCGGTACACCTTCTCAAAGTCATTGTGAACTAAAAATCTGAAGGATTTTATAGTAGGTAACTCTACAACTGTGGCTGGGCCAATGATACTGCTGCTGTGAACTTGAAAGTGAGCAAGGTGTGGTCACTTTTACCTAGAGATAGAGGATATTTCACAAGGTCCACATCCTCACCACGAAGGATAATCAAGCCCAAGGTTGAGGAAGAGTGCTGTAAGTTATCGCACATGTGCTTCGTGACACGTAGTACTAGTGCTAGTGAAATGGTAGATTGAAACAGTTTATCACACCATGAAACAGTATGCTGCATACTAAAGTCCATGGGACCATATATTGACCTCATCGCAACTTATCACATTTCCGACTGCTACTCAGAGGACTTTCAAACCGAAGAACCACAACATCAAAAGTGTCAGTGGCTTGCTGTTGGCAACTTCGGAGCCCCAACAGCTGACTGGACAAGCCCTACAACGCCACCCTCAGTAAGATCCTCTGAATACAAGCCGTTTCGTTAATATGTGTGTAAAACTTGGTCAAGGTGGTAGTAAGTAGTTCCATATTAGTGTGTGTATTTGATAAATCACACTGTGAAACAGTATTATTTTTACTGGATGACATTTTGAACACAACTTATTGTTCATAACCATAAAACTAAAGTTTCGAAGTCGTGTGATCATAATTGATATGATTATGGAAAACAAATTGTGTTCGAAACGTCACCCAGTAAATAATACTGTTTCACAGTGTGATGAACTGTTTCAATCTACCATTTCACTAGCACTAGTACTGCGTGTCACGAAGCACATGTGCGATAACTTACAGCACTCTTCCTCAACCTTGGACAGCTTTCTTGCTATGAGGTGAGAGTGTTTACCTGTCTTTCAAAGGCAGTGTGTATTTTATAGTAGCCACATCTTCCTTTCGAGAGAGATGTCTTCAGGCTGTTCATGGGGCTATCTTTGGTTGTGTCTGCCTGTTGTTCATCTGTGTTGTGTATGAGGCTGAATCTAAGTACTCATGGGTAACTCTTTATCACAAATACTTTCACATAAGAGCCCACCTTGACGTCTTTCCCGTGGTGATTTTTGAAAATCAGGAAGACCTTGACACCTGCGTTTTCGTTTAATGGCACTGTTCCTAAATTTCGGACCTACTCACTTTGCGGAGAACAAAAATACAACCCTGATGAAGCTTTTGACATTATAAACAGTATCACAAGCAGCAAAAAATTTCGCAGCTTCCTGGCAACAACAAATATTTGTTTCTGTATAATTTTGAATATCCTGCCAATTAGGCCAGAGATATGGTTACTCGCGAAATAGATGCACTTGGAAATTGCTCTTTGTTCTCACGCAACCCTATCCTCTCCTCTGTGAAGGAGGACTCAACGTTGTTCTAGCCGGCAACAATTCCTGGAGCGCTTCAACATACAGAAAGTGGTTGTGTATGCATAGTGTGCTCCTGCTCTACTGAATGCTATTCTCACTGCAATCTTCAGCCGAAACGTTATTACTTCAAAATCACCACAATTACGCTTTTCAGAAATAAGGACACACCACCAGGTCTTCCCTCCTATATATGATTCGCCAGTTACACTAAGGGAAAAATTTTGGTGTTAACGGGTGTCTGCAGGAAATCCATGCCATTTTTACAGGCGTGATCAGTTATGCTATAAATTACAATCATGGAGTATTATAAATTAATACTTTTTCAAAAGTTTGAATTGTCCAATTATTGTACAAGCAACCATGATGATATCCTGTAACCAGCCAACCGAATCCCTAGAAACCAATACTTGAATATCAATGGGATGCCCACTGGCGACTGGTCCTATACAGGTAGGTAGTTACCTGGGGTTCCAGTGGGATGTCGTAACCAGTAGGATGCAGCAGGTCGGGTGTGAGGACAAATACTCGCCGAAGACATTATCTAGTGTTTGCGCTAAATCGTGAATTGGCAGAAGTTAGAATTCATGGGCCATTGGATCGGGTCCAAGCCGTTTAATGGTCTGAGAGCTCGCTAGCCTTGTAACCAGAATGTCCTGGGTTCGAACCCCGGTGGGCGCGTACTCCTGAAGAGTCCCAAACTAGGACGAAACAGCTGTCCAGTACTCCCAAGTTTTTCCAATGGTTCTCTAACCAATAACAGCTCATGATGAAACCCTGTAGCCAATCAACCAATTCCCTACAAACCAATACATAAATTACTTTTTATTGTCCAGTGTAACCCGCAACGGAATACGCAGTTTGCCTAAACGATTGAGTGAAGTACTGGAGGCACATAATAAACTACTGAGTGAGCCACTGCATGTAATAACTCAATTCCTGTAGCATCACATCAAAAAGCAGGGAATCGCTATGCAGCGTGAAAAGCAATGAGACTTTCCCCAATTCTTCAGAATATAAAACTGCAAAATTTTACTTTTCTTGCATCAGGAGAGCAATTCTATATAGGCTTTCCGTAACTGATGAGTAATCTCCATCCAACTACTAGTGAAACTGAGCAGTGAAATGTCAACACACTTAAAAATCCCCCCACACAGATGGAAGTTTTGAACGAAAGTGGTGATGAACGAGTTAACTGATACTTTCAAAAGAAGTCCACATATCTACTGCGAATCTGACGACACCCAGTGCGAATCCTATTGATGGATTATTTGCTCTTCAAGTTCACTAAAACAGTTATAAATACTGTAGTTAACATTTGTCCTACGTCAAAATTGATTGTAAAACATACATGCTGTATATATATGGAAAAAAACAGACACAAACTATAGGGATCATTCAGGGGATTGTTTTAACCAGTCGAAGTTAGAATTTCTTAGAAGTAAATCTATGTATTCCGCCTTCATTATTCGAAAAATCTTTAGGTATTCACATATGTCTTAGTCACACATTCCTTTCACAAATAAACTATAACTTCAGGAAGTGTTTTGTTTGAATACACGACACGTTGCCACGTTTTTAAACGTATCGCTTCGGCTGTAGAAATGTTGGATTTCTTCGTAATTATTACAAAAGGTGGAATCCGTTTGTGGTGCTTCCCTGGATCGACGGATATATTCAGACTATCCATAAATACATTCTTAAAATCACTTATTCTCGAAGTTTGTTCACGCAGTATTTTTAAAACTTTTTAAAGGAAAATGCTGGTCGCTCACCTTTTGTCTGTGACTCAAGAGCCATGAAATTCTACATGGACAATGAATTTAATCTATTGTTTGTTGTAAGTATAAGTAAAATTTATGAATCTCTTAGGCTGCTTACCAAAATGTCCTTCAACTTAATTATGTAGACAAATTTTTAACAGATATCGCTCTGGAATTTAGAGATAGGTACAAGAATCGACTCGAAAGTCACGATATCACTGGTTCGTTTGAGGAGTTTCTGCCTGTTTATCAGGCTACCCTTAGGAAGACTGAAGATGAGTTTCGCAATGTTCGTAAAAGTGCCAAGTAAGTTCTAGTTTAATCCTAATTCCTCTTCAGACAGATGCGGAAATTCGAGGATTCCGATAAGTCAAAAAAGACAGTTGCTTCTATGATTGTACGAAAAGGCAAGAATGTTGAAAGTGACACCAAAGACGTCCCAGTTGTTACGAAGGAAAAGACAGTTAACTCTGAACCCAAGTCCGATGGTATTGTGCATTTCAGACTCTGACTTAGTTTCTAGAGCCAGTAACAGATAATCTCGATACTTTGGAACAAAACAGACTTAAACTGGCCGCTAAACTGAAGGCTTCAAAGAAAAGTAAGGAGTCAAAAAGGTAGGTTTCATGATCTCACACAAGTGATTATTATATTTTTTTATTGTTCTTGGGTATTGTATCCTCTTTTAAGTACCCCCCCCCATTTTACTCTAGTTCAGGCTGTTGAAACTTAACTTTTGGCTAGTAATTGGGAATTCAGCTGAGGAATCGGTGAGCAAAAACTTAGACGCCTCGTAAAACTCACCCCAAAGTGATTTCATCCCAATATGTTTATGAATTTAAAATATGTCTATAAGTAGTGTTTATCGTGAGTTAAGGGTATGGGTCCGTAAGAGCCCGAAAACCGTTTATATATGCGCTTTTTACAGGTACAATTTTTAAGATACCGCATGTCTTGCACATACATTCCTTCATATTGTGCTTTTTGTGCACCACATTATATCGATTGAGCTAAAACAGTCTAGAGAAATGTGAACCGCCAGCTATTTTACCTAATACTGCTCTTAGATATTAGTTCCAAAGCAACTAAATTACGTGCAACGTAATTTTTGCGATTTTGTCTTAGTTTAAAGTGTTCATATTGTTTCCCTGTTACATGATTCACAAGTGTCTCCTTTTATTTTATATTTGGTTTGGACTGGGCTTCGGTGGCACAGAGGTTAGGACTCTCACCGACCATGTACATGGTCCGGGGTTCGATCCCCTACCGACGCACACCTGATATCTATGGTCGGTCTGCAAAATTTGGGCTACCGATATCACATGCTGAAAATTCCATACCTGTACCAAAAAATACTGTGTGGAATGAAGCTGGAATCAAAAATAAAGTGTTACCATACTACTTGATCAGCTTTGATATCAGTCGACCTTCTTGTTACGATGTAGCAACTGTATTCTCATCAGGAGACAATGGTTTCTATGCGTCCAGTGAAACTGTAATTAAACCAATGTTTAGTTTATTTTGGTGCATCCTTTGATGACTGTATGGTTAATCTCGATGCAGCTTTTTGACATTTTTAAGGATGTTTTGATCTATGTGAATACCATTTGTTAATTTTTCTAGTCAATGTTTACTGTTGCACATGGGCTCCATTGGCTTTTGTCGTCAATTTAGAATCTGCGAAGTGTTTTGCTTCTACTCCTTTCATTATAGTCTAGTAGATATTAAAAATGAGTCATGCGACGTTGAATGCGTTTTCCTAGCTCATTTTCAACACTTAAAGTTGTCGTTTTTCTTATCTTTTGGCAATGTCACTGTTGATAAAAAAAGATGAAAAAGCGTTTTAATTATTTCATGTAAAATGGTTACATATGATTATGTACTATTTTGTAGTTAAGTTTGTCAAATAGCATGTAGCTTTACAAAAGTCTTATGTTTCTTGACCGAAATTTATGTTAGTTTGATTGATTTTAATCCCACAAATTTGCATAAAAGTGTAGCAGTTCAAGTTGCTGCGTGTTTTTAAGAGACTATCAGTAGTGTTTTTGCGGCTGTTGTCGTTGTCAATAGGTGGTCGTAGAAGACAGGATGAGGTACCCGCCTGTGGAATAAAAGAAAAGCGAGATGGCGAAAATGGCATAGATAAAGATGGGTGATAACCAGCGGGAATGTGTCCTCTTCTTGAAGTGTGCGTGGGCGGTTTTTACTTCCTGACTGTCGGCAGCACGGAAGCTGATTGTTTTTCCTGGGACACCTGAAACAGAGGGTTGGCGTTGTCTGGCCACAGAGCCCAGGGGACAACTGCTTAAGACCGGTTACACACGGCTTATTTAAAGTGGTTTTTAGAATTGTGTTCGTATTGAGGTCTTACTTCTGCTTACGGATCACCGCATGGTAAATCGGAATGTAAAATTCTCAGGGTCGACGTTTCCTAACCCCTTCCCTCTCACCAGAGCAGAGAGGTAGCATAGCTTGCTGGTCATCTGAGGGAAACACATTACTGCTGGTACACCCCTATTCCCCAAAAGTGACTTCGCCCGCACTGTGAATATATTGTAAAAACCTCACACTATAACGGTAATTCCTTGGAGTCTAACCTCTATCCAAAAGACTTTTCTGGCAATGTATGTTCAGTGTAGGTCGATGCGATATGCATGATCCACCACCATATCGAGCTATCGGTTAGGTCATGTTAGTCTAACAGGTTGTCTCTCCCTAACTCCATGAATTGAGAAACACCGCTTTCTTTGAATGACTTTTATCTATTAGATTCCAATTTGCAACATGTGATATCTTCTTGTTTAAAGCTGAATCTAACGCTGGCGTGGTTGGTGGAAATTGAGTCGCATTTTATCCGTGCCCTTCATCATGATGCAAATGGTTGGATATAAGTGGTCCCACAAAAATGCTTATTTTATTCATGGAAAACTCCCATTTGAACATGTAGAAAACCAAAACAAGTGATTCAACAAAGAAACTCTTTTCAAGGAATTTATTATCAAGCTGCACAATTGTATATACATGGTTTTTTTTAGAAATTATATCCCATGAGGAAATTAAAACAAAGGTGTGAATACATAAAATAACAGTAATAGTAGTATGAGATGCAATTAAAATATTTGTGATCATAATCATAGTTAGATATCAGTTGTCAAGCGGTAAAACAAAAATATTGTCATATGTATAACAGTTCATAAGACGTACAGATTTTGGAAGGGCGTGTAAAATTATAGGATTATTAGGTAAATAAAAACGTAACGCAGTGTGATGTGAAATTTGATGGCATAGAATTTCACATAGCAGAAAAAAGATTTAGAGTGACAGGCGGGATAAGTGAAATAATGTCGGAAACAGTTCAAAGTGAGAATAATATTAATAGTAGTAATAACATAACGAGGGAAGGATATGCAAATTGAATAAACAAAACAAAAAATAAATAGAGTCGAAGCATGATTGGAGATTTCCATACTTTAGCATTGCATACTGTGCGTCGGTGGCACAGTGGTAGAATGCTCGCCAACCACGCCCCATGTGGTCAGGGGTTCGTTCCCCGACAGACTGA
This sequence comes from Trichobilharzia szidati, assembly GCA_944472155.2. Lineage (NCBI taxonomy): Eukaryota > Metazoa > Platyhelminthes > Trematoda > Strigeidida > Schistosomatidae > Trichobilharzia > Trichobilharzia szidati. The sequence continues at coordinate 10,472,754 of OX235272.1, read as the reverse complement.
CGCACTCCTTTACCTCCCTAAGCCAGTAATAAGAATGGTGAAGACGGAAGGTTGGGCATGAGACTAGCAACCCTATCCCGTAAAAATAAACACCACTGTTACCGAAACTTCAAGCCTCTAGCTTGAAGGTGCTCTATGTTCCACTGAGAACGTAAAAGAATTTTAAAAAATGACTGGGGATTATAATACTTTAGCACATAGACGAATTAAGACCATGAGAGTTGGATGGGTTGAACAAACTTTTGCTGCGTGCAAAGATTTGACTTTTACATTTCGATGGCCAAAGATGGCTTCAGCAATGCAGACGCATAGGATACATAATGATTTTAGCAAATTATTTTTCACCTTGCAGACAACTTTAAAGGAAGAGGCTGCAGAGAGATAAGGTGACCAGTATCGACCCGATGCTCAATGATTGACCTTCTTGATAATTAATTCGTTGTTGGAAAAAAGAGTCTTTTCGCTGAATCACTTGTTTTGATTTCATCGTATTCTCTCTTTTCTATGCCTTTTAGTCCATCAGCATCCCCCATACAAAAGCCTAATGGTAAACGTGTCAAAGAGAGTCGTCGATGGGATAATACTGCAACTGGAGAAGAAGCAGCAGCCTTAGATTTCAGTAGTGGAAATATGAATGGAAAAGAAAAAGCTGAATATGATTTTTCAACTACAGAAATAGAAACACTATCTCGTCTTCGTGGTACTATGAAAGATGATTTAGACGAAGTTCATGTATCTTCAGATGAGGATGAAGATTTAGAAGTTTTAGAAATTGAAGAAAATGACACTACAACAACAGCTCAGAATGGTACTACTGTTACTGGTAATGAACCTCAAAAAGATTCGCCTACTCAAAATGGTCAAGCAAAGGTTTGTTAGCTTTATGAATCAAATTGAATGGGTATACTCTATCATTACTATTATTTCCTTTAATTCCTAGAGGAACATAGGGCTTCAGCTGCACGTTTCCATTGCGTTTGGTTCTCTGCTAAAGTCTTGGCCTGGCTCCAGGTCTGCCCACATGCTTTCATCTCCTCTTCACATAACCTCCTCCATGTCACTCTCGCACTGATGACCAACTCGCCGCTTCCCTTTTGGGTTCCACTCGAACGATGGCTTGTCTAGTAATGTCACTAGGTGGTTTCCTCAGATTATGGCCAATTCACCTCGATTTCTTCCTGCTTATTTGTTGCACAATCGGTTCCTGGTTGGTTTGCTCCCCCCAGAGATCCCTGTTGCTGATCTTTCCTGGTCATCTGATCTTGAGTAGTATTGAGCGAAGACAGCTGTTGGTGAAGGTCTGTAGTTTGTTTGAGGTGCTCTTTATAACGTGCCAAGTCTCTGATCCGCATAGTAGCACTGACTGACTTCACATTGGAGTTGAAAATCCGGATCTTATCTTCGTTTTCATGCTGAGTAGGGCTGTTGACCTCCTGCACACAGACTTGAGAGTAGTGAAAGCTTGTCTTGCTTTTCCGATTCTTGCTTTGATATCCTCGTCAGTTCCGGCCGCCTGTAGTTGAAACGATGCTTCCCAGGTAGGTAAAGGAGGTTTTCTTTTCCAGGTTCCTCCCATTTGTGCTGATTGTTGTCTGTTGTTGTTGTTGTTTCTGTTGGTGGTGTTGGTGTTGGCCAGGAATCTTCATCATCTCTGTTTTCTCTATGTTCATCTGAAGTTCTGTCTTCTCTGGATGCTTCCTCTGCAAACTTGTTTCTTTTCACTTGCATATCTTCCAGTTTGTGAGAAATCAGACATACGTCATCGGTGAAGTGAGTATACTCTATTAAAACTTATTAATTCGAAAGCTATGATACTTTTGAGGATTTTTTTGGATAGTGTTACACTTGTTTTGGTGAGAAAAGTGTTTCTGTCTTAGTGTATTCGTTGCTACACTATACCGTTGTTTTTTTCTTCTGAGGATCACCATCTTCGTGCTACGCTTCAGCTTTTTGAAAAGGGAATTTGATCAAGGCGGATTTAAAGGCCACATTTCCCCTTGCCCCCTACAACTTAACACAACTGACGATGTTTTCCGAGTAATTCTATCCTCTGAAACTGTGATGCGTTTCGAAAGGATGTTAATTCGACCATGACTAAGTCATAAAAACCATTTCAATTTCGAGATATTAGGAAAACATCAAATGTTATGGTGTGCATAGCTAAAAAATATTATCTATCTGACTGCCAACACACCTCTTGTAAGCCTTAATTATTGTTTTGCCTCTACTAACTTTGTTATTAGCACTGAGAGTCTCATACAGCTTCCTTCTACTTCTTGCTTTACAACTACTGTTAGTGACTAAAGCTAGGCAGACATCAGACAGATTATTCTCTATCTGATATCAGTCCGTGATCAAAACTTGTAACAAATCAAATCCCTATAACCTAACTCTTGAAAATTAATCTGATCGTCTCTAGTGACATTGGCTTCATGACGAAGTTGACTGGAGTTCTAGTGATAAGTCGTGACCGGCGACCAGTAAGGTCCACCGGGTCGGGAGTGAGGACAACTACCCGCCACCGGTGACAGTGGGTGGTGGTCGCACTAAAATCACGGATTGCTTGAAATTAGAACTCTTAGGTTGGTCATTGAGTCGCGTCCCACTGGTCGAATGGTCTACGGACTTGACTTGTAACCGGAAGTTCCTGGGTTCGAACCCTGTCGGTGGATGCCTACTGCTGATGACTCCCAAACTAGGACCGAACAGCTGACTGGTAGTACTCCGTGTTGGTTTTCAATAGTTCTCTAACTGATATCGATCCGTTATCAAAACTTGTTATACTGTTTATCAGATTGTTTAACAGTGGCCAAAGTACAGCAAGTAACTGCACGAATTTCCACTGAACACACAGATTTAGCTTATTAAGAAGAATTCCGATGGCTTCAACTGTAATGTATGGGATGAACTTGTAAAGCAAAGTTATTATGGGTCAGAATGTAATAAATAACTTTAAATACTTTATTCATATTAACTATCTTCATGGTGTGCGAAATGACCTTGTTTATTTAATTGAATTTTAGATTTTCCCGTCGATTGATTGAACCGAAGTGCTCGGTCTCAGGTTGACATGGCTTCTTGTGTAGACGCTTCAACGATGTCTAGGCCAGTCAGTCGACGGGAAAATCTAAAATTCAATTAAATAATTAGTATGCTCCGTTGCACAAGAGGTGGCTAGCTTTCGTGGCCTAAGGGGTCTAGTGGATAACGGTTTGTCATTTGAAACTATGGGCACTGGGTTCGAGCCTCGTTGGGAACATCACCAATCACTGCGAAACGCAGGTACATCCAAATGACAAGTCCCAAACAGGACTAAATGCGCGGTGTCCTGGATTCCACTACTAGTTACCATCTACCAATTAAGACCTTGTTTACCTATGCAGGATGGTATTCGGAAATCGGATAATGAACATGCCTAATTGCACATCCAATATAACTAGCTCCACAGGAACAGTCAAACTGGTAAATATCTGAATGCGTTGCTTTTTCTATATCAGATTTTAAGTTAAAGTAAACTCATAAAATCGTATCTGTTTGGTGTTTTCTTAAAACACAGACTGGCTACCTTTCTGGTATATTGCGTGGTCTACGTATTACTGGGGGTGCTGGACGTGTCCTAACTCGTGAAGATATTGCACCGTGTTTAGAACAACTTAGAGAACGTCTTGTTGGTAAAAATGTGGCTATGTCAATTGCTGATCGTGTTTGTTCTAGTGTCGCCGATCGTCTTGTTGGTACATCACTTGGAACATTTGAAAGAATTTATCCACGTGTTCGAGCGAGTCTAGAAGAAGTTTGCTCGCGTATTCTAGTATCTGGTCGTCGTGTTGATGTTCTTCGTGATGCATTGGAGGCACGTAATCAAGGAAGACCATACAGTATTGTTTTCTGTGGAGTTAATGGTGTTGGAAAGTCTACAAACTTGGCAAAAGTATGTTTCTACTGTATGTTTTCCATTAATCGATACTTTTTTCATTGATCGGTTATTTTGAGAATGAGTTATTCATTGTAATAATGTTAATTAGCATAGCGATTTAACCTTTGGTGTTAATGGAATTTTATTGATTAAGTTTTCAGTATAATTAGTTATTAGCTAACTTTTCTGTCTTTCCTTCGTGTTTTGAGTGGAATATGGAGCTTCAAAGTTTAAAGTTTCACTAGTGAGTATTAGCGTTGTTTCTTTTTCACAGGATGCGGTTGCTAGTCTCACGTCCAACCGCACCTTTTTTCCAGGCTTACTATCGGCTGGTAAACTAGGCAGCGACGTGTAGGAGTACCCGTTGGCCGGGAGTGAAACCTGGGCCGACGAATGTGTTTGGCGACCATTCTACTATTGGACGGCAGACGTTATTAGCTGAGACATCACTATTATGCAATTCAGTGTATATGAATGTCGGATTACGGTCCTTACCATTTGGCAACTAGATTTCATGCTCAATTGAGTTACGCAAGCATGATCTGAATATATCAATAGTAAGGAGTCTAATGTTGACAGTCATTAGCGGTGATTCTAATCTTGAAGGGAGGGCAGATGGGGAAAAAAGATTCGAAAGAACGATAACAAACATAAATGTGAGGGAGAAAAAATAGCAACATGGAAAAAACAATGGAGTTTTATTGGATATGGCAGATCACAAAAAGTGAATGCATCTGCTCCATCACTGACAACGATATTGAGCCGTATCACCAATTGTCTCCAGCTTCCATTGGTTCTTACCATCTCGAGGATGGCGATGGCTAGACTAAGCATACTTAACACATGTCCTAACCATCTCAATCGATATAAATTCACAGCCTCGTCTATTGATTTCCCCTCCTTACCTAGCACTTGACACCTAACCTCAATATTGCTCACCTTATTACACCACTTCACGCGGGAGATAGAACGCAGACAATTATGATCAAAGACAACTATCCGGTCTTTTCATGTTTTCCACTCTCAATGGCCAGGTCTCACCTCCATTAAGGAGGACGGAGCGGTACACACGCCCTTTGGTCGATGGTCGGATATCACGTCTACGCCAGAGACGGCGTAAACTGGCATATGCGAAACTAGCCCTCTGTATCCCTGCTGAGATTTCGTCAGAGATCAACCCGTTAGGGCTGATGGTACATCCCAATTAAGTGAGGCGGTCAACATGCTCTACCACTTCACTCCCTATTTCTAATCTAGGAGTCGGTGTAGTCCAATCCTATAACATCACCTTGCATTTGGCGGGAGCGAATCGCATGTCAAACATTGGTAGATTGCAGCTCAATGTGTTCAGAAGGCTCTGCATTTTTTCAGCGTTCTCGCCTAGAAGGACTATATCGTCTGCATATTCTAAGTCAACGAGATTATTCCCTGGTAGCAAGTCCATCCCCGAGTCTCTGAAGTGAGTTAGGGTTAAGTCCATTAGTACATCTATGATGAAGTTGAATAAGAATAGGGATAATGGGCATCCTTGACGGACGCCACTAGTCGTCACCACTTCAGATGACAATTCGCCATAAGCCCTCACCTGGCTGCATGAGCACGAGCAGAGTGCCTTAATCAGTGTAATGTATTTTCTCGGCATTCCCTTCAAAGCCAAGCATCGCCAGAGAACCTCTCGGTCGACAGAATCGAATTCCGCCTTTAGGTCAAGAAATATAATGATTGTTGGACACCAGTAGGAATGCCTATGTTCTAGAATCTGTCGGAGGGTGAAGATATAATCAATGCACCCTCTTCCTGGTCTAAAACTTGCCTGGTTCTCTCGTGTTTGTGCCTCCCGAGCACCGCTTAGTCTAAGCATGATTATTGAGCCTAGGACTTAAAATACCATATTGGTCAAGCTAGTCCCTCTGTGATAATCACAGGAAGACTTGTCTCCCTTCTTGTATATCGGGATGATCAGTGACTTACACCAACCCGATGGGACTTCCTCTGATTCCTAGACGCTGCCTAGAAACTCAGTTAACACAGACTTTAAACTGTCTCCACGTAATTAAATACCTCTGGAGTCATTCCATCAGGTCCCGCTGCTTTGCCTTGTTTCAGACTAGTGACAGCTTTAGTAACCTCAGTTAAGGAAGGAGGACCTGTGTCTGTATCTCATTCAGGAAGGTGTTGGATGTTCGGCAGGTTGTGCGTGGCTGTAGGCCAATTAAACTGCTCCTCATAGTGTTCTTTCCAGCGTTCCAGTCGTCTATCCTGGGAGCTAATTATGGTGCCATTTTTCTTCGAGATTCTTTCACTTATCATTTGCCTTTTGCTGCCTGTTTCCCTGATAAGCTTAAATAGTTGCCTGGTGTTGCCAATCGCCGATGCCTTTTCCATCTCTTTCGCTTTAGTCGCCCACCACTGTTCACGGTCCTTGCGAAGACTTTTTGTTAGTCTTCGTTTAAGTACCTTTCGCTCCTCATCATAATCGGAGCTCGTTGGAATCAGTCTTCTTGCGTCAATCAGTTCGGATGAGGCGGTAGAGATCCAGTGGCTTTTATTAACTTTAGGTTTTAGCTTATTCACAGCTTTCACGGCTGTGTCCACAGCTAACTGTATGTTGTGCCAGGCTACCTCAGGAGAAGTCCTGCTGTCGACCTCAGAAACTAGTTTCGCTATTTCTTCCTCAAATAAGGACTCAGTGTCACGATCTAGTTGGGGACGTAACTGTTTCGTTGCCGTCAATTTCTTATGTCCATTTAGTCGTAAGCATAAACGTGCACGAATCAGAGCGTGATTAGAGTCTACGCACGTGTTCCAGAAGGATCGACAGTCTTCTACTGACCCTCACCAACGATACCCTATGGCTATGTGGTCTATCTGAGTCCAGCGTTGATTTGGTGATGGAGGTCGCCAGTTTACACAATGTCTTTCTTTGTGCCTAAAGTTAGTGCTGGCTAGGAACAGATGATTTTCTGAGCAAAACTGGAGAAGACGATCACCGTTGTCGGTTCGTCGGCAGGGAACTCCATACGTATCACCTGCATACTTCTCAGTCTGGCACGAGTTCCCTACTTGGGCATTGAAGTCGCCTGCTAAAACAACTATGTCTGAACGTTTTGCTTTATGCAGCAAATTAGCCAGTTTCAGGCAGAAGTCCTTTTAGTTCATCCGAACTGCATTCTGTTGTGGCGCGAAGCGGAGACTACGAAAAGGCAACGACGGGTAGCGCTGTCTTTCCTTCTTTTAACGGACCCATTCAGACAGACTGCACACATACGACTATCTACTGGGATCCAGTCAAGAAGTGATTTTTCCGCCCTAACACTCAGTGCTATCCCTACACCTGCGAGTCCTCGTGAGCTAGCTGAGGGGTCTCCCGACACCCTCAAGGTGAATTTTGCAGATCCACCTTGTTGACCGGGTGAGGTCAAGTTAATGACCACACTCGGGTCTTGTATGCGTGTCTCCGAAACACAACATACATTCATGGCTCTAGATTCCAGAGTTCTTGCTAGTGATGCCTGTTGTCCGATTTGGCAGAGGGTCCTGACGTTAAAAGCTCCTATATGAAGTTGGCGACGTGGCTTTAATAGGCTATCTGGGGTTTTTCTATGGCTCTCACCTTTGTTTGTGGGCACAGAGTGAAGTGAAGATGACTCACTAGCCTGAAGAATAGTGCTAACTGTAGTAGAGAAGAAAGGAAGGTGATGTGAGTAAGGGAGAGTGATGCTCACGAAGGCTTCGTGTGCCTATGGAAGTGTGTGGGCGGTTGTTACTTCCCGGCTGTCCACACCATGGAAGTTGATTGATTCTTCGGGAACCTGAAAGAGAAAGTGTTGCGTTACCGCAGAGTCCAGGGGACAACTGCTTAAGGCCTGTCACACACGGCCTGTATGAACTGGCTTCTGGGATTGGTTCCATATTAGTAGACTTACCGCCGGCTACGGACCACCGTAGGTGGAGTAAGTCGGGATATACAATTTTCGGAGTCGACCTTTTCTAACCCCCCCCCTCTCTGCAGAGTGGAAAAACAGCATAGCTGGCTGGCATGCTGGTCATCTGAGGGAAACACCTCACTGCTGTTACACCCCTGTTCCCCAGTGTAAGAAAGATTCCTACACTATACCGGTAACTGCTTTTAGTCTAATCACTATCCTAACAACCTTGCTGGCATGGTAGGACCTGCAGGAACATTGGTTCCAGCCAGTGTAGCTTGTTGGTTCATCGCGATGTGCAAGCCCAACCACCACTTCAAGGTAGCAGCTATTGGTCGGGAGATACAATAATAAAGAAAGGATAAAAAGAGGGCAGTTCACTTAGTGCTTCTTAGTAAGTTTTTGGTGTCATGCCTCACCCTTTTCTCATCTCATGAAGTGTGTGCCTGCCAATTAAGGCGTTATAGAGTTTTTCTACTTAGTCATCTGAGCTTAAAGTCTTCTATAGTTGCTTATACTCCTACCTGATGAGATGGAAATGGGGAGAGTTGTGTATAGAGAGGATGCTCAGGGTTTGGCAAGATATTACTCGCTAATTTCTTGCATGAGTCCATGTGTCCACTATCTACAACAATCTTAACGAGTTGGTTTAACAACTCCCGTCTCGGCCTCGTACTGATAGCTTTTAGTGTCCTCTTCGCAGTGTAACGAAGTCTTCCTTAAGTCGTCGAGGAAAGATTAGGCTATGGGGAGCAATAGAGAAGGACAGGTGGAATACAAAAATTATTTTACAAGTCTCGGTTTTATAGGGATTCAGTTTGGTTGGATGGAGGATTTCATCATGAGCTGACATTGTAACAACAGAAGACAAGGGCCAGGCAACAGATCAGTTTTATTACGAAAACCAACAGGTATTTATATGTATTTTACGTACATTAATAAGGCTCTGCCCGCAGAAAGAAGGCGGTCTTCTGATTGGTTGTTTGCAAACAAACTCAGTCTTCTGCTTTCTCGTTTTCGATATTTCTCGGAAATGCGAGCCACTTGTCTGCGAATCATATTTGTCCACGTCTAGGTCAGCTGTGATCGGTTGTTGAATCAGCCTAGATTAATTTCCACCAATCAGCGTAGATCAATGTCTACCAATTGGCTAGCAGCTTGCTCTCACCACAACATCAGTTAGAGCACCACTGGAAAACAAGCTGGGAGTACTGGACAGTTGTTTCGTCCTAGTTTGGGACTTTTCATCAGTACACACCCACCTCCAGAGTTCGAACACAGGACCTTCTGGTTACAAGACGAGCTAGTAGACCCTTAAGCCACTGGGACCCGTTGGGTACGTACTGATGAAGAGTCCCAAACTAGACTGAAGAAACAGCTGCTCAGTACTCCCAGGTTTTCCAGTGGTTCTCTAACTGATGTCAACTCATGATGAAATCCTCCATCCAAAAATTATTTTAAAAATAAACAACTGTGAAAGTAGATACTGAGTTATCCCAGATTATCTTATCTTTCTTATGTGAAAAGTTAAACGAAATATCTTACTATAAACTAACGCGATGTTCTCGAAGACCTGGAAAGATAAGATGAAATATACAATCCAAGGTATTTAACATTTTAACTTAACTTCAGCCTCATTGTCATCGATGCAATGCGAAAATCATGGGAACAAACCAACGGTTCATGTAAGTCTCACTTGCTTGTGAAAGTGAAATTAACATCCTGATATTTGAAAGGATTTAGCGTAAAACCTGCCCTCTTCTCGGGAATTACCAATCAGTATTAAACTAGGTGGAATTTAAGAATGCGTTGAGAAATCAAACTCAAACCACACGTGTGATTCTCAAGGATTCTGTCATTGAACATGTGTTTGAAGAAGTGCCCGGAGTTCATTCTTTTGTAAATTCATATTTTCTTCTCCTCAGAAATCGTATGTTATTTCTATAACACTCTTTTGTCACATCACTCAGCTTTTTGCTTTTTTTCCTTTGTTTTTCTCTAGATTGCTTTTTGGCTTATTGAAAAGAATTTCCGTGTCCTTATAGCTGCCTGTGATACATTTCGTTCTGGTGCTGTGGAACAATTACGTACACATGTACGTAAATTGAATTTTATTCATCCATCAGATCAACACGGTGGACAAATTATGGTTGAATTATATGAACAAGGTTATGGTCGTGATGCTGCATCAATTGCACGTTCTGCAATCAACTATGGTATGTATGTACGCGTATATCACTGCTTTGTGATTGTTATTCAATGATGGTTAGAGGAAATCAACGTAGAGCTCTTTCTGTATGGAGTATTTACAACCTTAAAAGAACTTGTGTCCATTCTGAGATTCGAACTCGTGAGTGCTGCAGTCAGAGACGTTACCAATGAGGAGGAGCTATTTTTGGGCTCGACAATGACATCCTGGAGAACTGTACTGTATTGTCTGCTTGACTGATAGAATTCATTCTGCACCAAACAAAAGATTAGAAAAATGATACTAGTTACTTATTACTTGGTGGTGTACAATCAGAGTATCCAATACAATCGTGAACCCGAATAGCTCCTCCTCAGTGGTGACGTGACTGCAACACTGAATGACACAGATGATTCGAATCTCAGAAGGGATATGAGTTCCTTGAAGATTGCAGATACGCCTTGCTGACGAGTAATTGCCAAACAAGCACAGAATCTAGGTCCAAGGCTTCCTGTCGATCACCTCCAACTGCCTAAAATCAACAATTCAAAGTGTAATGTGAAACATAGCCATTGAAAGTGGAAGATATGAAAAGACCGGCTAGCTAGCTGTCTTTTATCACAGGTGTCTGTGTTCTATCTCCCTTGTTAGATGGTACAAGATGGTGAGTAGCATTGAGGCTAGGCTGTAAGTGCTAGGCAAGAAGGGAAAATCAATTGACGAGGTTGTGAAGCAGCTGCATCGATTAAGATGCTTAGGACATTTGTTACTCATGCCTAGCCATCCATCGCCTTCCTCGACGGGGAATGTTAAATGACATAGGATCAGGTTATATATGGCCCAAAATTTTTTTCAATGGCGCAGATGCATTCACTCTTTGTGATTTATAATATCCAATAAAATTATATTGTTCTTTGGTATTTCTATTCTTTTTGACTGACATTTCTGTTTATCCATCTCTCTTTACTCTCTTTACTTGCTTTGTGTGCTACATGGAAGGAGTGTGGCAACTCTAACTGCTGCACATTGGTGCAAAGTTTCACGTTGAAACCAGTCAGTCAGTAACATGATAGCAAGCCACCTAGAATGATGGCCACATTACAAACGTGACTGATAGAATTCAGTTAGCATCAGACAAAGGATTAGATGCATGTTACTAGTAATTACTAACTGTCCGGTGTGCAATGAAAGTAACTGCCTTGATTTCAACTTTTTATTTTTTATAATTTTTAATACGGTTACATGATTGATTCTTGGCTATATATAAAGTCCTTTTTCTCCCCTTCATATTATTGATTGTTAGTGTTTTCCGTCTTTTTTGTTGTTGAAAATCTTCTCCCAATAGCTCGTGATCGACATTTCGATGTTGTTCTTGTGGATACGGCTGGACGTATGCAAGATAATGAACCATTGATGAGAGCTTTAGCTTCAGTAGGTTACACTGCTTATTGATTTTTTTTTAAATAATCATTCACATACTTTATCTATCTTGATATAAATTGCACAGTTGAGTTATCCGACTAGACGCTTTTTTTATCCCTTTGCGTCCCCAGTGGAACATAGGGCGACTTCAAGCTAGAGGCTTGAAGTTTCGGTAACAGTGGTGTTTATTTTTTTACGAGATGGGGTTGCTAGCCTCATGCCCAATCTTCCGTCTTTACCAGTCTCATTACCGGCTTAGCGAGATAAAGCAGTGTGTCTGTGGCCAGGGATGGAACCCCGGACCACATGCGTGGTTGGCGAGTATTCTACCGCTGTGCTATCGGCGTACGTACTTGACACTTGAACCACACTTATTGCTCGGTCATATACTATCTGACTACATAAATCTCATCACAGTAGTAGGAGGTGCGATGTTTAAACCCTTTGGCCCATAGCTCCAAATGAAAATAATAAAGACCTCCGGAGCACATCTTCATTTCATTCTACTTTTCGCTATCTTTGTAACCTGCTGGCTTCATGATTGCTCATAAGATTTCATTCCCTCTTCACATGAGTTTTTCATGTCGCCCGCTAACCTACTACTCAACCTGTCATCTCTTATTCAGGTCCCACTCAATGATATGCCTGGAGTGTGATGTTACTATTTGGTGGTTGCCTCGGCGTATATCAAATCCATCTCTATTTTGCTCCAACTCGCTGCTGAGAAAGACGTGTACATCAAGCTACCCTATATGAGGCATCATGGAAGCTTGACAACTAGACAAAGATTGAATGCTGCGATTAAAAAGACTTTTTATGCAGCTAATATTACGATAATTGAAAATGTGAAGCCAATATATCCATCTAAGCCCTTAGAACATGCGAAAAATGATGTCACATCCCACTCACTGTATTTACCGATTTGAATGTACGTGTGGCCATACATACATAGGGAGGACTCATCGATCTCTGCAAGTCAGGGCTGACTTCAGAGCATATTCCTAATTAGAAACCCTAGAACCTATTAATGGTGAGAACATGCGACCTACGTCCTCTATTGCGAAGCATATTATAGAGGAGACAGAACATAAAATTGATATTTACACATCTTTTAAACCTATGTATAAAACGTGTTCGGGGGTGGGCGTATCCTAAAATTGGGGGAAGCCCTAGCGATTAGGAAGTGTAAACCACCAGTGTGTGGTCAAAAACAATGCGTCGTCACACTAAACCTTCTTTGGTAAACTTTGTTTCGATACATACCAGGTTAGATGTACTATTACCTCTGTTATTTGATTTAGTGGTCTTCATTGTTATTTTGACCTTCAATATGGCAACCTTTTAACTTGACCTGAGTCTATTTTCTCACCTCTTAACTCTTTATTAATTTCACATATATTCCTATGACAAGTCCGTGTGTAATTATATTGTTCGAAATGTGTTGTGCGCGCAAATACAGCATTACACGATTCAGACAAATTACATCTTTTTATTGCTTTATCTAAATTCATAAAGGGAACTAATTGTTTTATATTATTATTGTTCCCATCGATTCTGAGTGCAACATAGGGCTTCAACAACACATCTCCACTTTGTCCTATTTTACGCGGTCCTCTTCATCAGATGGCCCCATGATTTCTCATAGTCTCTTATCTCCTCTTCAAACGATCTCCTCCATGTCACCCTCGGATCATCGTCCAGCTTGTCGTTTCCCATTCATCTTCCACCTGAGTGATAGCGTGCAAAGCGCGCGATGTCATTCGACTGTCTCCTCAGCGTATGCCCAATCCATCTTTATTTTCTTTGACATGTTTGTTGAGCAACAGGTTCTTGACTGGTTTGTTGCCCGAGTTTCTTACTGCTAATTCTTTCTCGCTGGCCGTCTGGCCATTTGATCTTGTGTATGGAACCAACCAGCGAAGTAGGCAGCTTTTGATAAAAGTTTCCAATAGCTTGTTGGAGATCCTCTTCGCGACGTGAACTCCAAGTTTCTGACCCGTATAGGAGAACTGGCTAGCTGACTTCACATTTGTGCTGAAAATCTCAACTTTGTCTTTTATGATTAGTTAGTGCAGAAGATTTGCTAACTAGTTTCCGATTCTGGCTGGCTGGCTTTGACATCTTCATCTGTGCCGTGTGTCTGGTTGAAACCGTGCTTCCTGGCCAGATAAGTGAAGGAGGTAACCTCTGTCAAATCTCTCCCGTTGATGGTGATTGATGCTGTTTGTTGTTGCTGCTGTTGGTTGGTTAGTTATCTTCATGACCTCCGTATTCTCTATGTTCACCTGAAATCTGTCCTGTCTTCGCTGCCTACCAGCCTCTTTTGCCAGTTTGTTGATTTTCGCCCCCAAGTCTTCGAGTTTGTGTGACATAAAACATAAATCATTTGCGAAATCCAGATCTTATAGATTCGTATTGTCGGTGGTTCAGCGTACTCCTCTCTCCTCGCTTCCCACAGTCTGATGCATAATCTAGTCCACCTTAATTAAGAAATTAAAAGCTTTAAGGCAAAATAAAATTCAAAATAGCCACCTCGGGGTTTCATTCGTAGCACTCTGTCAACTTCGCTGCATGATTTGCATTCTGATTACATTTTAATTACTACTTCATCCGGATCGTGTAGATATCAGTTTGCCAGAGAACAGTGTGGTGTGTGGGGGGGAGGTAGGTCTAATGATCAGGAAACTGCCGTTGCCTATTATCATTATCATCATGTCTGTACAAGAAGGATAAGTTTATCGAAACAATAGTATCTTATTTTCATCAATAACCGATTTGATTTCTAAAATAAATTCAAAATATTATAACAATTAAAAAGTAGTGAGTTCACTTATCTGATAAAGCATTTTCCCAAATAACCACCAGACTATAAGCTGCACGTATTATTTATCGACTGATGATACATACTACTCAGTTGCCAAGTCTGTGAAGTAGATAGGATGGAATCTGAACTTGGGAGCTTTTGGGTGAAAGTTGAGTTGATTAGGTTTATGCACTATACCAGACATACATCAAGGAGATGTGTCTCACTGGACCTCTAGCCAGTGAGTCCTATATTCTAATCTCAGTGCTTCACTTACCTCTTCACAGCCTTAGTAACTACTGCGTGGTACCATCAACCTCACACACACACACACAATAGGTATGGTTCATTGTCGACTGTATGGAATTGCCAGTGATTGTTTTTTACTAGTAAGTTGTTAGCATAAGACGTGTTAAATACCACTCAAACGCCACCACTACTGTCAAGGAACTTAGCCCTAAGTTCCTATTGTAACGAAGACGCTTTGAACCGATAAAGACTATGTATTTGTTTCAACTTTAAATCCAAAACACCAGTATTCCTTGAACGAATTTATATTGTTTGGCAATTAAAGCAAGACAAAATACAAAGTCTACAAACAAATGTTTAGTACAAATGAAGTTATAAAGTACTTTTATTCGTGTTCCTTTCCGCCTTCTTCCAACTTGCACGCGATCGAACCATTCGCGCCTTCGAGTTGCCCACCAATGACTGGCAGTTCCAATAAACAAACGTTCAATGTTTACGTCCATTGACAACTATCATTCCATAACATGGATCAGTGTAGTTTAATGAGAGTTAGACTGATCATTTTATTCAGTTTTAATTACACAGCAGTGCATACAAACATAAAGTACTTTGTGTTTTACACCATCTCGCTGTATACCATCCATTGTGATGATAGGTTGAATTGAACTTAAGCATGTTGAAATTGTGTGTATTTTTTACGAGGATATCAGAGCAGCGAGGATCGGGAAAGCAAGGAAAGCTTTCATTACTCTCAAGTCTGTGTGGGGGAGATGAACAGCACTCAGCATGAAAACAAAGATAAGATTCGGATTTTCAACTCCATTGTGAAGTCAGTGCTACTTACTATACGGATCAGAGACTTGGTGCCGCGCCGCATCTTAAAGGGCACTTCGGACAAACTACACGCCTTCATCAACAGTTGTCTTCGCTCAATACTCAGGATCAGATGGCCAGAAAAGATCAACAACAGGGATCTCTGGGAGCGAACCAACCCAGCAGGAAGCAATTGTGCAACAAATATGTAGGGAGAAATGGAGGTGGATTGGCCATACTCTGAGGAAACCATCAAGTGACGTCACATGACAGGCCATCGCTCGAATGGAACCCGATTAGGAAGCGGCGAGGTGGGGTGACTTGGAGGAGGTGATATGAAGAGGAGATGAAAGCATGCGGGGTGACGTGGAGCCAGGTGAAAAGGTTGGCAGAGAACCGAACGCAATGGAGACGTTTGGCTGAAGTCCTATGTTCCTCTAGGAACTAAAGGAAACAATAATAAATAATAATAAATTTGAAATCAATTGTACAATTTATTCTTTCACCGGTAGATTGGACATTTATAATCTGAATTCATCTATTCAGGTTTAGCTAACTGACTCTAGTAAGTATTATCAGCTCTTACGGAACAAGGGTTTGGTTTTGGTTGGTTGCTAACTACAATAGCATGTATGAAACCGTTGTTGTGTAACGCATCGTCTCAATTAACAATTCGGCTTCTGCTAGTGGATTCAGGTGAATCTATTCAGATTTTTTCTTCATTCTTTTGTGTTCCAAGTAGAAGTTTGAAGTTTCAGTAGCACTAGCGTTGTTTCTACACACGGAGTTGACATAGGATCGATGAGGTTGGAAAAGTGTTAGCTAGTGGTGGTCAAACGAAAACATAACTTCATCAGTCAATGAAATGCATAATACCTAGTTTAAGGCAGCCACTTAGGGAGGTAGGTGTAGACTTCCTGATTGGTTGGTGTCCTCCGGATGGTAAGAAGCATTGAGGGCTGGAGGCGATTGGTGGTCAATGGCTGACGCAGATGCATTCATCACTCTTTGTGATTTGTCGTTATCCAATAAAACTCTATTGTTCTTCCATATTACTATTCTTTTTGCCTCACTCACACTTCTGTTTATTATCTCTTTATTGCATTTCTCTTTAATCTCTTCTCTTGCTGTGTGTGCTACATGGAGGGAGTGTGGCACCTTGAACTGCTGCACGTCTGTGCCAAGTTCTTTGTTGAAACCAGCCAGTCAGTCAGTCTACACACGAAGTGAGATTTTCCATCTCATGTCCAATCTTCCCTGTTTTTCAAAACTTTCTACGAGCCAGTAAACCAGATGGGGATTTAAAGATTCTGTTTCACAGAGAATCGAAATTTACCCTCTGTATATGGGGCTATCACACCTTCTGCTATTGAATCACTGATGCACTTGTAACCCAGATTATAAACAACATAAATTCAACATTTAAGTGTATAATTTACTGTTTTCTGATCAATCATTTCATTTTTGTTATCGTTTCTTTGTTTGTTTTTCGTTTGTTCCCTTCTCCTCCCTCCCCCCGAATCACCCTCAGCTTATTCAACTCAATCAACCAGATCTTGTATTATTTGTCGGTGAAGCATTGGTTGGTAATGAAGCAGTTGACCAGTTGGTTAAATTTAATCAAGCACTAGCTGACCACAGTTATTCTGATCGTCCAAGAACAATTGATGGCATTGTCTTGACTAAATTTGATACAATTGATGATAAGGTGAGTTGATTCGTAAATAGTGTTAACATGTGTGTGCGCGCCTGTGTGTTTAGTACTGTTTCCCCTTTCTTTCTTTAAATGTAGTCAGTCTGTGATTTTATTATTTATTAAGAAAAAACTCGGTTGGTACATTATGGGCATCTAGAGATGCTCCGCAGAACATCTTACAGTTTATGCTAGGGTTGAAATACTACCCGGATCCCTAAACGCCTTAGTAGATGGTTTTCTTAAGGGGGCCACCCACACACACCCCGATAATTTGACTTGAAGTCTGACCCATAAGGTAGTGGGGCAGAGTTAGGAGCTACTTTCCTATGGTCGATGGTGCCCAAAACAGGTTCATTCGACATTCGTTCCATTTGGATTCTGGAACTCATAGATTTGAAATTATGACTTCCCAGCTCCCTTAGGTGTAGACCAAAATATCTACGAGTTCGATCGTAAGCATCAGACTTTCGCATTCGCTCTTTCACTTTTGTTGGGATGATCCCTATCTGGTGAAGATAGTGAATAAAACCTATCTAGTTAGAGGCTATGAACACGCAGTCACATGAGATCATTTCTCGAAGAAGACCAAAGTCTACCAACCCTTGGTTGTACTAGGCCGTATATGAACGCAATTCACATTAATAATAATGAAGCTTCATTAGGTGGTTGGAGGCAATCGGCAGGAAACCTTGGCTGCACCTAGGTCCGTGCTAGTTGTCACTCGTCTCCAAGGCGTATTTGCAACGTTGAAGGAACTCCAATCAAAGTATTCGATACAGTCCTACAAAAAGGGCAGTCGCGAGCCCGAATATCTCCTCAGTGTTAACGTCTCTGACTGCAGCACTGGATGACATGGATGATTCGAATCTTAGAAGGGACATGAGTTCCTTCAAGGTTGCAGATACGCCTTGCTGACTGACTGATGAGTGCCAACTAGCACGAAACCTAGGTGCAGTCAAGGCTTCCTGTGGCCGATTGCCTCCAACTAACTAATGTCATCAAAGGAATGTTCACCGTGATGGTGAGCTACCTATTGGCATGATGGCCACAGTGCAAACCTGACTGATAGAATTCAGTCTACACCAAAAATCAAAGACTAGGCACATCACAGTAGTTACTAGTGTCCAATCAATAAAGCTTTATTGCAGACAGTATGTAAACCCATAGTACAGAAATTTCTAACGTATTTAGTTCCACAACATTTCCTTGCATATGAAGAGAGAACCAATTCTGTATATTTTTTTCCTACATTTCCTTCGAGAATTGCACATCGTTTATTGGGAAACTAACTCTCGCCGACCATGCACATGGTTCGGGGTTCGATCCCCTGCCGGCGCACACCCGATATCTATGGTCGGTCTGAATTTAGGCTACCGATATCCATGCTGAAAATTCCACACTTGTACTGAAAATACGGTGTGGAATCAAGCTGTAAATCAAAATAAAAAAAAATAAATGTGCCCACGAGTTCGTGTATTCGTCATCTGTTATAATTGCATGATTAAAAGGATTAGAAATGCAAAGCAGTTTAAACATTTTGGATGAATGGGAATTTTGGTTGTTCATTGATTTAAGCTCAGTTCGCCGATACACCCATCGACTAAGTAATTACAACACACTGGTTTTCACGACAACTCAACATACTCGCTCCAGTCTCTCTTACAAGACCAAAACAACATGCTCTGTCATCCTGTGGCTCGCATATGCCAGTTTACGCCGTCTCTGGCGTAGACGTGATATCCGACTATCGACAAAAGGGCGTGTGTACTGCTCATCAGTTCGCTCCGTCCTCCTTTATGGCTGTGACACCTGGCCACTGAGAGTGGAAGACATGAAAAGATTAGCTGTGTTCGATCATAGGTGTCTGCGTTCTATCTCCCGCGTGAAGTGGTTTAATAAGGTGAGCAATATTGAGGTTAGGCGTCGAGTGCTAGGTAAGGCGGGAAAATCAATCGACGAGACTGTGAAATTACATCGACTGAGATGGTTAGGACATGTGTTACGTATGCGTAGTCATCGCCTTCCTCGACAATGGGCAATGTTAGCTGATATAGGGCCAGACTGGAAAAGAGCTAGCGGCGGTCAAACGAGAACATGGCACCAGTCAATGTAATCTACAACAGTTAGTCTAAGCCAGCCACGTAGGAAGGTGTAGACTTCCTGACTGGTTGGGGTCCTCGGGACGGTAAAAACCAATGGTTGGAAACAATTGGTGACATGGCTCAAAATCGTCCTCAATGGCTAGCGCAGATGCATCCACTCATTGTGACTTATGATGTCCAATGAAACTGTTTTGTTCTTCGTTATTACTATTCCTTTGTCTCACACCTCTGTTTACTGTCTATATTATGCATTTCTTCTACTTTCTTCTCTTGCTTATGTGCTACATGGAGTGTGGCGACTTGAACTGCGGCACATATGTGCAAAGTTCTATGTCGAAAACCGACCGACCGACCGATCCTGTGGCTCTAACCACTTGAGAGCCTTCTCTCCTGATGGATCAGTCTCTGACTTTACTAATCCCTGGGTCATCCTATCTACTAAACTCAACTGTTAGCCAGATCCCCCAACACCACCACCACCACTTTAATCTTACCCACACGGAGTGCGTCGGTGGCACAGCGGTTAGGACGCTCACCGACCATGTGCATTGTCCGGGGTTCGATCCCTGGCCGACGTACATCTGGTGTCAATGGTCGGCCTGCTAAATTTGGGCTACCGATATCACATGCTGAGAATTCCATACTTGTACCGAAAACACTGTGTGGAATTAAGCTATAATAAAATAAATTTTAATAATTATAGGCTTATATAATATTCCTTTCTCTCTCTCTCTCTCGTTTCTTTTTCGTGATGACTAGGTTGGCGCTGCTATTTCTATGGCGTGTATTTCAAATCAACCAATTGTATTTGTTGGTACTGGTCAAACCTATTCAGATCTACGTCAATTATCCGTGAATGCTGTTGTCAAAGCTTTAATGAAATAAGTAGTATACACTGTGTGTGTGAATTCCATCGTGTTGATGTTGAACTGATGGTCCTTTTTCATTTTATTTTAACTTATTTCATTTTTTTTTCTGTCTTTGTTTTTCATTTGATCATATTTCTCTATTTCTTATTACGTAATGACTTACTTTCAATGTTCTGTTTATTGTTATATGATTCATTATTATTATTTCATATAACTTATGGCTCTGCAGTTATCATTATTATTCTCATTTCTCACGACCCCCTCCATCCCTCTCTCTCCTCCCCACACTTGTTCTTCCCAGTGTCATACATGTTTATTTCCGTCTCAGTCCCACACCGCCCCACCTCCCAGTTCCTTTTTCTTAATATATATCACACAAATCTCTTCTTCTTTACCCCCACCTCAGGTTAGTTATCATTATTTTTTTCGCTAGTTTCACAATGTTTTCACCACACATTCTCACTTTATTCTTTTCCTTATTATTACTTCTACTTTGTAGCAATATTATTAGTGGTAATATTACGTAATCTATGTGATAACTCCACACTAGGAGTTTTATCTCTTTATTATTATTATCATTATTATTAATATTGATTTTTCTTTTTCTTGAGATGATTATTGTCACTTGTTACCTAATCATCATCATCGTCAACATCATCATCATTACTGTGAGTGTTGTTATCTTATGCACATGTCTTCTTTGGTGCGTTTGTTTGTGTGTGTGTGTGTATGCGTGTTGTTCTCTCTGATTCCATTGTAGCCTCTCACTAGTAGTAATCGTGATACACCTATTTTATTGTATGCGTGTATGCGTTTTGTTTGCCTGTCTGTCTCTCTCTCTGTCTGTGTGTGTTTGTTTGTGCGTCTGGGTGTGTGTGTGCGTGTGTTTGTGTGTGACCTGAAGTGATAATATATCTGTACATTGTATCATTGATCTCTCTCTACATTGTCTCTTTTTGCTGACATGCATATATATGCCTTGGGAGAATAACAGATGATAAAAATGTCGTAAAGCGTATTGTTTGTGCTTGTGTGCGTGTGTGTGTTTTAAGTTTGATCACGGATTGTGATATCATTTAGACAGGACTGTCATTGAAAACGAACCGGTGAGTCTTGGACAGCTGTATCGTTTTAGTTTGAAGCTCTCTTCAGCAGTAGGTACCCATAAAACCATCCACCAGAGTTAACTGACAGAAATGCACCAGTTTTCAAATTGCCACACTCTGTGAAGCAAGCATACAAAGGAAATGATTCGGAATAATAATAATAATATAGGAGTAATGGACAACTGTTTCGTCCCGGTTTGGGACGTTTCAGCAGTACTCACCCACCACACGAGGTTCGAGGCCAAAACCTTCTGGTTACAAGGCGAGCTCGTAGACTGATGCCAGCTCATGATGAAATCCTCCAACCAATCAAACTGAATCCCTACAAAAACCAATACTTGAAAATTCATCTGATGCTCACTAGCGACTGGCCTTGTTAAGGCAGTTAACCTGGGCTTCTAGTGGGAAACCGTGACGAATAGGGTGCAGCAGGTTGAAGGTGAGGCAGTAACTCATCGGAGAAGACGTTGGGAAGTGGTCGCACTATGTCATGAATTGATTGATAGAAGTTAGAATTCATGTGCTGGCCATTGGATCGGGTCTCAATGGCTTAATGGTCTACGAGCTCCTCACTAGCCTTGTTACCAGAAGGTCGTGGGTTCGAACCCTGACGGTGGGTGCGTACTGCTGAACTAGGCTGGTGAAGCAGCCAGCTATGCAGCACTCCCTGCAGGTTTTCTGATGTAATCTCATGATGAAGTCCTCTAACCAATGAAACTGAATCCCTACAAAAACCAATACTTGGAAACAATAATAATAATAAGCAAAAATGTTAGTGAAAAAGGATAGTGCCATGAATAAAACGATAGGGCCCCATTGGATATGGGTTCATCTGCACCATTGAGAACGATCTCGAGCCATATCACCAGTAGTTTAAAGCAATTGGTCCTTAGAATCCCGAGGACTCCAACCAGTCAAGCGGTCTACACTTCCCTAAGTAGCTGGTTCAAACTAAATGTTAAAGATTCTCTTGACTGATGAAGCCATGTTTTTTTGCAACCTCTTCTATCCTACGTCAGCTTACATTCCCCTTCGTGGAAGGCAGTGACTTGGCATACAGTTTCATAACCTCATTGATTGCCTTTCCCTGTTTATCTCAAAGTGGACTCCTTACTTCGATATTACTTCCTTGATTATACCACCTAACATAGGAAATAGAACGCAGGCATATGTGACCAAAGATAGACAGTCTGCCTTTTTATGCCTTCCACCATCAATGGCCATGTCGCACTCACAGCCACAAAGCAGCAAACTGCTCTGAGCAGTACACACGTCGTTTGGTCGAGAGTCAGCCGGATATCACGTCTATTCCAGAGATGATGCAGGTTGGCAAATACCACATGAGCCTTTTTTCTATCCGGGCTGAGTTGTCGTCAAAAATCAGTCCGTTGAGGGTGTTACAAGTTCCCAAATAAGTGAAGTAGTCAACATGCTCTACCACTTGATTGCATATCTCCAAGCTAGGAGTCAATGTACTCCAGTCTTTTAGTATCATCCTACATTTGACAGGAACAAACCATATGCTACCCACCAGCAACTGAACCCGAAACCTTCAGGTTAGAAACATGAACTCGTTGACTATTCAGCTGCTGCGATCATCGGAATCCTCCCATGAAGTGGCCCATGAATTCTAACTTCTATTAATTCACGGTTTTTTAGCGCCACTGTCAACCAATGTTATCGAGGAGTATTTGTCCTGAAACCCGACTGTCCGGTGGACTGACCCCACTTGTCGTATATTCGTCTCTTTTTCTCCGTTCTCATTATTGTTTTGCTAAAATAAAACAGTTGAAATGACTTCGTGTGTGTGTGTGTGTGTGTGTATAGTCAGCGATTCATGATATCTGACTATCAGACGTGTACTGAAATTCTCTTTCATGTCGCTGAACTGAATCGTCAATGTGGAATTTTGTACAAATGTGTTGTCTACATAACTGTGAACTCTTCATTCAGTCTATCTTGTAAAAGCATATACACTGAAAAATTTATATATTTGAGGTCAGCACTGAATATGTTGTCTAGAAAAACAATAGAAATAGGGATAGTGGGCATCCCTGTCGAACACCATTAGTTGTCACCAGTTCAGATGATAACTCGCCGTAAGCTCTCACCTGGCTGGCTGCATGAATTCGAGTACATTGCAATGATTCCCTTCACAGCCAAAAATCGCCAGAGTACCTCTCGACCGAAAGAATCGAATGCTGCCTTTAGGTCAAGAAATATAACGATTGTTGGACGCCGACGGTAAGTATGCCTACGTTCCAGAATCTGTCTAAGGGTGAAGATATGATCAATACACCCTCTTCCTGGACTAAAACCTGTCTAGTTCTCTCGTGTTTGTGCCTCCCGAGCACCATTTAGTCTACGCATGATTATTGAGCCTAGAACTTAAAAGACCATATTGGTCAAGCTAATCCGCCTGTGATTATCACAGGAAGACTTGTCTCCCTTCTTGTATATGGGGATAATCAGTGACTTACACTAACCCGATGGGACTTCCTCTGATTCCCAGACGCTTCCTAGCAATTCAGTTAACTCAGACAGTAAACTGTCTCCACCGTATTTAAATACCTCTGGAGTCATTCCATCGAGTCCTGCTGCTTTGCTCGTTTCGGATTAGTGACAGCCTTAGTAACCTCAGATAGGGATGGAGGACCGGTGATTGTATCCCATTCAGGGAGGTGTTGGATGCTCAGTAGGTTGAGTGTATCTGTAGGCCAGTTAAATTGCTCCTCAAAGTGTTCTCTCAAACGACGCTCCAGTCGTCTCCCTGGGAGCTAATTATGTTACCATTTTTCTCAGAGATTGTTTCACTTATCTTTTGCCACCTGTTTCCGTGATAGCCTTAAATAGTTGTCTGGTGTTACCTGTTGCCGATGCCTTTTCCATCTCTGTGAAGTTACATCGATTGAGATAGTTAGGACATGTGTTACCCACGCATGCCTGGCTATCGCTCCTCGGGACGGTAAAAACCAATGAAAGCTGGAGACAATTGGTGATATGGCTCAAAATCATCTTTGGCGCAGATGCATCCAGTCCTTGTGATTTATAGTATCCAATAAAACTATATATTGACCAGTGCGTCAGGTAGGGCACTTCGAACAAACTGCAGACCTTCATCAACAGCTGTCTTCGCTCAATAATTCTCAAGATCATATGGCTGGCCAGAAAAGATCAGCAATAGTGAGGGATCTCTGTCAATGAGCGAACCAACCCAGCAGGAACCGACTGTGCAACAAACATTCAGGAAAAAATGGAGGTGGATTGGCTGGCCGTATGCTGAGAAAATTACCAAGCGACATCACACGCCAGGCCATTTCGAGTAGAACCCGAACGGGAAGCGGCGAGCTGGTCGTCCGGGGGTGGGGTGACATGGAGTAGGTAATGTGGAGAGGAGATGAGAGCATGTGGGCAGACGTGGAGCCATGTGAAAACGTTTGCAGAGAACCAAACGCTATGGAGACGTTTCCCTGAAGCTCTATTCCCCTCTAGGAATTAAAGGAAACAATAAAATAATAATAATCACCCTTAAATTTAATCAGTATTTTAAAAAATATACTGTCTAATACAGAATTTTTGGGCCCAATCAAAGAGGACAGCGGAAAAAATAACAAAACAGAGATGTGTTGTTGAAGCCCTATGCTCCACTCAGAACCGAAGGGAACAATAATAAGAAAAGTACACAGTGAATAGCTTAAGCTATTTCTTAAATTCTCCTTACAATGTTTATTATTATTACTACTTATTATTGTTCCCTTGGGTTCCGAGTGGAACATACGACTTCAACAGCACAACTCCATTTCGTCCTCTTCTCCGCAGTCTTCTTCATCAGCTGGTCCCACGATTTCCTATAATCCCTCATCTCCTCCAACTCACACGATCTCCTCTATATTCACCCTAGGACCAACAACAGACTCGTCGTTGCCACATTCATCTTCCACTTGGGCGATGCGATTGCCTGGCATGTGACATCACCAGGGAGGTTTCCTTAGCGTGTGTGTGCGATTCATCTCCGTTTTCTTCGCCATATCTGTTGAGCAATAGGTTCTCGACTGGTTTTCTCCCACTATTTTGTTTTTAATTCTTTGTGGACGTCCATTTGGTCTTTAATATGGAGCTGGCGAAAGCAGCTGTTGATAAAAGTCTGCATTTGTCTGTTAGAAATGCTTTTCATGCCAAGTTTCTGACCTATGCTGTGGAGTTTCGTAGAGTTCCACACTGACTTTATAGTAATGAAGGTTTGCCTTGTCTTTCCAATTGTGGCTGATTTTGATATCGTCAACCATACCTCAGCCTGTAGTTGCAATGATTCTACCTAGATAAGTGATGGAAGTAACCTCATCCGCATTTCTCCTGTTGATAGTGGTCGGCGCTTGTTGCTGTTAGTGATGGTGATGATTGGTTTGTTAGTTATCTTCATCATCTCTGTCTTTTCTATGTTCACCTGGAGTCCTATCTTCAATGCCTGCTAGTCCCTTCTCCCAGTTTGTTGGTTTCCACCTATAAGTCTTCGAGTTTGTGTTACATTCGATATAAATCATCGTGAGGTGCAGATCTTCTAGGTAGAGTCTTCATATTGGTGGTCCAATGCATTCGTATCTTCTCGTTCCCCACGGACAGTCTTCCGCATTATCCAGTTCACCATAATGCTAATCGTATTATGCTTTCAACAACGCTAATATGTATACAGGATAAAGAATATTATTAATGAAATCATCACGTGATGTATGAAAAATACTTAAATTAAGAGTATGGCCTTCCAAAGATCCACGAAACTGGGGACCCACTGAGACCCATCTTAGACATGTCGAATTCTCTATATCATAAAATTGCGAATTGGATTACAGAGGTATTTACGCCTGTAAGAGACTCATTATCGAATCATTCTGTAAAAAGTTTATTTAATCTGACCAATATGCTAGACATCTTGAACATTAAGGAAAAGGTTACGCTCTCAATCGAAGTAGAATTTTTATTCACCAATGTTCCTCTCCATGAAACAGTTGATTTCATTTGCGATTACATCACAAGCACTTACTTCACTTACATCAGAGACATCATCTTAATATGTACAGAAAATATTAGATTCACCTTCCTAGAAAAGGCACACAAACAAATCGATGGTGTCGCGACGGGGAGCCCTCTTGGGCCCCTGTTAGCAGATATATTCATGTCGAAATTGAAGAAACAAATACAAGGTGTGCTTGGAGAATTTATGCTATATAAACGTTATGTAGATGATACTCTCATTATTGTTAATGATATTAAATCTATTGAAAACTGTATTACTCTATTTAATAATTTTCATCCAAATATCCGAGTGACTTCCGAACTCAAATCGAATAACAAACTCGGTTTCCTGGATATTTCATTGACCGGGAGAGACTATGGAACGATTCAGCGATCTATATTTCGTAAACAGATATGGAGTGGACAATATCCGCATTTCACCAGTTTTGTTCCTATCCAGTAAAAACGTTCCCTGGTGAAATGTTTGTTCTCAAGGGCCCGAAAAATATGCACGAGTGACACATTGGTGGATGAGCTTCGGCATATACATTCAGTTTTAATAGCTAATGGTTATCCAGAAAACTTACTTTATCACTTGTCACAGTAAGGACAGCTTCTGTACCAAAAAAAGCTATGCCGCATCTAATTCCCTCATATGCCGAAAATTTTCGATCCCTGTACCTACGATTAAACAACAAAATTCTGTGGACTCTACTTCAGAATATATCTACAAGTTCACCTGCAGTTGTGATGACATCTACATAGATAGAACCAAAAGAATGCTCCAATGTAACGGTAAAAAAGAACATGTTCCAAAATGGTTATTAAAACACATTTTAAATCCCAGTGCAGTTATTAATCTGAATAGAAATCCAGCATCATCCATTGCAAAGCACTGATTAATGTCAGGTTACAAAATCAATATTAATTAATGACTGTTTCACAATTATCTCATCACATAACTCTAGTTCAAGGTTGGTTATTGAAGGTGATGAAAGCAGTTTGGAGATTAATCACATACATCCTAAACTATGTGTACAGTTGAAACAATAGACTTCAACCTTCGCCTACCATGAACTGACTACTTGACCTATTTAAATGTGATTGGTCATCAGCAGAGTATGTACTTTTATTTTATTTTATTATTATTGTGAACCAAGCATGTTAGTTGTAAAGCGATTGTAAAGAAACTACGAAATGACGATATCATCTCACCGAAATTTGTCTTCTAAATGCCTTATTCAAATTAAGAGTAATTTTGAGTGAAACTTGACTGCGTATACTATAATTAAGTTATTATAAATTACCTAAAACACAAAATTGGTACATAATATGGCCACCAAGAGATGTGTCGCACAAAAATAATAGCACAACAATATAAGTGTGTAGAAAATAAGTACAGAATAAATGAAGGATGTCATCCAGAAATCAATTCAGCCTAGCTGTCAAGATCATTCTCTACTTCATGTCATTTTCAGAAAAGGAAGAAAGAAGGAGATTGTGGCGTAGTCGCCACTGACTGCATTTCTTTACCATATCTGACTGACTGACCGGTTTCAACATAGAACTTTGCATCGATAAGCAACAGTTCGAGTTGTCACCATCCCTTCATGAAGCACAGAAAGCCAGAGAACAAGAAGAAGAAAGTAAAAAGAAATACAAAATAGAGACAGTAAACAGAGATATCAGGCAAAAAGAATGGTAATATGGAAGAACATTATAGTTTTATTGGATATTATAAGTCAAAAGGAGTGGATGCATCTGCGCCAGTTATTGAGAACGATTTCGAGCCATATCACCACAATTGTCCCCAGCCGTCATTGGTTTTACCGACTACAAGACCCCAACCAGGAAGTCTACATCTTTCTACGTGGCTTAAACTAGCTGTTGTAGATTTCGTTGACTTATGAATCCATGTTTTCGCTTGACCACTACTGGCTCTTTTCCGACCTGACTCTATTTCAGCTAATATTGCGTGTTGTCGAGGAAGGCGATAGCTAGGCATGCGAAACACATATCCTAACCATCTCAATCGATGTAACTTCACAGCCTCGTCTATTGATTTTACCTCCTTACCTAGCACTCAACGCCTAACCTCGAGACTGCTCACCCTATTATACTATTCACCATATCTGACAACATCTCAAGCGATATACATTAATATATCACTAAACGTCAAATACTGCCATGCGTCTAGTCCTTATTAGTGTATATTCTGATTGAATTCTAGTCACAGTCAGTTTTAGAATGTAAATCACCAACATGGGTAACTCTCCAACTCAGTGTATTTTGAATCGATGCTTCTCTCCCTATTATTACTTGTCTATAGGACATATTTCAGAAGAATGAAGGCTTTAGACAGTTACATAAATTACTCTGTATGCAAACGCAAGTGTTTACCCCCCCCCTCCCCCACACTCTCAAAGTACTTGTTCTAATCAGACCAGAGACAAATCAAAACAATAAATTGATCTCGAGAAATAAGAGAAATATTCCGGGATTAGAAATGTAAATCAATGGTGACTGCTTAACTAACTAGGTTGCGTGCAAGGACAACACAAGGAACACAGCACAACAGCGTTCCAAATAGTGTGGATGCTTGACTGCATATCTTTAGCTTAACAAGTCGACTTAATCAATGAACACCAGCAGCCACTGTTGAATAAAGAATGTTAATGACCATCAACGGGAAGGATTTGAAAGAGGTCACTTCTTTCACTTATCTAGGGAGCATTGTCTCAACTACAGGCAGGTGGAACCGACGAGGATGTCAAATCGAGAATCGGGAAGGCGAGAAACACATTCATCAACCTGAAACCAATCTGGAAATCTTCGTCACTCACCATCAACAACAAAATTCGGATTTTCAATACAAACGTCAAGTCAGTCAGTTCTTCTATACGGATGGATCAGAAACTTGGCTAGTGTGTCACAAAGAATATTTCCAACAGCCTGTTGCAGGTCTGTATCAACCACTGTCTTCGCTCAGTGCTGAAGATCAGATGGCCGGAAAGAAACACCAACAAGAAAATATGGGAAAGAACAAAGAAGGAATCAATCGCCCAACAAATATGCAGGAGAAAGGTGAGATGGATTGGACACTCACTCGCTGAGGAGGTCACTCGCTGTGTGACATCGCGCGTCAGGCCATTGCTCAAGTGGAACCCGAAAGGGAAGTGGCGGCGAATGTGACGTCAGTGCAAGGGTGACATGGAGGAGATTGTGTGAAGAGGAGTTGAAACAGTATGGACTAACATGGATGCAAGATAAAAGTACAGCAGAAGATAGAAGCAAGTGGAGACGTGCAGTTGAAGCCCTATGTTCCACTAGGAACCCAAGGGAACAATAATAATATAATAATAATGACCAATACTTTTGGGGAGTTATTCACCCCTATGATATCTACCACTGTGAAGTATTCGAGCTGTTTTCAGCTCACCGATAATATATCTAACTGTAAAACTGGGTGATGTAGGTGTGATAATGGAGTAACCGTTTGAAAAATCCTCCCCTCCCCCCCAACGACCTAACTACAGTATCTGTTTGAATAAAGCAAGAATAACATTGTGGTTTGTGCAGAATAATATGGTACCATCATTGTGTATTTCGTTAGCTTCTCATCGGCTGCTGTTTATAGCCTAAATAAATTATTAAGTTTATTTGGTTGGAGGATTTCCTCATCAACTTACATCAGTTAGAGAGCCATTAGAAAACCTGGGAGTAATGGACAGCTGTTTCGTCCTAGTTTGGGACTCTTCAGCTCATGAGGGAATTCTCCAACCAGTCAAACAAAATTCCTACAAAATCAACTCTTGGAAATGTACCTGATGCTCACTAGCGACTGGCCCTATTCAGGTAGTTAGTTACCTATGGTTCTAGGGGGAAGCCGTGACCAGTAGGGTGCAGCCGGTTGAAGGCGAGGAAGTAACTCATCGAAGAAGACATTGAGAAGTGTTCGCGCTATGTCATGAATTGGTTGATAGAAGTTAGAATTCATGTTATGGCCATTGAATCCTGTCCCAGTGGCTGAATGGTCTGCGAGCTAGCTCGTTTTACTTGTAACCAGAAGGTCGTGGGTTCGAACACTGGCGGCGGTGTGTTTGTACTGCTGAAAAGTCAGAAACTAGGACGAGACAGCTGGTTGTCCACTACTCCCAGTTGGTTTTCCAATGGTTGTCTAACTGATGTCAGCTCATGAGGAAATCCTCCAACCAATCAAACAAAGACAAAAAATCCCTATTAAACCAATACTTGAATATTAAGTATTATGTACAAAAACAGTTTTAACATAATTGAAAATTTTACGTGATGTCAGTTGACAGGAAGTTCCGAACTTAGTGAGCAGTGCTCAGAAAATTACGCTAATACAGTTTTGTACACAGGCAGTTCGATTTTAAACAAAGTAAATGCATGCATACAATGGTAAAGGAGTTGCGTAATAAAGACGAGAGATAATGACGTAAGATGATGAGTATTTGTACTTTTTAGGATGCTTCAGATAACTTTATAGTTATTATCCATTTTTCTCCTAAACTGTACCGCATTATTCTGACATTTATATATCACATATGTTGACTTGAAGCTTATTATTTGTCCTTGTTCCTGTTTAATCTCTGATCTTAATGCTTCTTTGTATGGTTGTGTGACGGTGATATTGACAATGTGCTGTTTTACAACTGCGATTTTGTTTGAGCGAATCAAGATGATTCTGACCGTGGACTCTCTGCGGGAATCGCCTGCTGCATGATTCTCGTGAATTGAATTTTTGACCGCACCTTTTGGGGGAATATTCCACTTGATTCTAAGCTACGCCTTACAGTTGAATTTTGGTTAAGCAATTTTGTTCTACACTACTTGCTTTGTGTTTAGAAACTTACCTTGTCTGTATGACTGCCCAATGGCACTGTTAAGAGCTACGCATAGATTCCAACCATGAACAGCCAAAATGAATTGATTGTGGTCATGATAATTGATTTGAATTTCAGAGCGGACATTAGTTACTTGAACGTTTAGCACACGCCTCACAGACGGCTGATTAAGTGTCAGTCGCCGATGATATATGTCTGATTTTCCATAAACTGGAAGATATGCAAGTGAAAAGCAACAGGTTGACAGAGGAAGAAGCATCAATGATAGGATTTCACTTAAGATGGACATAGGGAAAACAGAGGTGATGAAGATTCCTGGCCAACATCAATAGTAGCAACAAAAGCAGACAACAATCAGCCAACATAAATGGGAGAAATCTGAAAGAAGTAACCTCCTTCAACTACCTACCAACCTACCTACCTGGGAAGCATCGTTTCAACTACAGTTGGCCGGAACTGACGAGGATATCGAGGCAGTGGGGATTGGGAAAGCAAGGAAAGCTTTCGTTTCTCTCAAGTCTGTGTGGAGGAGATGAACAGCACTCCTCAACATGAAAAATAAGATCCAGATTTTCAACTCCAATGTGAAGTCAGTGCTACTTACTATACGGATCAGAGTCTTGGCCAGCGTCATGTCACGAAGGGCACTTCGAACAAACTACAGACCTTCATTGACAGTTGTCTTCGCTCAATAATACCCAATATCATATGGCCGGCCAGAAAAGATCAGCAATAGTGAGGGATCTCTGGCAGTGAGCGAACCAACCCAGCAGGAACCGACTGTGCAACAAATATTCAGGAAGAGATGGAGGTGAATTGGCCATACTCTGAGGAAACCATCAAGTGACCTCACTGGACAAGCCCTCGAGTGGAACCCGAACGGGAAGCGGCGAGCTGGTCATTAGTGGGAGGGTGGGATGACATGGAGGAGGTGATGTGAAGAGGGGATGAAAGCATGTGTGTAGACGTGGAGCCAGGTGAAAACATTGGTGGAGGACCGAAGGCAATGGAGACGTTTGGCTGAAGTCCTATGTTTCTCTAGGAATTAAAGGAAACAATAATAATAATCATCACAGACGACTATCAGTAAGCATGAAATCTAAGCATCGGACTTCCTGCAAATTGACTCTAACCAACTAACATTAACTAAAAGAGTTCAATGGTATGGTGAATCAGCACTAGGACTAACGATTGAAAACATGCCACTTTTTTACTGCGACACTCTTCTGGTGATATCAGACAGTTGGAGCCTTGGCTGCACCTAGGATTCGTGCTAGTTGGCACTCACCAGTCAGTCAGCAAGGCTTATCTGCAACCTTGAAAGAACTTATATCCCTTCTGAGATTCGAACCAGTGCCAACTAGCACGAAACCTAGGTGCAACCAAGGCTTCCTGTGGCCGATTGCCTCCAACTATCTAACATCGTCAAATCAATGTGCACCGTGATGGTGAGCTACCTAGTGGCATGGTGGCCACATTACGAACCTGACTGATAGAATTCAGTCTGCACCAAACATCAAGGACTAGACAAATCACACTAGTTACTTGTGTCCAATCAAAGTGCAACACTCTTCCTTAGTGAATTTAATATTTATGCCTCCTAATTCCTAAAGTCCGTTTCATTAACAAAGAAGGGTAACTGAGGCCTCTGCAACAACTGGTGAGGAATTATGCTTATGTCCACGTCGAGTAAAATATTAAGTCACGTCATCCTGGAAAGACAGTAAGACATGCATTGGATACAGAATTTCACCACCTGGAACAAGCTCAGTTCAGGAAAATCAAATCATAGGCAGAGCAAATAACAACCCTGTAAGTCATCACCGAACAGAGCAGCCAAATGTTTCTACGCCAACTCCATCGAATTTGAAAAGGACTTCGATAGTGTCGACAGCAAAGCAATTTCGAAATTACTTCAACACTGTGGACTGCAATACTCCAAATCTTTACCAACTTCATTCAACAGCTGACTATATAACAATGTCACATGTCAAGTGATCTACAATGGAAAACTCAATGAAGCCTTTGAGGTGAATACAAGAGTAACACAAGGCTGTCTGCTTACTAACACCAATCATATTTCTTATTGTGGTGAAATGGATTATGCGGAAGACTGTCGAGAGCAGGAAGGCAGGAGTACATTGGACCGCTGAGGAGAGTGCAGAATAGCATGACTTCGTGGCCGACTTATGTTCAATCCGAAGGTCTATACGCGAAAACCAACAAACTGGTAGAAAAAGCAATTAAAACGAGAATTCAAGTAAACGCAGAGAAGGCAGAGGTGATGAAGAGAACTAACCAACCAGCACCAATCACTGTCAACGGAATAAATCCGAAAGAAGTCACTTCCATCATCTTTATCTAGGCAGCATTGTTGCACACGGCATGGATCAGGATGTCAAAATCGGCCATGATCGACAGGATAGACCTACATCACTCTGAAATCAGTTTGGAAATCTTCTGCACTAACTCATTCAGCATAAAGAATTATTATTATTTCCTTTAATTCCTAGAGGAACATAGGACTTCAGCCAAACGTCTCCATTGCCTTCGGCTCTCTGCCAATGTTTTTACCTGAGTTCACGTCTGTTCACATGCTTTCATCTCCTCTTCGCATCACCTCCTCCATGTCATCCCACCCTCACACTGATGACCAACTCGCAGCGTCCCGTTCGGGTTCCACTCGAGGGCTTCTCTAGTGATGTAACTTGATGGTTTCCTCAGAGTATGGCCAATTCACCTACATTTCTTCCTGGTTGTTGGTTGTTTCGCTCACAGAGATCCCTCACTACTGCTGATCTGTTCTGGCCGGCCACATGGTCTTGAGTATTATTGAGCGAAAACAGCTGTTGATGAAGGTCTGTAGTTTGTTCGAAGTGCCCTTCGTGACACGACGCTGGCCAAAACCTTCGTCCGTATAGTACCACTGACTTCACAATGGAGTTGAAAATCTGGATCTTATTTTTCATGTTGAGAAGTGCTTTTCATCTCCTCCACACAGACTTGAGAGTAATGAAAGCTTTCCTTGCTTTCCCGATCCTCACTGCTTTGATATCCTCGTCAGTTCCGTCCGCCTTTAGTTGAAACGATGTTTCCCAGGTAGGTAGGTTGGTAGGTAGTTGAAGGAGGTTGCTTCTTGCAGATTTCTCCCAGTTATTTTGGCTGATTGTCGTCTGTTGTTGTTGCTACTATTGATGTTAGCCAAGAATCTTCATCACCTCTGTTTTCTCTATGTCCACCTGAGGTGAATTCCTATCATTGATGCTTCTTCCTCTGTAAACTTGTTGCTTTTAACTTGCATATCTCCCAGTTTGTGAGAAGTCAGACATATATCATCGGCGAAGTCCAGATCCTCCAAGTTTTTTGTGTGAGTCCATTTTATGCCTGTTTCCTCATCGCCAGCCGCTGTTTGTCGCATTATCCAATCTACTGCAATCAGGAAAATCATTGGAGATAGTAGGTAGCCAGCCAGCTTGTCTTACTCCCGTCTTCACTTCAAAGGATTCCGTAAGTTTCCCATTGTGGATTACTTGGCATGCAGCATTGTCGTACAACTGTTGGATCAGATGTATACTTGTCCGTGGCATCCCGTAGTAGCGAAGTAGTTCCCAAATCACCTCTCGATCGCCACTGTCGAACGCCTTTTCAAAGTCGATGAAGTTGAGTGAGGTAGAGAGCTGACTGCCATTCAAAGCTCTGTTCAATGCTGATTTGGAATAAGATTTGGGATTTCAATACCAGTATTTAGTTACTTCTTCTATGTGGATCATAAACTTGGCGCATGCGTCACGAAAAGCTTTTCCAAAAGGTCATTGAAGGCTTTAACCAGCAGCTACGCATTTTGTTGGCTCCATACTTAAGATCAGGTGGCCGGTAAGAAAGAACTATGAAAAAACAAACTCTGGGAACGAACCAATCGAAAACCTATTGCTCAACAAATATTCTGTAAGAAATGGATCTGGATCGGCTACACTATAAGGAAACCATTAAAAGACATTGCATACCACCCAGGCCCTCGAGTAGAGAGTGAACAGGAAGTGACGAGTGTAATCTGGAAACGGGAACCTAAGTGAAACGGTAAAAGACGAAAGACTTTGTAAATGAATGTTTTCAAGAATTAGCTTGTAGGGGTCTTATTTGTTTCAGGCTGGACCATAGATTGATATCAGTCAGAAAATCAATAAAAACCAGGAAGTACTGGGCAGCTGTTCTGTCCTAGTTTGGGATTCATCGGCAGTAAGCACTCACCAACAGTGTGTTCCAACCCAGGACCTTCCGGTTACAAGGCAAGCTAGCTAGTATTCCATTCAGCCACCGGGACCTGATTCAATGGCTAGCCCATGAATTCTGACTTCTACCAATTCGTGATGCATTTAGCGCAACCACCAACCAATGTCATCGGTGGGAACTCCATCCTCACTCCCAACTGGATGGATCTCACTGGTCACAACTTCTCACTAGAACTCCAGGCAACTTCGTCCTATAGATAGTCACTAACGAGCTTACCTTGTAACCGGGAGGTCGTAGGTGCGTACTGAAAATGATTCCTAAAACTAGGTCGAAACAGTTGTCTGGTAGTACCCCATGTTGGTTTTCAGGGGTTCTCTAATTGCTATCAATCTGTGCTCTAACCTGAAACAAACGAATGTTTATTCCCATTCTGGTATCTCTATACAGCCAAATTATGTACACCTTATCTTCAAATCACCATTTTCCTGTCCAGATCTTCCGAATTGTTCCTCCTACTTGTCGCCTTCCTTCATATTGTGTTTCTTTTTCTTCCCTTGACGTCTCCCATATATCTACGCAACGCTGTATCATTTGCATTCTCTGATATCAGATCCATCTCCCTGCTATTTGATGTTTTTATCTCTTTATATATTACTGATACATATTATCAGTAGTATATGCCATATATGAGCAGTTTTGAGGTCAACCGAAGAGGACTGTTAGGACAGGAGAAAACAGAGATGTGCTATTGAGGCTCTGCATTTCACTCGGAACTCAATGAAATAATAATAGTAGTAATAATTGCACAAATCAGCGAATTAAAAGTATACAATATCATGCACACATACATAAATGCATAAATACACACTCTACAATACTCTACAATGTTAACTCAATGACACTATTGATTTTACACGCACTTATGTGATTTACTTTAGTGCAATAAATCAATAAAAATATTTACACTTTCGAAATTTCTAATTGTTTTTTTGATTTTACACGTATTGATCATTGACAATTGAAATGTATGCATAGTACCTTATTTTAAGAACAAACAAATATGTACATTATTTGTTTTTCAGAAATATATGTTGACTTTATCTTATTCAATTATCACTAATCACATGATCAAAGGGATTGTGAAATTAGATCAAAATTTTAAATGTGAAATAATCGACAGAAAGATGCAAAACTATGTGTACTACTGATTGATTGAAATGAGTAGTAAGTTGTATCCCAGTCATACCAAGAAGTAGTAGTGTCAGTGTCAGTGCTACTTATAATTAGATATAAGTAGTATGTTGGGAAACAAATTCAGAAAAGTAACAATATGTTTTGGAGCACTGGAAAAAGCCATCGAAGAAGAGAACTGTGAGAAGAACGTTAGAAACACTGTGTAGAATCTCTCAAACTATCGAATGTAGTAATGTGGTGAGAGCTGGCTGCTAGCCGAAAATTGGTAGACAGCAATTTACGTCAATGTTCACGTCTCCAATATTGGTCGTGAGAAAAATAAGAACAAAGACTGGTTCAACAACCAATCACAGCAGATTTTGTGTAGGCGGATACAATTTGCAGATAGATAATCTGAACTTCAACAAACGGCCACAAAGAGATGAAAGATTAACGTTCAGCGAGAAACCACCAATCAGAAGACTGCGTTTGTTTGCTTACAATAATCTATAATAATGTACATGAAAATCTATAAATATCTGATTTTCTTAATAAACGATCTGTTGCCTGGCCCTTGTCTTCTGTTGTTACAGTAATATTCGACCAATTTGTGAATGATGTGCAAATAAAGACTTAAATATAAGGTGTGCCAAATTTATATACCTACAATGGCCTTCGAGCCTCATAGGTTGTTTTTTTTCTTTACAGTCGTACTTGCTAGCTGAACAACCAAAAGGAAGTGATTTAAACTGTCAACGGCAATTTCTTTCGTCTGGAGCCGAGTTCATGAACAGTGTATGCGGTTTGATTCTGATTGAAGGAGAGAAGTAGGCAAATCATCAGTTCAAACTACTCAACTACTTACTACAGTTACATAATGACGAAATATTAGTCAAGAAATCTATACCCCCTTCCACATGTGATTGGCTAGAACTAACTGTTTCAGATTTCATTGACTGATGAAGCCGTGTTTTGGTTTGACTAGTGTATGCTAGGTCTTTTCCAACTTCACCGATCATGTGTCAGGTAATACTACCCATCGAGGAAGGCAATGGTTGTCTTGGCATGAGTAACACATGTCCTAATCATCTCAGTCCATGTAACTTCACAACCTCGTCGATTGATTTCCCGCATAATCTGGCACTCGACGCTTAATCTCAACATTGCCCACCCTATTATACCATTTAACATGAGAGATAGAACGCAGGCATCTATGATGAAAGATAGCTAACATTTTCATTTCTTCGTCCCGTTTCAATGACCATGTTTCACAGCCAGCCATAAAGGAGGACGGAGAGAACTGCTGAACAGTACACACGCCCTTTGGTTGATTGTCGGATATCACATCTACTGAGCCATAGATGGCTCAAGTTATCTGACGAATGCCAAACGATACTTCTGTATCCGTGCTGAGATTTCGTCAGCAATCAACTCGCTGGTGTTGGCTGATGCAACTTCCTAAATAAGTGAGGTGATCAGCACGCTCTACCACTTCAGAAAAGTGGAAATGATGCAAGTGGAGATTTTTCAAGTTTTTGCTTTCCCAGGGATTTGATTAATTTCAAGTTTGTGGTCACTAATTGATCTTAGAAACTAGGGAGTGTGAGACATCTATTTCGTCCTAATCTTGAACTCTTCAGTAGAAAACTCATCCATCACTTTCACCGGAAATAGAACCCAGGAACTTCATCATTCTGCCACTGGGATAGAATCTAGTGCCACAAGCACTTTAACTTTCGACTGCCATTCAATGTCAGTATTGGTTTTCTGTCCTCACACCTGAATACTTAGCGGACCTCACTGTCGGTCACGACTACTCACTAGAACTTTAGGCAACTTTATCCTGTAGCCCGTCAGTCACCAAATAAATTCTCAAGTGTGTCAATAATAAATTCCTCTTTATTGCAAAACTTTTCATGAGATTTTATGCAGTCGAATAAGCTTACTCTCAGCTGCCAGTAAATCAATTTATGGATTATTTTTCTTTCATATTTTGGACAAAACAGTAACAATAATAGTAATAATTTACTTTATTCCAAAAACAGTGGCACAGTGGTTAGAACTCTCGCCGACCATGCACATGGTCCGGGGTTCGATCCCCTGCCGGCGCACACCCGATATCTATGATCGGCCTGCAAAATTGGGCTACCGATATCACCTGCTGAAAATTCCATACTTGTACCAAAAATACGGTGTGGAGTCAAGCTATAATAAAATATAAATATAATAATACAGAATGGAATTCTCAGTATTTGTCACAATATTGCATCTGATTTACTCAAAATATATATAAAATTAAAACAGAATTAATCGGAGAAATTTGTCCACATTTACGACATAATTATTAGATATTGTAATAATAATAACAGTGAGTTTGTTTCAAACGGTATTGTCGATTCAGTTTGGAAACTTTAGATTATTGGGTCTAATGTTCTGTTGATATAGTATAGTGAGGGGAAATACAAAATTAACACTCATAATACAGCTTAAAATTATGACCACACTTATGAAAAGAAATAAACAAAACGAAAAAATTGAGAGGATTATAATATAAGAAATACAATAACAATAAAGTTTGATGCTTTAAAAGTGAAGGAAATGGTTTATTTAGTGATGCAAAGGAGGTTAGTTAGTTCATTTCTGACGCTATTTTCATCACATAAAGTACGTGCTAAATATGGTATAGTGGAATAGTGGAACAAGTACCACACATGGAGTAAGATGAAAGTAGATCCGTTTATTTCTTTCAGTCGACATCTCTTGTCAACTGTTTACAACCAAATAATAATGAAAATTACTAGGTGCTTTGTTATTATTATTTTTTTTTGTGATATTTTTTAACGTAGCACTCTGGTTCTTTTAATATTTTTCTTGGGCGTTGACGTTTTTGTAGCATTTTGATTGATTTTCCGAAGTAGGGTCGCTAGCCTCACGCTTAACCATCCCGCTTTTCTTGGGATTGGAACAGGTGAGGTGAGAAGACGGGGATACATTGGACGACCGATAAGAAGACTCCATCTAGAAGATCTGGATTTCGTGCGAGGATGGTATATGTCTAATGTCACACAAACTCGAAGACCAACAAACTGGCTGAAGAAGCCGCCAAGGAAGTCAGGACTCCAGGTGGACATAGAGAAGACGGAGGTGATGAAGATGAACAGCAAACCAACCAAGCAACAACAACAACCAGCACGAATCACCATCAATTGGAGAGCTTAGACAGAGGTTGTTTCCTTCACTTATCTGGCCAAGAGGCACGGTTTCAATTACAGGCCAGCGGAGTGGATGAAGATGTCAAAGCCAGCCAGCTAGAATCGGAAAGACGAGGCAAGTTACGCCTTCATCAACTAACTTGAAACCAGTTAGGAAACCTTCTGCACTAACTCAATCAGCATAAAGAACAAGATTCGGATTCTCTTCAACACAAATGTGAAGTCAATTACTGCTTCTATGTGGATCAGAAACTTGGCGATCAAGTCATAAAAAGCATTTCTGACAGGTTATGGACTTTAATCAAGAGCTGCCTTTGCTGGCTTCATATTGAACATCAAAATGGCCAACCAGAAAGAATTGTGAACAACAAACTGAGGGAACAAACCAACCAAGAATCGATTGCTCAACAAATATGTCAAAGAAAATGGAGATGGATCGGATACACGCTACTGAGGAGACCTTTGAGGGATATCAGATACCAGATAGGCCCTCGAGTGGAAGGTGAATAGTAAATGATGAGTGGCTCGTCCAAAGTTGACTTAGAGGATATCTTGTGAGTTGGAGGAGATGAGAGATTGTGAGCAATCGTGGATTCAGTTAAAGGGGACGTCAGAAGATAGGACAAAGTAGAAATGTATTATTGAAGCCCTATATTCCCTTCAGAACCCAAGGAAACAATAATAATTATAACACTGAAGTTCTTTGGAGGGACGGTTGTGGAATAATAATAACAATTAAAAATGTTCATTGTATGCATTATATTATATTATTGTTCCCTTGATTTCCTAGTGGAACATAGGACTTCAACTGCACGCCTCCACTTGCTTCTGTCTTCTGCTGCACTTTTCACCTGCATCCATGTTAATCCATACTGTTTCAACTCTTCTTCACACGATCTCCTCCATGTCACCCTTGGACGTCTCACTAGCCGCTTCCCTTTCGGGTTCCACTCGAGCGTTGGCCTGACGCGCGATGTCACTTAACGGCCTCCTCAGCGAGTGTCCAATCCATCTCCACTTTCTCCTGCATATTTGTTGAGCGATTGGTTCTTGTTTTGTTTGTTTGTTCCCATAGTTTCTTGTTGGTGATTCTTTCCGGCCATATGATCTTCAGTATAGAACGAAGACAGTTGTTGATAAAGGTCTGCAACAGGCTGTTGGAAATACTCATTCTGTGTGACACACTGGCCAAGTTGCTGATCCGTATAGAAGAACTGACTGACTTGACGTTTGTATTGAAAATCCGAATTTTGTTGTTGATGGTGAGTGACGAAGATTTCCAGATTGGTTTCAGGTTGATGAATGTGTTTCTCGCCTTCCCGATTCTCCATTTGACATCCTCGTCCGTTCCACCTGCCTGTAGTTGAGACAATTCTCCCTAGATAAGTGAATGAAGTAACCTCTTTCAAATCCCTTCCGTTGATGGTGATTGGCAATGGATGTTGCTGCTGTTGTTGTTAGTTGGTTATTTTCATGACCTCCGTGTTGTCTATGTTCACCTGGAGTCCTGTCTTTGTTGCTTCTTCGACCAGTTTGTCGGTTTTTGCTTGTAAGTCTTCGATTTTGTGTGACATCAAACATAAATCATCCATGCGCGAAATCCAGGTCTTATAGGTTCTTCACGTCGGTCCAGGATATCCCTGTCTTCTCGTTTCCCACTGTCTGACGCATAATCCAGTCCACCACAATTAGGAATATCATTGGTGATAATAAGCACCCTTGTCTGACTCCTGTGTTTACTCCAAAAGCCTCGCTGAGTTTTCCGTTGTGGATCACTTGACATGTGCCGTTGTCATACAGCTGTTGAATAAGGTTGATGAATATTTGGTGAACGCCGTAGTACTCGAGTGGTTTCCAAATCACTTCGCGGTCAACGCTGTCGAAGGCCTTCTCAAAGTGTATAAAGTTGAGGTAGAGGTTTGGTGTGTACAGATGAATCGAAATGTTATGTGGTAAAATATAACATATATATCATGGATTCAGTGTACTTTCTCAGTAGAAACACCTGGGAACTAGGAGGGCACCAAGATATTAAGGTACATAAATTACAAGATAACGTAAGTCAATAGAAAACTCTTAATTAACACTGGGTAACATCACTTTGGAAACCGGCATGCTAGAATACTCCAAGCTGTTTGAAAGCAACTTGTAAAGGAATCTATACAAACATCTTAAACAAGAGGAAGACACAAGACAAGGAATATCTCTCTACAGACACCTGGAAGCTTATAAATAAGAGAAAGACAGTGAAGCAGAGTAGTCAGCACAAAGATGAACAAAGAAAGGTGAAGCTGAGTACGAACTGCAGAGCACTGAACAAAGGAGTGAAGAAGAGTGCTGGAAGAGACGAAAGACAGTCCTATGACACACTGACAATTCAGACAGAAGAAGCCACAGGAAAGAGAGACAGAACACTTTATCAAGTAACCAAGTAACTGTTGGATAAGCGATCAACACAGATGAGGGAAACTGAATTACCGATTAGGTGAAACAAAGGAAACTCTGGGATTGTCATTTCCAAGCACTCTCAAACTGACTACCATCTACATACAGTCCACAAATACCACCAGCGGTTACCAAATCTCAATGGATACCAACCTTCCGAAAAAGTCAAACTGCTTGAATGCTCCACAAACCTTCTGAAAGCTAGGAAAGCATCATCATCAACAGATGAAATCCCTCTGGAAAAACTGAAAAAAGACCCAGAGACCTCAGTGCGTGTCCTAACGCTACCCCTTAAGACGATGAGGAACGAAGGGAAAGTACCTGACCATCTTATCAGATTGTCAACGAAGGCGACTTTAGCCTCTGCAACGACTAACACAGAATAGTGTTTCTGCCTGTAACAAGCAAAATATTAAATCGCATCATCTTGGAGAGACTAAAAGATACTTTGGATGCACAGCTCTAGGTATCGGTGGCATAGCGGTTAGGACGCTCCCCGACCATGCACATGGTCCGGGGTTCGATCCCAGGCCGCAGACGCACTCCTTTACCTCGTTAAGCCAGAAATAATGCTGTTGAAGAGGAAATGTTGGGCATGAGGCTAGCAACCCCATCCTGTGAAAATTAAACACTGCTACAGAAAATTCAAGCCACTAGCTTGAAGCCCTATGTTCCACTGGGGAACGTGAAGGAAAAAAATGCACAGCTCCACCTGGAACAGGACGGATTCAAGTAAAATAAGTCATGTGAAGGTGAAGTTGGAACATTACTCATCATCACCATCACCATCGAACAGAATCCGGAATGGCAGTTACCTTTATACCTCAACTTCATCGATATTGAAGTAATTTGGCTGCTGCTTCACCACTACAGAGTGCTCAGCACAGATATTCTCTAACAAGTCTCATTTAACAACTTTATGATGAGGTCGTATACCAAGTGCCTCACAATGGAATACTCAGTGAAGCCTTCAAAGTGGGGACAAGGCTATATACCATCACTCATGGTCTTCTTGGCTCTGTTATACAAGATCATGAGGCATATCGTAGGGGTTGGCAGTGAGATAACTGGCATACAATGGAGTGACAAAAAGACCCTTGGAGATCTGGCCAACCTACAGGTGAAAACCAACTGGTTGGCAGTAAAAGCAGAGAAGAG
Organism: Trichobilharzia szidati; assembly: GCA_944472155.2. NCBI lineage: Eukaryota > Metazoa > Platyhelminthes > Trematoda > Strigeidida > Schistosomatidae > Trichobilharzia > Trichobilharzia szidati. The sequence continues at coordinate 10,429,568 of OX235272.1, read as the reverse complement.
ATTAATCCAGGGAGAAAAAAACAGAGAAGATGGTGATGATGAAGATACCCAACCAGTGGCAAAAGATACCACCGGCTTCCGGTGGAGAAAGCCCAAAGCAAGTCGCCTCACTTAACGTTTCAACTAGAGAAGACACCAATCAGGATGTCAAGATTATCTGAGATGAGATCGGGAAGGTAAGACATGGGTTCAGTACTCTGAAATCGATGCGCTGTGAAGATCTACGACATTCAACACAAGGATTAAAATCAGAATTTTTTTTAAACCAATGCCAAATGGATGCTTCTATATGGTACAGATACTGAGCTAGTGTGGACGTGCTTAGACAGTTCTATTTGCTTGATACTGATGATGTGATGGCAGACAATGAAGGACGGGCAAAAATGAACTCTGGCGACAAAACCAACCAAGAACCCACTGCCCAACAAATATTCAGAAGGTAATGAATGAGGATTGGATAATTCTGAAGACTCATTTAAGTGGTATTTTACATTAGGCAGACCGTCGAGTTGAACTCAAATGGAAAGCAAGCGGTGAGTTTGGCGTCCAACGGTGACATGGAGGAGATTGCACATGAAGACACAAAGGAAACCTTGTTAGCGATCGTGATACCACTGTCTAGATGACCAGGTTGAAACAGGTGCAGCAGAACTCAAAACTGAGGTTAATTAATTGAAAATCGGATGCTAAACACATTCGGATTTAATATTACTCAAGTCTGTGTAATAAGTGAATGTGTCATTATAAATCTAAACGTCATAGTTATTAATATTATTACTATATTAATTTCTTGAGTTCCAAATTAAAAATAGGATGTCAACAGCACATCTCTACAGCATTCTGTTGTCTGCGGTCTTTTTAATTTGGTTGCACGATTGCTCATCAGCTTTGATTTCTTCTTCACACGATCTTCTTCATTATCACTAGTTATCATTAGTTAGGAAGTTGCATCTGTGGTTCTGTGGTAGAGTGTTCTCCACGGACGTAGTTCAGTGTTCATTTCCCAGCCAACGCGCTCATAAATCTTGTCTAAGTGACTAACGAGTAGTAGGCCCAGAAAAGAGGGGGAACTGGGCATGATGCTAGCATCCTCATCCCGTAAAAATAAACACCACGGCTACTGAAGCTTCAAGTCTGGAGCCCTATATATATATATATATATATATATATATATATATATATATATATAATTTCCTTTAATTCCTAGAGGAACATAGGGCTTCAACCAAACGTCTCCATTGCGTTCGGTTCTCTGCTAAAGTTTTCACCTTGCTCCAGTTCTGCCCACATGCTTTCATCTCCTCTTCACATGACCTCTTCCAAGTCACCCTTGCACTGACGACCAACTAGCCGCTTCCTAATCGGGTTCCACTCGAGCAATGGCTTGTCTAGTGATGTCACTCACTTGATGCTTTGTTTCCTCAGAGTATGGCCAGCCAATCCATCTCCATTTCTTCCTGCCTATTTGTTTCACAATCGGTTCCTGCTGAGTTGGTTCGCTCATTGCCAGAGATCCCTCTCTGTTGCTGATGTCTTCTGGCCGGCCATCTGATCCTGAGTGGTATTGAGCGAAGACAACTGTTAATGAAGGTCTGTAGTTTGTTTGAGATGCTCTTTATGACGAGCAGTACAAGTCTCTGATCCGTATAGTGAGTAGCACTGACTTCACATTGGAGTTGAAAATCCGGATCTTATCTTCGTTTTGATGCTGAGTGCTGTTGACCTCCTCCACACAGACTTGAGGGAAATAAAAGCTCGTCTCGCTTTCCCGATTCTTGCTCTGATATCCTCGTCAGTTCCATCCGCCTGTAGTTGAGACGATGCTTCCCAGGTAGGTAGGTAAAAGAGGTTGTTTCTTTCAGGTTCCTCCCATTTATTGGCTGATTGTTGTCTGTTGTTGTTGTTGCTGGTGGTGGTGTTGGCCAGGAATCTTTATCACCTCTGTTTTCTCTATGTTCACCTGAAGGCCTATCTTCCCTGGATGCTTCTTCTGCCAACTTGTTGCTTTTCACTTGCATATCTTCCAGTTTGTGGGAAATCAGGCATATATATGTCATCAGCGAAGTGCAGATCCTAAAAGTTTTTCGTGAGGTTATATATATATATATACATATATATATGTATATATATATATATATGTACGTTGGATTCATAACAAGTCTGTTATGCGTATAATTTTTAAGCCTACTATCTTACTCAAACAGAGGCTAATATAGCTCAAAACATTCGATAATTCAAATCAGGTAAGAATAAAATTAATGCTTAATAACAAGGTCAAGTAAGTAGGTCATCATAGTCAATTGAATTCCTGTCAAATTATCTGAATAAAAAAATTTATTTTTAAATACGAAATGATAAATTCTATCTATCTAGTCAACATAAGTAACTGAGAAAAGAAAGTCTATTGTTTTTCTGGGCGAAAATAAAACCGGAAGTAACAATTTCCTTTAAACAAAATAAATTGTACAAATATTCAAGGTGTTCAATGAGAACAAAGTTGAATAAAGCAAGAAAGGAGAGTGAATCAGGATAATATGAGCTCAAATAGGACAGTACTTCAGTTCTAGAATGCTTAGCAACCATGCACATGAGGTTTATGGAGCGCATTGACCGTAGATGGGACCTGAAATCTTCAAGTTGCAAGTCCAGACTTGTTAACCATTCAGCTACTTGGTTTGTAATTCAATGGCTTGGGAATTTTAACCTATAGTCAATTTGTGATTTAGCCGTACTCTTAACTAATGTCTTTGATGAGATTCCTGGTTTCAAATGATCTGTCTAACTGGTCATTAGTCCGTGACAAAATCTATGTTGAAATCAAACAATCAAATTCTTACCAGAAGAATCAATTATCTAAATAATTAAGAGTTAAAAGGATTAACTGAAAACCCTGAATCCTCAGTCACAAGGTGGCTGGCTGTCTTCTTATTTTTTTCAGGTAGAAAACAACATACTGTTTTGAATGGAAGGCACTCCACTTCGTTGCTAACGAATACTGGTGTGTCTCACAGTTCTGTGCTGTACTCTCTCTCTACTCCGTTTTTTCTTTCTTTTTGCATGATATTCCGTATTCTTCCTGGCTTCCTGCCGATTGCCTCCAACTATCTATATCATCACAAACAATGTACACCGTGATGGCGAGCTACCTAGAATGGTGGCCACATTACAACCTGACTGATAGAATTCAGTCTGCACCAAAGAGAGGACTAGACACATCAAACTAGTTACTAGTGTCAAATCGAAAATTCGGTATTCTTCCCAAGCTAACTTCATGAAATATGCCGACGATCTAAACATTTCTATCGTAGTTGTTGTTTCTCCTTTGGATTGTTCTTATATGATGAATAGATTCTTGTCTGAATTTAACAAATCGTTTCACTTAAATGGTCTTAAGTTGAATCCATCTAAATGTCATGCTGCTGAATTTAGTTTCAGATGCGAACAAGACTTGCGTGCGTAGACTGATTCAGTCGCATGACTCGTGTAATATTGACGACAGTCTTCGAATCTCCTCTGTTAGTCGTCCCATATCCTGTTGATTTCAAAGAAAATATTTTTCGTTTGACTAATTACATAAAGAAGTTGAAACTTTCGGTTGGCATAGCTCAACCTCTTCCTTCTCTTACAGCTTATTAATTCATGTATTCTACCCATTCCTTTTCCTTATTGTCCCCTCCACTTATTCTTTCCTGGACTTCTCAAAAAAGACTATGTCATATTATGTAGAACATTGAAGGTTGTAAGTAGGGTTAGTGGTGTGCCTTTGAATCAGCTAACTGACATTATTGTCAATAATCACTTCAATTCTTGCGAACAGTTGCCTAAAGTTCTCTTGCTCATATCAATGAACATCCTCTTCATTCTCAACGTTCTTCTTGTATATCTTCGGGGGTGAAATCAGAACAAAACTTCATAAGAATTTATGCTCGTGCAGCTATTAAATATAAAAATTCTGCCATACCAGCGTGTTTAGCACGGTAGTTTGTGTGAAGAGAGAGAGAGAGTCAGATGTCAGAAAAGAACTTATAAGCTTTCTAAATCAGTAACTGTGACCTGCAAAGTACGAGGAAAGATTATTATTATTATTATTATTATTATTATTATTATTATTACATGTATTATCCATGATACTGTCTACTTATACTTCATTATGTTTCCACCAACATTCTGTTGTGGTGAGAGCTGGTTGTTAGCCAAAGTTGGTAGACAGTAATTGACGTCAATGTTTATGTCCCCAATATTGGTGGTGAGAAAATGAGAACAAAGGCTTTGCGTAGGCGGATACAGTTAGCATATGGATGATCTGACACAGCCACAAAGAGATGTAAGGTTAACTTTCTGTGAGAAACAACCAATCAAAAGACTGTATTTTCTACTAACAATAATCTACAATAATGTACATTAAAATCTAAAAATATATGTTGATCTTCCTTAATAAAGGATCTGTTGCCTGGCCCTTGTCTTCTGTTGTTACTTTTGGTGTCGCTGCCTACCGACAAATATACCTGCATACCCCAGTGATTGAGTGAGATAGTGTCCCCAATGAGATTGAGACCCAGTACCCATCATGTTCCAAACGCCAAGACATTATCCAGTAGACTGCTTGGCTCACGAAAGCCATGTCTTTTAGGAAGAGTTTCAGTTGGTTACAGGATTTCATCATGAGCTGACACCGGTTAGAGAACCATTGGAAAACTAGCACTGGAGTACTGGACACCTGTTTTCTCCTAGGGTACAGTAGGTCGGGTGTGAGGACAAATACTCGCTACCAATGACACTGGCTAGTGCCAGTCGAGCTGTATCGTGAACTGACAGAAGCTGGAATTCATCGGCTGGCCATTGGATAGCGTCCCAGTGGCTTAATGGTCTGCGAGCTAGTACGCACCCACCTCCATGGTTCGAACCCAGGATCTTCTGGTCACAAGGCGAGCTTGTAAACCATTAACCCACTGGTACCTGATTCATCGGCAAGCCTGTGAATTCTATCTTCTGACAATTCACGACATAGCGCCACTGGCACTAGGCAATGTCATGTCGGTGCCGAGTATTTGTCATCACACCTGACGTGCTTAATAGTCTACGAGCCAGCTCATCTTCTAAACAGAAGTTCCCGTGTTCGAGCCTCATTGAGTGAGTAGTGATGAAGAGTCCCGAAATAGGCTGACGAAACAGCTGTCCAATACTCTCCAGTGCCGGTTAATCAATGGTTCTCTAACCAATGTCAGTTCATGATCAAATCGTGAAACCAATCAATCAAAACCCTACAAACCAACACTTAGGTTTAATTCTTTGATGGCTACTATCTTAGTAAAAAAAACGTATTAGCCAGGGTAGTAGTAGAAAAAAAGTCTTACACACTCTTACTTTTTAATTCACTTCCTTCATAAACAGACAGTTTCTGAAAAGAATTCTTTTTAACTAAAATAGTACTAAACGATAAAAATGTACTTCTTCCCCGATAATTATACAATATACACAAGACAGGACTTCAAGTGAACAAAGAAGAGAAGACAGAAGCGATGAAGACACCTAACCAACAACAACAAACATCAGTCGTTAACGACGGGAGAATTCTAAGATAAATCACCTCTTTGACGTTTTTTAGGCAACATCGTTTCAGCTAAGGGAAAAGCAAGACAGACGTTCAATACTCTAAGACAAGATTGCAGATCTGCTACTTTCAGCATGAGGAACATGTGAGTTCAGTGCTTCTATGTAATCCAGTGACTTGGCTCACGTATCACACGCAGCATTCTCATCAAGCTACTGAAAACTTTTACAAAAGGTGCCTTCACTCACTCAATACTGAAGATCACCTGACTCGACCAGAAAAGATAAGTAACGGGGAGTTTTAACAACGAGCCAAACAAGAATCTAATGCCCGGCAAATATGCAGAAAAGATCGAGATGGTTTAGATAAACGCTAAGAAGACTTTTGAGTAACATCGCGTGCCAGGTCCTCGAGTGGAGTTCGAATAGGAAAAGACAATTTGTGTTGTGGCTGTTGGTGTGAAACGGAGGAGATGGTGTGAAGAGTGAATGCAAAATTATAAGCACTTGTGAAGCTAGCTAGAAATAACTTCAAGAGAGCATAATAAAACGGTGACATGTTGCTGAAGCCTTATGTTCCACTAGGAACTTAAGTGCTAGTTGGCACTCATCAGCTAGGCATATCTGCAGTCTTCAAGCAACTTATACCACCTGTGAAACTTGAACCTGTGTCAACCAGTGCTGCAGTTAGAGACATTATCACTGACCTAATCAGGCTCACAACTGGCATCCTGTAGGACTGTATCGAATACTTTGATTGAAATTTCTTCAAGGTTGAAGGAACACCTTGCTGGCTGCTGAGAGTACCAACTAGCACAAAACCTAGGTCCACAGCTTCCTGTTGATTGTCTCCAGCCATCTAATACCGACAGTTCAAAGTGCACCGTGATGGTGAAACACACGGCTAACATGGTGGCCACATTGCAAACTTGACTGGACATAGAATGCAGTCTGCATCAACATCAAGGAATGGATACGTTGCACTAGTTACTAACTAGTGTCTAATCGAAGGAGTTTCTTAAAGAATAAAAGGGGCATTAAAAAGATGTTTCCCAACAGTTAAGCTCACATCGCTACTTAGCACCACATGCTCATCGCCATACTTAACAAGATGTGTTTTGATTGTTTTCCATACACATCACGTCACAAAATGAATGGGGAATTATACAAAGACATACACTGTTGTTCTTATTATCATCATCATCATCATCAGTCCCTTGACTTTCGTCGTGGGGGTGCTATGACAGTTCGCGCTATCAGTCTTCGCCATTCTTCTCGGTTTAATGCTATTTTCTGTAGCGTATCCAAGGGCATTTCAGTCCACTCTTTTATGTTGTCAAGCCAGCTCTTATTCGGTCGACCTCTCTTTCGTGCTCCTCCTACTGTGCCTTGTAGAATCGTTTTGGACAATGTGTCATGTCTTACCGTGTGGCCGAACCATTGTAGTTTCCGTTTCTTTACGATTGAAAGGAGTGGTTCCTGTTTTCCTGCCAGTCTATGGACCTGGTGTAAGACATATTCATTAGTTTTCCTTTCAAGGTAACTTATTCCTAGGATCCTTCTATAGCTTTTGTTTTCGAAGGCTTGTATTCTTCTTTCTGTCTCTGCATTCAGGATCCAGCTCTCACATCCATATAGGAATACAGAGAGGACCAGTGACGAGTAGAGTTTCATTTTTGCTGAGACGCTGATGTTGCTCTTCCATATTTTCCCTAACTTGGACATGGTGGCAGAGGCTAGGTTTAGTCGAATTTTTATTTCCTTAGTGGACCTTCCATCTTTTGTTAGGGTAGACCCAAGGTATTTGAAAGTTTCAACCTCTTCTAATACATGTCCATCAAGTCTGATACATCTATCTGAGTTGTTTCCTCCGTTAATGAGTATTTTGCTTTTTTCTGTGCTGATTTCCATGCCCACAGATTTGGTTGCAACATCAAGTCTTGAGGTGAGGTCCTGAACTTGATCAATGTTTTCCCCAATGAGGGCTATATCATCAGCAAATCTGAGGTTGGAAATTGGTCTTCCGTTTATGCTAAGTGTCGGTGTAAAGTCATGTAGGGTTTGTGTCATAATATGTTCGAGGGATAAATTAAAGAGGACTGGTGAGAGAATGCACCCTTGGCGTACTCCTATAGTTGTTCTGAAGAACTCGCCAGTTTGATTATTTAGAGATACTGCACTACTAGATTTGTTATATAAAGACTTAATAACCTCAATTATGTTTTTATCTATATTGTAGTTATTCATGACTTGCCATAAGCCTTCGTGCCACACACGGTCAAAGGCCTTCTTAAAATCGATAAAGTTGTGTACTAGCATTTTTTGGTGTTGTAGACAGTTTTCGTTTAGTACCCTTATGTTAAAAATTTGTTCAGCAGTGCTTCTGCCCGGCCTGAATCCGGCCTGTTCTTCTGAGAGTATTTCCTCTACTTTCTTTTTGAGTCTGTTCAATATTACTTTCAGCATGACTTTACTTGGGTGGCTGATTAAACTTATTGTTCTGTAGTTCTCGCACTGCTTTGCGTCCCCTTTCTTAAATATTGGAATGATTAGTGACTGAGTCCATTCTTTAGGCCATTCTTTTTCTTGCCAGATTTTTTGACAGGCTGCTTTCAGCCATTTAACTGTTTGTGGTCCACCATGTTTAATTAGTTCTGCCGGTATGTTGTCAATTCCTGGTGATTTATCTCCCTTAAGTGATTTTATTGCTTCCTCTACTTCTGACTCTAGTATGGGTGAATCACCGATCTCCCTATTGTCCCAGCATGAATTGTTTATTAGGCTATAATTAGGGCTCATTTTATGATTGTAGAGTCCCTTACAGTATTCTGTCCACCTTCTAAGGATATCTGCTTCTTCTGTTAAGAGGGTGCCTTTGCCATCCTCAATTACGGTTGCTCTGTTCAGTTTCGTATTGGTCAGCTTACTCAGTGTTTCGAATGCTTTTTTATTGTTGCCTCCCCTTAAGCTATTATCGATGATATTACATTGTTCAGTAATCCAGCCCTCTTTTGCTCTCTTCATTTTGGAGCGTATTTCTTTGTCTACTGTTCTATACTCTTCCCTGTACTGGGAATTAAGTCCTTTCTTCTTTTTTAGTTCTCTTCTTGTATCACACAGGTTTAAAATATCGTCTGTGACCCATGGTTTGATTTTCTTTCTTTTGTTACCCAGAACTTCTGTTGCTGATTCATGCAGCACTGTTTTAATGGTTTCAGTGAGTGAATCGATATTGTCGTGAATCAAGGTAAGTGCAGCGAACTTGCCCCCTACATTTGCCTTAAACATTTCTGCTATGTTTGGGTCCCTAAGTTTCTCTAGGTCATATCTGATTCGAGGGCTTATTTGTCTGCGGTTCTGTTTTAGTTTTAATTTTATAGTCATTAAAACCATGTCATGATCGCTGCCTATGTCTGCTCCAGGAAAAGTTCTGGTTTTAGCCTTGTTAATGCTTGACTTGAATCTTGCTGGGAACAGAATGTAGTCTATCTGGCTATGTGTTTTGTTGTCAGGTGAGTGCCATGTTGTTTTCCTTGATGTCTTATGAGGGAATAGAGTGTTGGCCAGTGTGAGCTTGTGGCTGCTTGCAAATTCCAGCAGTCTTATTCCTCTCTCATTGGTTTCACCTAATCCAAAACGTCCAGCTGTGCCTGCCCATTGGTCATATGCATCTTCACCTACCTTAGCATTCCAGTCACCCATGACAATAAGAATGTCTTTTTTCGGAGCCTCATTAATACACTCCTCTAGTTCATCATAGAAGTATTCTACTTCCTCGTCCTGGTATTCAGATGTAGGCGCATAAACTTGTATTATTGTTATGTTAAGTGGTTGAGCCCTAACTCGTAGAGAAATGATTCTATTGTTTACGGGTCTACAGCTTATTACAGAGTTAACTTGTTTTTTGTTTACGATGAAACCCACACCATGTTGGTGTTTCTCTTCGTCCCCACTGTACCATATCTTCTGACCCTCTTCTGTAGTTGTTACTCCCGAGCCTGTCCACCTAACTTCTGATAAGCCTAGGATGTCCCATCGGTATTTACTGAGTTCATGGGTCAGTTCTTTTACTTTCCCACAGGCATAAAGCGTTCGAACATTCCATGTTCCTATGACTGTGTCAGCATTTGGGAGTTTTATTAGTCGGTGTGTCTCAGTAGCTAACTTATCACTTCTGCCCTGTGACACGGCAGCAGAAAGCGCGGTCGTTGTTAAACCGGGCCCCGACCGATCCGGCATGGCGTTTACTGATATTGTTCTCATCATAGCATTACACTGGGTTTGATAGGTCTTGACGGCACCCATCTCCTCTCCAAGACCGATTTTTCCTCAGGGTTGTCTCCCGAAGATGGACTGTCTTTCAGGACTCATGAGCTCCATCTACCCAGTATTGTGTTTGATAGTTCCTGGTGGGAACTATCTCCTCTCCTAGAGCGATGTTCCCTAAGGGTTGTCTCCCGAAGATGGACTGTCTTTCTGGACTTATGAGCTCCATCTACCCAGTATTGTGTTTGATAGTTCCTGGTGGGAACTATCTCCTCTCCTAGAGCGATGTTCCCTAAGGGTTGTCTCCCTAAGGTGGACTTATATTACTTACCTTATCTTACTTACCTTACCATATCTCCGCACCGTAAGCCCTACGGAAACGAGACTAGTACCAATAGATTCCTCTCGTCGAGCAGAATCCAATGGTATATAAATCAAGGGGTCAACGCTCTTCCTAAGGAAAATGCCGGGGTTTCCCTGCGTAGCCGTTCCCGCCTCTCTGGTGTCCCTGAGGTTGATGCTGCCTATTACAGACCTATGCCATAGCATACAACCTAATGTTGCGGAGCTAAAAGTATCAGGAGCTACGCCTGTAGCATGACCTACAGGCCAAGAGACAGAGTATCCTCCCTAGTCTTTGAAAATCCCTAGTCGGCCGAGGAGAAGCTATCACATCCATCACCAACTCCAAATACAACTGCAATCCTCCTCCTAAACGAGAAACTGACACCAACAATTACAATCAACAACGCATACATCGCTCCAACAACACATCACATCACATCACCGCCATCCATCCATACAGCTCGTCCTCACTCAGCGCCAAGTTAACGAAACCCAAGCTTTAATTCTGTCAAACACTTCGCCTACTTATATTATTTGCAAGTAGTATGCATAATTTGACAAACATAAGTTGGTTCTACTTATCACGGTGAAGAGAAAATCCATTAAGATTTACAAAATAATTTGAGATAAATGAAATCTAATAGAAAAACGTTTTATTCCACTGTCATACCAAAATATCGTACAAGTTTAAATGTCGATAATATCCAGCTACAGGATTTGGTAGTAAGAGTTTTGTCAACAGTTTTGTTGAAATCTAACCACAAACATCTTTAGTTGCCATCATGATTTCTGACCAATCTTGTAGTCCTCCTGTGTAAGCTGATATCAGTAAAAAAATGGGAATCACAGTTGAGCAGCACTAGAAAACTTCATCCTTGTTCTAAAATAACATGAAAACAGCTGGGTAAGTTACTTATGGTCCCAACATTTATGTATTAGGTACAATCGAATATTTAACCGCAGAAGATAAGAGAAGTGGTGAGGTACTATATTTATGCATGTTTAACCACATTGAATGTCAGCTATGTCCACAGATAATAAACTGTTCTGATTGGTTGGCGATGTATTCAAGGTCAAACGATGTGGTGAATAGCTGTCCAATGTGATTATTTCATGTCCACAAGGCAAACTGAATCCAGAATTGAGGAATAAACACTTCTACTTTTTCAAGTATCGATTTGTAGAGATTTGATCGATTGGTTACAGGCTTTCCTCATGAGCTGACATCGATTAGAGAACCAGTGGGAAACCTGGGAAGACTGAAGAGCTACTTCCTCCTAGTCTGGGACTGATCTTTCACCAGTACGCACCCACCTACAGGGTTCGAACCCAGGACCTTCTGGTCACAAGGCGAGCTTGTAGACCATTAAGTCACTGGGACCTGATTCATCGGCAAGCCTATGAATTCTGTCTTCTGACAATTCACGACATAGTGCCACTGGCACTAGCCAATGTCATGTCGGTGTTGAGTGTTTGTCCTCACGCCCTACCTGCTTCTACTTCTGTAGCCATTGACTTAAAGTGTTGATTTTCATTTTTGGCTGCCTCTTATCAGTTTGCATCTATATAGCACACGCCACAAATATACGCGTGGTGGGTCTCATTTACGGTTAAATGGTAAGAAGGAGATCAGCTAGTAACATTCTGTAATTACGTGACATATGCTGTTAGTCATCAGCGAGGCATGTTTACCACCTTTATAGAACTCGAATCCATAGTATGTCAGTGTTAGATATTTAAGTCTAGTGATTAAATAACGCAAGTAGTTTATATTTGTGCATACAAATAACTGCCAATACTTCTAAATTCATGTAAGTCAACGAATGGCCTATAGCTGATTACTATCAGTAACCCATATCAATATCATTCACAACGGACGAGTACTACTGACAAAAATCTGTAAGTAGCATATAGTGTGACACCCGAAAAAACCTTGGAAACAGAAGTGACACATACATTTATAAACAAGAGAAATGAAAGAGAAAAATAGTCATCAGTAAAGACAGCATGAAATTAATAGAAAGAAGTCGGAGGGGAAAACACAGAAGTAAGTAGAATACAAGTAATTTGTTGAAACTAAAGTTTCTATATGATGTTCGATATATATTTTTGAATGTAGTGCAGATAATCCATACGTATTTTTGCTTTTATCGAAAGAAGATAGATTGGTTGACTAGTTGTTCGAAGGTTTTTAACAGACTGCATTATTTCATCCCTCTGGTTTCAATGAAGTGTAGGCGTACTTTGCAATTTTTTTTACTTTTAAGCTTCTGTAGCGAATGGATTGACTGATTGACCCCGGGTAGGATCACTAACTCCATTTATAATTCCCCCTACTTTCCCGGCGATAGGACTAGCTGGTAGACTAGACAAGGTTATATAGATGTGATAGCTTTATTCTGCCCAATAATTTTACACAATATGTACAATTTTCAGTGTATTTTATGGCATAATATTTTGTCTTTATCCCCGGGGTTTCAAGTAAAACAACCATCATGGAAAATACCCATCAGGGGATTAGCGGCAAAAGAAAAAGAATCACAGCAAAGATCTCTTCTCAGTGATTTTATCCTCGAAAGCAGCTGTACAATCTCATTTATATACATCAGTTTACATTGATGCAATTATTCTTATTTAATTTCACACAATAACGAAGACGATTTAAGGTAGTAATCATTTTCAACTAGATAGGAAAGTTTAAAAGTGTGAATAATGATTACAAGGCGACAGGGTAGAAACAAAATTACACAGGACTAGAAAGTAGTTTTTAACAAATAATGATGTGAATGGAATGATGGTGGAAACAAATCTCTAGTACATCATGTGACGCAATACTGTTCGATTTTTAAAGGATAAAATAATCCTTTCAAATATTATTCTGTAGGGATTTGATTGATTGGTTAAAGGATTTCACTATGAGCTGACATCAGTTAGAGAACCATTGGAAAACCAGCAGTGGAGTACTGGACAACTATTTCGTCCTAGCGCTTGGGACTCTTCATCAGCACACAACCACTGTCGCCAGGGTTCAGGCCGAGGACCACCTTGCAGTTACAAAGCAAGTCCGTGGACCATTCAGCCACTGGGACCCGTTGCAATTGCCATATAATGAATTCCTACTTCTTCCAATTCATGACATAGCGCAACCACTAGCCAATGTCATCAGTGGCGAGTATTTGTCCTCACACCTGACGTGATTAATGATCTACGAGCTCATCTTGTAAACAGAATCTCCCGTGTTCGAACCTCATTGGGTGCATACTGTGAAGAGGCACAAACTAGGGCGAAACAGCTGTCCAGTACTCTCCAGTGCCGGTTAACCAATGGTTCTCTAACCCATGTCAGTTCATGATCAAATCCTGGAACCAGTCAATCAAAACCCTACAAACCAACACTTAGGTTTAATTGTTTGATGGCTACTATCTTAGTAAAAAAAAAGTATTAGCCAGGGTAGTAGCAGAAAAAATGATTTACGCACTCTGACTTTTTAATTCACTTCCTTCATAAACAGACAGTTTCTGAAAAGAATTCTTTTTAACTGAAATAGTACTTAACGATAGAAATGTACTTCTTCCCTGATTATTATACAATATACACAAGACAGGACTTCAAGTGGGACACAGAAGAGAAGACAGAAGCGATGAAGACACCTAACCAATAACAACAGACATTAGTCGTTAATGGCGGGAGAATTCTAAGATAAATCACCTCTTTGACGTTCTTTAGGCAACATCGTTTCAGCTACGGGAAAAGCAAAACAGACGTTCAATACTCTGAGACAAGATTGCAGATCTGCTACTTTCAGTATGAGGAACATATGAAGTCAGTGCTTTTATGTAGTCCAGTGACTTGGTTCACATATCACACGCAACATTCTCATTAAGCTACTGAAGACTTTTACGAAAAGATGCCTTCACTCACTCAATACTGAAGATCATATGACTCGACCAGAAAAATTTAAGTAACGGGGAGTTTTAGCAACGAGCCAACCAAGAATCTGCTGTCCGAGCAAATATCCAGAAAAGATCAAGATGAGTTAGATACACGCTAGGAAGACCTTTGAGTAACATTGCGCTCCAGGTGTTCGAGTGGAGTTCGAATAGGAAAAGACAGGTTATGTTGTTGCCGCTAGTATGAAACGGAGGAGATGGTGTGAAGAGTGAATACAAAATTATAAGCACTTGTGAAGGTAGCTAGAAATAACTTCAGGGAGCATAATAAAACGGTGACATGTTACTGAAGCCTTATGTTCCACTAGGAACCTAAATGCTAGTTGGCACTCATCAGCTAGGCATATCTGCAGTCTTCAAGCAACTTATACCACCTGTGAAATTTGAACCTGTTTCAACCAGTGCGGCAGTTAGAGACATTCTGACTGACCTGATCAGGCTCACAATTGGCCTTCTGTAGGACTGTATCGAATACTTTGATTGAAATTCCTTCAAGGTTGAAGGAACACCTTGCTGGCTGCTGAGAGTACCAACTAGCACAAAACTTAGTTCCACAGCTTCCTGTTGATTGTCTCCAGCCATCTAATACCAACAGTTCAAAGTGCACCGTTATAATGAGATACAAGGCTAACATGGTGGCCACATTGCAAACCTGACTGGACATAGAATGCAGTCTGCATCAACATCAAGAGATGGACACGTTACCCTAGTTACTAACTAGTGTCTAATCGAAGAACGAGTTTCTTAAAGAATAAAAGGGGCTTTAAAAAGATAATCCCAACAGCTAAGCTCAAATCTTCACTTAGCACCACATGCTCATCTCCATACTTAACAAGGTGTGTTTTGATTATTTTCAATGCACATCACGTCACAAAATGAATGGGGAATTATACAAAGACATCCACTGTTGTTCTGATTATCACCCAAGCTTTAATTCTGTCAAACACTTCGCCTACTTATATTATTTGCAAGTAGTATGCAAATTTGACAAAAATAAGTTGGTTCTTTATCACGGTGTACAGAAAATCCATTAAGATTTACAAAATAATTTGAGATAAATGAAATCTGATAGAAAAACGTTTTATTCGTATCAAAATATTATACAGATTTAAATGTCAATAATATCCAGCTACAGGATTTGGTAGTAATAGTTTTGTCAACAGTTTTGTTGAAATCTATTCACAAACATCTTTAGTTGCCATCTTGATTTCTGACCAATCTTGTAGTCCTCCTGTGTAAGCTGATATCAGTAAAAAAGTGGGAATCACAGTTGAGTAGCACTGAAAAACTTCATCCTTGTTCTAAGATAACATGAAAACAGCTGGGTAAGTTACTCATGGTCCCAAAATTTATGTATTAGGTACAATTGAATTGAATTTAACTGCAGAAGATAAGAGAAGTGATGAGGTACTATATTTAGTAAGGAAAAACGCATTATATTTATGCACTTTTAACCACATTAAATGTCGGCTAGGTCCACAGATAATAAACCGTTCTGATTGGTTGGCGATGTACCCAAGGTTAAACAATGTGATGAATAGTTGTCCAATGAGATTATTTCTTTTCCCCAAGGCAAACTAAATCCAGAATTGAGGAATAAAAACTTACACTTATTCAAGTATTGGTTTGTAGGGATCTGACTGATTGGTTACAGGATTTCCTCATGAGCTGACATCGATTAGAGAGCCACTGAGAAGACTGAAGAGCTACTTCCTCTTAGTATGGGACTGATCCTTCACCAGTACGCACCCACCTACAGGGTTCGAACCCAGGATCTTCTAGTCACAAGGCGAGCTTGTAGACCACTAAGCCACTGGGACCTGATTCACCGGCAAGCCTATGAATTCTATATTCTACCAATTAGCGACATAGCGCCACTGGTACTAGTCAATGTCATGTCGGTGTCGAGTATTTGTCCTCACGCCCTACCTGCTTCTACTTCTATAGCCATTGACTTAAATTGTTGATTTTAATTTTTTGGCCGCCTCTTATCAGTTTGCATCTATATAGCACACGCCACAAATATACGCGTGGTGCGTCTCATTTACAGTTAAATGGTAAGAAGGAGATCAGCTAGTACCATTCTACCATTACGTGATATATGCTGTTAGTCATCAGCGAGGCATGTTTACCACCTTATAGAACTCGAATCCGTAATATGTCAGTGTTAGATATTTAAGTCTAGTGATTATATAACGCAGGTAGTTTATATTTGTGCATACAAATAACTGCCAATACTTCTAAATTCATGTAAGTCAACGAATGGCCTATAGCTGACTACTATTAGTAACACATATCAATATCAGTCACAACGGACGAGTACTACTGATAAAAATCTGTAAGTAGCATATAGTGTGACACCCGAAAAAACCTTGGAAACAGAAGTGACACATACATTTATAAACAGGAGAAATGAAAGAGAAAAATAGTCATCAGTAAAGACAGCATGAAATTAATAGAAAGAAGTCGGGGGGCGGGGAAACACAGAAGTAAGTAGAACACAAGTAATTTGTTGAAATTAAAGTTTCTATATCATGTTCGATATATATTTTTGAATGTAGTGCAGATAATCCATACGTATTTTTTTCTTTCATCGGAAGAAGATGGATCGGTTGACTAGCTGTTCGAAGGTTTTTAACAGACCGCATTATTTCATCCCTCTGGTTTCAGTGAGGTGTAGGCTTACTTTTCAATTTTTTTTTACTTTTATGCTTCTGTAGCGAATGGATTGACTGATTGACCCCGGGTAGGATCACTAGCTCTACTTATAATTCCTCCTCCTTTCCCGGCGATAAGGCTAGCTGGTAGACTAGACAAGGTTATATATGTAATTTTACACAATATGTACAATTTTCAGCGTATTTTATTGCATAATATCTGGTCTTTATCCACGAGGTTTCAAGTAAAACAACTGCCATGGAAAATACCCATCAGGAGATTAGAGGCAAAAGAACAAGAATTACAGCAAAGACCTCTTCTCAGTGATTTCATCCTCGAAAGCAGCTGTACAATACCATTTATATACATCAGTTTACATTGGTGCAATTATTCTTATTTACAGGATTTCATCATGAGCTGACATTGGTTAGAGAACCATTGGAAAACCTGAGAGTACTGGACAGCTATTTCGTCCTAGATTGAGACTCTTCAGCAGTACGTACCCAATGTCCTCGGCGAGTATTTCTCCTGACACCCTACCTTCTGCACCTTACTGACTAGCGGTCACGCTAAATCGTGAGTTGGCAGAATATAGAATTCATGGGCCATTGGATCGGGTCCCAGTGGCCTAATGATATACGAGCTCGCCTTGTAACCAGAAGGTCCTGGGTTCTAACCCCTTCTGGAGGGTGTGTACTGATGAAGAGTCCAAAACTATGACGAAACAGCTGTCCAGTACTCCCAGGTTTTCCAATGGTTCTCTAACTGATGTCAGCTCATGGTGAAATCCTGTAACCAATCAACCAAATCCCTACAAACCAATACTTGAATATTCTTTTTTAATTTCACACAATAACGAAGACGATTTAAGGTAGTAATAATTCTCAACTAGATATGAAAGTTTAAAAGTGTAAATAAGTATAACAAGGCGACAGAGTAGAAACAAAATTACACAGGACTAGAAAATAGTTTTTAACAAATAATGATGTGAATGGAATGACGGTGGAAACAAATCTCTAGTACATAATGTGACGCAATACTGTTCGATTTGAAGGATAAAATAATCCTTTCAAATATTGTTCTGTAGGGATTTAATTGAATGGTTACAGGATTTCACCATGAGCTGACATTGGTTAGAGAACCAGTGGAAAACCAGCAGTGGAGTACTGGACAACTGTTTCGTCATATTGCTTGGGACTCTTTATCAGTACGCAGCCACTGTCGCCTGGGTTCAAGCCGAGGACCACCTTGCAGTTACAAAGCGAGTTCATGGACCATTCAGCCACTGGGACCCGATGCACTTGCCATTTAATGAATTCCAACTTCTTCCCATTCACGGCATGGCGCAAGCACTAGCCAATGTCATCATTGGCAAGTATTTTTCCTCACACCTGACGTGCTTAGTGGTCTACGAGCTAGCTCGCCTTGTAACCAGAAGGTCTTGTGTTCGAACCTCATTGGGTGCGTACTGTGAAGAGTCACAAACTAGGGCGAAACAGCTGTCCAGTACTCCTGTGCTGGTTTTCAAAAGGTTCTCTAACTGATGTCAGCTCATGATGGAATCCTGTAACCAAAATAATCCTTTGCGGTGTTTTTTCTTTGTTCCCCCAGAACTATGCAAATGTAGGTTGTAAACTAATTAAAAGTGTATATGAGTACATTTGGCAACCTACAAGCATAATTGACTAATGATTATAACAACAAGAATTAAAGAAAAGTAAGATACATCGTCTCAGATGGAATTTCAGATAGACCAGTGATTCAAGCCGTTCAGTGGGATTCATTAGTTACTATGTTATAGATGTCGAACAGTTTCATTTACCTTCATTCATGAAGTCTCATTCTCTGTTTTCCTTCGCATATATATGGTGGTTTACGATGGCGTCATATAGATAAGTTCTCTTCCCTATCGCATATATGCGTCAGTGACACAGCGGTTAGAACGCGTGTCGACCTTGCATATGGCACGGGGTTTGATCCCCTGCTGACGCACACCTGATATCAATGGTCGACCTGCAAAATTTGGGCTACAGATGTCACATGCTGAAAATTCCATACTTGTACCAAAAATATTGTGTGGAATCAAGCTATAATCAAAAAAATAAATCAATAAAAATAAGTGTTATTTCCAAATCATTAGTGAATAGAAGTGTAGTACATCTTTTTGAAGATTTTATGTTACTGTGCTTACCTGTTGAGCTCTACTGCAGCACTGGGTGACGCGGGTTCGAATCTCAGAAGGGACATCAGTTCCTTCAAGGTTGCAGATACGCCTTGCTGATGAGTGCCAACTAGCACGAAACCTAGGTCCAAGGCTTCCTGCCGACTGCCTCCAACCATCTAGTACCAACAATTCACAGTGCACCGTAATGGTGAGCCACCTAGCATGGTGGCCACATTGCAAATATGACTGATAGAATTCAGTCTGCACCGAAGATAGGACTAGACACATGACACTAGTTACGGACTAGTGTGCAATCAAAAATATCTACTTCTATATATTTGTCAGGTTTCAAAACTGATCATAAGTGGATTGTACGATGCATCGTCATTGTGACAGCTGGAACCATAAATATACTGAACTGGTTAGTTCGTATGGTTCCACTATGATAGATGACACAGAAGTTGAAACTAAATTGAATGTTAAATACCTCGGACTGTGCATTTCATCTAATTTTTCTTGTTCTTCCTATATCATGATACTTTCTAGAAAGATATTTCGTTTGACGTTCCATTCAAGGAAGCTTTAACGATCTGGTATCACTCAGTCTGTCTCTACTTCTACAGTTTGTTAATTCATGAATCCTACTTATCCTTCTCTACTGCTCCCCACCACCCTACTCCTGCTTAATATTTCCTTGGCTACTTTAGAAATGGGAGGAACCTGAAAGAAACAACCTCTTTTACCTACCTGGGAAGCATCGTTTCAACTACAGGCCGGCGGAACTGACGAGGATATCAAAGCAAGAATCGGAAAAGCAAGACAAGCTTTCATTACTCTCAAGTCTGTGTGGAGGTCAACAACACTCAGCATCAAAAATAAGATCCGGATTTTCAACTCCAATGTGAAGTCAGTCAGTGCTACTATACGGATCAGAGACTTGGCGCGTCATGAAGAGCATCTCGAACAAACTACAGACCTTCATCAACAGCTGTCTTCGCTCAATACTCAAGATCAGATGGCCAGTCAGAAAAGATCAGCAACAGAGATCTCTGTCAATGAGCGAACCAATTCAGCAGGAACCAATTGTGAAACAAATAAGCAGGAAGAAATGGAGGTGGATTGGCCATACTCTGAGGAAACCATCAAGTGACATCACTAGACAAGCCATTGCTCGAGTAGGACTCCAAAGGGAGGCGGCGAGTTGGTCGTCAGTGCGAGGGTGGGTGATTTGGAGGAGGTGATGTGAAGAGGAGATGAAAGCATGTGGACAGACTTGGAGCCAGGTGAAGACTGTAGCAGAGAACCGAACTCAATGGAGACGTTTGGTTGAAGCCCTATGTTTCTCTAGGAATTAAAGGAAACAATAAATATAATGCTTTCGAAAGACTTTGTTACCCTGAGAAGAGAAGGACACTAAAAGCTGTCATTTTGACGATTGGGTTAGGTTTTAACCAACTCGTTAATACTGTCGTAGATAGTAGACAAATGGACCCATACAAGAAATTAGAGAAGATTATCTCGTCAAACCCTGAGCATCCTCTCCATACACAACTCTCCCCACTTGCATCTCATCAGGTAGGGGAAACAGAAGCGACTATGACGACTAAGTACAAAAACTCTGCAATATCTTATTTGACCGGGAGACATTTGATGTGATGACATAAGTGTGTGAGGCATGAAATTGCCAAATTACTGCGGAACTCTAAGTAAATGGACCCTTTTTCCATTGTTATATTGTTGCTAATATTTTCACTTAATTTAATCTTTTATTCATATTCACATTGAACAATATGATCAATGTAAATGCCCTTTTTTAATAACTTCCACTGTAATGAGAAAATTAGATGCAATACTACAGCACAAACTGAAAGTTCCAGTATTATTATTATTGTTATTATTACTATTCCCTTGGGTTCCGAGTGGAACATAGGGCTCGCTTCAATAACACATCTCCACTTTGTTGTGTTTTCTGCTGTCCTCTTCAGCTGGCTAGCCACATGATTGTCCATAATCTCTCATCCCCTGCAATTCGCACGATCTCCTCCATGTCACCCTCACACCGGTGACCCACCCATCATTCCGCTATTCACCTTCCACTCGAGCCATGGCCTGCACTGCGCGCAATGTCATCCGATGGCCTCCTCAACTTATGTCTGATCTACTTCCATCTTCTCATACATATTTGTTGAGCAATCGGTTCTTCCTTGTTGGTTTTTTCCCAGCCAGAGTTTCTTTTTGCTAATTCCTTCTGATCGGCTGGCTGGCTATTTGGTCTTCAGTATGAAGCCAATGAAGGCAGCTGTTGTTGTTGTTGCAAATGGTATTCGTGACACGCTGGCCAAGTTTCTGACCCGTATAGAAGCACTGACTGATTTCACATTTGTGCTGAAAATCCCAATCTTGTTAATTATGCTAAGTGCAGTAGACTTTCACACTGATTTCAAACTTGTGACAGTTTGTCTTGCCTTTTCAAGCCTGTCTTCTAAATCTTCATCTGTTTCGATTGTAGATGAGACGGAGTTGGCTAGATAAGTGAAACAGGTGACCTCCTTCAAATTTCTCTCGTTGATAGTGATCAGTGCTTACTGCTGTTGGTCGGTGTCTAACTCTGCTCTCTCTAAGTTCACTTGATATCTTGGCTTAGCTGTTGCTGCTGCCGACTGGCTGGTTTTCGGTTGCAAGTTGTTGAGTTTATTTGTAGATATGTAATACTTCCCCAATATTACAGAACTATATTGTATTGTCCTTCATGAAATCCAAATTAACTGATTAAAGATGCCCATTAAAATTTTCAAAAGAATGGACACGGAACAAAAAGTACTCTTTTCGATAAATTCATCATCAGGTTCTACAATTATATATACATTATAATGAATGAATGAATTAGTCTTATGAACGACATTATTGTTTAAATAACATCGAATCAATAATATTGATAGATTACAGCTGAATAGCGTCAACATAAAATAAGCTGAATGTCAGAAGAATTATGAAAGATAATAGTACAAATTCATGAGTTTATAGTTTCTACTGAGAGTCAGGGCAATAGTAGGGGCTGGACTTGTTTCTTTTGAACACAGGTCACTGGTTGTTTGAGGCTAATTGCAATAGCCTCTGCTGTTTGGAGCATGCAGTGCTTCGATGATTTTGGCAATTTATTTGGAACCCGGTAGATGATACAGAAAGATTCTTCCACGCTGGCTGGCTTTGTGACCGGTTTGCACCAGATGGTCTAATATCGAGCTGTTAATAGTTTTAACTACACCTTTACTCAGCCATAATGGGAGATGTTCTCGAGCACGAAAAATCAAGTTCCTAAAGCAACGGCCAATATAACTCGCTCCACAAGCGCAGTTGAATTGGTAGACGCAATTTGAAGTGGCTAGTCTAGGTACTTCATCTTTCAGTCGAGGTAGCACCATCGGTCGTGTAGAGAATAATACGTGTAGTTCGCCAGCATTAAAAGTTCTTTCAACTGATTTTCTTAATTTCTTCGTAATTATCGCTCATAAATTGTAGTCATATATGTAAAGGCTTCTTGTTTACGGATAGTGAGTAGTCCTTTTCCGCTTTCTTTGTCATGTGTTTCTTGATAAATTTGTCAGGATAACCATTTTCGATCAAAGTATCATATACAATGCTCAATTCATCTTCAATTACTTCCTCTGAGCACATAGCTCTAATCTCTGTGGCTGAGGGTCTTCACTAAATTAATAGAAATTAACCAATCACAATGATGCCCACTTAAATTATGAATACTATTCATAGTAGTAAAGGTTTTTTGTATTTCCCAATGAATGAATGAAAAACAAAACGATATTGTTGTTTTTATTGACGTTTCGCTATTCAATACTGCTGCTAGTAGCTTTATCAGAGTATTATCAAACCACAATCTACAAAATCTCAGCTTATATATAGCAACTTAATCATCATTCCTCAGCATGGGATAATTTTTGAGTTATCAAATTGGCCAGTTGGTAAAGATAACGAAACCAGGTGTAGATTGTTGGATTTGATAAGTGTGTAAAATTATAAAAGTACCATGTATTCACATGGTGAAATCGCTTATCACCCTCGTGTTGATTTTGTAACTTCATGGGGAAGGGGGGTGTTGTGACCAGGTCAAATTTTGTTTTAGTCCATCACTCCTATTCAGACAATTTGGATTCCACTTGATATGAAGTGCTTCTGATGATGTTAGACGTTCTTTGTGATTTCTGAAATGCTTTTTCTGGATGATGATTTCAATATTGTCGAAATGAATTTTGTGACCTGATTCTATAGTGTTGCATGTAGACAAGCTATGCCTGATGACTTTTCAAGCTCTTCTTGTTCGCTAAATGGATTTCTCGGTGGTTGGTTGAACAGATGCTCTACGGTGTTCATTTCTTCTGATTACCTTGATTTCTCGAGATGTTTGTCCGATGTATACCACATCATATCACATTCCAAGCAAGCATTTTATTTTATCGACACAATTAGATAGAGAATCCTTAGTGATTCGGTCTTTTATATGGACAAGGTTGCTTTGTAGTGTGTGCGTGTCTCGTGTTTTGAAGAAAACTCTGATGTCGAGCTTATTGAGTACTCTTCTGATATCGTCTGACGTTTCCACACTATGTGGAATGACGACTGTTGAGGTCCATGTTTTTGGAACACGTTTTCGACCATACTTAATGTCAGTGTTGATTTTGTTGATGAAGTTCTTTGGATAATTGTTTTGCCTGAGAGTCTCAGTAATGTTTGATATTTATTCTTCTTCTTTTTCCTTCTCATCCGTTAGCATCAGAGAGTGTGCTCATCTAAGAAGACTTGAAACAACTGATACCGTTGCGCTGACTGGTTTTGATGGTCTCAAGTCTACATATTTATTGGATTAGATTTTCTTGCTGAATATAGATATACTAAAATGTCCCTTTTCTCTCTTCTTTTAACTAGCCAGGCAGTCTAGAAATGGCAGTTCACCAACGTCTGATTCTGCCTGCTTCCGAAGTAAACTGGATTCTGGGAGATCGATTGCTTATTTTCTTCATGAATGAACTGTGTAAATCTTGTTTTAGCACTACAAGAGTATCATCTACATATCTTAATCATATTTTAGGAGTGAGTATACTTGAAAAGATGTTATCTTTGGGTGAATTCATGAAAAGATCAGCGACTATTCGGGAAACTGGTGAATACTATTGGCTATTTTTTAATGCCTTGATTATAATCGATATTATGCTTTTGATGATATTAGATAGTTAGAGGCAATCGGCAGGAAGCCTTGGACCTAGGTTTCGCGCTAGTTGGCACTCATCAGCAAGGCGTATCTGCAACCTTGAAGGAACTCATGTCCCTTCTGCGATTCGTACCCGCGTCACCCAGTGAGTACTTCAGTCAGAGACGTTACCACTGAGATATTCGGGCTGACTCGCGATTGACCTCCTGTAGGACTAGCACGAAACCTAGGTCCAAGGCTTCCTGCGGCCGATTGCCTCCAACTATCTAATATCATCAAATCAATGTGCACCATGATGGCGAGCTACCTAGAATGCTGGCCACATTGCAAATACCTGACTGATAGAATTCAGTCTGCGCCAAAGGAAGGACTAGACACGTCACACTAGTTACTAGTGTCCAATCAAGATATTATACTTTATCCAATTAGATATCGATTATTTATTATGTATCAAGAAACTGTATCATTATGTATCACTATCACCACCACTTATACTACTGTTTCTATCATTATCAGTAGTATCATATCCAAAATAAGTATTACTCACATCAGAAGTAAAAAAATAAATGCTCATTTTCTTTCCCTCCATTTTCCTATGTAATGAATGATTCCTCACACTCCATTCTTTTGCTCCCTTCCTTTCAAGTGTGTAATATAATAAAATGTTACAATGACATTACTCGATGAATAAATAAAAGGTGATTAATCAAATACACACTTCAGTGTATCTACTAACCCCTTGTAGGCGTATTTATTATCAATGTCCCCTGTGCTCTTTCATCAGTGTTATTGTCACCGTGTCACTGTGTCATTGAACGGGACACAACTCGTTAATTATACAACGTTCGTTGTTTTGTTGTTGTTGTTGTAATTGTTGTTTTTTCTTCCAAAAAATGCGATTACTGTCCATTTTTATTTATTTTTTATTTTTTTATTCTTTTTTCCAACACTTTATTGAAGCATCTCCACACATCTACGAACTCGCTTGAACGCATTACTATTAAATCTTTAATAATAATAATACTGAATTCTTATACCATACTGACCATTTCTTTTACAAGTGAAGCGTGAATATATTTTCTAATGTTCAGCCTTCTTTATTTTTTTTGCCAATGACATCATATGCCCTGAGAATAACACAGTTCACACACACACACACACTAATTCCTCCACTCTATTACGATCTAATCTGATCATCCCGTGGTTCGTTTAAAGTGTGTGTGTGTGGTATGGTGTGGTGTGATGAATTAAAACATACGTACCAGCGCAGGGAGGGAGACAGAGAGGGACAAGCGAGTAAGGCATACCGACACAACTCTTGAAGTATTCTTTCATATCCTAGAGATAAGGATTTATCTGTCTGTATCTTGTCTTTGTTCACCCACCCACCCCCGCTTTGTTCACTCATCTCTACTCATCCACTTTTGTTCAGTTAGGATTAATGAGATGAATGAACACTAGCAAAGAATCACATCATCAGATAATTAGTAGTATGTTCACTAATATCAGTAGTATTAGTAGTAGTAGAAGTAACGATAATCCCAATAATAATAATACTGATAAGAAGAATAATCTGTTTACAGGACAGGGGGGCGGGTGATAGGATGTCTCCCACATTATTCATTACTGTGAGTGTTATTGTGAGTAGTTAGTGTTGATGTTGATTATTATGGTCAGATCAATCAATTGTTAAGAGATAGATTATAAATCACCCACACACACACATACACACAAACCAAATATGATAAGTAGAGAAATTTATCTATCCCAAAGGCGAATAAATAAATAAATAAATAAAGTAAATCCCATTAGTGAATAACCTTAATGTGAATAGGTTGAGACATTTATGTAATTACTATTACTACTACTACTATTATTATTATTATCATGAATATAAAAATGGCAAAGTGAAACAAGTGAGAATATGGTCTGTTGGACATATTGAACAGACTAAAAGAAAATGTGAAGACAGGATAGGAAAGCAGAGGATTTGAGTAAAAGTTATCAGAGCGAGCAACAGAAAGTGGGGAGAGGGAGAAGGAGAAGGAGCAGCAGTAGAGGACAGTAAATCACATTATCTTTGCCTTCTTTAATCGTTAGAGAATGGTATGACCTTGTGGCGATAGCATAACTGAAGGAGGCGGATGAGTTGGCGGGTGGGGAGTGCTGTTGAGTAAGGTTTAAATTGATGTGAATACTAATTACACATGCTCAGCTTAAATGTATATTGTCTCATGGGTATTTTCTTTTTTAACAAGGAAAACTTCTCAAAGAAAACGAGTTTGTGGTTTTAACAACGCTAGGCACACACACAGGTGCATTCTGAGAGAATAGAACTTGTTCATCCACACACACAGCCACACACAATCTATCCAGCCATTCGTTGGTGTGTATGCCGCCTTGGATATTTCATTAATACTGGACACTGACTACTTAAACGAATGCAGAAATTTAAACAAACAAACAAACTGAAGGATCAATTAGGATTTTGAAAAGATTAATGCGGATTATTTAAACAAACAAACGAAGGCGCGAAAAGTATGAAATTTAAAAAATGAAAATGTGTGTGTATAAGGGTAGAATAAAATAAGGCTACTAATTACTAATTCCTCTCCCATCTTATTTATCTTCATAATATATAACCTGTTAACAAACAATATTTATGATAAATTATATGAGTTATATAGTTGGTTTTTTTTCATAAAATAAAAGAATATTGAGTTGAGTAAAACAAGAAGGTTGAAATATCGATTATTTATTGCATTTAAAATGAATGAAATGAATATTACTAACACTTGAATTTATGGTTTAATGTGGCTAAATTTATAATCTTAAAACATATGAGAGATTGAAGTAAGTTCATGATTCAAGGTGTTCAATATGGGCTAAAATGGTGATAAAAATACAAAACTTTATTGCAATGAAACAGCATTGAAAACCTGTATAAATAAAACACTAAAACACTAAATGTTCTTTTTTTTAAAAAAAATTGATGGAAAGTGACTTACAGTATAATGTAAGAAAATGTATATTTCGTCCCATTTGGGACACTTCAACTAGTGGATATACCTGCACTACATAATGTGTCAGTGATACTGTTCTCACTTAGGCTAGAACCCAGTACCCATCGCTTCAGACGCCAAAGTGAAGTTCACTAGACCCCTTTGGAAATTTCTTTTGAAAACCTGAATCTTGTTCTTTATGCTGGCTGACTGAGTTAGTGCAGAAGATTTCCAAACTGATTTCGAAGTGATGAAGGCGTATCTTTCCTTTCCGATTCTGGCTGGCTGGCTGGCTTTGACATCTTCAACGGTGCCGTGAAATCATGCCTCCTGGCCAGATAAGTGAAGGAAGTAAACTCTGTCAAATCTCTCCCGTTGATGGTGATTGGTGCTGGTTGACGTTGTTGTTCTTTGGTTGGTCATCTTCATCACCTCCGTCTTCTCTATGTTCACCTGGAGTCCTGTCTTCACTGGCGGCTTCTTCAGCCAGTTTGTTGATCTTCGAGCTTGTGTGACATTAGACATAAATCTTCTAAATGGCGTCTTCTTACCGGTTTAACGTATTTCTGTCTTCTTACTCTCATGCACAGTATGACGCATAATCCAGTCTACCGCAACTAGGAATATCATTGCTGATAGCTAACAGCCTTATTTCACTCATGTATTCACTCCAAAAGCCACACTTATTTTTCTGTTGTAGGTCACTTGACACGTGGCACTGTCATATAGCCACTGTTGATGAGGTTGACAAAGACTTGAGGTACGCCGTAGTGTTGAAGCAGATTCCAAATTACGTCTCGGTCAACGCTGTCTGTCAAAGGCCTTTCAAAGTCGATAATAGTGAGATAGAATGAGATTTAACCACCATTCTACGCACTGTTCGCTGACGATGCATAGACTTTCAATTTGATTAGCGCATGGTTTGCGTTTCTTGAATCCAGCTTGTTCCAGTGGGGTGGAGTTCTGCATCCAGTGCACCTTTTATTCTCTCTAGGATGACATGACTTAGTATTTTACTTGGCGTGGACAAGAGCATCATTCCACGTCAGTTCTTGCAAAGTGAGGCGTAAGTCGCCCTTTTTTGGCAGCTTGAAGAAGTAGTCAGCCTCTGTTTCAATCGATAGGTACCTCTCCTTCTTTCCAAACGTTCTGCAGTATTGGCGTGGTCACACCTGCCTTAGACTCTGGGTCCATTTCCAGTGCTTCGGGCGGTGGAATCCCATCTGGTCCTGCTGCCCTCCCAACAGGCGTTCAGTAGCTTGATCGCATTCAGGATTTCTGCTTTCGTTGGAAGATTGGTGTCCACTGGCAGGCAGTTCTGTGCCTGCTGTTGGTGGTATTTCTGGGCGAATGGCAGGTGATGGTCGATTGAAGAGTCCTTTGAAGTAATCAGCCCATTGTTTAATTTGTTCCTCCTCCTTGGTTATTAGGTTCCTTTGAATATCTCTTACAGTTCTCACCTGTCTCGATCTCCTCCCGGATAGAGAATTGGTGCCTATCTAATATAATTTCATTAGGTCTCTTTTACCTGCAATCTACCTGTTCCGCTTCATTTGCCACCTAGTGTGTGGTAGAATTGTCTATTGCCTCTCCTAGCTTTCTTCTTCACCGCTGCATTCAGTGCAGTGTGCATTGAACTCAGCTTCTCCTTCTGTTGTCCATCTCTACACTGAGTCATCTTCTCTCTCATCCTCCTCCTCTCCTCTCTTCTATTAGCTTCCAGATAAGCATCCGTTGACAGCCATTCCTTGTCTTGTCTCTTCTTTTTTCCTAGAAAAGTTGTACACATTTTCTTGAACATCGCCTTCAGAGAGCTCCAATGTTCTTCTACGCAGGTTGCCTCAGTGATATCATGTATTGTCTCCGACTTTGCTCTGATCTGATCTGATCTGTAGTGAAGACATCCCTTGTGGTTTTGTTCTTTAGTTTCTGAATACTGAACTTGAATTATGGCCTATCTTCAGCTGTTTTGAGCGATTTGAGCTTCACCTTGAAGGTTTCTTGAACCAGTGTCTGTTTCCCTTCTCGACTTCATGTTCAGGAGACTGCGTCTCCACTTTCTTGAGAAACATTGAGATGAAGTCTGTTTGGTTTATGATATGTCCATAAGGTGAAATTCATGCCACCTTGTGTAAATCCTTGTGCTTATAGACGTTACCTCCAATCACCAACTCATTGAAGGCACAGAAGTCTGAGAAGAGTTCTCCATTCACAAGGATTTCATCAAGCGAAAGCCTCTCGACTTGTGATGTCTTCTCTTTCTGTATTGTCTACTTTCAGTTCGCTTGGCATCCATATCACCCATTAGAACTTCCATGTCACTATTTAAGATTTTATCCATTACTACTTTTGTAGTTGTCTTATAGAAACCTAAATTTTGGTTTATAAATCTACCCTTTCTCAGTTAATGTTGTTATTATTAATGTAATTCTCATTTTCTTTTCTCAGTTATATCACCACTTCGTTCACCCTCCCCCCCCCACATCTATCTCTTCCAACTTCTCCTTCTCATCACCATCATCATCATCAACTCATTCATGAATCATTCAAGCTTAAAATGAAGTGTTGAATAAGTCATGCATAAGAATTAAATTCTACAAGATTTTTTCTTAAAAGAAAAAGAAAGAAATGAGAGGGAAAATGGAATAATTCTTTATTCTTCTTTTGGTAGAAATAAGGAGGCGTTGAAGAAGACAGTTGGTCGGTCGGTCGATGTAGGAGTAGAAAAAGAAGACCTTTGAAGTGATGGGTTAGTTAGTGGGTGGGGGTTGGCGCGGGTGATGAGGAATGGAAGAATAGGGATAATGGAAAGCAGTAAAAAAGGACAAAAAAGAAGTTGGAATTTCTTGATAAATAAACACTCAAGTGTCATTAGAAGAAGGATTGGAAGACGATGATGAGAGAAAGGTGATTTAAAGTGGTAGTAACGAACATATTCTAACGATAAAAATAATTATTAATACTATCGTTATTATTTAGTTATTTAAACTGATGCTCATCTTATCTCATTTGAGTTTGTTGGATGACCTAATGATTTCAGAGTCATGAGGTTGATTGGTTTTCCCGTGAAAAGTAAGTTTAAGTAAAGTGAAGTGAGGAGGTAAGTAACAGATAAAGTGAAGTTGACAGTGGAAAGAAGTTTTTTTATTATTTATGCTTCAGTTATACGCAAGTGAAAAAAAAAACAGCAGAGGGTAAAAACGTTTTAATTTTGGTGAAATTTAGCCTGGTGTGGATAGCTGGAGTTTCGAATTACACGCACTGATCAGCAGTCACTATCTAAAAGGAGCTGGATTACATCTTCTAGTATCTAGTCGAGAAGTTAGTGATTCATACCAGAATACCCGACCTGTGTATTCAGAAAAAGTACGCTTACCTATGCCTACAATAAAATCAACAAATCCTCTATAATGCAATATTAGATAGGTTTATTTGATATAACTGGATAACATTTCGAGGATAACCTATCTCTCCTTGCTATATCACTTTATACATTTATTCTCCTTAATAAATTTGAATAAATCAAGAACAACACAGTGGTTTCTGCAGAATAAAATGGCAACATCATCGCCTATTTCGTTGGCTCCCCATCAGCTGCTTACCGCCCAAACAAGTCATTATTAAGTATATCTACAGAAACAATTTCAACATACTTACCCACAGAGAGTTCATTTTTGAACAAAAATCAATCAATCAATCTGCCAATATATGCATACAATAATAATACATATAATAATAATATTAAACACTTTATCCCGATCAATAATGATCCTACACAATGGAAACTTTCTACATTATGTAGTTAGATGAAAGAGAGGGTGAAAATATCCAGTTACCAGGCAGAGCAAAGAGAGACTGATAACTGCTTCTTTCTGAACGCATAAATCAGGTTTCAGGCGCTTGATCCAGATCGTTTCAGCAAACTTGAGGTGAATTGAACCCTTTTACCTATTGATAATTTTGAATGATCTTTCGATGTCCACCTCGTGACTTGTGTCAAGGATGTGTCTGGAGTGTGAACCACATGAACGTTTTGAATAAGTTCATGGTGTCATTTGATGCAACCGCCTTGTTCATAATGATTCCAATCAATGAAACTATTGAGATCATTTGTCAGCAGTCTGATCTGCTCCCACTGCCAGAGTCGGAATTCAAACGCCTACTGCTAATGTGTACCATGGGTGTACAATTCCAATTTGACAACACTCTTTACCTCCAAGTAGATGGTGTAGCTATGGACAGTCCACTTAGCCCTGTTGTAGCAGATATATTCATGTTCAACCTTGAAAGAACAAAGTTGAAGCATGCAGTCAACGAAACAACTTCTTATTATTGATATGTCGATGATACATTTGTAGTGTGCAACAATGAAAGTCATCCTTCCCGCCTACTCAGATTATTCAATGACGTACATACCAATATTGAATTTCCAATGGAACATGAAAATGATGGAAGGTTCCACTTCCTCGACATTACCATGCAACGCCTTGAAGATGTCAGTCTCCAGAGGTAAATTTACGGAAGGCTGACATGGAATGGACAATACTTGCATTTTAATAGTTTTGTCCAAATAGCTTTACACATGGACTAGTCAAGACTCATTACTATAGAGCTAGGAGATTATGCTCTATAGAGAAATTAGAAGAAGAATTTGCGTTTCTCGAAAAGATGTTGAAAAGCAACGGTTACTCTCAAAGGTTCATTAACAAGTATGGAAGATCTGATGGCTCAAATGTCAAGCAAATCACAGTGGAGAAAAAGCCCATCTACATTCAACTTGATTATAAAGGTAAAAATATTACAGCAATTGTCAACAGAAGATTGAGGACGTCACTAGGCAGAGCCTATCCTGCAGCTAAGTTAGCTCCTGT
This sequence comes from Trichobilharzia szidati, assembly GCA_944472155.2. NCBI lineage: Eukaryota > Metazoa > Platyhelminthes > Trematoda > Strigeidida > Schistosomatidae > Trichobilharzia > Trichobilharzia szidati. The sequence goes on along the minus strand of OX235272.1, from coordinate 10,397,541 downwards.
CTCTTGGACAACATGTTCTTTGGTGCAATTAAAGATCGACAGATACCCTTCTCATATTAACTCCAACTGTGTATACAAATTTACATGTATCTGCGGGAGCAGTTACATTGGAAGAATAGAGAGAAGAAGGGCATACCTATGATTTTCTGAACATGTAAAAAAAGCCTATGTCTCCAGATGGGAACAAATGCTTTAAACAGTGCCATCGCCAGACATCTCCTTGATATGGGTCGTGTCATGAGGTGGACGTCGAAAGATCATTCAAAATTATCAATAGGTAAAAGGGTTCAATTCACCTCAAGTTTGCTGAAACGATCTGGATCAAGCGCCTGAAACCTGATTTATGCGTTCAGAAAGAAGCAGTTATCAGTCTCTCTTTGCTCTGCCTGGTAACTGGATATTTTCACCCTCTCTTTCATCTAACTACATAATGTAGAAAGTTTCCATTGTGTAGGATCATTATTGATCGGGATAAAGTGTTTAATATTATTATTATATGTATTATTATTGTATGCATATATTGGCAGATTGATTGATTGATTTTTATTCAAAAATGAACTCTCTGTGGGTAAGTATGTTGAAATTGTTTCTGTAGATATACTTAATAATGACTTGTTTGGGCGGTAAGCAGCTGATGGGGAGCCAACGAAATAGGCGATGATGTTGCCATTTTATTCTGCAGAAACCCCTGTATTGTTCTTGCTTCATTCAAATATATCAATTCATTCACACGACTTTATAATTCAACTTATGTATAATCCTCTCTCTCTCCTCTTTTTGTTTATTGCAATTTTCCATATGTCTAGTATAATTGTTGCATCACTTGTTTGGTATTAACTCGATGAACATAGATTCAGGGATCAACCTCTCTACCTCTTCACCTAACTAGATTACTTTTAATTACTTTTAGTCTATCCCACCTCATAATTGGTTTTGTCTAGGTTGTTTAGCTTAGAAGGGTCACTCATTCTAGGTTTAGCTGAATTCTTACGTTCTGATGGCCTTATTGACCCCAATCTGTTGGCTTTACCTATGTGATCTACTTGACAATCATTATGTGATATTTCGTAAATAATATTTTCAAGTATTGATTTGTTTTACAGGTTTGATTACGGATTGATATCAGTTAGAGAACCGTTGAAAACCAGGGAATACTGAACAGTGGTTTCGTCCTAGTTTGTGACTCATCATCTGTTGCGCTAAAATCCCTAATTGCTAAACGTTAGAATTCACGGGCCAGTCATTGAGTTGGGTACCAGTGGCTGAATAGTTTACGAGCTTGACTTGTAACTGGAAGCTCCTGGATTCGCACCCTGTCGGCGGGTGCGTCACGCTGATGAGTGCGGAACTAGGATGAAACAGTTGTCTTACAGTACTCCTTGGTATTCTGTTATTGTTATCGTTAGTTGTCACCCTTTAACTAATGTCTAGTGCATCCCATTTGTTGGTTTATTTTTCTTATTTAATTCATTTTGGACTATCCCACTGATTGACTGGACGGAACTGTGGATGCTTCGATGGTGTCGGAGGATTAACTTTAGGCAATCTGGTGTATGGCGACCAGCAGTGAAATCCAGGATTGGGACTCGTCATCTGGATGTACCGGTATCCCTCAGTAACTGAGTGATGTTTACCCTACTGATATCCGAACCCAGTACCCGTCACGTCCGAAAAGCCAAAGCGTTATCCATTAGACAACTTGAACCACGAGAGCCACCACTTGGGCAACAGGTGTCTGTTGTTATTATTATTACTATTTTTTCCTTTAATTTCTCAGTGGAACATAGGGCACCTTCAAGCTAGAGGCTTGGAGTTTCGGCAGCAGTGGTGTCTATTTTTACAGGATGGGGTTGCTAGCCTCATGTCCCACAACCTTCCTTCTTTACCAGTCTTATTACTGGCTTAGCGAAGTAATGGAGTGCGTCTGTGGCCGGCGATCGAACCCCGAACCACCTGTGTGGTTAGCGAGCATTCTACAGCTGTGCCACCGACGCCATCTGTTATTTTCTACTTCTAATTAAATTTAAATGTTCTCCTTGACTGACTGAAACTAACGTTCAGTGATGTTTAACAGGGTCTAAAGGTTAAAAGTAACATCATATTGTTATTGCTGATGATTTCTGGAATCTAGTGGAGTTTGTATGACAGCGATGACTACCGGCTATCCCCGTCCAGCATTAACCATCCAAGGAGAAATTCAAACCAGAATTAAACAAAAACAACAACAGCTGAAACTTGTTTCACAGAGTTGTGGACCGAAATGGTCTACTTTGGCGTTTGAAACGATGGGCACTGGTCTCTCCTCTCGCTGGGAGTTTAGAAATCGATTTTTTAACCAAAATAATTAACCAGACTATTGACCGATAGCTGGTAATATTAAAGAAGACTAACCTGAGTTTTTTTAAATCTTTATTTTGGAAAGCACGGCATAGGGCAAATGGAGCAGCGAATACCTAGTCAAATAAACGGAAGGGTATTCATTATTCAGTACGTAAAGAAGGCCTTGCAAATCATAAAGAAGATATTGCTCCTAACTGATTGCTCGTTCCATCTTTCTGAGTTCCTTAGTCACTTACTACATCTGAGTGACCATAACAAAGATGATGCAGAAGTCCTATAGAAGCACCATCGCTCACTGGGAATGCAGGTGCATCCAGATGATAAGTCTCAATTAGGAAAAAATGCGCAGAATGAATGTGTTTCTCGCCTTCCCGATTCTCGATTTGACATCCTCGTCCGTTCCTCCTGTGTTTGAGACAATGCTCCCTAGATAAGTGAAAGAAGTAACCTCTTTCAAATCCCTCCCGTTGATGGTGATTGGCACTGGATGTTGCTGCTGTTGTTGGTTGGTTATTTTCATGACCTCCGTCTTGTCTGTGTTCACCTGGAGTCCTGTCTTCTCTGGCTGCTTCTTCGACCAGTTTGTCGGTTTTTGCTTGTAAGTCTTCGATTTTGTGTGACATCAAACATAAATCATCAACGCGCGAAATCCAGGTCTTCTAGGTTCTTCACGTCGGTCCAGGATATCCCCGTCTTCTCGTTTCCCACTGTCTGACGCATAATCCAGTCCACCACAATTAGGAATATCATTGGTGATAATAAGCACCCTTTTCTGACTCCTGTGTTTACTCCAAACGCTTCGCTGAGTTTTCCGTTGTGGATCACTTGACATGTGCCGTTGTCGTACAGTTGTTGAATAAGGTTGATGAATATTTGGGGTACGCCGTAGTACTCGAGTAGTTTCCAAATTACTTCGCGGTCAACGCTGTCGAAGGCCTTCTCAAAGTCTATGAAGTTGAGGTAGAGGTTTGATTGCCATCCCATGCTTTGTTCTGTGATGATGATGCGTAGAGTTGCAATTCGGTCAGAACATGATTTGCCTTTCCTGAATCCAGCTTGTTCTGGTCGGAGTTCTGTATCCAGTGCGTCCTTGATTCTCTCCAGGATGATGCGACTCAGGATTTTACTTGGCGTCGACAGGAGCATGATTCCTCGCCAGTTCTTGCAGAGTCCCAGGTCGCCCTTCTTTGGTAGTTTCACCAGGTAACCTTTCCTCCAGTCAGTAGGCACCTTTCCCTCTTTCCAGATCTTTTGCAATAATGGAGTCAGCATATCTGCCGTCGTTTCTAGGTCCGCTTTCAGTGCTTCCGGGGGTATTCCATCTGGTCCAGCTGCTTTTCCAGCTTTCAGAAGCTTGATTGCATTCATGACTTCAGTTTTCGTTGGAGGATTGGTGTCAACTTGCAGTTGTGTACGTGCTGTTGTTGGTATTTCTGGACGGGTTGTAGGTGGTGGTCGGTTCAAGAGTCCTTTGAAGTGGTCCGCCCATTGTTTAATCTGTCTTTCTTCTTTGGTAATTGGGTTCCCTTGGCTGTCTTTTATAGGTTTCACTTGTGTTGATCTCTTCCCGGATAGAGACTTGGTTATCTGATATAGTGTCCTCAGGTCCCTTTTGCCTGCTGCCTTCTCAGCTTCAGTAGCCAGGTTGTCGTAGAATTGTCTTTTGTCCTTCCTGGCACTCTTCTTCACTTCTTTGTCCAGTGCTGTGTAAGTTGAGTTCAGCGTCTCTTTCTCTTGTCCATCTTTGCATTGAATCATTTTCTCTTTCACTTTTCTCCTCTCCTCTATTAGTTTCCAAGTGTCTGTTGAGAGCCATTCCTTGTCTTGTTTCTTCTTTCTTCCTAAAACCGTTGAGCACGTTTCGTTGAAAATTACCTTCAGAGAGTTCCAATGGTCTTCCACGGGTGATTCCTCAGTGGTGCCACGTAGTGTTTCCTGCTTTGCTCTGACAGTTGCAGTAAAAATGTCCCTTGTGGTTGTGTCCTTCAGTTTGTGAGTGTTGAACTTGCATTGTGGCCTATCCCCAGCTATCCTCGAGGCTTTCAGCTTCACCTTGAATGTCCCTTGTACTAGATAGTGGTCTGAACCCACATCTGCTCCTCTCCTCGATCTTGTGTCCAGTAGGCTCCGTCTCCACTTCCTTGAGATTGAAATGAAGTCTATCTGGTTTTTGGTGTGTCCGTCTGGTGAAATCCATGTCGCCTTGTGTATATCCCTGTGTTTGAACACACTGCCACCAATCACCAAATCATTGAAGGCGCAGAAGTCTGAGAAGAGTTCACCATTTTCGTTCATTTCACCGAGGGCCTCACGACCCATGGTGAGTTCTCTTCCTGTATTGTCTCCTCCCAGTTTCGCATTCATGTCGCCCATCAGGATTTTGATATCGCCATTTGGGACGTTGTCCATTACTGTTTGTAGTTGACTGTAGAAATCCTCCTTCTCATGTTCTGAGGCGTTTGTAGGCGCGTAGCACTGAATGATTGTAACCTTTTTTCCTTTTGAGTTGAACCTGGCTGTCATTATCCTGGAGGAGATTGGTTCCCACTGCATGAGAGCTTTAGCCGCCGTTGGTGACATCATGATGGCTACTCCCTCGGTGTGCTCGTGATTGTCCTCTGGGTGACCGGAGCAGATTATTGTCTCTCCAGTTGATAGTTGGCTCCTTCCACATCCGTTCCATCTGCTCTCGCAGATTCCCAACACTTCTATTCTATATCTCCTCATTTCTGCGGCTACCTGAGCAGCCTTCCCAGCTTCGTACATTGTACGAACATTCCACGTCCCCATCCTTATTTTCGCTTTCATCGAAAGAAGGCACATCGGCTGACTGGCTTCCCGAAGGCTTTCACCAGCCCGCGTCATTTCACTTCCCCGATTCCAGCGAAAAATAAGGTCACTATTTGTAATTTTAGAATTTTGAATATATTTGTGCGTTGAAGTTTTAGTAGCAATTTGGTTAAGTTTTGGGGGTGGAGTTGCTAGCACCGCGCCCCAACCCTCCCTCTTTATCCGGGCTTGGGACCGGCTAGAATACTAGTGACCTAGTAATCTAGGCGAGGTTTATTTCCTTTTACTATGGCTCTATTATTCACTAAAATTAATAGATTTTGAATTGTAGAGTTTGAGGAAGTGAGAATTTATTGCAAGGAGTAATTGTTCATTGTTCATTATTATTACTGTTATTATCATTATTATCGTTCTGGGTCACTTATTTCACTAAAGGATATTAGACAGCTTCACTTAAGCTTCGAGAAGACAATAACCTTGTAATTCTACACTCTGATAAAAGAGAATGCGCTGTTCTGATGTATACAGAAGGTGTAAATTTCAAAGATCAAACCATGCGGATTGAGAGTATCAGCTGTCAACCTCTCCCTCCTCATCAAGTCACACTAAATTTTAAGAATGTCATTTTATCTCATCATGGCGTGTGGTTGTGCATAACCCCGTGTAGTGCTATAGCTGAACTGTTTGTTTTCTTCTCTGGATTTTATGTTTCTCCTTAGGGTTGAATAGTCTATTAGACTAACGCTGCTCTAGTGTTTACAGGAAACCCACACATTCAAACAGATATTTGAACTTCCAATCATCCCATCCTAAGTCAGTAAAAATAGGATTGGTGAAATGTTTAAGTGACAAAGCACAAAAACTAAGTAGTACCAAGGAAAATCTAAGACAGAAAGTGAGGTGTATAGGAGAAGCTTTGGAACTTAATAATTACCCTGATAAATTAATCAGAAAGTATGTAGGGAAATGTAAAAATAAAATAAATAATGATAGTAGTGATAGTGATAGCAGTAATAATAATAATTTTAATGACGACATGCATGTCAGACATGCACAGGATAATGACAACATCAACAATAAGGAATTTTAAATATCAATAGTACTTCTATACAAAGAAGGAATCTCAGAAACCATCTTACGCAGAAGGCAGGAATAAAAGTGGTTGGCGTTCAAATCCATAAGCCCAATTAGAAACAAGCTTTGTTGGTTAAAGGATCAATCCTGTGGAGACAATTAAATAAAACAATTTAGTTTATCTAATACTCTGTCTGCAATGATTGTCAGGTCAAATACATAGGTCAAACTAGTAGAACAGGGGCAGTCAGACTAGTTGAACATAAAAACTTAGCAAAATCTAGATTGTTTGACCCAAATAAGATAAGAAATCTGGAGAATAGTTCAGCTATACCACTCATTGTATGCAATTACACACAACCATACAATAGGATGGGATAGGATGACAGTTTTAAAATCGAATGCCACAGGATGGAGGGAGAGATTGATAAGGGAAGCTTTGTTTATCGAATCAACTGCAAATTCATGTAATAGGAATGATTCAACACCTGTCCACCCAGATATCTAAAAATTCTACTAACCCTACAACGAAATTGTTTGATTATAATTGATGATATGATTATGAACCACAACAATTTGTGTTCGAAACTGTGTCATCCAGTAAATAACGCTGTTTCACTCACTGTGTGATACATCTAATAAACAAACTAATATGGAATTACATAATACCATAGTTACCAAGTTTTACAGATATGTTTATCTGCCCCCTGTCTGTTACATTAACCTACATATTTGACCTCACAGTTACTATGATGTTAGGTATTAGATAAACTAAATTATTTATCTCGAATGTACTCTCCGAGATCCATTTTAACTTAACATAATTTGTTTTTATGCTGATTTTTCCAGAATTTGAATACCACTTTGTTAATCCCTGCATTGCTTTAACTCAATTCCCCACAGAGAGATTGATCGTATCAACTCACTCTTGAACTAAATAACGATCATATGAATCAAACACAACACTTGGTTCATATTTTTGTATCTAGAAAATTGTCTCCGTCTTCGTCATTTGGGGCATGGCAACTAATTTTCACATTTTCACAGTTCCGTCACGTGTTGTACACGCATAATATGATATAGTCAGCGAAAGTGTTTCGCGCTTATACAAATAGTTTTTCACATAGATACTGTGAATGCTCTTCCACATGTATAGATTCAACATATTCTAGGAATGATTATCAGTTGTCATAGTGACAAATCTCATCTCTTCTCCTCTATATATATCCATAAAATGTATCCATATAGATAGGCGAGACATTTCTGTTATTAACGATTGTCATATTATCCCAACATGTGTTTCATATGACGCAATGACGCAACTTACATGTATCTATGCGTGTTGTATGTCCTTATGTGTGTGCATGTTTGCATGTGTGTGTTAGTGTGTAAACAGAAATATAATGCAAAACTCTAAAAGGTTAGTTAGTTAATGGGCTTATAATCTTATTTCATACATGTACAAACCAAGTTCACTTTTAACAGTTTGAAAAAATTTGGGCATTGGGTGGCATATGATATTCATTATGATAAAGGTTGTTCTTCTGTATTTCCCAATGAATGAAAAACAAAACGATATTGTTGTTGTCGTTTTTACTGACGTTTCGCTATATAATGCTGATAAACGAAAGTCCGGATATCATTTCCAGTCTACTAGAATCAGATACAACACTATCACAAAGATGTCCACTGGACACCAGTGAAATTATTAAGAGCTTAAAATTCTGTCTAGAAAGTAATTATATTATACTTAAAGAGAATTTATATAGACAGACAAATGGTGTCGCTATGGGTTCGCCAGTTTCCCCAATAGTCACTGATCTTTTCATGAATAGATTCGAAGATAACATCTTTTCAAGCATACCCACTTCTAAAATATGGTTAAGATATGTAGATGATACTTTTGAAGTGCTTAAACGAGATTTACACAGTTCATTCATGAAGAAAATAAGCAATCGATCTCCCAGAATCCAGTTTACTTCGGAAGCAGGCAGAATCAGACGTTGGTGAACTACCATTTCTAGACTGCCTGGCTAGTTAAAAGAAGAGAGAAAAGGGACATTTTAGTATATCTATATTCAGCAAGAAAATCCAATCCAATAAATATGTAGACTTGAGACCATCAAAACCAGTCAGCGCAACAGTATCAGTTGTTTCAAGTCTTCTTAGATGAGCACACTCTCTGATGCTAACGGATGAGAAGGAAAAAGAAGAAGAAGAAATATCAAACATTACTGAGACTCTCAAGGAAAACAACCACCCAAAGAACTTCATCAACAAAATCAACACTGACATTAAGTATGGTCGAAAACGTGTTCCAAAAACATGGACCTCAACAGTCGTCATTCCACATAGTGTGGAAACGTCAGACGATATCAGAAGAGTACTCAATAAGCTCGACATCAGAGTTTTCTTCAAAACACGAGACACGCACACACTACAAAGTAACCTTGTCTATATAAAAGATAAAATCCCTAAGAGTTTTCTATCTAACTGTGTCGATAAAATAAAATGCTTGCTTTAAGTGTGATGCGATGTGGCATACATCGGACAAACCTCACCAGAGAGAAATCAAGGTAATCAGAAGAAATGAATACCGTGGAGTATCTGTTCAACCAACCACCGAGAAATCCAGTTAGCGAACAAGAAAAGCTTGAAAAATCATCAGCCATAGCTTGTCTACATGCGACGCTATAGAATCAGGTCACAAAATTGATTTCGACAATATTGAAATCATCATCCAGAGAAAGCATTTCAGAAATCACAAAGAACGTCTAACATCATCAGAAGCACTTCATATCAAGTGGAATTGAAATTGTCTGAATAGGAATGAAGGACTAAAACAGAATTTGACCTGGTTACAACACCCCAACCCCCTCTGACATGAAATGACAAAATCAACACGAATGTGATAAGTGATTTCACTATGTAAATACATGGTGCTTTTATAATTTCACACGCTTATCAAATCCAACAATCTACACCTGGTTTTGTTATCTTTACCAACTGGCCAATTTGATAACGCGAAAATGATCCCATGCTAAAGAATGATGATTAAGTTGCTATTTGTAAGCTGAGATTTTGTAGATTGTGGTTTATTAATACCACTTTGATAAAGCTATTAGCAGCAGCATTAAATAGCAAAGCGTCAGTAAAAACAACAACAATATGGTTTTGTTTTTCATTCATTCATTGGGAAATACAAAATCTTTTATTATAATTAATCTTATTTCATTCGATCAGTTTATATGATCATTTCATTCATATATTACTGGTAATGGCTGACAGTAGTAATAAGGCATAATGCCCATTAACTCTGAACAGAAAAATATTTTTACTCTGTAGCGGAAAATAATGCCCCAACCTTATTAGCCTACAGCATTTATCACTCAACAATGGATGCTGACTGACCTTCATTGTCTAAGTCTACTCGTTAAGCTGAAGACTCGCTGTCAGACATCTACGCCATTTGCCACACTGTCGTTTTACACTCGTTCGTTCGTTCGTTCGTGCACGATCCCTAGCTAGTTATGCAATCATCTTCGATGGTCCCGATATTGGTCCCAAAATATACTTCATATTTTGGACGGTTACTTTGGTGTTTTGATTTGTTTTTGATCTACCTCGAACAAATACTATAGAAGGTGGAGGTATGAGATCTAGCATTAGTATACTTCTTATTTTTCGTGAACGTCAGCATACCCTTTTTTCTTAAAACTCTAAGAAAATCTGTAGGATATACTGAGTAGGATTCCCATTTCGTTGCAACATGATAATAATACACAGGGTGTAAAAAATTGGGGATGATTAACTTTGTAAATATTATTATTATTAGGGTGAAATTAGGTTGAAATGAAGAAATTATTATTATTCCCTTGGATCCCAAGTGGAACATGGGGTTTCGACCACAACAACGACACACCTCCAATTGAATGAAGACAGGCTTTTTTTACAATGATCTCATCATCTCACCAACAGGGACTGCATCAACTCCTTTTTGAACCAAACAATTATCATGTCAGATAGAACACTTAGCTTCATATTTCATCTCGTAACTGTGGCTTGGCAACTAATCTTCACATTTTAACAGTCAATCACATGTTCTGTGTCTGCAAATTATAAACAGGAATAATGATAGTAATAATCGTAAATGTGTCATCCATATTAGCCCCATACAGATATATCAGTTCATCTGATGCTGTGGCGTCAGCCGGGTACTTTGTTTGTTCGACGCATATCCTGTCCATTGGAGTTCAAGAACACTTTTCCGCATGGCTTGTGCATCGGTGGCACGGCGTTAGAGTGCTTGCTAACCACGCGTGTCGACCGGGGTTCCATCCCCAGCCGACATAATCCTTTACCTCGCTAAGCCAGTAATAAGACGGAAGGTTGTGGGGCATGAGGCTAGCAACCTCATCCCGTAAAAATAAACACCACTGCTACTGAAACTTCCAGTCTCTAGCTTGAAGGTGCCCTATGTTCCACTGGAAACGTGGAGGTTTAAAAGAAAATCCCGCATGGTTTCAAAAAGGTAATAGTAGCTGCATAAGTATTGCGACCATCGAACATCTCGTCAGCCAACATTGGTCATTCCATCTCAACAAACGCCTCCTCCTTCATAGTGATCTACAAAGTGAAGAACAAGCTACCAAAGGCAATACGCTTTCATCTCTTTTATATTGCTGATTCAGATGGAAAAACCAAAGTTATGTACACAAAAGAAAATCCACCCAACCACTTCTACAATCACGGTAACAACCGTGTTGACTTTTTACTGACTTGATGTTTGTGTGCTTGCTTTTGTTTTCTTAACTTCTTATAATATTTGTAATCTTTAGAATTCTTACATAATCCCATATTTTTCTTTGTTTCTCTATGCACATCCTAATCACAACTCACTCATTAAACTACTCAGCTTATTACGTAACTGTGCTACGCTTATTCTACTTCTTTTATGTGTTTATTAATTTTTTTTATTACAACTTGATTCCACACCGTATTTATGGTACAGGTATGGAATTTTCAGCATGTGATATCGGTAGCCCAAATTTTGCAGGCCGACCATAGATATCAGGTATGCGTGGGCAGGGGATCGAACCCCGGACCATGTGCATTATTGGCGAGAGTCATAACCACTGTGTCATCGACGCACATTAATTACTGGGTTTTTTTGACAACACATCACCACCACCCTCTCACCAATCTTCAATTCACCCCACCCATCCTAGTTACAATTTGATTACTCATCACATTTTTGAAATGTCTTGTCAACAATAACCCTAACTTATTTTCATTTTTGTCTGATTATTGCTAGCTAAGTGAACGAATTCACCGCCGAAAAGAGACTCTTCGCTGTGCTATGTGTTTTGTTTCCATCCCTATGAGACTGCTGCATAAAATTATACAGTCAGAATAAGTGTTTCAAGCTTATTCGAATAGTTTTTCCCATAGATACCGTAAATTTTCTTCACCATGTATAGATCTGTCATTTGTCCAGAAATGATTATTAGCTATCTTAGTGATAAACCTTGTCTGTTCCCCTGTATAACTATAATAATATATGCATATACATGTTCGAGACGTTTCTGTTATTAGCAACTGTCGTTTGATCCCAATATGCGTTTCATATTATGACGCAATCAGCTTATATGTGACTACACGTGTTGTGCATGTGCGTGTGCGTGTGTGTTGCTTTACAAACAGAATTATGCAAAGCCGTTTCAAATGGCAACTTAATAAACTCATTCTTGTGTCGTAAGATCAGATTATGGGATCATTTCATCTATAGGTCATTGATAAAGGCTGACAACAACAATAATGAATAATGCACATTCGGTGTGAAGGACAAGAAGAAGGCGAAGAGGGAACGGAAAAATATCTTTGCCCTAAGGATTCAAAGTAAGAAATAAAGAAAACACTATACATATTACGTCATTCATCATTTTCTAGGGGAAATCACCATGGTGAGTAGATTTTTTATGTTATGTTACTAAGCTAATGTTAAGTCACTGGTTTGGCGTGCAATACTGACAATTTGATATAAGTATTATCTTGTGCATGATTTTATTTGAAAGAATCTTGAACAGCGAAGTGACAGAGGAATCTGCAAAAAGGAGAAATGTGAGATCCTTGTGGAAATACTATATGGAAGGCATAAGAGAATGGGAAAAACATGCCCTATGTCAAAGAGCATGTACAAATACAAAATTCAGTGTAACTGGTTTGATCATAAGTTGACATGGCTTGGGGAAAGAACCATTGGAAAATTAGATGTTTCGTCTTAATTTGGGATTCTTCAGCTCTATGTACCCGCTAAGGTTGGAACTTAGGATCTTCCAGTTACAAGGTGTCCTGACAGACCATTCAGACATTAGGAATTGATCCTATAGCCAGGAGATATCAACTATGCCAATTAGTGATATATTAAGCGCAACCGGCAGCCAGTGTCACAGGCGAGTAACTGACCTCTTACCTGACTCACCTCGTAGTCGGACCTGTAACCAACTGAAACGCCTGCAATGTAAGGACAATTAATTTTGTCAAACAAACAATCTGATCCGAAACACTACCGTATTCTACTGTCACATCTAGTGTCGCTATCTCCGACATGATGAAGATACTGTATGAGATAACCCCAGCTTCCGGCAGGATTTTGAAGCCATTACTGTTATGTTGGTGGGTATCCACGATCCCATGTGAAGACCTTGGAGCTGAGGAGCTAAGTAAAATTTGGCAATTCTCGTGCAGCTAGGTCAGTGACGTCATGGGAGGACGTTGTTCTGCAGTTGATTCCAGAGTTTAAGAACTCGAGAAACAGACAGACGAGAGGAGGTAGAGAAATTTAAGGCCCCATGGTTTGGTGCAGATCGAATCCCACTAATTCTCGCACTAATGCTGCCAAATTTCCTGCAATCTACCTTACCAAACTTAGACAAACTTTCAAAACCGCAGCTGTTACCATCCCAATTTATTCAATGCCTCCCTGTTCCTATCTCTTACCGGTTACATTTACTGAATGCGGCATGGCCTATGGACATGAAAGAGCTGTTTATAATCTCAAGAGGATGAATAAATCTGATAGTCGCACCAGTAATCCGTAAATATCAAGAAGCTCACGAGATTAGAAAACACCTCAAAATGATGTAGAAACAGGTGTCAGTAATTACAGCAAGAGTAAAGTAGACTGACAAATGTTAATGTTAATCAACGCCAGTCTTAAAACACACGGAAGACTGAATAAAAAACAAACAGAAAGGAGTAAAAAGCTGCATAAAGCAAGTTAAGAAGCTGTGTGATGAATACACTCAGATTCGAGTATGTGGCATAGATTGTGTGCGAAACGTCATCCAGTTGTGAATTTTGCATGGACCCATGGACCAAACATTTGGATGCCTTTGCAAAAAGTGGATAGACAGAACATCATATTACTATTCTTATGAAATACATGGCTCCGCATTCCCGCTTATTCTGCTCTTAGATATAAGTATAAAGTACTCTTTAGAATTTTGACCCTGTCCCACCAACCCTATTGTGTTGGATGTGTGTATGTGTTAATGCATGCAGTGTGATTGCTCAGCTTTTTTCTAAATTACTTATCTTAGCGGGTAAGGCCAATCATTCTAACCCTGGCTAAATTCTTGTGTTCAGATAATCTCACTACTCCTGATCTAATAGTTTGACATATGTAGTTGACCTAACTCACAGTCATTGCAAGATATTTTGCAAATTATATTATCTTGTTTAATCGTGTCAACCGACAGGGTCCTTTAGTCTACAGAGAATGTCTCTGAGTGAGTTTGTAGGTTGAAATGGCACTCTAATTTCCACTTTGTTGAGAATCCCACGTAGGGTTTCAGATGTCCCTTCCTTATATGGTATAACAGTAGATGCCTTATATTCTCTCTTATTAATATTATCATTATTAGTTTCACCATTATTTTTATTTTGCTTTTGACCTTTTTGATATTCCTAATGAATTTTATATTATAGTTATTTAGCACCAACTCTTCCTCTTCTATCTGTTTCATTTCATCATTTAAGTCTTTTTTTGTGCTACTTAGTGCCATTGCTCGGTTTGTTAGACACTTAACTAAGCCTGCCTTAACAGTTAACGGATGAGACGAATTAAAGTCTAAATATCTATTAGAATGTGTTGGTTTTCTATAAACACTAGTGTGTAGTTTGCCGTCTTCTATTCCTTTTATCTTACAATCTAACATGATTAATTCTCCTTGTTCATTTTCTGATTCAAATGTGAATTTTATTCCTTTTACTAGTGAGTTTATGTGTGTGTCAAGCAGCTAGAGATATGTTCTGTTTTTAACACTGTGAATGTGTCATCCAGATACCTCCAGCATATTTTTGGAGTAAGAATAAATGTATTGAGAGCCCATATTTTCCCAGCTGTGCATAAATATATCCGCTACGATAGGAGATAATGGAGTTTTCGCTTAGATGTTATTTTACTGTGAGATTTCAGAAAACTGTTTACAAGATATAACGCATTATCCTATTTCATCAAAATCATCAGTCAGATTCCACGAATTTAGGCGAATGCTGATGTATCTACCAAATTCGTATCCCAGGAATTTTTTGTTTCAGACCACTAGAAAAGTGAACTGTGATAGCAACCACTTGTGAAATAGGTTAATGCTTTTATGATATTACAACATCTAAGCTGTTTGAAAGTTTTAAACAGACACAAAACAGTTGCTTCAGTTCATTTCCACCTCTCATCTATTGATTTTCATTTTATATCATATTATATTTCCTTTTGTTCCTAGAGGAACATAGGGCTTCAGCCAAACGTATCCACTGCGTGCCGTTCTCTGCCAGCGTTTTCACCTGGTTGCACGTCTACCCTAATGCTTAGCATGACCTCTTCCTCCATGTCACCCCACCTCGCACTGACGACCAACTTGCAGATTCCCATTCGGGTTACACTCGAGCAATAGCCTGTCATGTGATGTCACTTGACGATGGTTTGTCTTCTCAGAGTATGGCCAGCCAATCCACCTCCATTTCTTCCTGCATATTTTTTGCACAATTGGCTCCTGATGGGTTGGTTCGTTCATTGCCAGAGATCCTTCTCGGTTGGCAATCTTTCCTGGCCGGCCATCTTATCTCAAGCGAAGCAATGAGCGAAGACAGCTGTTGATTAAGGTCTGTATTTTGTCTGAAGTGCTCTTCATGACGCGCTAAGTCTCTGGTCCGTATATTAAGTAGCACTGACTTAACATTGGAGTTGAAAATCCGGATCTTATTTTTCATGTTGAGGAATGGAGTTCATCTCTTCCACACAGACTTGATTTTCACACTGAACCTGAATGCTCTGTTGATATGTTTGCTTTTAGTATCAACGCTTCTATGACTTCTGAAGACTGACATGATGCTATTTCGGTCCTCACCTCAATCCCCAGTGGTGGGATCATGGGTGTGTACTGATGAAGAGTGCCAAACAAGGATGAAATGGTTATCCAGCACTCCTTGGCTTGGGTGATTAGTTGGCTCAGCGGTGGAATACTCACCAGCTAGACGCTTAGTGAGGAGTTCGACCCCTGACTGACTCATTTCTACTCAAACTTCACAGCTCGCAGTTTGAAGCCCTATTTTCCACTCGGAAATCAAAGGAATAAAATTTTAAAAAAAACAAATTTTGGTTAGTAGTGACTAGCAATGGAATCCCAGATAGGTATTTCGTCCTATTTGGGATTTTTCATCTAGATGGATGCAAAGTTCGAATCTCAGCGGAGAATACCATCATTCACTGAAGATGCAGAGATAACCAACTCACGAATGCTGAATAAGATGAAATAAGCATCTTGGATTCCAATGCGCTAATCTCAATCAACTATATAACAACTACTTATTTCTCCTTAGTTTTCAGTAGTTCAATATAAAGGTTTAGAAGAATGAAGATGTTGATAGACATGGGATCGCTTCCCCCTCTCAATCTACCCTTAAATGTACTTATTTAATGTGAACCAGTGAACAATTAATAACCCAAAATCGGATCAACAATTGGATTGCCTAAAATACGATATATATTTCTGGATCCATGCTTAGTTGGCCACAGATCGTGCCGTCAAATGATGTGGTTGCTTGACTGCATAGCTTCAGACTACACCAGTCAAGTTAAACATTGAAGGTTAACATTAAATGTTGAATGTAGGCTAATCGTTTTTAGAGGAATATATAATACATCCTTAATATACAATATATTTCATTACTATTTTGGTATTTTTGCCACAGGTAATATATATATATATATAAACTTTATTTAATTTAGTTTTTGCATAATGTCATAACATTCATCAAATAAGAACACAAAAATGGCTTGAAGTCGAAAAATCCAAAAATGAATTCTGATTCCCCTCTTTACCTTAGTAACAATATGATTTAATTTAGACAATTACTCTCCACTGATATCATTTTTATTCAATTATACTATCTATTTGGGTTTAGATACATATATCCATTTGTTGCCCTAGATACAAAAAGACCGCCAATTGAACATAATAAACATTGGACATTGAATATTTAACTAACATATTATTGTATATTATATTATAGTGACTTGATTTAATTTATTATCAGTTTTCATTTCCTCCTTATTACTGTTAGTAATTACATCTGAAAGATTCGTAACAAAATATAATTTGAATGTATTATTTTCGCCTTTTTTGTTTAAATATCCTATTTATTGAAAATATAGATGTGTGTTTGTACACGCGCGGAGGCAAAGTGTAGAAACAAATGGCCTTAGGTTATTTCAATTTATTACATTATATTTAGATAGATTTCACCGTCTATCATAGTTACAAGTGTAAATAAGTTGTAGTGAAAAGGAATCTAGACGAAAATAAACTCTTATCAACAGGTTATACAAGGTGTAAAGATTGTTAACTCAGCATAAGGAACAAGATTCACATTTTCAACGCCGATATCAAGTCCGCCAGTTCTTCTATACGGGTCATAAACTTGACTAGGGTGTCAAGAAAAGGATTTCCAATAGGCTGCAACATTTATCAACATCTGCCTTCACTCCATTGTTATTATTATTATTGTTCCCTTGGGTTCCTAGTGGAACATAGGGCTTCAACTGCACATCTCCACTTGCTTCTGTCTTCTGCTGTACTTTTCACCTGCATCCATGTTAGTCCATACTGTTTCAATTCCTCTTCACACGACCTCCTCCATGTCACCCTTTCACTGACGTCCCACTCGCCGCTTCCCTTTCGGGTTCCACTCGAGCTATGGCCTGACGCGCGATGTCACTCAACGGCCTCCTCAGCGAGTGTCCAATCCATCTCCACTTCCTCCTGCATATTTGTTGGGCCATTGGTTCCTGTTTCGTTTGTTCCCATAGCTTCTTGTTTGTGATTCTTTCCGGCCATCTAATCTTCAGTATGGAGCGAAGACAGTTGTTGATAAAGGTCTGCAACCTGTTGAAAATATTCTTGGTGACCCGCCAAGTTTCTGATCCATCTGTATAGAAGAACTGACTTGACGTTTGTATTGAAAATCCGAATTTTGTTGTTGTTGATGCTGAGTGACAGCGGAAGATTTGCAGATTGGTTTCAGGTTGATGAATGTGTTTCTCGCCTTCCCGATTCTCGATTTGACATCCTCGTCCGTTCCACCTGCCTGTAGTTGAGACAATGCTCCCTAGATAAGTGAGTGAAGTAACCTCTTTCAAATCCCTCCCGTTGATGGTGATTGGCGATGGATGTTGCTGTTGTTGTTGTTGGTTGGTTATTTTCATGACCTCCGTCTTGTCTATGTTCATCTGGAGTCCTGTCTTTTCTGCTTCTGCGAACAGTTTGTCGGTTTTCGCTTGTAAATCTTCGATTTTGCGTGACATCAAACATAAATCATCCGCGAAATCTAGGTCTTCTAGATTCTTCACTCCGGTCCAGGATATCCCTGTCTTCTCGTTTCCCACTGTCTGACGCATAATCCAGTCCAGTCCACCACAATTAGGAATATCATTGGTGATAATAATGAAGATTAAATGGACGGCTAGAAAGAATAAGTAACAAGAAACTGTGGGAACAAACCAACAGCCGAGAGCCAATTGCTCAACAAATATGTAAGAGTAAAGGAAGAAGGATCAGGCACACGCTAAGGAAACCGTTAAATGACACGACGCGCTTAGCAGGCCATCACTTGAGTGGAATCCCAATAGGTAGAGACAAGTGGGTGGTCGGCGCGAGGGTGACATGGAGGAGATGAGAGAGTTTAGGCAACCGTGGATCCAGCTGAATAGGATGGCATAAAATAGACGAAAGTGGAGGTGTGTTGTTGAAACCAGCTCTACTTTTCCCTCGGAACCCAAAGGAATAATAATAATAAACATCAGAGGTTGTTCACAATGTTTGTTATGCAGTATTATAGTTGTATATTCCTTCATACCTTTACGGGCCAAGTTATAGTATCATTATCCAGGAGGATGAACGCACCAGTGACCTTCAGTGCATACTATTCGTTGAATAACGAAACCTACCAATTATTATAGCTCCACTATGCACGGTGTTCATGAAGTGAGGTGCGAAATTTCATCCCGATCACGTTTTTAAGTATTGTTTGGAGAGTGTTTTGACTGCTCGTCAGGATCACTGGTTACGATTAGGGTTACGTTTGGGGTCGGCATTATTTATTTTTATTATCCGCATTTTTATGGTCAATAGCCATCGATCGTCTTACTAGAACCCATACTTACTCAACTGAGAGATTCTGGGGAAGACTGAAAATCGGGATAAGAGCGATAAATGGGTCACAGAAAGAACTGATCTCCAGTCACCTGTACACAAACTGTTCTAGCTTAAAAACTGAGACTCCACATGATAATTGGGAGGTACTTTTAAATCATGTCAGGGAAAAATATCTTGTTTAATGTGCTTTCATGTATTTCTCTTGTCAATAAACGTCATTTTTCTAAACAAAAACCACTGGATTTCCTGATTGGTCGGTTAAAGATCACTTGTGCGTTCACATTCTATGGGCCATCATAGTTAAACTTTTCCCATTCGATTTCCAATTTGAACATAAGCATCAGTAGCAGCAATATCGCTTTTCTTAGAGAGGGGACAAGGTTGCCAGCCTCACAGGTTCAATGTCTCCTGTTTACCAGACTTACTGTCGGTTAAACGATGTTTAAGAGTGAGTTGATTGGAAGTCAAACAAGCACGGCATGTGTGGTTGGCAAGCATCGTACCACTGAAGCACTAACACATAACAAATAGTCGGACAAAGATGTGCTTACTGACAGCTGAATTCAATCCAATCTGACTTGTATTCTCTTAAGAAGTAATGTCACCCAGTAGATAAGTGTGATTGCCGTTCAGTTTGAACAAATTGATATCATATCATCAGGGCTTTTCTTCATTGAATTTCTCATTATCCTCATTATTTTTGGCATTTTTCTTCAAAAATTTTGTTGTGAAAGACTAATTATTCTTCATTTTTTTATATTTTTGTACGTTCCTAGTGGAACATAGGGCACCTTCAAGCTAGAGGCTTGAAGTTTCATTAGCAGTGGTGTTTATTTTTTATTTTTGTTTTTCCCTCTTTACCAGTCTTATTACTGGCTTAGCGAGGTAATGGAGTGTGTCTGTGGCCGGGAACCGAAACCCAAACCACCTGCGTAGTTGGTGAACATTATAATGCTGCGCCACCGATGCACATTTTTCAGTTATGTAGTCAACATTACATTTCTCTAAATTTATACAGCCATCCCATTAAAAATCAAAAATCAAGACCTTTTGGTTATGAGTCAAGAACATTCAGGGCGAAATTCAGTCATTAGGTGAGTCAGAATCCATTGGTTCATGAATGCCAAGTTCTTAACTGTTATCGTTGAGTTTCTCTGCATAAAACTATATACTACTGATAGACCGAAATGAGTAGTAGTTGCATACTGCACTCATATCAACCAGTAGTAGTGTTTGCTGACCAGCCAGATTGAGGTGATCTAAACACCATTTGATGGCTGTTTCACTCCTTTGGGGCTGAGCTCATCAGTGATTCACCCAGTTTGACTGAGATCAGAGAGAGAGAGAGCCTGATCAGTTCGAACCACCCGATTTGTGACTAGCTACTTGAGGAAACTGGTTATAGATATAAGTATAAAATTTGGGCACTGTGGTGGTAGAGTATAACTCCATTATAGATATGATTTCACTTTGATAAATCACACTGTTGTGCAGTAAGTAATATTTACTGATGACCATGTTTTGAGCACAAATTATTGCTCATAATCATATCAGGTCACTAACACAACACTTTACTTCAGAATGTTGTAATGTATGTGAGTTGAAATAGAATTTTAACATTATTTATAATCCTCCTCTGATTTGACTGATGGTAATAATATCTTCCATATCTCTGGTACTTGCGTTGAGTCATTTCTGTTGCATGTGTTGGGTGTAGACTCAATGAACCAGGATTCAGTAATCAACCCCTGTCTCTCTCCATGTACTTATTTTACTTCTTAGAATTTTAACCCTCTCCCACCCTATTGTGTGGTTGTGTGTTAATGCATGTAGTGAGATTGCTCAGCTTTTTTATAAATTACTTATCTTCACCGGTGGGGTCAATCATTCTAACTCTAGCTAAATTCTTACGTTCTGACAGGCAGTCTGACTAATCCCCATCTACTAGTTTGACATATGAAGTTGACCGAACTCACAGTCATTGCACGGTATTTTGTAAATTATATTATTTCGTCTAATTAGGTCAACATACGGGGTCCTTTAACATTCAGAGCTTCTCTTGTCTGAGTGAGTTGGTAGGTTGAAATGCCACTCTAATTCCTGCTTTGTTGAGAATCATACGTAGAGAGGGTCTCAGATTTCCCCTCCTTATATGATAAAACTACTGTAGATGCCTTATATTCTTTCTTATTTATGTTATCATAATTAGTTTCACCATTGTTTTTATTTTGCTTTTGACCTTCTTTGATATTCCTAATGAATTTTATAGGACAGTTATTTAATACAAATTCTTCTTCTATCTTTTTTATTACATCATTTAGGTTTTTAGTTGTACTACTTACTGCTATTGCTCGGTATGCTAGGCGCTTAACTAAGCCTGCCTTCGTAGACAGACAATGGATGAGATGAATTAAAGTCTAAATAACCAATATTAGAATGCGTTGGCTTTTTATAAACGCTAGCGTGAAGTTTACCTTCTTCTGTTCGTTTGATTTTACAATCTAACATCACAGCTAATTCTCCTTGTTCATTTTCCGACTCGAGTGTGAATTTTATTGCCTTCACTAGTAAGTTTACATGCGTCAAGAAGCTAGAGAGAGAGAGAGATGTTCTGTTTTCAACACTGTGAAAGTGTCATCCTCATACCTCTACCATATTTTCGGAGTAGGATTAAATGTATTAGGAGCAATATTTTCCCAGCTGTCCATAAAGATATCTGCCATATCTCATATTCACAATTTGCAAACTGGTCAGGGATTTGCAATTTACACAGTCGAATTGATTCAGTTCTCTGAGTTGAGTCAAAGTGGATACACCATTCATGAATTCGTCCCCGAACAAGTGAAACGGCCATCAAATGGTGTTTAGATCACCTGGAACTGGTTGGGTAACAAGCACTACTCCTGGTTGATGCATGGGTAGTATACAACTACTCATCTCAATCAATCAGTAGTATATAGGGTTTTTTCAAATTTTACTTGCTTTCTTGATTACCACTTATGTTATTTTAAACAGGCCACATATTGTGATCTGAATAATTTTGTGTTTTCAAGGAAACCACGATGAAATTTCATCACTCGAACTGTGTAGACTGAGAATTGCTGATCAATTTATAAATTGTTAATTTGACTTGTTGCCGAGTGTTTTTTGTCACACATTATCCACTTGTGTAGATGATAGATACCATCCCTGAATAGTTCCGAACTGATATGTAAGGCAACTGCCTAGTAATCCTTGGATCAAGAGGTAAAAACGATAACAATGTCCAGTATATTAGCATTACTTCAAGTATTACTTGAGATCTCTATAACCTACACTTTTGTAGATATTCAGAATATTCTTAGTACATCTGATTAAGATCGGAATAGCCTTCTTCACGAAGTCTGTTGATCAAATCAAATCAAATCTGGTCTCATATAACTGCCAACAACATTACAATAATGTTCTACTTACAAGTATTTATGGAATTGTCAGAATTCTCAGACGTTATATCCAGGACAGCAGCCTTTGATGCGTGATTTATACGACTGATGATCGCTAGTGACTTGCTACACGACAGAGTTTCCTGGGGTTCTAGTGAGAATTCATCACCAGTGAGATCCATCCATTTTGCAGTGTGAGGATGGATGTGCCCCCCCCCCGATGACATGGTTGGGGTAGCGCTAAATCACGAACTGGGAGAAGTTAGAATTCATGTATGGGCTGGCCATTGAATCGGGTCCCAGCGGCTGAATGGTATACAAGCTTGCCTTGTAACCGGAAGGTTTTGGGTTGGCACTCTGGTGACGGTGGGTGAGTACTGCTGATGAAACATTTGGCTGTCCAGTACTCCCTGGTTTTCAACGTTTCCCTAACTGATATCAATCCATGACCAACTCCTAAAACAAAACTAATCCTTACAAACTAACTATAGAAAACTAATAATGGTTGTAAATTCTGGAGCCTTTACGCTTTACTTTGGCACCAGTCATCCCACACCACCGCTTAACTATTAATAAAGCAAAATTTTGAAACTCCTACGTAAAATTAAGAAAGAATAGGTATACTATATTTACTTTATTTAAACCAGTGTTTCTCCTAATTTTATACTGATAATTTTTAGATTCACGAATCTGAATTTAATACACTGTTAGTCACGTAAGTCCTCTTTGATAACCTAATTATTACTACCCTACGAGCTTTCGGAGTAACCGGAAGGGTTATAGGTTTATCCCCCTGGGGTAGGTGCATACTGTGAATAGTCCGAAAATAGGACTAAACAACTGTCCAGTACTCTCAGCTGGTTTTCAACGGTAGTTTCCTAACTGATAACAATCCGTGGTCAAACGTAAAACGAACTAAATCCCTAAATTCTAACTCTTGAAAATTGATCTGATGGCAGCAGGACGAAGCTGGCTAGAGTTCTAGTGAGAAGTCACCACTAGCAGGGGTGGAGCTCACTCAGTCGGGGGTGAGGATAAATACTTGCCACCGACGACAGTGGCTGTAGCCAGTGGCGCTAAAATCACAAATTCGGTAGAAGTTGAAATTCATGGACAGGCCATTTGATTGGGTCCCAGTGCTTGAATGGTGTACGAGCTTGCCTTGTGACAGGAAGGTCTTGAGCACTGCTGATGATTCCCTAACTAGAACGAAACAACTGTCCGGTACTCTCTGGAATGTTTTAAATGGTTTGCTAATTGATGTCTATTCGCGGTCAAACTTGTCACATAATAATGATAAAAGAATTGTTACTGAACAAAGAATATTCATATTTTGCGGTAACCTGGTCTTCATCAGGTTCTACAGTTATATATCCATCCATAATAGTGGATGAGTGAATTAGTGTTATTAACAACAAAATTAATGTTGTTTAAATAACATCGAATCAATAATCATAATCATAATAATCATGATAATACCAATGGATTACAGTTCGACAACATCATCATAACAATACACACTGAATATCAGACAGCCAAATTAGGAAAGAAAACAATAACACAGATTCATGAATTTATAGTCTCCACTGAAGGCTGGCCAGGACAGTTCAAGTGGCTGGCTGGAGTTGCTTCTTCTGCACACAGAACACCGGTTGTTTCAGGCGAATTGCAAAAGCCTATGCTGTTTGGAGTATGTGGTACCTGGATGTTTTTGGCAATTTATTTGGTACCCAATAGATGATGATAGAGAGGGATTCTCCGATGCCGGCTGGCTAATTTGCCGGTTTAGACCAGGGGCTCTAATATCGAACTGTTAATGGTATTTGCCATACCTTTATTTAGCCACACTGGTAGATGTTTCCGAGCGAGCACGAAAAATCAAATTCTTAGAGCAGCGGCCGATACAACTCACTTCACCACAAGCGCAGTTGAATTGCTAGATACCATTGGAGGTGGCTAGTCTAGGTACTTCATTTTTCAATTGAGGAATCACCATCGGTTGTGTAGAAAATATGAAGTGTAGTTTCCTAGCATTAAAAAGTTCTTTGAACTGATCTTCTTAATTTCTTTGTAGTTATTTCGCTTGGTATATCACCCTTGAACTGCAGTCGTATGTATGTATGTAGGTTCAAACCGGCCACTAATCCAGTCAGTATTGAAGAATCCTTCTCTGTCATCATCTATTGGGTACCAAATAAATTGCCAAAAACATCCAGGTACCACATACTCCAAACAGCATAGGCTTTTGCAATTCGCCTGAAACAACCGGTGTTCTGTGTGCAGAAGAAGCAACTCCAGCCAGCCACTTGAACTGTCCTGGCCAGCCTTCAGTGGAGACTATAAATTCATGAATCTGTGTTATTGTTTTCTTTCCTAATTTGGCTGTCTGATATTCAGTGTGTATTGTCATGTTGATGTTGTCGAACTGTATTCCATTGATATTATTATTATTATTATGATGATGATTATGATTATTGATTCGATGTTATTTAAACAGCATTAATGTTATTGTTAATAACACTAATTCATTCACTATTATGGATGGATATATAACTGTAGAACCTGATGATGAAGAGCAGGTTATCGAAAATGTGAATATTCTTTGTTCAATAACCATTCTTTTGAAAAGTTTAATGGGCATTTTTAACCAGTTATAATAATAAAAGTTTGTTTTAAACACAGTACAGAATTTTCAGTTTGCTCTGTTCGAAGATAGGTACTCCTTATGCAAGATCTTCAAGTATTTTAATGATGGATAATGCATCACTTGACGTAGTACTGCCTCATCCAGATCATCCTCCATTATCCTGTGAAATTTTTCTTTCACTTCCCTCGAAAACATCGCAGCAGTAAGTTGAAACCTTTTTGAAAATGCGCCTGAGATCAAGTTACAATTCATGAATATTGTTTTAACTAAACAATATGAAACGTGGAGATGGATTGGACACTCGCTGAGGAGGCCACTCGCTGGGTGACATCGCGCGTCAGGCCAATGCTCGAGTGGAACCCGAAAGGGAAGCGGCGAGTGGGACGTCAGTGCAAGGGTGACATGGAGGAGATCGTGTAAAGAAGAGTTGAAACAGTATGGACTAACATGAATGCAAGTGAAAAGTACAGCAGAAGACGGAAGCAGGTGGAGGCGTGCAGTTGAAGCCCTATGTTCCATCCACTAGGAACCCAAGGGAACAATAATAATAATAACACTATGAAACGTAGTGAAATATGATTCATTTTGACGGATGAAAGAAAATGTTGGTTGCTCAATGATTTCAGCAGGCTGCTACATCCTTAATTTTTTACTTTAAGACTATATTGTATAATTGTAAGTACTGACTATTGAACAAATTATCTCCTCATTCCTACAGTTCACTCTTCCTGAATGTACTACTTGTTTCGGTCGGTCGGTTTTCGACATAGAACTTTGCACATACGTGCGGCAGTTCAAGTCGCCACAATCTATGTAGCACGCAAAGCAAGAGAAGGAAGTAGGAGAAATGCATAATATAGACAGTAAACAGAGGTGTGAGACAAAGAAATAGTAATAAGGGAGAACAAAAGTTTAATTGGAAATCATAAGTCACAAGGAGTGGATGCATCTGCGCCACTGAGAACGATTTTGAGCCATGTCACCAATTGTTTCCAACCATTGGTTTTTACCATCCCGAGGGCCCGGGATGTTTGCTGGGACTCGTCATGTGGATGCAACTGAACTTTCAGTCACTTATGGCGTCCTCACTCGAAGTCAAACTCAGTGACCATCCCTTCAAACCCCAAAGCGTTATTCACTCAAACATTGACCCATGAGTGCCAACGCTTGTACAACTGGTATCAGTGATTGACTGGTTCCTTTTTATTGGACAGAAATGTTCAATGTTCTATCTGAAACGATGAATACTGGGTTAGATTTTCAGAGGGATTACCATCCAGCTTAACGAGTTCAATATAGGACGAAAGACTCCTCCTAGATTCGACTGATAACCAATATCAACTAGATAAACATTTCATTGTGGATTTCGTCACGAAACAACACCACAGTTAGAGATCACTGAAAAACTAAGGAATAACTGGACAGCTGTTTTATCCTAGTTCGGACTCTTCATCAGTACGTACCCACCAGTGTTCAAACCCAAGACCTTCTGCTCAAACTTGAAATATCTATAATTGGCAAAACTTAGAATTCATGAGCCATTGGATCAGTTCCCAGTGGCTGAATTATCTACGGGCTTGCCTAGTAACCGGAATTTCCTCGGTTGGGACCTCTTTGGTGGGTACGTACTGATGATGAGAGCTAAACAAGGACGAAACAACTATCTAGCATTGTAGTGCTGGTTTTCCAACGGTTTCATAACTGATATCTATCCATAATCAAATTTCTGCAAACTAAAATTTGATAATTAGAAGTTAATTGGTGGATGGTGACTAGCAGTGGAATCCAGGAGAACGCGCATTTCGTGCTATTTGCGACTCATCATCTGGATGTACCTGCTTTCCCCAGTGAGTGATGATATTCCCACCAAGGCTCGAACCCAGTGCCCATAGTTTCAAACGCCAAAGCGTTTTTCACTCAACCACTTCAGCCATCTCAGTGGGAACACCATCACTCATTGGGAAATGCAGGTACATCCACTGGCTGACGAGTCCTAAATAGGACGAAACGAGCCTTGTCTTGGATTCCACTACTAGTCACCAGCCACTAATTGACTTCAAGTTACATGAATAAAGATCGTCGAAGCATCTCCCCATGGAGCCGACATGTGAACGTTCAGTCCAATCAGTCGACGGGAAAATCCAGATTGAATCAAACAACATTTGATAAGTTTAAATATTATTATTTGTCTATCCTTTTTAACTGTCTGACCTGTTAAGAGAAAAAACAACCAAAAATCATGCTTCTTCAACGACAATCATAGTAAAAATGTCCTGCTCTCTATCCCTTTTTCTGTATGTATGTCTTTAACCCTACATACACCTGGTTGGTTAGAAATACTGGAGGGAGATGAGGATGAAACTTCTGTCTTCCTCTCCCTCTCTCTCTCTCTCGCCTCTTTATTGGTATATGCAACAAACTTATATGCATATTTCCCTTCTCTTCCTAACTCTTTAATAGTGTGTAGATCACCCTTGCGTCCAACTGCCCTAACGGTTAAGACCTTGTGTCATGCATCCCTTCATTGGTGGTTACGCGCATACACCTAACACACACAATAGTGGCCACAATGATAGACGGATTGAGGGATAGAGTGACATCACTGTCAGAGAGGAGATAAGAATAATAGTAATTGTTTTTGTTATCCTAAGGTTGATGACATTTCATCGCATCCCTTTACATATGGGTATGAAAAATAGAGTTACAACTACTACCAATAATAATGTCAATAATGGTAACACAGTAATGATCATATTAGTCATCTTGACACAGTGATTTAAAACCAAGGGGTAACACTAAGAGGAATATTGGAAAGATCGGAGGATTATATAAAGCAAATGACGTAATACCCCACACACACGCATACAAGCAAGAACATAGTTATCCCTATAGACATACATGTAGACCCAAGGACATACCATAAAATGACTTAAAAATTCTTCTACATTTACGATTTGGTTGTTGTTGTGTGTATATGTGCATTACATAACCATTTATTATATCACCCCTTTCACAATAAAAGATCATGATCCCCGGGGAAAGGGATATCTGGGTCATAAATTTATCACATAAAGTCAAATATATACCACCTATTAACCAGAATAAAAATTGGCGGGGAAAATGTATGATTCTGTAAAAAAAAATAAAAATGAACTATATAAACAAGTAATTTCTTTCTTTTTTACATTTTTAACATGTCAACATTGAATAATTTACAAAGTTTAAATTTCCCGCCATCAATATTCCCACCACCACCACCACTATTACCACCTCCTCCTCCCCCATCGGATTTATTATTTCCACATTTATGGGGATTCCAGGAAGGGAAGCCGAATAGTTATTCATCGTCAACGATCTCACTATCACCGTCATCATCATCGTCATCATCGACTTTCACCTTGTCGACGTGTAAACCACTACCTTCTCAAATGATCCCTTCATCACCTGTAGAATTACATAATCAAACAAGTACAAAACGAAATTCAGCATTTCATCATCCATACCCAATAAATTTGAGTATTCTGGGGAAAAGATACTTTCCGTCATATGATGAAAAAGGAATCATTTCATCGACTGATGCCTCTGCCGGCCCTAACGCTGACAATGGTGATAAGCATAACGGTAGTTACAATAAGAATGAAACGTTAGTTTTCAAATCTACGAAAGAGACTACAACCAAGTGGGATAAATACTCATTATATAACAGTAATAACAATAAATGTGTGGAGAAGATCCGTCAGAATAAACAAACTTCCTCAGATTTTAATGGTATAAATACTAGTTTCCATGAGATTGACACTGGAAGACGAAGAAAATGTAGAAGAGTTGGAGAAGCCTCCAATACAATCGACAGCAAAAACGGTGACCATCATGATCATAATAAGAAGGATGTCAGAGACGATGATGTGGAAGAGATTTCAACAATAACAGCAGTACCAGCACTAGGTGGAGAAGAAGACGACAACGGCGATGAAGAAGAAGACGATGAAGAGATTAACAGTTCACATCTTGATGATTATGAAACAGATATCGGTTCAAAAAATGGACAAAGCATGGAATGTGTTGTTTGTGGGGATAAAAGCAGTGGTAAACATTACGGGCAGCATACATGTGAAGGTTGTAAGAGTTTTTTTAAACGATCTGTCCGACGAAAATTAAATTATACTTGTCGAGGGAATAGACAATGTCCAATTGACATACATCATAGAAATCAATGTCAATATTGTCGATTTCAAAAGTGTATTAAAGTTGGTATGAGGAAAGAAGGTTAGTCAATTATTAGATGCTATTATTATTATTAATTATTATTATTATGATTATTATTATTAACATGAATTCCTTACGTTTCGAACTGAACATAAGGCCTTAGTGGTTATTCTCCACTTCATTAGATTCTATGCTATTACTTCCAGCTGACTGACTCCATGATTGCCGACAAGACTTCACCTCCTATTCATAAAGTCTTCTCCAGGCGACTTCTGGACCCCTGTCTAACCCGTCTCTGCCTGAAGTGATGACAATCAGAGGTTTCCGTCAGAGATGCCTATTGTCCCCAAATCTATTTAATTTCATCATAAATGTCATTGCTATTATACGGATCAGAGACTTGCACTGCGCGTCATAAAGAGCATCTCAAACAAACTACACACCTTCATTAACAGTTGTCTTCGCTCAATACTCAAGATCAGATGGCCAGAAAAGATCAGCAATAGGGACCTGTGGGAGCGAACCAACCAGAAACCGATTGTGAAACAAATAGGCAGGAAGAAATGGAGATGGATTGGCTGGCCATACTCCGAGGAAACCATCAAGTGACATCACTAGACAAGCCATCGCTCGAGTGGAACCCGAAAGGGAAGCGGCGAGTTGGTCGTCAGTGCAAGGGTGACTTGGAGGGGGTCATGTGAAGAGGAGATGAAAGCATTTGAGCAGACTTGGAGCCAGGTGAAGACTCTAGCAGAGAACCGAACGCAATGGAGACGTTCGGCTGAAGCCCTATGTCCCTCTAGGAACTAAAAGAAATAGTTATTATAATAATAAATGTACTAATGGAACTGAGCTTCACTGATTTTAGTGACTTGAGAATTTAATTGTTACCAGGGAATAGACTTATTGACTTAGAATATGAGGATGATATAGTCCTTCTAGGTGAAGACGCTAGTAAAGTACAGTCTTCTGAATACCTTGAGCATAAATGGCTGGTATACGATATGCTGCTGTCAAATGTAAGATGATGCTACAGGACTGAACTACATTGACTCCTAGTTTAAAGATACGGAAGGAGTGAAATGGTGACTGAGCGTGTTGACCACTTCACTTTGAGAAATTGCCTGGACTCTAATGGACTGATTACTGATGAAATCGCAGCACGAGTACAAAATAGTCGTACAACATTTTCCAATTTACGTCATCTATTATGTAAACGCGACATCTGGTTATCGACTGAAAGACGTGTTAACTGAACAGCAGCAGTCTACTCTATCCTCCTTTATATCTGACTGTGTGACATGACCACTGAAGGTGGGAGAAATGAAAGGGTTAGCTGTCTTTCATCAAAGGTGTATGCATTCTATCTCCTATATTAGGTGGTATAGTAGGGTGAGTTACATTGAGTTTAGCCATCGGTCGAGTGTTGGGTAAGGAGATGTTTCACAGCCTCATCGATTGAGATGGTTAGAACATATGTTACGTATGCCTAGTCATCCATCGCCTTCTTCGACAGAGGGCAACTTTAGCTGGTATAGGATCAGGTTGGAAAAAAGCCAGTACTGGTAAAACGAAAACATGGCTTCATCAGTCCATGAAATCTCCGACAGTTAGTTTAAGCCAGCCAGTCAGCCATGTGGAGAGGCAGGTGTAGACTGCCTGACTGGTTAGAGTCCTATGGATGGTAAGAACCAATGTAGGCTGGAGAAAACTGTGGCGATATGGCTGAAAATCCTTGTTGTCATTGGCTGGTGCGGATGCATTCATTCTTTGTCATTTGTCATGTCCAATAAAACTCTGTTGTTCTTCCGCCATATTAATATTCTTTTTCCCTCACTCACACTTCTGTTTATTATCTTTCTTTTGAATCTCTTTCGCTTTAAGCTCTTCTCATGCCTGGTTTGCCACAAGAAGAGAGTGTGGCAACTCGTACTACTGCACTTCTGCTCAAAGTTCTACGTTGAAACCAGTCAGTCAGAAATTACATTTAGAAAATTGTTAATTTTTAGCTTGGAACCACTTTCTACTTTTGGTATAGCCAAGAAACTGTAATTTAGAGTCGTTTCTAAAACTTTACGAGATCTTTCTTTTGAATAAGTAAGATTAAATACAAGATGAGTGCTGTAAAAAAAAATGAACAGTTAGTGACATTCTGAAATATGTGATTCAAGTCCAATCACGGATTGGCGTCATTTTGATAAGCACACCTGAAACCTGGAATTATTGGATAGCTATTTCATCCTGGTTAGTTTGGGACTCTACACACATTACTCTACAGAGGAGTGAACCCAGAACCTTCAGCTTACTCGACCAGCCTGTTGACGGTTTTCAGAAGCTCATGAATTCTTACTTATGTCAACTGTCGATAATATAGCGCTGGTCACGATATCTCACCAGACCTCGTGACATTTTCATCTTGTAGTAGTTCACTAGTAAGCACTAGATTAATTTCCAACTAGAGGTTTTCAAGGACTTAATTGGAGCAACTGTCCAGCACCTTCTGGTTGGTTATCAATAGTTCTCTAACTGATATCAATCCATGATGAAATTTAAGCCTGATCAGGTCCATGCAAAAGAATCATTTTGTCCTATTTTGGGAATCTGCCCAAGTGTGCACATATCACCTCATGATAATTGTTCGTTTACGAGGTGAACATGCCAGTGAGTCAGCCGGTCAATCAGCTGGAAACCAACTTGACTATATTTTATAACTTCACTTAAATATCATCTGTAGATAACCATTTCTACTCCTAAAATCCTAATTCATCCTATGAATGGAGTAGGTCGAGTTCGAATCACCGAATTTAATTTATTAGTTTGTGTTCTTTTATTCTATAGTTTCGATGGAACTCTTCAATATAGAAAAAATCCCCATTTAGACATTTAGAAAACAGAAAGATTGAGCGAAGAAATATTTAATTTTCAATTAGATCCTCATCTCACTCTGGCTCTACTCTAATATACACGTATAGCATTTTTATTACAATACACAACAGTTTACCAAACAAGTGGTGATATGTTTATTAACAATAATTAAACAGTGTCAAAATGTCAATGGGTTGATAATTAACGCAGAAAATCAATACACATTTAAAAGGTAGAAATGGTTAGAATAAATTAATTTTACAAGGATAACACGTAATTAAAGATGAAGTGATCAAAATAAAAATAAAATAATTTGGACAATTATAATTTTTATAGTTTTAAAGGTTTAGCGGGAGGGGGGTGACGTAGCCGTGTTTATGCATTCTTGTAACGATGGCCACGGTAAGGAAAGTGGCTGTACAAATTTCTTCTGAACACATAGGCTTGGCTTCTTAAGGTGGATTCCGATTGCTTCAGCTGTCGTATGTAGAAGAGGAACTCGTAGAGCAAAATTAAGATTAGTCGGAATATGATAAATAATTTTAAATGCACTATTAACGTCAACCTTATGCTCAGTATCAACAAGGTGTGTTAAAATAGAACTACGAATAGATTTTGTTTGTCCCTTGCTTAACCATGTTGGATGATGTTCGGAAATACGACGATGAACCTGCCTAATTGTGCGCCTAATGTAGCTGGCTCTGCAGCTACAGTCAAACTGGTAGATACACATAGAAGAGGCAAATTAAGGTAGTTTATCCTTATTTCTCGAACATAGAATAGGGGTGGTTGTGACCACTTCATCTTTAATTTCGTGTTATCCTTGTAAAATTAATTTATTCTAACCATTTCTACCTTTTAAATTTGTATTGATTTTCTTCGTTAATTATCAACCCATTGACATTTTGACACTGTTTAATTATTGTTAAGAAACATATCAGTGCCACTTGATTGGTAAACTGTTGTGTATTATAATGAAAAGGCTATACGTGTATATTAGAGTAGAGCCAGAGTGAGATGAAGATCTAATTGAAAATTAAATATTTCTTCGCTCAATCTTTCTGAAACTCTTCAAGACGATGGAATTTAACTGACACTAACTCAGTCTTTTTCTCATAGTAACTGTCAATTCAGTTTTTATGTCAATTACCTTTAAAAATTCTTGCAACAAAAGTTCTTCTTCTGAGGTTTATCTAACCTAAGTCATTAACAGAAGAAACCCGGCATCTAAGCTTTCTGAACACATCAGAAAGTCGTCCCCAATACTATGAAGGAACCGATGCCCTCCCTTCTGAGAAACGAATTCATCCCACTCAGTCATTTAATCATTCATGCTCACGACTGACCTTTTGTAGGACTGTTAATGGATACGCTGATTGACTTCACAGTGCATATAGCTTAGTGACCCCCTAAATTATTTCCAAATATAGTTTTATTCCAAACAGAAGTTCCATACTGGCACACCTAGTGGATATGGATCAAAAGAATGACAAATGTTCAGCTTTTACAATTCTATCCAAGGTGTCACTTCAAACTCCCTAGACTGGTACTTCTTCGATTGCTAAATATAGCTGAGGCAGTTGCCATTAGTATTTTTCAACTAAATCTCTGTTTAGAAAAAGTTTTTATTCATTATTTCCCCCTCACTTGACCTTTGCCCCAACCCAAAACAGTTATCTCTCTCAGTGACACCGGATAAATTTTAATATTATCGCTGACATGGCCATCATAAAAACAGGTAATTCTTTTAGTAATGCCCATCCCATTGCCCTTTTTATTCAAACTTCAAATTATTTTTAAGTTTTTCTTAATCTCTCCTTTTTACACTACCATAGTTTCATATCTGAACTTCTTGTCTGTCTTGTCATTTTATTATTTCTATTTATTTAATCCCTAATTGCATAAACAATTATTCGTCATATTAGTTATGATCCCACTCGAGATTTTTTATCCAAACATCCTGTCTATTTATTTTGTTATTTCTACATTTCTAACCCCCAACTGCACAAAATGTCAATCATCTCAGTAATTATGATTTTACTTTCTTTGAGTTTTATCCGCCCCCCCTGTTTATTATGGCATTTTAATTCCTAATTGAAAGTTTATTAATTTGACTTTTGACCCGAAATTATTCTGGTACTTTCCCAGCAATTTATTATAATTACACGAATGTACAGCCTAGTTGATGCTGGCTTCGTCGAAAAGGAAATTTTCTTAGCTGCAACCGTCTTCTTGATAACAATAACAACAATGGGTGGAAGAATAAAAAAGGGCCATCTAATTAGAGTTCGTCAGTAAGTTGGTGGTCTACTTTATTACACCTATCTCATCAGACAAAATTTATTCCGGCAAATAACGTATTTAATAATTCCCATTGTGGCACTAAGAACACAATATTCAGCGAAGAGACTCTTCTCAACGAATTTATTATCAAGCTGTACAGTCGTATATACACATATGGCTTTTAAGAAATTATATCCGGTGAGGGAATTAGGTCAAAGGTATGAATACATGAAATAATAATAACAGTAATAGTATGAAATGCAATTCAAATATTTGTGATTATAATCATAGTTCAATGTCAAGTGGCAAAATAATTAATATCGTATATAGAATAATACATAAGGTGTATAGATTTTGGAAAGGAGTACATAATTATAAGATTAGTAGACGAATCTAAAATGTTACATGACATGGTGTGGAATTTGATAAGACAGAATTCAATATTGTAAATATAAAAATATAAAAATGAATAATTTTGGGTTTAAAATGTCAAGTGGGTCAAGTGGAAAAGATTCATAGTGAGAATAGTAATAATAACAATAATAATGATAATATTAGTAGTAATAATCGTAGTAATAAGAGAAGAGTACATAGAATAACTAAATAAACAAAATAAATAAATAATTGTCTATCCCTCTACGGCCAAGGCAGAAGTAGGCATTGTACATACTTCTTTTGTACACAAAGATCTGTCTGGCTTAAAGTCATGAATGACTAGTCAAGGCCTCAGCTGTCATTACAAGTCTGTAACGAAGAAAACGCGGGAAGTTAGCATGGATTCCATATATGATCTTAAAATCATGGTCATGGTTGACAGAGTGACAGAAGTCGATCAGGTGTTCCGAAATAGAGCTTCTCACACACAATTCCTTTCTCCCTTGTTAAACCATGCTGCTGGAATATGTTCTCGTATCCGTGTGGAAAGCGTCCTCTGACTACGGCCAATGTACCTCGCTCCACAAGAGGAGCAGGTGAACTGATAGATGCACATGGAGGTGGTCAGACGGGGGAGCTTATCTTTTACAGAGGTAGAGAACAACTTGTGGCTAGTGAACGTCATATGTAATTTTGCTGCATAGAACGTCTTATTGACTGATTTAGAGAGACGATTTTTGAGCATATCTGAAGCTTGATCACCTTTGAATTCCAAGTTCATGAATAAGGTTTTCTTTGGAACTGTGTCGGTGACCAGTTTAGACTGCTTATCTTTCATGTTGCTGTCAATAAATCGGCTAGTGTGACCGTTTTCTGCGAGAAGTATGTACAATGCCTACTTCTGCCTTGGTCGTAGAGGGATAGACAATTATTTATTTATTTTGTTTATTTAGTTATTCTATGTACTCTTCCCTTATTACTACGATTATTATTATTATTAACTTTATTATCATTATTATTATTATTACTATTCTCACTGAATCCTTTCCACTTGACCCACTTGACATTTTAAACCCAAAATTATTCATTTTTATATTCCTATTTTTTACAATATTGAATTCTATCTTATCAAATTTCACACCATGTTATGTAACATTTTAGATTCGTCTACTAACCTTATAATTATGTACCCCTTTCCAAAATCTATATACCCTATGTATTATTATGATGAAATCCTCCATGCAGTCAAGGAAAATCCCTACAAAACCACTACTTGAAAATTATTCTATGTATATGACATTAATTACTTTGCCACTTGACATTAAACTATGATTATAATCACAAATATTCTAAATGCATTTCACACTACTACTGCTACTATTATTTCATGTATTCACACCTTTGACCTAATTCCCTCACCGGATATAGTTTTTAAAAAAGAGGCATATATATACTATTGTACAGCTTGATAATAAATTCGTTAAAAAGAGTCTCTTCGCTGAATATTGTGTTCTTAAATAAGGTATTGTAGACTTTTTATACTTAGTTGTCCGTGCACAATGTCTTCCATAGTTGCTTCTAGTCCTGTTACCTGATGAGATGCATGTGGGGAGAGTTGTGCATGGGTAGGACGCTTAGGGTCTGGCAAGATAATATTCGATAATTTCTTGCTGGAGTTCATGTGTCTATTTTCAGCAGTATTCACGAGTTGGTTTAGCATCACACTACTTGCCATACTGACGGCTTTTAGTGTCCTTCTCTTCTCAGTATAATAGTCTTTCGTAAGTAGCCGAGGAAAGATTAAGCAGCGGTGGAGCAATAGAGGACAGGTAGAATATATGAGATAACAAACTGTAGAAGTGCAGACAGATTGAGTAATACCAGATTATTTTAACTTCCTTGCGTCCAATGTTAGACCAGGTGACTTTCTAAACATTAACACCGTGTGGGAAGATCAAGAAAAGTGATCAGAGGAAACAGACACTCCAAGTTATGTATTTAACATGCGATTTAGTTTCAATCTCAGTGTTATCTATGACAGTGGAACCATGCGAACTATACAGTTTCAGACTTGACTTTTATAGAATTCGATCACTGAAAATAGTAAGAATTAAGCACATAACATCGCTTACTTCAATAGATACATACAAATATTAGAGTCGGGGGTTCGTTGGTAGAATAATCACCAGCCATGTATGAGGTCCGTGGTTCGATTCCCTACCGACGTAGACTCCTTAAACCTAGCCTAGCCAGCTGTAAAGGACGGTGAATAGGGAAGGTTGGACGTGAAGCTAGCAACCTTATGCGACTGAAACGCCAAAGCTGAAGCTTAAAGCCCTAAGTTCTACTCGGAATGCAAAAGAATAAAAAAATAATATTCGGAATAAAAATAATTAGAGAAAACAACTGTTGCTTTTAGTAAAAATTCTCCAGGCAGTACAAATATAAATCCATTAATTTTAGCATTTAAAATAACAACCAGTAAAGGTAAATTAGAATTATATATATATATCAAAAAGTGTGTAGTGTGTGATTCAAGTAGAAGATTGAGTCTGGGAAAGCACCACGAACATATTATAATGTTGTTTCTTGTTTAGATAAAGGTGCCAAATATATTCGTGGTGCTTTCCTAGACTACACATCTGCGTTTGACTCTGTACCTAGGGGCCTTTTATTCAATAAGCTTTCGTTGACGCAAACAGGATCCTGGGCTAAGAGTTGGTTGCATTCTCATTTTTCTGAGAGAATGCAGTATACTGTATATAATGGCAAATCTTCTTCTGCCTCGCTTACAAAAGCCGGTGTTCCTCAAGATTCCGTCCTCTCTCCTTTTCTTTTTTCTTTCTTCCTACACGACCTACCTCATTTCAGCGAAACTAACTTTGTCAAATATGCGGATGATCTGACTGTATCACTGCCTATCACTTTCGAGTCTGATTGCTCGAAACTTAATAGCTTTCTGTTGGACATCAGCAAGTGGTTTAAGTCAAATGGTCTTATGTTAAATCCTTCCAAATGCCAGGCAGTTAACTTTACTTTCAAGCATCGACGTGACATACATGAACTAGTCAGTTCCCATGATGTCTGTAGCATAGATGGCACTGAAATTGAAACCAAGTCAAGCATTAAATACCTTGGATTAGTTCTTTCCTCTGATCTTTCATGGTCATCCCATATCTTGTCAATCTCTCTTACCTTCTACATTAAAAAGCTAAGACAATCAGGTACCAAGCAACCTTTATTTCTGCAGTTTGTAAACTCCTGTATTTTGCCTATTGTACTCTATTGCTCTCCATTAATCTTTCCTGGGCTTCTCAAAAAAGACTATATCATATTACGAAGGGTATTAAATGCTGTGAGTAGGGCTTGTGGTGTGCCACTGCGTGAGCTCACGAATATCATAGTCAAGGGACATATAAATGGGCAAAGTCCGTACTGTCAGACCCTCTGCACCCCCTTTATTCACAACTATCCCCTTGCATCTCATCAGATAGGACAAGGAGTCAGTATAAGAAGTTATATGCTCGCACCACTAAGTACAAAAATTCTACAATACCCTAATTAGCCCGTATTTTATGTAATGGAGACACTGTTAGACGTGAAACATACAAATTACTACGTAATTAGCAAAGCGAGTCGACCCTTCTATCGTTCATCTTTCTGTAATTTTATGGTGTCACTCTTTCTATCGTTTAATTATAACTTAGCTATTTTATTTTAGTCGTTATTACTATAATTACTACAATTTTATACTTTATGCATATTTTATTATTACTTAATGTCTATTTTTTGTCGTTTTGAGTAAATTAGATGCAATATTGTACTGAATGCTGAAGATTCCTTGCTGTATCATTAGTACTGTTTTTGGAATAAAGCAAAAATTATTATTATTAATAGTCAGTTAGTTTAGATTATCACTTAAAATATGCATAGGCAGTATTTCTTGATTTAGCAGAAGTTAGAATTCATGGGCCATTGGATCGGATCGGGTCCCAATGGCTGAATGGTCTGCGAACTCGCTAGCCTTGTAACCAGAAGGCCCTGGGTTTGAACCCTGATGGTAGGTGCGTGCTCTGAAGAGTCCCAAACAAGGACATAGGAAACAGCTGTCCAGTACTCCATGATTGGTTCCCAATGGTTCTCTAACTGATGTCAGCTCATGACGAAATCCTCCAACCAGTAATTATTATTATTATTGTATCCTTTAATTCCTGCAGGAACATAGGGCTTCAGCCGTGCATCTCCATTGCGTTCGGTTCTCTGCTAAAGTCCTCACCTGGCTCCATGTCTGCCCACACGTTTTCATCTCCTCTTCACATGACCTCCTCCATGTCACCCAACCTCGCACTGACGACCAACTCAGCACTTCCCTTTCATTCGGGGGCCACTCGAGCAATGGCTTGTCTAGTGATGTCACTCACTTGATGGTTTGTTTCCTCAGAGTGTGACCAGCCAATCCATCTCCATTTCTTCCTACCTATTTGTTGCACAATCGGTTCCTGCTGAGTTGGTTCGCCCCCAAAGATCTCTGCTGCTGATCTTTTCTGACCGGCCATCTGATGTTGAGTATTGAGCGAAGACAACTGTTAATGAGGGTTTGTAGTTTGTTTGAGATGCTCTTTATGACTCGCCAAGTCTCTGATCCGTATAGTAGCACTGACTGACTTCACATTGAAGTTGAAAATCCAGATCTTGTTTTTGATGCTGAGAGTTGTTGACCTCCACACAGACTTGAGAGTAGTGAAAGCTTGTCTTGCTTTTCCGATTCTTGCTTTGATATCCTCGTCACTCCCGTTCGCCTGTGGTTGAAACGATGCTTCACGGACAGGTAGGTAGGTAGGTAAAGGAGGTTGTTTCTTTCAGGTTCCTCCAATTTATGCTGATCGTTGTCTGTTGTTGTTGTTGCTGTTGGTGGTGTTGCCCAGGAATCTTCATCACCTCTGTTTTCTCTATGTTCACCTGAAGTCCTATCTTTGATGCTTCTTCTGCCAACTTGTTGCTTTTCACTTGCATATCTTCCAGTTTGTGGGAAATCAGACATATATCATCGGCGAAGTCCAGATCCTCCAAGTTCTTTTTTGTGTGTGTCCATTTTATGCCTGTTTCCTCATTGCCCGCTGTTTGTCGCATTATCCAGTCTACTGCCATCAGGAAAATCATTGGCGATAGTAGGCAGCCAGCCAGCTTGTCTTACTCCTGTCCTCACTTCAAAGGGTTCCGTAAGTTTCCCGTTGTGGATTACTTGGCATGCAGCATTGTCGTACAGCTGTTGGATGAGATGTATAATTGTCGGTGGCACCCCTTGGTAGTAGCGAAGTAGTCTGCAAATCACCTCTCGATCGACGCTGTCAAAGGCCTTTTCAAAGTTGATGAAGTTGAGATAGAGAGGTGACTGCCATTCCAGGCTTTGTTCAATGATGATCCGTAATGTGAATAAGAATATGAGATAAGAGGAGATGAAATTGTTCAATGATGTGTATGTGTGTATAGATATAGTCAAGAAAAGTACAGGTTTCAAGGGTGAATGTATTCAGTGGTGTGTGAGAGACAACATGAATACTACACAGAAATACGCAAATAAATAAGAGAGACTAGACGTAAGTTCGTGGGTGATAAATAATAATAATAGCGATTGTGTAGTTTGAACACACAAAAGTGGTATTACTAAACGATTATGCGGTAATTGTGAGTTAAGTGAAGTGGAACTAAGTGCGCTGTGTAAATATAACAACAAGTATTACGTAAACCTGTGGTAATCGACCTGATAAGAAAGGTCATGAAATTGTAGAATGTCTAAAACAAAAAATGGGATAGGAATTTAATTTGACAATATTTAAAGAGGAATTGTTAACCTTATTGTAGCCCATCTTCTACTTGTTACACAATACGCCTTCTGATATACAATTCTGATTTGCCTTTATTTATTATCTTTTATTATTATTATTCCCTTGGGTTCCGAGTGGAACATACTGGCTGGCTTCAACAACACTTCTCCACTCTGTTCTATTCCCTGCTGTTCTCTTCATCTGGCTAGCTCCACGACTGACCATAATCTCTCATCTCCTCCTCCTCGAACTCGCACGATCTCCTCCATGTCACCCTCACACTGACGACCTACTCGTCACTTCCCATTTGCATTCTACTTGAGTGATAGCTTGAATTGAGCGTGATGTCATTCAACAGTCTCCTCAGTAGTGTGTCCAATTCATCTCCATTTTCTCCTACATAAGAGCGGTCAGCTCTCGCCTGTTGGTTTATTCCTAGAGAGAGTTTCATGTTGCTGATTCTTTCTGGCTGGCTGGTTGGCCATTTGATCTTCAGTATGCAACCAGTCAGCGAAGTGGGCAACTGCTGATAAAAGTCTACACTGCTGTTTTTCATTATTCTTCTTATCACAGATCACCTCACTTTCTCATCCTTTTTTTGTGAAAGAACCATTATTATAATGATTATCGTTACTATTATTATTATGACTAATTGCACAATCTTATTATCCTATCTAAAAAACACGGTGATTGGTTTATATTTGAATTTTTATTTTCAAAGTTATGTTTGTATATGAGAGTTAAGCCTGATGAGATCTAATCGAGAGCACAATATTGTTCGCTTAAATATGTTGTCCCAAATTATAAGTCTATTAATTTTTAGTTGTAGGATTTCATCATGAGCTGACATCAGTTAGAGAACCATTGGAAAACTATCTAGGGAGTACCGACAGACAGCTGTTCCGTTCTAGTTTGGGAGTCATCATCAGCAGACATCCTCCGACAGGGTTCAAACCCAGGAACTTCTAGTTACAAGGCCAATTCACAACAAAGCGCTACCACTTAGCAATGTCCTTGATGAGTAAATGTCCTCATGATGAAGCCTTCCAAACAATGAAACAAATATCCCAACGAAACCAATACTTAGAAATTAATCTGATGCTCACTAGCGACTGACTCTATTCAGGCAGTTATCTGGGGTTCTAGTAGGGTACAGTAAGTCGAAGGTGAGGACATTTACTCATCGAAGATATTGCGAAGTGGTCGCACTATGTCTTGAATTGACACAAGTTGGAATTCATGGGCTAGCCATTGAATCAGCTTCCAGTGGCTTAACGGTCTACGAACTCGCCTTGTAACCAGAAGGTCCTGGGTTCGAAACCCATCGGTTGATGTGTACTGGATATGAGTTGTGAAGTAAGACGAAACAGCTGTCCAGTACTCTGTGGTAGTTTTCCAATGGTTCTCTAACTGATGTCAGCTCATGATGAAATCCTCTAAACAATCAATCAGAATCCCTACAAAACCAATACTTGAAAATATTTATTTTTAGCAAAAACACACAGAGCCAGAGTTAAGGTAAATTACGATTATATGTATCATACTGTGTATTGTGGTACAGGTACAAAACTGAGTAATTGTCAGTTACTTTGGATTGTCATTTAAAATATATATACAGTCAATATCAACATGAGGTAGAAAATTCAATTATGTCATTCTGTACATTCTGTACACAGTCAACAACAAAAGAGGTCTAGGTTTCAGGGGATGAGTTGTAGTCAGTGCAATGCGCCAGACATAAGCGAAATAAGCAAATAAATGGGATCGACCTGACCTTACGTCTAGTCAAGGATGATAGATAAATAACGACAACAATAGGGATGACGATGATGATGAAATAATAACGATGATGTGATGTCAACACATAAAAGTACTATTCGTGAAGGAATATTATCAAGTAGTATGGAATTTAATGGAGCGGAATGAACAGGATTGTGTAAATATCACAAAAAAAATACGAAAAGTATTACGTAAACCTAAGACAACAGACTTGATAAGAGAGGTCATGTAGTTGTAAAATGTCTGAAATGAAATATTTTCAATGAAACAAGGAGAGAAAGGAGAACAATGGGATAAACATTTAAAATATTGATCATTAACATTTATAGAGGATTCAGTGAAAGGGTGGAATTTCGACATTGTTCATCTATCCTTCTCTCGCTCTCTCTCTATCCCTCTCATACATAAACTTTATCGGCTTAGTATGTATAGAACTTCGATACTGTGGTAGTGTGTGTAATTCCATATTAATTTGTTTATTAGATATATCACACACACACACACACACAGAGTGAAGTAGTACTATTTACTCGGTGATAAAGTTCCAAACATAATTCAGTGTTGTTCATAATCATATCATCACTTATGATCACACGACTTCGAAATTTGAATTTTATAGTTTTCCTTATTCTTTTCTAATTGTCTTGGTAGAGGTAGTAGAATTTTCCAGATGTCCGACTGCACAGGTGTTAAGTCACCCCTATTAAACTTATCTGCAGTTGATTCGATAAAAATAAAGCTTCCGGTATCAGTTACTTCTTCTACCCTGCTGATACATTAGATTTTAAAACTGTCAACTTATCCCATCCACTTATTCCATTGTATGGTTGTGTGTAGTTGCATTTAGTTAGTGCTATATCTCAACTCTCCTATACTCCGGATATCTTATCCTGATCGAGTCAACTCATCTAAATTTGAGAACACAACATTCAGCGAAGAGACTCTTTTCAACGAATTTATTATCAAGCTGTACAATCGTATATATATATATATGTATATGGTTTTCTATAAAAATTATATCCGGTGAGGGAATTAGGTCAGAGGTATGAATACATGAAATAATAATAGTAGTAGTATGAAATGCAATTAAAATATTTGTGATTATAATCATAGTTTAATGTCAAG
Source organism: Trichobilharzia szidati (assembly GCA_944472155.2). NCBI lineage: Eukaryota > Metazoa > Platyhelminthes > Trematoda > Strigeidida > Schistosomatidae > Trichobilharzia > Trichobilharzia szidati. The sequence continues at coordinate 10,354,097 of OX235272.1, read as the reverse complement.
TGGCAAAATAACTAATGTCATATATAGGATAATTTTCAAGTATTGGTTTTGTAGGGGTTTTGTTTAATTGCATGGAGGATTTCATCATAATAAAACACAGGGTGTATAGATTTTGGAAAGCGGTACATAATTATAAGATTAGTGGACGAATATAAAATGTTACATAACATGGTGTGAAATTTGATGAGATAGAATTCAATATTGTAAAAATGAAAATATAAAAATTAATAATTTGGGTTTAAAATGTCAAGTGGGTCAAGTGGAGAAGATTCATAGTGAGAATAGTAATAATAATAATGATAATAAAGTTAATAATAATAACCGTAGTAATAAGGGAAAAGTACATAGAATAACCAAATAAACAAAATAAATAATTGTCTATCCCTCTACGGCCAAGGCAGAAGTAGGGATTGTACATACGTCTTTTGTACACAAAGGTCTGGCTTAAAGTCATGAATGACTAGCCAAGGCCTCAGCTGTCTTTAGAAGTCTGTAACGAAGAAAACGCGGTCAGCAAGTTAGCATGGATTCTATACATGATCTTAAAATCATGGTCACGGTTGACAGAGTGACAGAAGTCGATCAGGTGTTCCGAAATAGAGCTTCTCACACACTTCCTTTCTCCCTTGTACAACCATGCTGCTGGAATATGTTCTCGTATCCGTGTGGAAGCGTCCTCCGACTACGGCCAATGTACCTCGCTCCACAAGAGCAGCAGGTGAACTGATAGATGCACATGGAGGCGGTCAGACGGGGTAGCTTATCTTTTACAGAGGTAGAGAACAACTTGTGGCTAGTGAACGTCATATGTAATTTTGCTGCATGGAACATCTTACTGACTGATTTAGAGAGACGATTTTCGAGCATATCTGAAGCTTGATCACCTTTGAATTGCAAGTTGATGAATAAGGTTTTCTTTGGAACTGTGTCGGTGACCAGTTTAGACTGCTTATCTTTCATGTTGCTGTCAATAAATCGGTTAGGGTGACCGTTTTCTGCGAGCTTGGCTTTTAAGAAGTCAAGTTCCGAGTCAACGGAATCAGAACTACAAATTCTCTTTATCCTAGAGTAGAGCGAATGAATTAGGTTCCTTTTCCTGGAGATAGGCACCCAACTGTAAAAATTAGTTAGTCATCCGTTCCATGTATGTTTCCGGTGGATAGATCTTTTGAGAGATCCGTCATTACTTCTGCTAAGGGACACATCAAGAAAAGGAATACTTAGTTCGGATTCCTTTTCTACGGTGAATTGTAAAGAAGGATGGCAGTTGTTGGAAGTAACCAAGACATCATCAAGAATTACATTTTTATCGCAGATAACGAAAGTGTCGTCTACTTATCGTTGGTCTGATGAGTAAGATTTTCAAATTGCACTTAAGTATGCAATCTGTTGACTTTGGAAATGTAAAAATAAAATAAATAATGATAATAGCGATAGTGATAATAACAATAATAATGATAATGATAATAGTGATAACAATAATAATAATAATAATGACAACACCAACAATAGGGAATCTAAATCATGAGTAGTAATTCCATACAAGTAATTCCATACAGCTGTAAAAGCTGTGAATAAGGTAAATCCAAAGGTGAGTAAAAACCATTGGATTTCGACTGCCTCATCCGAACTGATAGATGCTAGAAGACTTATACCGGCGAGCTCCGAATTCAATGAGGAGCGAAAGCTGCACAAAAAGAAACTTACGAAAAGTCTCCGCAAGGACCGTGAACAGTGGTGGTTGACAAAGGCGAAAGAGATGGAAAAAGCATCGGCGATAGGCAACACCAGACAACTATTCAGGCTTATCAGGGAAACAGGTGGTAAAAGGCAAATGATAAGCGAAACAATCTCCGAGAAAAATGGCACCATAATTAGCTCCCAGGATAGACGTCTGGAGCGCTGGAAAGAACACTATGAAGAGCAGTTTAATTGGCCCACAGCCACACTTAACCTGCCGGACATCCAACACCTCCCTGAATGGGATGTAGACACAGGTACTCCGTCCTTAACTGAGGTTACTAAAGCTGTCACCAATCTGAAGCTAGGCAAAGCAGCGGGACCTGATTTATTGACTGCAGAGGTATTTAAGTACGGAGGCGACAGTTTACTGTCTGCGTTAACGGAGGTTCTAGGCAGCGTCTGGGAATCAGAGGAAGTCCCATCGGGTTGGTTTAAGTCACTGATCATCCCGATATACAAGAAGGGGGACAAGACGTCTTGTGATAATCACAGAGGGATTAGCTTGACTAATATAGTATCTAAAATCCTAGGCTCAATAATACTGCGTAGACTAAGTGGTGCTCGGGAGACACAAACACGAGAAAACCAGGCAGGTTTTAGGCCAGGTAGAGGGTGTATTGATCACATCTTCACCCTTCGACAGATTCTAGAACATAGGCATTCCTACCGGCGTCCGACAATCATTATATTTCTTGACCTAAAGGCGGCATTCGATTCCGTCGACCGGGAGGTTCTCTGGCGATGCTTGGCTGTAAAGGGAATGCCAAGAAAATACATTGCACTGATTAAGGCACTCTACTCGTACTCATGCAGCCAGGTGAGGGCTTATGGCGAGTTGTCATCTGAAGTGGTGACGACTAGTGGCGTCCGTCAAGGATGCCCATTATCCCCATTCCTATTCAATTTCATCATAGACGTACTAATGGATTTAACCCTATCACACTTCAGCGACTCAGGGATTGACTTGCTACCAGGGAATAATCTCGTTGACTTAGAATATGCGGACGATATAGTCCTTCTAGGCGAGGACTCTGACAAAATGCAGAGTCTACTGAACACCCTGAGCAACAATCTCCGTATGTTTAAAAAATAAATGTGCCCACGAGTTCGTGTATTCGTCATCTGTTATAATTGCATGATTAAAAGGATTAGAAATGCAAAGCAGTTTAAACATTTTGGATGAATGGGAACTTTGGTTGTTCATTGATTTAAGCTCAGTTCGCCGATACACCCATCGACTAAGTAATTACAACACACTGGTTTTCACGACAACTCAACATACTCGCTCCAGTCTCTCTTACAAGACCAAAACAACATGCTCTGTCATCCTGTGGCTCGCATATGCCAGTTTACGCCGTCTCTGGCGTAGACGTGATATCCGACTATCGACAAAAGGGCGTGTGTACTGCTCATCAGTTCGCTCCGTCCTCCTTTATGGCTGTGACACCTGGCCACTGAGAGTGGAAGACATGAAAAGATTAGCTGTCTTTGATCATAGGTGTCTGCGTTCTATCTCCCATGTGAAGTGGTATAATAAGGTGAGCAATATTGAGGTTAGGCGTCGAGTGCTAGGTAAGGCAGGGAAATCAATCGACGAGGTTGTGAAGCATCTGCATCGACTGAGATGGTTAGGACATGTGTTACGTATGCGTAGTCATCGCCTTCCTCGACAATGGACAATGTTAGCTGATATAGGGTCAGGCTGGAAAAAAGGTAGTGTTGGTCAAACGAAAACATGGCACCAGTCAATGAAATCTACAACAGTTAGTCTAAGCCACGTAGGAAGGTGTAAACTTCCTGGTTGGGGTCCCCGGGACGGTAAAAACCAATGGTTGGAAACAATTGGTGACATGGCTCAAAATCGTTCTCAGTGGCGCAGATGCATCCACTCCTTGTGACTTATGATTTCCAATTAAACTGCTTTGTTCTCCGTTATTACTATTCCTTTGTCTCACACCTCTGTTTACTGTCTATATTAAGCATTTCTCCTACTTTCTTCTCTTGCTTTGTGTGCTACAAGGAGGGAGTGTGGCGACTTGAACTGCCGCACATATGTGCAAAGTTCTATGTCGAAAACCGACCGACCGACCGACAAGGAAGGAACCTCAGAAGCTTTACGCAGAATTCTCAACAAGGCAGGAATAAAAACGGCATTTAAACCCACAAACTCAATTAGAAACAAGCTTTGTCGGTTAAAGGATCCTATAGAGGCTTTAAAACAAAACAATTTAGTTTATCTAATACCCTGCCTCAATGATTGTCAGGTCAACTACATAGGTCAAACTAGTAGAACAGGGGCAGTCAGTCAGACTAGCTGAACATAAAAACTTAGCAGAATCTAGATTGGTTGACCCGAATAAGATAAGAAATCTAGAGAATAGTTCAGCTATAGCACTACATGCAGTCACACACAACCATACAATAGGATGGGAGAGGATGACAGTTTTAAAATCTAATGTCACAGGGTATAGGGAGAGATTGATAACAGAAGCTTTGTTTATTGAATCCGAACTAAGTATTCCTTTTCTTGATGTGTCCCTTAGCAGAAGTAATGACGGATCTCTCAAAAGATCTATCCACCGGAAACATACATGGAACGGATGACTAACTAATTTTTACAGTTGGGTGCCTATCTCCAGGAAAAGGAACCTAATTCATTCGCTCTACTCTAGGATAAAGAGAATTTGTAGTTCTGATTCCGTTGACTCGGAACTTGACTTCTTAAAAGCCAAGCTCGCAGAAAACGGTCACCCTAACCGATTTATTGACAGCAACATGAAAGATAAGCAGTCTAAACTGGTCACCGACACAGTTCCAAAGAAAACCTTATTCATCAACTTGCAATTCAAAGGTGATCAAGCTTCAGATATGCTCGAAAATCGTCTCTCTAAATCAGTCAGTAAGATGTTCCATGCAGCAAAATTACATATGACGTTCACTAGCCACAAGTTGTTCTCTACCTCTGTAAAAGATAAGCTACCCCGTCTGACCGCCTCCATGTGCATCTATCAGTTCACCTGCTGCTCTTGTGGAGCGAGGTACATTGGCCGTAGTCGGAGGACGCTTCCACACGGATACGAGAACATATTCCAGCAGCATGGTTGTACAAGGGAGAAAGGAAGTGTGTGAGAAGCTCTATTTCGGAACACCTGATCGACTTCTGTCACTCTGTCAACCGTGACCATGATTTTAAGATCATGTATAGAATCCATGCTAACTTGCTGACCGCGTTTTCTTCGTTACAGACTTCTAAAGACAGCTGAGGCCTTGGCTAGTCATTCATGACTTTAAGCCAGACCTTTGTGTACAAAAGACGTATGTACAATCCCTACTTCTGCCTTGGCCGTAGAGGGATAGACAATTATTTATTTTGTTTATTTGGTTATTCTATGTACTTTTCCCTTATTACTACGGTTATTATTATTAACTTTATTATCATTATTATTATTACTATTCTCACTATGAATCTTCTCCACTTGACCCACTTGACATTTTAAACCCAAATTATTAATTTTTATATTTTCATTTTTACAATATTGAATTCTATCTCATCAAATTTCACACCATGTTATGTAACATTTTATATTCGTCCACTAATCTTATAATTATGTACCGCTTTCCAAAATCTATACACCCTGTGTTTTATTATGATGAAATCCTCCATGCAATTAAACAAAACCCCTACAAAACCAATACTTGAAAATTATCCTATATATGACATTAGTTATTTTGCCACTTGACATTAAACTATGATTATAATCACAAATATTTTAATTGCATTTCATACTATTATTATTTCATGTATTCACACCTTTGATCTAATTCCCTCACCGGATATAATTTCTTAAAAACCATATGTGTATATACGATTGTACAGCTTGATAATAAATTCGTTGAAAAGAGTCTCTTCGCTGAATATTGTGTTCTTTATCTAAGTTTAACAAGGATTCTGTGCTGCTCCGCCCTTGTGATTGATCCCGTCCAACTACTTTTACCCATATATATATATATATATATATATATATATTTGACCTGGCAATCACTGAGGATAGGAGATTAGATAAAATAAACTGTTCTCTCTCTAATGTACTCCACAGTGTCTTTTAACTGAGTTTGTCGGTGGTGTGAATGCCACTTTTATTTGTCGGCTGGGGGAGTCAGTAGATCCAATGAAGAAAAATTAAATCATTTACTAAATCCAATGTAATAACTATAAGATCAATTACATAAGTCAAACTAGTAGATCCGGATAAAGTAAGCTGGCTAGCCGAAGAGATAGGCAGGTCAGTCACTGATACTGTGCCTGTTGAATCGACACCGAACACATGCAGTCGAAATGACACCGCACCTATACCGGATGTATGGAAAATTGCAATAAACAACCGGAGAGTGTGGGAGAAAGAAGAATATACATAACTCGAATTATGAAGGTGTGTGATCTTGTCTTCTGGTATTGATCGATATAGCTTCAACTACATATAGCAGACATAGTGAGTGGAGCTACTCAGCATAGATTATTAGGCTTATTTTAGATCACCGAGAACACCTGCTCCTATTCGATCATATATTTTTTGTTGATCTGAATGATAATCGAAACCTATGGCCTATTATTCCATCCGGTACCACACTCAATACACTATGTAGGCGATTTAAACAGACCGCTAACTAAGTCAAATGCTGAAGGCTTTGATTTTATTGAACACTGAATGGGACAGATCAAAATATTATCGCACTAATCGATGAGTATATAAAATATCAGTGTAACTACATAACATAAATATTTTTTCCCAAAGAGAATTTTAATTCAGTTAAAATTAATCCAGAGTTTTACCTCTATTGTGGGTAATATTCATTTGTTTAAGTTAATTGGAATTTCCCGGTAATTTACTTACTTGCTGTGTTGTCCTGTCCGTTCCTAGTGCGGACGCCTTGATGATAATAGAAGATTAACATAATGTTATTTGGTTGATAAGGTATAATGCCGTTTAATGAGATGGACGCTGTATTCAACCGTCACTGGGAACACTATCACCTACAGGCGAGAGAGATAAATTGATATAAGTATAAAACTTGGGCACTGTGGTATTTGATCAATAACACTCATATTATTATTATTATTTCCGAATGTACTTTATCTTATCTTTATTGATTTTATTCAAATGTCTATGTATGTAAATGAAGGAAAAAGGTTGTGTGAGTACCTTGATATGATTATGAGCAACAGTTTGTGTTCGAAACGTCGTCAGTTAATATTACTGTAAAACACACTGTGTGGTTTATCAAAATAAAATCTTATCCATAATGGATATACAGATACATGCAGGTGACTAGTCCCAAATAAGACGAAATGTACATCATCAGTCATATCAGTCGAATATTTTCTGAATAAAATACCACTGGCACATGGATATAAGAATCGAATTTCGACGCTGTTATAGTTCATAGTTCCACCATAGAGTAATCTTATTTGATGCGATATCATCTACTCAAGTATTGGTTTTGTAGGGATTCTGTTTGATTGCATGGAGGATTTCATCATGAGCTGACATCAATTAGAGAACCACTGGAAAACCTGGGAGTACTCGACAACCGTTTCGTTCTAGTTTGGAATTCTTCAGCAGTACGCACCCACTGGGATTCGAACCCAAGACCTTCTAGTTACAAGGCGAGTTCGTAGACCGTTGAGCCACTGGGACCCTATCCAATGGCCGATGAATTCTAACTTCTGCCAATTCACGACGTAGCGTGACCATTTCGCAATGTCTTCTTCTAAGAGTTACTGCCTCATCTTCAACCTGCTGTATCCTACGGGTTACGGCTTCCCACTAGAACCCCAGGTTAAGTGCCTGAATAGGGCCAGTCACTAGCGAGCATCAGATTAATTTGCGAGGTCCTGCGTCCGAATCCTGGTGGGTGCGTACTGCTAAAGAGTTCCAAACTAGAACGAAACAGCTGTCTAGTACTACCAGGTTTTCCAGTGGTCCTCTAACTGATATCATTTACTGATGACGTCCTAAGCACAGTTTATTGCTCATAACTATATCAAGGCACTCACATAACTTTCCAACTTTGTTTATATAATTCTATTAATTCTTATCCCTTGATTTGATTGATAGCAGTATTTTCCGTGTCGATGGTATTGTTGATGAGGTATTCCTGTTGCATGTGTTAGGCGTAGATCCGATGAACAAGGAGGAATGATTCACTCCAGGAAGTTGGATATCTTAGAGGAAATCTAGTAACCCACAATAGGGTGGGACAGGACAATAGTTCTGAAATATAAAATATAACTGTGTGGAGGGAGAGGTTGACAGCTGAATCTCTTGTTCATCGAACCTACACCTAACATGTTCAGTAGGAGTAATGCAATACAAATACCAGAGATGCATGGATAATATCACTATTAATAATATCAAAGGATAAGAAATAATGGAATTATATATAAATAAAGTTTAAAAGTTAATTGAGTGTCTTCATAATAAAGGTTATGAACAATAAATTGGGCTCAGTAAATAATCCCTTTGTTTTCCTCTCAACTTCACTGTAGTGTTCCCTCCAATTCTTTGTGGTTGGTTGTCAGCTTCATCATTCCCCTTCTATTTCATCTTCGCCTTTGTCTGTTAATCATAATGATAATTTTGTAAATCATCCACGAAGTGTGCGTCGGTGGCATAGCGGTTAGGACGCTCGCCGACCATGAACATGGTCCGGGATTCGATCCTCGGCCACCGACGAACTCCTTTACCTCGCTAAGCCAGAAATAATGCTAGTGAAGAGGGAAGGTTGGCCATGAGGCTAGCAACCCCATCCTGTAAAATAAACACTGCTACAGAAACTTCAAGCCACTAGCTTGAGGCCCTATGTTCCACTGGGGAACGTGAAGGGAAAAAAAATCCACTAAGTAATTTGAAAACTACTTCAACACTATGCAGTACAGTACCCCAAATATTTACCAACTTCGTTCAACAGCTGGCTATGTGACAATGCCACATGCCAGGCGATCTACACTGGAAAACTCAATGAAGTCTATGAGGCGAAGACAGAAGTAGGACCAAGCTGACTGCTAACATCGATCATATGAGACTGTGGTGTAATGGATTGTGTGGAGGACTGTGGGAAGCGAATGGACAGGATTCCGTTGGACTAAATCAAGAAAATTTGAACTTTGTAGGTGATTTATGCTTATTATTATTATTAGTGTTTCCTTGAGTTCCTAGAGGAACATACGGCTTCAGACGCACCTCTCCATTGAGTTCGGTTCTGTCAGTCGGTCGGTCGGTTTTCGACATAGAACTTTGCACTGGTGTGTAGCAGTTCAAGTCGCCATACTCCATGTAGCACACAAAGCAAGAGAAGAAAGTAGGAGAAATGCATAATATAGACAGTAGACAGGGATATGAGACAAAAGGAATAGTAATAACGAAGAACAATATAGATTCATTGGGAATTTCAAGTCACAAGGAGTGGATTCATCTGCGCTAGCCATTGACAACAAGGATTTTGAGCCATATCACCAATTGCCTACAGCCATTAGTGTTTACCGTCCCGAGGAACCCAACCAGGAAGTCTACACCTTCCTACGTGGCTCAGACTAACTGTTGTAGATTTCATTGACTGGTGCCATGTTTTCGTTTGACCGCCGCTAGCTCTTTTCCAGCCTGGCCCTATATTAGCTAACATTGCCCGGTTCTGTACCAACGTTTTCACCTGTCTCCACATCTGCCCACATGCTTTCATCCCCTCTTCACATCACCTCCTCCATGTCACCCACCCTCGCACTGACGACCAGTCTGCCGCTTCCCATTCGGGTTCCACTCAAGGGCCTGTCTAGTGATGCCACTTGGTGGTTTCTTCAGAGTATGGCCAGCCAATCCATCTCCATTTCTTCCTGCATATTTCTTGCATAATTGGTTCCTGATGGGTTGGTTCGTTCATTGCCAGAGATCCCTCCCTGTTGGCTATCTTTCCTGGCCAGCCATCTGATCTTGAGCCAAGTATTGAGTGAAGACAGCTGTTGATGAAGGTCTGTGGTTTGTTCAAAGTGGCCTTCATGACACTGCGCTGAGTCTCTGATCCGTATAGTAAGTAGCATTGACTTCACACTGGAGTTGAAAGTCCGGATCTTATTTTCATTTTCATGCTGATTGCTGAGGGTTGATCTCCACACAGACTTGGTGAGAGTAATGAAAGCTCGCCTTGCTTTCCTGATCCTCTCTGCTTTGATATCCTCGATACTTCTGCCTGTAGTTGTTTAGTGACACAAACTGCCAGACAACAAAGGTAGGACTTCATGTGAAAATTCAAAAGACAGAGGCGATGAAGATACCCGACTATCAAAAACAACAAGCTTCGATCACTATCAACGTAAGAAATTTTAAAGACGTCTCTTCCTTCATTTATCTAGACAGCATCGTTTCAACTACAGGCGGACAGCACAGGGGGGGGATATTAACACCACTATCGGAAAGGCAAGGTGGATATGCATCACTCTGAAATTAGTTTGGAATTCTTCTTCACAAAGTCAGAGTGAATAACAACATTCGTATTTTCAACACCAATGTTAAATCAGTCAGTCCTTGTATATGGGTCAGAAATTTTGCGAGCGCGTCACAAAAAGCATTTCCAATTGGCTGCTGCATACTTTTATCAACCTTTGCTGGCTCTATATTCAAGATTAGATGTTCAGAAAGAATTTGCAGCGAGAAACCCTGTTCAACAGATATGTAGAATAAAACTGAGACGGATAGGACACACTCTGAGGAGATCATTGGGTGACGTCACGCGTCAGGCAATCGCTCGAGTGGAATCCCAATGGGAGACGACAAGTTGGGCGTCGGAAAGTGACAGGGAAGAGACCATGTAAGGAGGAGATAAGAGCCCACAGGGAATCAAGGAGTCAGCTAGAGAGGACTACAGAGGATGGGGTGAAATGCAGATGTGCTTTAGAAGTTGTATATTCTGCTCAGAACCCAAGGGAATAATAAATCACCCACCACTTTCGCTCTACCCCGTACAATGTTAATGCTGAATATCTTCATTCTTATCATCTGTGTATGTGGACTGACTGACTGAGTAGTTTTTAGCAGGGCCTCTTAATAATAATAATAATTTGCTTTATTCCAGAAACAGTATTAGTGGTACAGTGTGGAATTTTCAGCACACATCTACAATGTTGTTGTGTGTTGTTGTTGTTTTTGTTTTTCCTTCACTTTCCCCAGTGGAACATAGGGCTTCAAGCTAGAGGCTTGAAGTTTCTGTAGCAGTGATTATTTTACAGGATGGGGTTGCTAGCCTCATGCCCAACCTTTCCTCTTTACCAGCATTATTTCTGGCTTAGCGAGGTAAAGGAGTGTGTCGGTGGCCGGGGATCGAACCCCGGACCATGTGCATGGTCGACGAGCGTCTTACCGCTATGCCACCGACGCACATGTAGTGCAACTGCTGAGCTTTTTTCTAAATTACTTATCTTCTCGGGGTCAACTATTCTTACCTTGGCTAAATTCTTATGTTCCGACAATCTGATAACCCCCGATCTACTAGTTTGACCTATATAGTTGACCTCACAGTCATTGCAAGGTATTTTGTAAATTATATTATTTTGTTTAATTGGGTCCACCGGGTCTTTAAGCCTACAAATCAGAAGAGGATAATATCTACAATATCAAGACACTCACATAAAAGGAGTATTAAACAAACAAACAAAAAAAATAAATCTAAAGACACCAACAGCAAAAAAACACAAAAAAACAAACAGGATAAACACAAAATAATTATAAATGCGAAAAAGTACAAAGAAGTAGAAAGGAAATAAACATCATATAATAATAACTCAGTATTGGGTAGTGGAAGCTATGATATGATTATCCATGGTGACAGTAAAGCTATAGTCATTCAAGAAGTTATGGAATGATATTTAAGAATGTTTATCGCCAAGATGGTCAGTTAATTTGGTTGAAACAACACTAAACAATCATGAAATAACATTTCAAGGTTGTTGTTTTGTTTTTTATTGTCAGGTCTAATACAGTGTTTGTAGTGGAAGCGTGAGTAATCCTGAATAATACAAAATTTTTTAAGGTGGTGACTATGGCGTTCACAACCAATGATTGTCAGTTTAATATTGCCGAAAAGTATAGAAAATAAGAAAAAACAACCACAAAACTAATAATTACATGATGGTTAATGACAGGACAATTTTGTAATACTCATTGTGCTAATAGAGTCCGAACCAGTAGATACACAATAGAAGGAATATAGTAAAGTACAAAAAAGGAAGCCAATGTTAATATTTTAGGTAGCTAAGTATGTTAACGCAAATTCCTTCCCTAATACAAAATACGAGCGTACAGTTGGCTAAGAATGAAGTTGTTGAAAAATATATATGTGCCTTTACGTTGAATAAATCTATGGTTATCCCGATAATTCTTAATACGCGGGGTAAATCAGACGACAAAAAATATATAAGCCAGCTCGTATACCATTCACACACTGGGAGCCAATTCAGTGGCTGGTCCGGGAATCCTAACTTCTACCAATTCATGAGGTATTTAGCGCGAATGGCACCAACTAATGTTATCAGCCTGACTGCATTCTCACTCCCGATTGGATTGACTTAACTGGTCACAACCTCTCACCAGAACTCAATCTAATCTTCGCTAGAGACTGGCTACACGACGGAGTTTCCTGGAGTTCTAGTGAGAAGTCGTCACCGGCAGTGGCGTCCATCCAGTCGGGAGTGAGGATAGAATTCCCGCCGTAGACGCTAGTTGGTGGCCGAGCTAAATGCATCACGAATTGGTAGAAGTTAGAATTCATGGGCCATTGAATCAGGTTCCAGTAGCTGAAGGTCCCGGGTTGGAACCCTGTCGGTGGGTGCGTATTGCCAATGATCTCCAAACTAGGCTGACACAACAGCCGTCCGCCAGTACTTCCTGGATTGTTTTCAATGGTTCTCTAACTGATGTCAATCCGTGGTCTAACCTAAAACATATAGAATCCCTACAAACCAATTCTTGAAAATAAAAAATTTGTATTTCCCAATGAATGAAAAAACAAAACGATATATCATACATTTGGTTCCCTTCATAAATTTTGATAAGGAAAGAAAGAAAGAAAGACCAAATTTGCAGTATGTAATGATATCACCATTCTGTTTCGCAGGTTCACATCAGCTGCAAACTTCCTGGAATTAAAATGGTTATAAGCTTATAGTATTTCCTCTACTATCCTTTTAACATGGGAGTATGTTATTGTCCCAGTGGCCGAATAGTTTATGAGCTTGTCTTGTAACCGGAAGGTTCTAGATTCGAACTCCGGTGAGTGCACACTAATGATGATTTCCAAACTAGGATGAAACAGCTGTCCAGTACTCCCTGGTTATTAGTCATTATTTATAATCATTGTGATTTCAGGTAGTGTTGTGCAGCTGATGAGAACCTGTGAAATAGACTGATGACATCACTTTATACAGCAAATCTGGTCTTTCTTTCTTTCTTTATTGAAATTCCAGTTTAATATTACTATGATGTAGCTATTAGCAGCATCTCGTTTAGCGAGATGTCAGTGAAAACAATACCGTTTTGTTTTTTCCCTGATTGGGAAATACAAAAGACTCTGCTCATAATAATAATGTATATGATATACCCAATACTAAAATTTGTTAAACTGTCAAATATGAACATATTTTGAACTTATATTATTATTAATACTCTCTTCGGTTCCCAGTGGAACATAGGGCTGGCTTCAACAACACTTCTCCACTCTCTTCTATTCTCTGCTATCCTCTTCAGCTGGCTAGCTCCACGACTGACCATAATCTCTCATCTCCTCCTCCAACTCACACGATCTCCTCCATGTCACCCTCACACTGACAACCCACTCGAGTGATGGCCTACATTGAGCGTGATGTTATTCGATTGCCTCCTCAACGTATTCCCGATCCATCTCCATTTTCTCCTACATATGCCTTTGTTGAGCAGTCAGCTCTCGCCTGTTGGTTTATTCCCAGAGAGAGTTTCTTGTTGTTAATTCTTTCTGGCCGGCTAACCATTTGATCTTCAGTATGCAACCAGCCAGCGAAGTGGGCAGCAACTGAGATAGGTCTGTAACCTGTTGGACATTCTTTTTCGTAAAACACGCTGGGCGAGTTTCTGACCCGTAAAGAAGCCCTGACTGACTGACTGACTTCACATTTGTGTTGAAAATCTTGTTGAATCTTGTTCTTTATGCTGCTGAGTTAGTGCAGCCTGATGAAGGCGCATATTGCCTTTCCAATTTCGTCTGGCTTTGATATCTTCATCTGTTCCACATGTGGTTGAAGCAGTGCCTCCTAGCCAGATAAGTGAGGGAGGAAATAACCTCTGACGGATCTCTCCTGTTGACGGTAACTAGTGATTAAATGATTTCTGAGTTGATAGATGCACTTAATTCATTCAATTCTATAGTCCAAATAGTGTTCAGCACTCAGTTAGTATTGTAATCGCATCTTCAGTGCCACTGATTTGACAGTATTACAGGAAGTCCAATGGCATTCAAATCAGCTTTGTGGTGATATCTCACTAACTTCAGTATCACGTGTGATGAATTGGAGCCAGTGAGACCAGATCAGTGCCATTAAGGTTGAAAACAAACATATGACCTTCAGTGTTGATTGCTATCAAGTATTCAACTAAGTATAATCAATCACTCTCTGTAACTTTTTATTCCTTCCTGTGTTTTCTCCTTCTAAACCAAAGCTGTACAACAGGATCGTTTACCACCGTTCCCTTCAATATATCATCCATATTATGGTCTATCGAATTTGCTTACTTCAAACATCTTTACATCAATGCGTCATTTAATGATTGGACCAAATATTACACAAATAATCAATATGTTACTCTATGCTGAGCGTAATTCAAATCAATACTTAAATAATCAATATTTAGTACATTATTTGAATTTCATTTTAAATGGATTCAATAAAACAAACTCAGTGAGCCAATCAGTGACAAGGACAAGTGAAGTTATAAACCAATCCAGTGTAAATGTTAATAGCAGCTCTAGCAGCAGCAACAGAAGTGGGGGCAATAATGGTGAAAATTTTAAATTTTCAGAAATATTCAACTTATCTACTTATAGTGATATCAGTAGTAGTGATAATGCCATGAGACTGACTACTTCACCAGCATATTCATCAGAATTTTCAATGTCTAATTCAAAATCACCAGCAAAATATCCTCCACAGAATATGGATAGTAACAGTGAACAGTCTACAGTCATGAATGAAATAACCAATTCTACACTGTCTTATCTATTTGTGATAATTGAATGGGCACGAAGTATCCCGTTATTTACGGAATTACAGGTAAGCCAATCTTGTTTTTATTTGGGCGCATGAAACGCCTATATTTTACCCTATTTGTACTCATCATATCTGTATTTGAGCACGGAGATTTTCATTCTGCCCCCCGTTTTAAGTGATGTTTGGAAGTGATGAGCCATCAAGTAGAGGAGTTGCATTAGTAGAAGGAAGCCAAGATAATAGAGATGAAGATGAAGACAAAGATGAGTGAGGATTAGAGAGGTTTCGCGTGCATTTCGGATTGTGAGGGCGATTGTTACTTCCCGGCTGCCCACACCGTGGAAGTTGGTTGCGTGACCTCAGACCCTAGGGGACAACTGCTTGAGGCCGGTCACACGTGGCCTGTTTTTGTTTGTTCTTTTTCATCTGGTTTGTCTCAGTAGCATATTTATCACTTCTGCCCTGTGACACGGCAGCAGGAAGCGCGGTCGTTGTTAATCCGCGCCCCGACCGATCCGGCATGATATTTTGTGATTTACTTTGAGTTGGGTTGGGTAACTGCTTTTTGTCTAACCGCTATCCAAACAACCTTTCTGGCATGGTAGGACCTCAAGCGACATAAGTCTCAGCCAGTATACCTTGTTGGGTCATTGCGGTGTTCAAGCCCGACCACCACGTCAAGGTAGCAGCTTTCGGTCGGGTAAGTGATACCCTGTAGTGAGTAATTTTTGAGTTTAGGCGTAGAGTGCTGGTAAGGGAGCGAATTTAGTCGATGTGGGTTTTTGGAGATGAATCGATTGATATGGCCTGAACACATATTAGCTATGCCACGTTCCTTGTCGAATAATGCTAGCTGATATGGAATTGGGTTGGAAAGGGAATCGAATCAGAAGCTTACATCAGTCCCTGAAGTCTCTGTCAGTTGGTTTGAGCCAATCAGCTACGAAGGTGTAGACTGTCTGATAGAAGTCGTTCGGATGCCAAGAAGCCAGTAAATCCAAACTGTTTGTGATATGACTCAATGGAGAAGATAAATGCACTCTTTGCAGTCTACTTGGTCCATTGGTTCCTCACGTACTTCCGTGTTACTATTCTTTATCTGCTGATTACAGTTCTTCGGAAATTCTTTTCTTACTTTTCTATGTCTTAATGTGATAAGTCGAATGTGGTATCTTGAACTGGTTAGATTCTGTTAGCGATCCACCCGCTGATGCACCCTCCCAAATAAGCGAAGCGGTCAACGCTCTCAACCACCACTTCAATCCCTCCCTATCTTTAAGCTAGGAGTGAGTCAATGTAGTTCATTTCAGTCCTGTTGCATCACCTTGCATTTGACGGAGGGAGCGTATCGCATGTCAAACATTCGAAGAATGCTGCTTCTCAAGGTGTTCACAAGACTCTGCATTCTGTCATAGTCCTCACCTAGAAGCAGGACCATCTGTACATTCTAAATCAACGAGATTATTCCTTGGTAACAATCAAATCCTGTAGTGCCTGAAGTCATTGAGGGTCAGTTCAACTAATACATTTATGATGAAATTAAGCAGAAATGGAGACAGTTGGCATCCTTGACGGATACCATTGGGGGTCTACTTTTTTACTGCCGACGATTTTATTAACTTCGGCAAGTATTAAGAGAGTCCGTTTTTATTGTCACAATCATTTATAATCTTTGAACTATTGACTAGTTCAGCACGTCATAAAAAGTGAGTTGATTACTTAACAGGTTTCACCGAACCTGACCAATGAAATGACCGATAGAAGTTGAGGAACACCTCATAGTTATTTTATTCTAAATTGAAACTAGTGCGTTGGTGGCACAGTGGCGGCACACATGCGGTCTGGGGTTCGACCCGCTACTGACGCACTCCCTTACCTCATTAAATTAGTAATAAGACAGATAAAGAGGCAAGGTTGGGCCAGGTGAGGCTAGAAACCGCATTCCGTAAAAATAAACACCACTGCTACCGAAACTTCAAGCCTCTATCTTGAAGGCCTTCGTTCCACTGGGTACCTAAATGAATAATAAATATATAATAACTTGAAATTCTTCAGTAATTCAAATTATAGATTTCTTAAGGATAAATTCAGCATGTTAATAATAATAATAATAGCTTTATTCCAAACAGTATTTGTGGTACAGGTATGGAATTTTCAGCGTTCATTACAATATTGCATCTAATTACCTCATAAATTTTATAAGGATTTAGAAATATAAAGCAACAACAACAAAAAGAAAAAGAGAAATAAAAGAAATAAAAAAGAACAGCATTACATTCACATATTTAAACAATGCACCGCAGGATACGATATATAAAATTAGTCTGTAATAGAATATATGAGCAACAATATAATAGTAACAAAGAAAGGAGAACAAAAGTTAATGGGAACTATTTGTTAGAGTGCCGCAGTAAGGTGATCGTGTCATACCTAACGGATTTCTCTTCACATAACAGCTGTGCCAGATAAGGTATTGTGGAGTTTTTATACTTGGTAGTCCTGGCATATAGCCTCCTATAGTTGCTTCTAGTTCTACCAGATGAAATGCAAGGAGAGAGGTGCGTGTAGAGAGGGTGTTCGGGGTCTGATAATATAGAATTCGCTAGTTTCTTACATGACATTATGTGTCTATCCACAATAGTGTTAACCAGTTGGTTTAACGAAATCCCACTTCCCCTACTAACAACTTTTAGTGCCCTACGCAGCGAAGCAAGGTCTTTCTTAAGTAGTCCAGGAAAGATTAATGGGGAGCAGTAAAGAGGGATGGTTAGAATACAACAATTGACAAACTGAGAAAGCAAAGACTGATTTATACCAGACTGCCTTAACTTCTTACGTAGAACGTTAAGCGAAACATCTTTCTAGTAACTAGCAAGATGTGAGAGGACCAGGAAAGGTCGGAGGAAATACTCAGTCCAAGGTACTTGATATAAGATGAAGTTTCAACCTCTTTGCCGTCAATGATAGTGGGACCATGTGAGCTAGCTAGTTGTTGTAGGTCACTTTTTCGTCTGAAAGTGAAATTTACTATCTGACATTTAGACGGATTCAGCTTAAGACCGTTTGAAGACCGTTTGTTCGTATCTAAAGACAAGACACACAGAAATTCCATGATGTCGCGTACCACAGATTGCTTGATATGAGTAGCGGGAAGGCTGTTACGTCGAGCAGTATTATTTGCTAGCTAGATCAAAGTTATCTAATAAACAATGAATGGATGTTTTGCTTATACAGGTCTGAGCTCATCAACGATATAGTCGGTAAGGCTTCGACTTGGCTGGCAGGGAATACTGCTAGACGTCAGCAGTTTCCAACTACTTACACTGACAATTAGTATGTAGCATCATGCGACTCCTCTTGTTTTCTTGATTGCTATCTATGAAATGAAACAATTCACATACACACACACTGTGATTTATATATATTTTAAGTTATCTCACCATATGTGTTATTTGTAAATTATTATTATTATTACTATTCTCACTATGAATCTTTCCCACTTGACCCACTTGACATTTTAAACCCAAATTATTAATTTTTATATTTTTATTTTTTACAATATTGAATTCTATCTAATCAAATTTCACACCATGTTATGTAACATTTTATATTCATCTACTAATCTTATAATTATGTACCCCTTTCCAAAATCTATACATCCGTCTTATGTATTATTCTAAATATGACATTAATTATTTTGCCACTTGACATTTAACTATGATTATAATCACAAATATTTTATTATTATTATTTCATGTATTCACACCTTTATTTCTAAATGACAAATTTAAATCACCCAAAGTGAAAAATAGGGTGACAACTTCTCACTACAACTCCAGGCAACTTCATCCTTTAGCTAGTCAATAACAAGCATTAGATTAACTTTCAAAAGTTAGTTTTCACGAATTTGAACTGCTTCAAGTTTAAGAACACAATATTCAGAGAAGAGACTCTTTTCAACGAATTTACTATCAAGCTGTACAATCGTATATATATATGGCTTCTTTTTAAAATTATACCCGGTGAGGGAATTAGGTCAAAGGTGTGAATACATGAAATAATAATAATAGTAGTATGAAATGCAATTAAAATATTTGTGATTATAATCATAGTTTAATGTCAACTGGCAAAATAATTAATGTCATATATATAGAATAATTCATAAGGTGTATAGATGTTGGAAAGGGGTACATAATTATAAGATCAGTAGACGAATATAAAATGTTACATAACATGGTGTGAATTTTGATAAGACAGAATTCAACATTGTAAAAATAAGAAATATAAAAATTAATAATTTTGGGTTTAAAATGTCAAGTGAGTCAAGTGTAGAAGATTCATAGTGAGAATAGTAATAATAATAGTACTGATAATAATAATCGTAGTAATAAGGGAAGAGTACATAGAATAACTAAATAAACAAAATAAATAAATAATTGTCTATCCCTCTACGGCCAAGGCAGAAGTAGGGATTGTACATACTTCTCTTGTACACAAAGGTCTGGCTGGCTTAAAGTCATGACTAGCCAAGGCTTCAGCTGTCTTTAGAATTCTGTAACGAAGAGAACGCGGGAAGTTAGCATGGATTCTATACATGATCTTAAAATCATGGTCAGGGTTGACAGAGTGACAGAAGTCGATCAGGTGTTCCAAAATAGAGCTTCTCACACACTTCCTTTCTCCCTTGTAAAACCATGCTGCTGGAATATGTTCTCGTATCCGTGTGGAAAGCGTCCTCTGACTACGGCCAATGTATCTTGCTCCACAAGAGCAGCAGGTGAACTGATAGATGCATATGGAGGCGGCCAGACGGGGGAGCTTATCTTTTACAGAGGTAGAGAACAACTTGTGGCTAGTGAACGTCTTATGTAATTTTGCTGTATAGAACGTCTTGCTGACTCATTTAGAGAGACGATTTTTGAGCATATCTGAATCTTGACCACCTTTGATTTCCAAGTTCATGAATGAGGTTTCCTTTGGAACTGTGTCGGTGACCAGTTTAGACTGCTTATCTTTCATGTTGCTGTCAATAAATCGGTTAGGGTGACCGTTTTCTGCGAGCTTGGCTTTTAAGAAGTCAAGTTCCGAGTCAACGGAATCAGAACTACAAATTTTCATTTCTTAAAAACTATACATATATATACGATTGTACAGCTTGATAATAAATTCGTTGAAAAGAGTCTCTTCGCTGAATATTGTGTTCTTATTGCTTCAATGGGAAATTATTTAATTGTTTCAATTTTGATTACGCATTGATATCAGTGTCAGAACTATCATTGAAAACCAGTATGGAGTACTACCAGGTAGCTATTTCATCCTTCTCCTTATCTGGGACTCATCGGCAGTACGTACTCATCACCAGGAGGCGAAATCAGGACTATCCGATTACAAAGTGAGCTCATAGGATACTAATTATTATTGAATTATGTGATTAACAGTGTAGTGATTTGAGACTTGTGAATCCAAAAATTGCTTGAAATCGTGAAATAGATTCCTAATACAAAACTAGAACAAACATTGGTTATAATAGTGGGAATATTGAAACTAGCACGAATAGCTAGATTACTGTTTGAATGAAATAATTAATGAGAAGATGAATTCTATCGGAACTTTAAGCTATATAGTATACCTCCTATTGCTTGTCGGTTTTACCTCGGAGTTTCAAAAGCTTGTGTGTTATTAGGAGGTAAGCCGTGGTGTTTGGGATGACTAGTGCTAAAGTGGAACATAAAGGCTCTAGAAGCACTGTGAGTTTATGAAGTACACAAATCATAACTCACAGACTGTGATCATAGGAATATTGCGTTTGAAGAGTTCTGAAAATTCCACAGTCATTGATATACACAACACGGTGTTGCGTTTTTGGCAGTAATATGGAAACAACTTTGAATTGATTAAGAAATGTCATGATGATCCTTATCAGACATACTAACAATATTCTGAATATCTACAAAAGTGTAGGTACTAGAGATTTCAATACTCCCTTCGAGGAATACTAATATGGTGACTCTGAAC
The DNA here is from genome assembly GCA_944472155.2 of Trichobilharzia szidati. Taxonomy (NCBI): domain Eukaryota; kingdom Metazoa; phylum Platyhelminthes; class Trematoda; order Strigeidida; family Schistosomatidae; genus Trichobilharzia; species Trichobilharzia szidati. Next base: position 10,333,057 of record OX235272.1, on the reverse strand, counting down.
TAAAATTGCTATTATTATTCCCTTGGGTTCCAAGCGGAACATATTGCTTCATAATCTCATCTCTGTCTAACCCTATTCTCCTCAGTCTTTTCAGCAGTCGACTTCGCGATTATATATAATAGCTTTCATTCCCTTCTCCTGACACTACTTAACCCAAGTCATCCCCATCCGCATACGCGAATATTATTTCCCTACTTGGTTTTCATTCTAGGGCCTGGAGTGTAGTATCACGCAATGGTCCCTTCAGCATGCATTCATTCCATTTCTATTCATTTCTGCATATATTTTTAGAAATAGATTCTTTGTTGGTCCACTGCCTGAGTTCCTTGGCGCTAATCCTTTCTGGTCATCTAATCTTCAACATCAAGCGAAAGTATCTGTTAACTGCACTATATTTCAGGACTCATGTCATTTATTTGTCAATCTTGAATTTTATCAAGTGTTAATTTGTAGGGATTTGATTGGTTACAGTCCAAATCAGTTAGAGAACCAGTGTGGAAAACCATTTGGGAGTACTGGACAGCTATTTCATCCTAGTCTGGGACTCTTCATTAGCCTATAACACTGACTGGTGGTTGTGCCAAATATATATATCATGAATCGACAAAAGTTGGGATTCATGGACCATTGGGTCGGATCCAAGTGACTGAATGGTGTATGAGCTCGCCTTGTGACCGGAAATTCTTGGGTTCGAACCTTGTCGGTGGGTGCGTACTGATGAAGAGTCCAAAACACTAGGACGAAACAGCTGTCTGGCAATACTCCTAGGTGGCTTTCCAATGGTTCTCTCTCTAACTGATATCAGCTCGTGATGAATCCTGTAATCTTGCATTTTTGGTTAACCGATTACATACTAAACAGAAATGCCCAATCTGTGTTGATATTTTGGCACCTAGTACAGGGAGGCGGCCTCCACGATATCTGAACATTTACATGATGTTATTTCGGTTGTTATTGTCCACGAGTGGAATCCAAGATGTCCATTTTGTCCTATTTGGTTTTTATCTGCATTCTTGGAGAGTGATGGCATCCTATTTAGAACCAGTCGCTCAGAAGAAACACCTAGGCACTATCCATCCAACTGACGAGTCCCTAGTAGGATGAAATATTGTTATTATTGTTTCCTTTAATTCATAGATGAACATAGGGCTTCAGCCAAACGTCTCCATTCCCTTCGGTTCTCTGCTAGAGTCTTCACCTGGCTCAATGTCTGCCCACACGCTTTCATCTCCTCTTCACATGACCTCCTCCAAGTCACCCTCGCACTGACGACCAACTCGCCGCTTCCCATTCAGTTGGGTTCCACTCGAGCAATGGCTTGTCTAGTGATGTCACTTGATGGTTTCCTCAGAGTATGGCCAATCCATCTCTATTTCCTTCTGCATATCTGTTTCACAATCGGTTCCTGCTGAGTTGGTTCGCTCATTGCCAGAGATCCCTTTCTGTTGCTGATCTTTTCTGGTCGGTCATCTGATCTTGAGTGGTATTGAGCGAAGACAACTGTTAATGAAGGCCTGTAGTTTGTTTGAGATGCTCTTTATGACCCGCAGTGCCAGCCTCTGATCCGTAAAGTATCACTGACTTCACATTGGAGTTGAAAATCCGGATCTTATTTCTCATGGTGAGTGCTGAGGGTTGGTCTCCACACAAACTTGAGAGAAATGAAAGCTTGTCTTGGTTTCCCGATCCTCACCGCTTTGATATCCTCGTCAGTTCCATCCGCCTGTAGTTGAAACGATGCTTCCCAGATCGGTTGGTGAAGGAGGTTGCTTCTTTCAGGTTACTCCCATTTATGCTGATCGTTGTCTGTTGTTGTTCTTGCCCAGGAATCTTCATCACCTCTGTTTTCTCTATGTTCACCTGAAGTGAAGTCCTATCTTCTGTGGACGCTTCTGCTGACAACTTGTTGCTTTTCATTTGCATATCTTCCAGTTTGTGGGAAATCGAACATACACATATCATCAGTGAAGTCCAGATCCTCCAAGTTTATTGTGTGAGTTCATTTTATGCCTGTTTCCTCGCTGCCCGCCACTGTTTGTCGCATTATGCAGTTTACTGCAACCAGCTTGTCTTACTCCTGTCCTCACTTCGAAGGATTCCGTAAGTTTCCCGTTGTAGATTACTTGGCATGCAGCATTGTCGCACAACTGTTGGATGAGATGTATAATTGTCGGTGGCACCCCATAGTAGCGAAGTAGTTGTCAAAGCACCTCTCCATCGACGCTGTCGAAGGCCTTTTCAGAGTCAATGAAGTTGAGATAGAGAGTTGACTACCATTCCAAGCTTTATTCAATGATGATCCGTAATGTGGCGATCTGATCAATGCATGACTTGTTTCTCATGAATCCAGCCTGTTGCGGTCGAAGTTTTTGATCCAGGTTGGCATGTTTCATTCTCTCCAGGATGATGCAGCTTAGTATTTTGCTTGGGATGGACAGGAGCATAATTCCGCGCCAGTTCTTGCATTGACTTAGGTCTCCTTCCTTTGGTAGTTTGAATAAGTATCCTTTCTTCCATTCCTCGGGTACTTTGCCTTCTTTCCTACTATTCATCAAATAGTTATTTCTATGTTAATTTAACATAAATCAGTGTGAATTATGATGACTTAACTTTTATCCAAACCACAATAATCCACAGATGATCGATGAGGAAGAAGAAGAGGAATCAGGAGAAACTAACAGCCCTTTGGGAATAAAATGAACAAGGGAACAAGGGAATTATGATTATGATTATACTTATTATTATTATTACTATCACTCCTATTGACCTTCATTGTATAACAGGCCAATAAAGTCAAAGATTAATTAGGCCACTCTACTACTCCTCGTTCATTATTATTATTATTTCTCCCCTTGTGTGGGTAAGGCAGAATTAAATAAATAAATAAATAAATGCTGCCGATGATGATGATGAATTAATCTAATTAGCCTATTTACAATGTCGACCAAATGATGCGAATTTATGCCATACTGCGAGAGAGGGAAAGAGGCAGACGAGGCGGGGGGGGGCGGGGCTCGATGATGGTGGAGATGGTCAGTAGCATAGAAGGCAATGATGAGATAATATAGGCTAATTCATCCTCCCCCAGATACAAACTCATGCACGCACACACACACTCATGTACGATTGTACGTACCTATGCAACAGGAATTTTGCATAATTCACAGAAGTATGCGATTGTTTTAGTGTTACCACGAGTATGTCAGTGTGTGTGTGTATGTGCGTGAGTGAGTGAGGGAAACAAAAATGTTATATTGCCTAAAGCAAAGTTTTGTACATACTACTTACAGAGGTGGGGAGAGAGAGACAAAGAGAGATAGAGACGGACAGTTACTTCATGCTGGGTGTAGAAACCTTAATTTCACGAATAATTATGACTGATGTTTGTACAAAATTAACATTGAAATATCCAACTGACATGTTATTGTTCTAACAGTCAGATATTTTTTATAAGATAATTATAAGGTTATTTAATGAAGTGTTAGGTAATTTACTGAATGCTGCCTCTGTTGGAATTATTCCAAATCCGACAATAAATCAACCATAATCTAACATGTAAATGTCTTCCTCACCAGTGGATGTCTTTAAGTTGTGATGAGATGCATTGGTCAGTAAATGCTCATTTATGATACTGGCTGGTATTATTATTATATTACTGTTCCCTTGGGTTCCTAGTGGAACATAGGGCTTCAACTACACGTCTCCACTTGCTTCTGTCTTCTGCTGTACTTTTCACCTGCATCCATGTTAGTCCATACTGATTCAACTCCTCTTCACACAATCTCCTCCATGTCACCCTTCGACGTCACACTCGCCACTTCCCTTTCGGGTTCCACTCGAGCATTGGCCTGACGCGCGATGTCACCCAACGGCCTCCTCAGCCAGTGAGTGTCCAATCCATCTCCACTTTCTCCTGCATATTTGTTGAGCGATTGGTTCTTGTTTTGTTTCTTCCCATAGTTTCTTGTTGGTGATTCTTTCCGGCCATCTGATCTTCAGTATAGAACGAAGACAACTGTTGATAAAGGTCTGGCTGGTATATCGTGATATATAGTATATCGTGAAGTCCATATAAGTTGGAACTTCATGGATCATTGAACTTTGATTCAGGGATCAGATATTTGACGAGGTGGTTTGTTGAAATGACAGATTATATAGTATACTCATTAGAAATACACCAGTCTGAATGAGCGTCAATAAGATACGAGTAAAAAACAGAGCAATTCTGATGCCATAGACCATATGTATTTATACTATTGTAAAAATATCATCAAAAAGCCGAAAATCAACAAAGAACAACCCATCTCTTTGCCAAAGAAGATGCTATACATGAATGTGGCGTTCAAAGGCGACATTCTGGACGATATCCTTTGGAGATCAATATCGAACTCAGTGACAAGAACATTCTCTGCTGCTAAATTACGATTTCTGTTCTCAGTCCGTCCATTGTTCTTCAACAACTCCAAAGGTAAACTATCGCATTTGTCCACTTCTGTGTGTATCTACCAATTTACTTGCTTATGTGGAGCTGGATATATGGGTCGTTCGATGGGTGTTTTATCTGAAAGAGTCAAATAACATTATCCCACCTGACTATGAAAAGATAACAGTGGATCAATATGGAGTACCATAATTGAACATATATTGAACACTGGTCACTCAGTATGCAAGGAGAATTCATTCAAAGTCATCTACAATGTCAGAAGAAGCCTCCTGTTGAAGACCGTAAGCTTCCGTATACTATGCATTGCAAAGGCCTTAGCGGTCCAAATAGAAAACCCTGATTTATGTACACAGAATAGGCTTCTCTACCCACCCACGTCCGCTCCAAGTTCTATTACTTTGTTAATAATACTTTTTTTGAATTTTTGTATGACTTTTCAGCAACATCTTTCCCTTAAACAATCCTTCATTTACTCTTTCTACCCATTATATAATTGATTATGGACACTTGTCTCTGTGCTGTTTCACTAACATCCCATTTTCTGGGTGTCTCTCGAATTATGCAACCCTTGTCAATACTTACTGATCTTCACCCACCCCCCACCTGATTACAGTTTAACTATTCATCAAATTTTTTGAAACACTTTGATGATGCAAACAATAACCCTAACTAATGGTCTTAACCTCTTTATTAGTCGTTTCCTATGAAAAATTTTATTTTTAATTGACAATTTTACTTTTAGTTTGCTTTTGTTTTAATAATCATTTCACTATTATCACTCTCACATGTTTCTTTACACATTTCCACACCTTCCTCGCACTTGTTAAATTGACACTCAACTACCACCTTTATTCTCACTCAGTAACAGGTAGTTACCTGGGTTCTAGTGGGAAGTCGTGACCAGTAAGGTGCAACAGGTCGGGTGGGAGGACTAATACTCGCCACCGAAGACACTGGCTAGCGGTCGCGCTATGTCGTGAAGTGGCAGAAGTTAGAACTCATGGGCTGGCTATTGGATCGGGTCCCAGTGGCTGATTAATGGTCTAAGAGCTAGCTCACCGGCCTTGTAACCAGAAGGTCCTGGGTTCGAAATATGGTGTTGGGTGCGTACTGGTGAAGAGTCCCAAACCAGAACGAAACGGGTGTTCAGTACTCCCAGGTTTTCCAATGGATGAAATCCTGTAAACAATTTATCAAATCTCTAAGGCTTTCTCCTTTTGCGCCGTTGAGTACTAGTAATTTACAACTTTTATTTTTACTTCTGAAACCACTTCTGAGTGATTACATCAATTATGTTACCCCCTCCCCCCTACCAATCAGTAATAGACTACTGTACATCTTTCGGTAAATATAAAAACGACTATTCAGCTCCTTGAAGATGATTTCGTCTATAAAGAAAATCTTCTCCACTGAATTGTCTTCTATTTTCTTCATGACTCAATGAGTGTTTTCGGTGATTTGAAGCAGAGCAAGAACCTTGTGAAAGTGAAAGAACTTGATATCTTTCTTAAATTTTCTGCCAAGCTAGCCATAGCGAACACAAGAATCAGTTTTCTAAAGAGCTGCACTGTGCGTCGGTGGCAAAGTGGTTAGGACTCTCGCCGACCATGCACATGGTCCGGGGTTCGATCCCCTGCCGGTGCACACCCGATATCTATGGTATGCCTGAATTTGGGCAACCGATATCCATGCTGAAAATTCCATACTTGTACTGAAAATACGGTGTGGAATCAAGCTGTAAATCAAAAAAAAAAATATCCCAAGCACTACTGGAAGTGTCTTCGTCGCAATCATATCCACCTAAATCATTGCTTTTCGAAATATCCAACGCTGAATGTGATCGATGAAACCTAGTGTCTAGATGTGGCTATCAAGTAACATCTTCTACTATTATTATTGTTATTATTATTTCCTTTAATTCCTAGAGGAACATAGGGCTTCAGACGCACCTCTCCATTGAGTTCGGTTCGGTGCCAAAGTTTTCACCTGTCTCCACATCTGCCCACATGCTTTCATCCCCTCTTCACATCACCTCCTCCAAGTCACCCCTCACTCGCACTGACAGCCAACTCGCCGCTTCCCTTTCATTCGGGTTCCACTCAAGGGCCTGTCTAGTGATGCCATTTGATGGTTTCTTCAGAGTATGGCCAGCCAATCCATCTCCATTTCTTCCTACATATTTGTTGCACAATTACTTCCTGCTGGGTTGGTTCGCTCATTGTCAGAGATCACTGTTGCTGATCCTTTCTTGCTGGCCATCTGATTTCGAGCGAAAACAGCTGTTGATGAAAGTCTGTATTTTGTTTGAAGTGCTCTTCATGACGCGCAAAGTCTCTGATCCGTATGGTAAGTAGCACTGACTTCATTATTAGAGTTGAAAATCCGGATCTTATTTTCATTTTCATGCTGAGGAGTGCTATTGATCTCCACACAAACTTGAGAGAAATGAAAGCTTGCTTTGCTTTACCGATCCTCTCTGCTTTGATACCCTCGTCACTCCCGTTTGCCTGTGGTTGAAACGATGCTTCCCAGATAGGTAGATAGGTAGGTAAGTAAGTAAAGGAGGTTGATTCTTTCAGATTTCTTCCATTTTTGCTGGTTGTTGTCTGCTGTCGTTGTTGCTGTTGCTGTTGGTCTTGACCAGGAATCTTCATCACCTCCGTTTTCTCTATGTTCCCTTGAAGGAATTTCCACCTTTGATGCTTCTTGCGCCAACTTGTTGCTTTTCATTTGCATATCTTCCACTTAGCGGAAAATCAGACATATATCATCGGCGAAGTCCAGATCCTCCAAGTTTATTGTGTGGGTCCATTTTATGCCTGTTTTCTCGCTGCCCGCCACTGTCTGTCTGTCTGTCACAATATTCAGTCTACCACAATCAGGAAAATCAATGGAGATAGTAGGCAGCCAGCCTTGTCTTAGTCTCATCTTCACTTCGAAGGATTCCGTGAGTTTCTTATTGTGGATTACTTGGCATGCAGCATTGTCGTACAACTGTTGGGTGAGATGTGTAATTGTTGGTGGCAACCCGTAGTAGCGAAGTAGTTTCCAAATCACCTCTCGATCGACGCTGTCTGGTGAAGGCCTTTTCAAAGTCGATGAAGTTGAGATAGAGAGGTGACTGCCATTCCAAGCTCTTTTCAATGATGGATGTTACATAGGGTTGTGATTTGATCCGCGCATAACTTGTTCCTCCTGAACCCAGCCTGTTCTATTCGAAGTTTTCCATCCAGGGCTTGTTTCATTCTCTCCAGGATGATGCAGCTTAGTATTTTGCTTGTGATGGACAGGAGTATAATGCCGCGCCAGTTCTTGCATTGATATCCACGGGTAGTTGTGCTTAAGCTGTCGGTATTATTGGGCGCGTTGTAGGTGGTGGTCGATTTAAAAGTCTTTTGAAGTGTTCACATTTACTCCTACATACTACTAACAACTGTGGAGTCGTTCAAATAAATACTTTAGAAAAAGTTATCGAATCTACACAGCAAGATATCTGTCGTTTCATATTACCGAAGACTTGTCTAAAAATGGCCTCCTTGGACTCTTGATGGTATCCTAAGGATTGTGATCCTACTGTTAGGTTGAATAAATCGCTGTATGCAGTTGATCAGAAGACGATTAAATAAATGACAGTTCATTGTTATTCTGTACAAACTGTCGTTTTGCAGCAGTATCCCGATGTATTGACAAATAATTGAAAGGAGCTGTGAAAAGGTGTTTCTCTGTGGCTATACTTGTATTCTTATACAGCATCAGATGCTTGACAGAACCAGCCTAGACTAGATAGGTACCCCGAGGTAGCAAATGCATTTAAAAGACAGACAGAAGGGTTTTTATACGGTTTCTTAAGCATACTTTCAAAAAATGTCTGCCTAACAGGAAGCAGGTATTCACAAAGTGCAATTACCAGATACCAAGTGGATCCTCACTCCTTTACCTCGTTAAGTCAGAAATAATGGTGATGAAGAGGAAAGGTTGGGCATAAGGCTAGCAACCCCATCCTGTAAAACACACACTGCTACAGAAACTTCAAGCCACTAGCTTGAAGCCCTATGTTCCACTGAAGAACGTGAAGGAAAAAAAAAGTGGATACGGCGCACTTTTTTCGAGATCTGCAAATCGTTCAAAAATATTAGATGTTCAGAGGATACTAAATTTATTAAGATTTTCCCAAGTGATTGAAGTGAAGCGTTTTCAATCAAGCTTTTCATAGTCTGTCGGTAGCCTACGTAAACCACTGGGCTACTGTAATTTCTATCCAACATAATGTATCTAAAAAAAATAAAAAAATAAAAATAAATCTACTTTTCTCCGTTTTATTTCGTTTTGATCTTCCAATTTTGTCTTTGGATCGCAAATGTCAGGTCATCAGTTTCACTGTCAGACTCGAGTGCGACTTACATGAATTGGTTAGTTCGCATGTTTCCACTGTCATAGGTGACACTAAGACTGAAACCTATTGAAATGTTAAATACATAACTTGAAGTGTCTATTTCCTCTGATCACTTTTCCTGGTCTTCCCATCCGATGTTAAGTTTTAGAAAGTTACCTTGTCTGGTATCACTTAGTCTGTTTCTACTTATACAATTGGTTTTTTCATCTATTCTACCTGTCCTTCTCTGTTGTCCCCCACCCCCCTCCCTTCTTAATCTTTCCTCGGCTAATTAAGAATGACTTCTTTACGCTATGAAGGGCACTCAGTAGAGCGAGTGGAGTGTCACTAAATCTACTTGTTAGTACTGTTGTAGATAGACAGCTGGATTCATACAAGAAATTAGAGGACACTACCTTATCAGGCCATGAGTATCCTCTCTATCCACAACTCCACCCTCTTGCATCTCATCAGGGAGGTAGCAGAAGTAGAAGCAACTATGGGAGACATTGTGCTCGGACGACTGAGTATGAAATCTCTACAATACCTTATTTGACCGGAATACATTTTATATGATGAGAGAAGTGTGTAAGGCAGGACACTACCATTTTATTGCGGAACTCCAAGTAAACGGCCCTATTTTATTCTTTTTTCCCCTATTAGATTGTTCTTAATATTTTCAACTAAATTTTAATCTTTTATTCAGATTTATATTGAACAATATATTATCAATGTAAGCGCCTCTGTTTTAATTATTACCCGTATAATGAAAAAGATTTATATGCCATACTGTACTACATGCTGGAAATTCCACATTGTATCAAAATTACTGTTTGCCTTAAAGCCGTCATCCTTATTATTATTATTATTAATATTATTATTATTAAACATGAGCTCACAACAATTTATAATTGACTTCCGACTTACTATTGTTCAGACCCTTCAAGAAGAAAAATGAAGGACTGAGTTCATTTTCAAATAGAATTTCCCTGCATCACATAAATGTTAGTTTGTAGGGATTTGATTAGTCATTTACGAAACCTGTTGAAAACCAGGGAGTACTGGATAGTTGTTTCATCCTCGTTTATAACTCTTCGTCGGCATGCATCCATGCCGAGAGAAGTGGTGAACACCGGAGTTCACGAGGTCCCGTGTAAAGACAAACACTCGCTGACGATGTTGGCTGGCGGTGGCGCTAAAAATGGGGAATTGACAGAAGTTAGGATTGTTTATTGGTCACTTAATTTTCTACCAGTGGCTCGATGTTCAGCCGGCTTACCACGTAATATGAAGATGCTGGGTACGAGTCCCATTGGAGTCATGGATCCGCTCCAAAGCAGGACGAAATAGCTGCCTAGGACCTAATGGGTTTTCAATGATTCTCTAACTGATATCAATTCATAATCAGTTTCTTAACTGTATTTTGATTTTAGTTTTGAGTATACTGATTGCGCAATTGTCTATATTAGTGATTTCAGCTCACCGAACTAATTTCAATCTCATGAAGTAAAAAATTCTTTTTCATGATCTCATATACTCTTAGTTTCACTTGAGTATATTTGCAAATCGTGCATCGGTGGCATAGCGGTTAGGACGCTCGTCAACCATGCACATGGTCCGGGGTGCGAACCCTGGCCGACGCACTCCTTTACCTCTCTAAGCCAGAAATAATGCTGATGAAGAGGAAAGGTTGGGCATGAGGCTAGCAACCCCATCCTGTAAAATAAACACTGCTACAGAAACTTCAAGCCACTAGCTTGAAGCCCTATGTTCCACTGAGGAACGTGAAGGATAAAAAAAATATTTGCAAATCGAAAATCACGACTGAGTATTAATCTTACTGAGGAGTGTTTAAACTACCTTTTGAGTTTAGCTCAGACATCTTATAAAGCCCGCTATATAGTCTTTTATGGGTTATCAATATTATCCAATCTCTAACTGCTTACAGTTTGTATTATTGCTGCCACGGTAACTCCAATTTTTTTTATTAAATATTATTCATATGTACTTTGATGAATATTACTCACTTCTTGTAAATAATGTTAAAAAGTTATAACTCACCGTTTATCGATCATATAGAGTAAGATGATTAGGAATCATAAACAGACATCAGAAATGTAAATTTGAATAAGGAAAGTAAACAAAAAGTTCAACAGACATGAGTGTAAATAGATGAGATAGAAAGATGAAGTACATAGAGAAATGTGAATTTTAGACTGTGGCATTGGTGGGGAGTTTTGGATTGATTCCAATGGTTAGATTCCCGTCACCAGCCAACTCATCAGTTAGAAAGACCACTGATCCCTCACAGGGCGGTGAGTGCCGAAAATAGGACATAACATTTATCAAGTGCTCACTGGTTTCAATGATCCCTCTAAATCAGGTGTTGGTTCGCAGGGATTTGATTGATTAGAGGACATCATCTTCTACTGACATCGGTTAGAGAGAAAACCAACTGGGAGTACTGGACAGTTGTTTCGTCCCAGTTTTGGACTCTTCATCGGCACGCCCCCCATAGAGGTGGATTACAAGGTGAGCTGATATACAGTTAAGCCACTGCGACCCGATTGAATGACCAGTACATTAATTTCAAATTCTGCAAAGTAACACCTGAATAACAATCTGATGTTGACTACCGACTGACCCTATTCAGGTAGTCAGTGGGTCTCCTCAGTAGAGTGCATCCAATCCATATCCATTTTCTCCCAAATATTTGTTGAACGATAGCTTCTTTGTTGGTTCGCTCCAAGAGTTTCAATTTGGCCGATCATTTGATCTTCATTATGGAACCAGCGAAGTAGGGTAGCTGTCAATAAAAGTCTACAACCTGTGTGGAGATGCTTTCTATGACGCGCACACCAAGTTTCCAACCCATATAGAACAAATGATGTTAGAAATTCTAATCTTTTTCTTTATGCTGCTGAGTTAGTACATAAGATTTCCAAATTGGTTTCAGACTGACGAAGGCTAGTTTTGAGACGCTCATCCATTCCGCTGACATGTAGGTGAAGCGATGGTGCCTAGACAAGTGGAGGAAGTCGATGCCTCATAAAGTGGAGAGAAAATGTCATATGTTGGTTTCATTATTTTTCAATGTGTAATGATTGAAGGTGGGATGAAAATTTCGGTAAGAAAAGTGAGTTCGAATCTGAAGTCTCCGAATTACCAACACAGTGCTCTATCAACTGAGCTTACCAAGTTATCGTTTCTCTGCAGCAGTCACCAGCCATCATGCCAGCAGTCTTCTATTCCTTTTTTCTTTCTTTCTTTCTTTTCGCATGACATCCCATATTCTTCCTAAGATAACTTCATTAAATAATGCCAATGATCTAGTCATTTCTATCCCAGTTGTTGTTTCTGCTTTGGATTGTTCTTATATGATGAATATTTTATTTTTATTTACAGCTTGATTCCACACCGTATTTTCAGTACAAGTGTGGAATTTTCAGCATGGATATCGGTAGCCCAAATTCAGGCCGACCATAGATATCGGGTGTGCGCCGGCAGGGGATCGGACCCCGGACCATGTGCATGGTCGGCGAGAGTCCTAACCACTGTGCCACCGACGCATAGATTCTTGTCTGAAGTTAACAAATGGTCTCATCTAAATGGTCTTAAACTAAATACATCTAAGTGTCATACTATTTGTTGATTTTAGTTTCAGATGCGAACAAGACTTGCGTGCGTAGACTGATTCAGTCGCATGATTCCTGTAATATTGACGATAGTTCTCGAATCTCCTCTGGTAGTCGTCTCATATCCTGTTGATTTCTAAAAGAACTCCTTCGTTTGATTTATTACATAAAGAAGTTGAAACTTTCGGCTGGCATAACTCAACCTCTTCCTTCTCTTACAATTTGATAATTCATGTATTCTACCAAACTCCTATTCTTTATTGTTCCGCACATCTATTCTTCCCTGGAATTCTCAAAAAAGACTATGTCATATTATGTGGAACACTGAAGGCTGTAAGCAGTCAGGGTTAGCGGCGTGTGCCTTCGACTCAGCTAACTGACATTACTGTCAAAGGCAATTCAATTCTTGCAAGCAGTTGGCTAAAGTTATCTTGTCTGATACCATTGAACATCCTCCTCTTTATTCTCAACTTTCTTCTTGTATATCTTCGCGGGGTGAAGTCAGAACAAAACTTCATAAGAATTTACGCTCATACAGCTACTAGATATAAAACTTCTACCATGCCACCATATTTAGCAGGGGTTTTGTGTGAAGAGAGAGAGAGTCAGAAGTCAGAAAAGAACTTATAAGCTTTCTAAATCAGTAACTATGACCTGCAAGGCACAAGCAAAGATTATTATTATTACATGTATTATCCATGATACTGTCTACTTATGCCTCATTATGTTTCCACCAACATTCTGTTTATAGTGGTGGTTTCATTATTAATATTGTTATTATTATTACTACTTTAAATTCTATGTAAATACACATTTATAAAAGGAGCTTAATTGTTGCCATATGTATAAAAAGAATGCTGAAAATTCCATTCTGTATATTCCATATTAGTTTGTTTATTAGATGTATCACACAGTGATGAAAAAGTATTATTCACTGGATGACACAGTTTCGAACACAATTCATTATTGTTCATGATCATTTCATCAATTATAATCACAGAACTTCGAAACTTCTGTTTTATAGTTTTCTTTGTTCCCTCCTATTTCTCTTCGTTGGGGTAGTAGAATTTTCCAGATATCTGGGCGGACAGGTGATGAATCATTCCTGTTAAATGTATTTGCAGTTGATTCAATAAACAAAGCTTCTGTTATCAATCTCTCCCTATATCCTGTGACATTAGATTTTAAAACTGCCATGTTATCCCATCCACCCTATTGTATGGTTGTGTGTGATTGTATGTAGTGCTATACCTGAACTATCCTCTAGATTTGTTATCTTATTCGTGTCAACTAATCTAGATTCATCTAGGTTTTGATGCTTGGCTGGTCTGATTGCCCCTGTTCTACTACTTTGACCTATGTATTTGACCTGACAATCACTGTGGACAGTGTATTATTTATTATTACTATTATTGTATCCTTTAATTCCTACAGAAACATAGGGCTTCAACCAAACGTCTCCCTTGCGTTCTGTTCTCTGCTAGAGTCTTCACCTGGCTCCAAGTCTGCCCACACGTTTTCATCTCTTCACATGACCTCCTCCAAGTCACCCTTGAACTGACGACCAACTCGCCGCTTCCCTTTCAGTCGGGTTCCACTCAAGGGCTTGTCTAGTGATGTCGCTTGATGGTTTGTTTTCTCAGAGTATGGCCAGCCAATCCATCTCCATTTCTTCCTGCCTATTTGTTTCACAATCGGTTCCTGCTGGGTTGGTTCGCTCATTGCCAGAGATCTCTGTTGCTGATCTTTTCTGATCGGCCATCTGATCTTGAGTTGTATTGAGCGAAGACAACTGTTAATGAAGGTCTGTAGTTTGATTGGGATGCTCTTTATGACGCGCTGGCCAAGTTTGTGATCCGCATAGTAGCACTGACTGACTTAACATTGGAGTTGATAATCCGGATCTTATCTTCGTTTTGATGCTGAGTAGGGCTGTTGACCTCCACACAGACTTGAGAGTAGTGAAAGCTTGTCTTGCTTTTCCGATTCTTGCTTTTATATCCTAGTCAGTTCCGCCGGCCCGTAGTTGAAACGATGCTTCCCAGGTCGGTTGGTGAAGGAGGTTGTTTCTTTCAGATTCCTTCCATTCATGCTGATTGTTGTCTGCTTTTGTTGTTGTCGGTGGTGTTGCCCAGGAATCTTCATCACCTCTGTTTTCTCTATGTTCACCTGAAGTGGTATCCTATCTTTGATGCATCTTCCGCCAACTTGTTGATTTCCGCTTGCATATCTTCCAATTTGTGGGAAATCAGACATATATGTGTTATCGGCGAAGTCCAGATCCTCCAAGTATTTTGTGTGAGTCCATTTTATGCCTGTCTCCTCATTGCCCACTGTTTGTCGCATTATCCAGTCTACTGCAATCAAGAAAATCATTGGCGATAGTAGGCAGCCAACCAGCCTTGTCTTACTCCTGTCCTCACTTCGAAGAATTCAGTGAGTTTCCCGTTGTGGATTACTTGGCATGCAGCACTGTCGTACAGCTGTTGGATGAGATGCATAATTGTCGGTGGCACCCCGTAGTAGCGAAGTAGTTTCAAAATCACCTCTCGATCGACGCTGTCTGGTGAAGGCCTTTTCAAAGTCGATGAAGTTGAGTGAGGTAGAGAGGTGACTCCCATTCCAAGCTTTGTTCAATGATGATCCGTAATGTGGCGATCTGATCAATGCATGACTTGTTTCTCCTGAATCCAGCCTGTTCCGGTCGAAGTTTTTCATCCAGGTAGGCATGCTTCATTCTCTCCATAATTATGCGGCTTAGTATTTTACTTGGGATGGACAGGAGCATAATTCCGCGCCAGTTCTTGCACTGACTTAGGTCTCCTTTCTTTGGTAGTTTGAATAAGTATCCTTTCTTCCAATCCTCGGGTACTTTGCCTTCTTTCCACACCTTCTCCAGTAGTGGCGTCATCAAGTCTGCTGTTGTCTCTGGGTCTGTTTTCAATGCTTCTGCTGGGATTCCATCTGGTCCTGCTGCTTTTCCAGCTTTTAGCATCTTGATTGCCTTCAGGACTTCTGATTTCGTCGGGGGGTTGGTTCACTGGTAGCTCTGTCTCCGTTGTTGGCATTGTTGGGCGCGTTGTAGGTGGTGGTCGATTTAGGAGTCTTTTGAAGTGTTCAGCCCAGTGTTTCCTTTGCTCCACTTCTTTGTTGAGTGACTTTCCATTGTCAGCCTTCACCGGCTTGATCTGTGTCAAACGTTTGCCCGATAGGTACCTAGTTGTTTGGTAGAGTGTTGCAAGGTCTCCTTTGCCTGCAGTTTGTTCTGCCTCACTTGCCATGGTTTCATAGTACTTTCTTTTGTCTTCTCTGGCACTCTTCTTTACTCTTTTGTTCAGTGTCTTGTAGCTTGCATTCAAATCCTGTTTTTGTTGCTCATCGGTGCACTGGAGAATCTTTTGTTTCACCATCCCTCTCTCTTCTATTAGTTTCCAAGTGTCCATAGTGAGCCATTGTTTGTCCTGTCTTTTCTTTCTGCCTAGAACTTCCATGCAGGTTTGACTTCACACTGTTTTCAAGTTGTTCCAGTGCTTTTCGACGCTGACCTCTTCGCCAGTGTTGATTTGTGTCTCGGCTTTGTCTTTTATACTTGCAGTGAAGATGTCCTTTGTGTCCTGGTCCTTCAGTTTTTGAGTGTTGAACTTGGCTTGTGGTCTATCTGCAGCTCCTGTTTCTCTGAAAGCTTTTAATTTGATTTGGATTGCCCCTTGTACGAGGTAGTGGTCTGAGCCAATGTCTGCTCCTCTTCTTACTTTTGTGTCCAGCAGGCTGCGCCTCCACTTCCTTGAGATTGAGATGAAGTCGATTTGGTTTTTGGTTCGCCCATCTGGTGACACCCATGTAGCCTTGTGAATATCCTTGTGTTTGTATACGCTGCCACCAATCACAAGTACATAGACTAAATTTTCTTGTTTAAAGGCTTCACAGGATCTTTTAACCGACAAAGCCTGTTTCTAATTGAGTTTGTGAGTTTGAATGCCAGTCACTTTTATTTCTGCCTGCTTTGTTAAGAATTCTGCGTAGAGTGGTTTCCGAGGTTCCTTCCTTGTATAGAATTACTACTGATGATTTAGATTCCTTATTGTTGGTGTTGTCTTGCGCACATTTGACTTGCATTTCGTCATTACTATTTTTATTATCACTATCAATATTTATTTAATTTTCACATTTCCCTATATATTTCCTGACTAATTTATCAGGGTAATTATTAAGTTTGAAGGCTTCTCTTATATGCATCACTTCCTGTCTTAGATTTTCCTTGTTACTACTTAGTTTTTGTGCTCTGTTACTTAAACATTTCACCAATCTTAATTTCACTGACATAGGATGTGATGATCGGAAGTCCAGCTTTGAATTCAGTCGGTGGATGATGACTAGCAGCGGAATCTAAGACAACACACGTTTCGTCCTATTTGAGACTCATCAACCGACTGTACCTTCATTCCCTAGTGAGTGGTTGAGTGATGGTGTTCCCACTGAGGCTTGAACCCAGTGGCCGTAGTTTCCAACGCCAAAGCATTATCCACTGGACCACTTCGGCCAAGGGAGCAGGTACATTTAGCTGATGAGTTCCAAATGGGAAAAAATGCGCATCCTGAATTCCTCTACTAGTCACCATCAACGAACTGACTTCAAGTTATATGACCAGACATCGTTGAAGCATCTACACAAGGAGCTGAAATGTCAACCTGAGACCGAGCACTTAGGTCGAATCAATCGACGGGAAAATCTAAATTGAACTGAAGGCTATGAGTTGGATTTTTGATGGGTTTATGGGCGCACACCGCTAAACATTCCCCAATTAGGATGAAACAGCCATCCAGTAATTCCTAGTTTTCAACTATTTTGTAAGTGATGCCGATCCCAGACGAAATCCACATTGAAATTGATCCAGGTCTCGACAAAAACTCATAATCCATATTATTATGATCATTTTCTTTTTCCTTTTTTTCTCTTTCTCTTCAGCCAAGTGATCAGTTAATACTACTCATAAATTCATGGGCAGAATTATTCATACTTTATCTAGTTCAAACGTGTAATACTTCTGCTGTTACCGCATTACATAACGGTAGTAATAATAATAAAAACAATTCACCGATCAATAAAACCTGGTTCAATAGTTCAATGAAAATTGCATCACTAAAACAAAATTCGCCATCTGAAGAAGCAGGCGAATTTAAACAAGGTCAGTATAAGGAAACTTTTGCATCAACATTGGAATATTTAACGGATAAACCAGATTCATTAAGATCGCATCAACGATATTCAAGAATATTTCAAGATCAATTGGAACACTTACAACAGTTGAACCTTGATCAGTCAGAATATGTTTGTTTAAAAGCATTAATTCTCTTTAATTCAGGTTAGTTTTATATTTGAATTTCTTATTTTAGTGGTTCTTTTATCAATATGTTTGTGAGAATGTGTTAGGTCGAATATTTCCCTTGTAGAAGTATTTTGTATACTGGTATTCTTAGAGGTTTCAATGAAACCATAGCTACCAACTTCAAATTTGCGCAGTTTGTGAATTACTGCAGTCTGAACAGCCTTTCCAGCCACATAAATGATGTGGACATTTTATGCCCTTGAGCTTCCTTTTACTGTCATAGAAAAAGACTTTTGCACCTACTGGCTTTCCTACGACTTTCACAAGACAGTATTACTACTCACTCTCGATTTGAGAAGTTTTCGGAACTCCAGCGAAGAATAAGTTCATTTTTTCGTGTTCTGGGGGATTCCATAGCGATAGAGATGTTTCTTACAGGGTGTGACAGAAAACCCCACTCCAATTCTTCCACATTTCCTAGTTTTGGGAGCGCAAATGGAGATGAACTTAACATAGGCTAAAGAAACCTCCAATGGTCTTAAACACCAGGCCTTCGAGTATGACCCCGATAGGAATCAATGAGTTAGGCCCGCATCTAAAGGGAGACATGGGGGAGATCATGTAGGGGGTAAATCGAAGTCTTGGAGCCAGGAGAAAGTCATAACAGAAGACTGATTAAAATGTGGATGCTCCGCAGAGTTCCTATTCTCCGCCTAGAACACGGGGAATGACTAATGTATAAGAATTTCTTCAGATTTATTTTGTAATTTTTGTTAACGATTGGATCAATAACGTCCTTTCAACTGCTCACATCCGTCACAAGTGCATACCACCATCGTACTGAAATGGTTGCTTTCTTGGTCGCCATTTATCGATTCAGGCTGATCACGTATGTTGTGATCTGGGTACTTCTTGGTTTTACTAAGGAAACTACGACGATTTATCAATTGGAACTGTGTATAATTTTCATGTTGTGAATTGTACCTCAGTTGACACAGTCTTTACTGCTGAGTTTATACCAGAGTTTACTGATGAAGGCATCAGTAGTCAAATATGGCGTTATTTCTTTTCAAATGTGTGTTGGGATAGATAAACTTTATTCACTTACTATGGAACTGTTATCTATGTGCATTAGTGTCCATATTCTCTGTGTTATGAGTCGCTGGTAGATTGCTCACTAGTCGGCCTGATTTCCAGTCGGCGGACGCGCGCTCTTATACCTCACCTATCTAACTGGCTAGCTTTAAACCCCTTAAGAAGAGAAGGTCAAGAGTGAGTTGAGCATTCCTACCGCTAGTGCAACTTCAACAGGCTTAAAGCCTTATGTTCGAATCGGAACCTAAGAGAATTACGGAACATTGCATATCAGTCGGTTTATTGGATGATGATAATAATATACAGCAAAGTAGTATCTGCAGTTCACAGTACACCGTGTTCACGAGCCACATAGCCAGCGAACTGGCCACATTGCTAACCTGTCTGATAGAATTCAGTCTGCACCAAAGACAGTGCTAGACACATTACACTAGTCACTGACTGGTGTTCAATCAAAATATCCACTACAGTCCTACAGGAAGTCAATTGCGAGCCAACCCGAATAGCTCTTCAGTGGTAGCGTCTCTGACTGCAGCGCTCACTGGGTGACTATTGGTTTGAATCTCAGAAGCGACATGAGTCTCTTCAAGGTTTCAGATACGCCTTTCTGACTGGTGAGTACCAACTAGCACGAAGCCTAGTTGCAGCCAAGGTTTCTTGTGGCTGACTGCCTCCAACTGTCTAATATTTCATCACCATGTTATTAATAATAGTGTATATAATAGTGGTATTACTGGTAATAATTAGTTCAAAGCGAGCAGTACAGGACTGGGCTTCAAAAGAGTAAGGGGTGGTCAACCCAGTACACAGCAACAAAACATGAAATCTAAGCCACGTATTGTTATTATCCCCTTGGGTTCCACCTGGAACATAGGGCTTCAGCAAGACATCGCTATTTTTTCCTGTTCTCTGCAATCGTGTTTAGCTGACCCCGCGATTACCCATAAGTTTCCATCTCCTCCAACTCGCACGATCTCCTCCGTGTTACCTTCGGATCAACGCCCAACTGATGGTTTCCTATTTACCTTTCACTCCAGCGATGGCGTACACTGAGTGCGATGTTACTTAGCGGTCTACTCGGTGTATGTCCGATATATCTACACTTCCTTTGGAATATTTTTCAGACTATAGGTCGTTGGTTGGCTTGTTTCTGGAGGATTTTTATTGGTGATCCTTCTTGGTCAACCGATTTTCAGTATCCAGTCAGTGAAGGCAACTGTTGATAAAAGTCCGCGAACTGTTTGAAATGGTCTTACTGACACGCTAAGTTTCTGTATGTTGAAAATTCTAATTTCATTCTTTATTCTAAGTGCAGAAGATTTATCTCTACACTGATTTCATTAGTGATGAAGGGGTCTGTCTTGCCTACTTGACTGTGGCTGGTTTCGACATCTCTACCCATGCCGTCTGTCGAAAGGGTGTGAACTTCTGGTCTGCAGTCCTTGAGATGCTAAGCACTAATGGCTTCAGACTACTGCTGATATGACTGACAATCGTAATCTCTCAAATCCATCAGACTGGGGTAAGTCACTTATTATACCAATATTCAAGAAGGGAGACAAGTCCTCATGTGATAATCATAGAGGGATCAGCCTGACGAACATAGTCTCTAAAATTCTAGGCTCAGTAATCATGCACAGACTAAGCCGAACTCGGGAGGAACAAACGAGGGAAAATCAAGCAGGCTTTAGGCCAATTAGAGGGTGCATAGATCATATCTTCAATCTCCGACAGATCCTAGAACATAGACACACTTTTAGGCGTCCAACAATTGCCATATTTCTTGACTTGAAGGCGGCCTTCGACTCCGTGGATCGAGAGGTACTATGGAAATGTTTGACTATGAAGGGAGTGCCAAGAAAGTACATTGCACTAATCAAGGCACTCTACTCAAACTCACGTAGCTGTGTAAGGGCTTATGGGGAATTGTCATCTGAACTGATAACAACCAGTGGTGTCCGTCAAGGATGTCCACTTTCCCCTTTTCTGTTTAACTTCATCATAGATATGCTAATGGAAGTACCCTTAACTGAACTTAACGACTTAGGAATCAACTTGTTACCAGGGAATAGTCTTACGGACTCAGAATATGCAGATGACATAGGCCTGTTAGGGGAGGATGCTGACAAAATGCAGAGTCTTCTGAACACCCTGAGCAGCAATCTTCGTATGTTTGGCATGCGATTCGCCCCTGTGAAATGTAAGATGCTGCTACAGGACTGGACTACGTCAACTCCTAGCTTAGTGATAGGGAGTGAGTGAAGTGATAGAACATGTTGACCACTTCACCTATTTGGGAAGTTGTATCAGCACCAACGGATTGATTGGTGACGAAATCTCAGCACGGATCCAAAAAGCTCGGGCTGCTTTCGCTAACTCACACCGTCTCTCGCCTAGTCGTGATATTGGGCTGTCAACCAAGGGACGTGTGTACTGCTCAGCAGTTCGCTCCGTCCTTCTCTATGGCTCTGAAACATGGCCAATACCAGTTGAAGACATGGAAAGGTTGACTGTTTTTGATCATAGATGTCTACGATCTCTTCCACACATTGGGTGGTATAATAAGGTAAGTAATGTTGACGTCAGGCGTAGAGTGTTGGGCAAAGAGGGAAAATCAATCAACGAGGCTTTAAAGTTACATAGATTGAGATGGCTAGGTGACATGGTGCGCATGCCTAACCATCGCCTTCCCCAGCCCGACGGGCATTACTAGCTGATATAGGTGCAGGTTGGAAAAGAGTAAGTGGTGGCCAAACAAAAACATCGCATCAATCAATCCATGAAATCCCTGACAGTTAAACTGAGTCAGGTAGGGAGATGCAGACTTCCGGGTTGGGGCCCTCGGGACTCTAAGAACCAATGGCTGGAGACACTAGGTGACATGGCTCAAAATCGTTGTCAATGGCTTACGCAGATGTATTCAGTCTCTGTAATCTTTCATATTCCTTTCTACCATTACTCATTCTGTTTCACTCTTATACTTGTCAAAACTCCATTGATCCTCTTCACTCACTTTCTTGTCTACCCTTGTGTGCTCTTTGGAACGTGGCGACTCGAACTGCTGCACTTCGGTGTCAAGTTCTATGTTGAATCCAGAGAGAGAGAACTTGTGCACTATGGTGGTAGAGGAGTATAATTCCATTAAGGGTAAAGTTTATTTTGATAAAGTCTCCCAGTATCTGTTATACAGTAAGTAGCATTTACTGATGACCACACGTTTCGAGCACAATTTATTACAACTGCTCATAATCATATCAAGGCATTCACTACTCGCACAACTTTCTAACTTCGTTTATATAATTCCATCATTATTTTTCATCGCTTGACTTGATTGGTAGTGTTATTTTGAGTATATTTCCAGTATGACTGATGAGTCATTGGATCCTATTGTATATGTTGGGTGTAGACTCGATGAACAAGGATTCAGCAATGTAACCTAACTAATCTAACCTAAATGATGAAATAAAACAGATAGAAGAATAGCTGGTTGGTGTTAAATAACTCACTACCCTATAGTATTCATTAGGAAGATCAGAAAGGGTCCAAAGCAAAATAAAAATAATGGGGAAACTAGTAATGATAACATAAGTAAGAGAGAATATAAGGCATCTACAGTTCTACCACATAAGGAGGGGACATCTGAGACAGTCCCTACGTAGGATTCTTAATAAAGCAGAAATTAGGGTGGCATTTAAACCTACAAACTCACTCAGGTTGGAGAAGCTCTGTAGGCTAAAGGACCCTTTAGGTTGACCCAATTAGACAGAGTAATATAATATACAAAACACCTTGCAATGGCTGTGACTGAGGTCAACTGCATAGATCAAACTAGTAGGTCGGGAATCGTCAAACTGTCACTCCAGAGCATAAGAATTTAGCTAAGGTTAGAATGACCTATCCCACGAAGATAAGTAATTTAGAAAAAACACTCAGCAATCTCACTGCATGCATTAACACACAAACACACAATAGGGTAGGTGGGAGAGGGTTTAAATTCTAAATATAGGTTGATGGAGAGAGATAGGGGTTGATTGCTGAATGCTTGTTCATCGAGTCTACACCCAACATCTGCAATAGGATCCAATGATTCAGCACTCATACTGGAAATATGTAAAACAACACTACCAATCAAGTCAAGCGATGAAAATTAATGAAGGAATTATATAAACGAAGTTAGAAAGTTGTGTGAGTAGTGAATGCCTTGATATGATTATGTGCAGTTGTAATACGTTGTGCTCGAAACGTGTGGTCATCAGTAAATATTACTTACTGTATAACAAACGCTGTGAGACTTTATCAAAATAAATTTTACCTTCATGTTTTCTCATGTTACACCATTCCCTTCGGCGTACATTTCTGCTCATTACAATTATTTTGAATCTGTTCTTTTATCTATTTTGTCTACCTTTGTGTTTTGCACGGCGTGTGTGGAGGGGTGGAGGGGGTGCAGTTGGACTGTTACACAGAAGTGCAACACTTCTGCGCCGAAAACTCAGTCGTCAGTCACTTTTATGTCTCAGCAGGATATTGTATATAGAAAAATGGAGTACCTTGATACGATAACACCAATTATTATCATCTTAACACTATTACATCATAACTTATGCTCCCCCTCCTTCTCTCTCCCTCTCTAAACTATCATTACCCTTCTAATGCCCCCTTGAAAGGTGAAATTACCAAGTTTTTAGTACTGTGAAGACATGCTGTTCAGTCATCCGACTTGCTGTCTATTCGACAATCAGTGGGATATTTCACTACTCTCTCCACTTTTCTTTCTATCTTCTTTCCTTTGCTTCCATTTTGTCAAACACAAGGTACAAGTACAAATTAAGTATCCGTGTTAACAACAATAATATAAGTCGTAGTCATATTAAAAAGAACAATGAGCCTTTTCTGTGCCTTTTTTGCAGTCACTGAACAGACGGCGATGTAATTCTCAATACCCCCAATTGCTTTTAAATCTTGTTAGAATCGTCATCTTTGTTATTATTTTTTACGTTACACATCCATACTATTTTTATTAGTAGTATCATTACTTGGCGTCAAATTTTTGTCTCTTTGTCTCACACACGCACACGCACATCTCGATACAGTAATCGTGTACACTATGTAAGAAGGCTGTATGCTTACAAAAGATGTAATTAAAGATACTGAGGCAATGAAGAACACCACATTACCTGCCTAATTAATAGGTGGAGATGCTACATTCATGTGTTTCCGTGTACTTGGGTGTACTTGAATGCGCCTATGACATATAATTAAACTTATCATGTTAAACACTTTACAAAATTAGTAGTGTTATAACATTTATATGTCTGGTTTTGAAATACCCTCCACCAAAAAACGCATGTAGAACAAACAAACAAACAAGGGAATCAACTGGGAAAGAAAAATTAAGGCTATTGAACATTGAATACAATGAAAGTGTTAACAAGGCATACTACTGTGAATAAATTGACACATTGAAAATAACAAGTTGAATAATTATCTTCCACTCTGAATTCGTTTTTGTTTTTTAAAAACTTTCAATGACAGTTGTCCTTTTAGTTTGTTCTGATAAAATAATAAAATCAAACAAAAATATAGCGGGAAGTTTTAAAATATTATTTAACTGTACTATTAATTAATAAGACTTATTATACAGGAATTTAGATACACATTGAGAGAGGACAGAGGTGATGGAGATACACTAGGGAGGGGTGAGGGGCAAAAAACCAACAACAAGCACCAATTACCACCATTCAAGGCGGGAAGCGGGGTGGTGGCGAATTAAACGAAGTCGTCTCTCGCATTTTATCTTAGGCAGCATCGTTTCAGCTACAGATGGCATCACTGAGGATGTCCAATTCGAACCTTCATTACTTTGAAACCAATATGAAGCTAAAGTGCACTCAGCATAAGGAACACGATTCGCGCTTGCAAGTCAGTGAATTCTGTTCATTTCGAAGACTTCGTGCATGCTCTTCAACAAAAGTGTTTCCAATCACCAAAAATACCCGTTGAGTCATGGAGATAATAAAAGGCAAATTCAGCGAAGAAAATTTTTTTTAAAGTGTTGGTTTGTAGGGATTTGATTGGTTACAGGATTTTCATCACGAGCTGACATTAGTTAGAGAACCATCGGAAAACCTGGGAGTACTGGACAACTGTTTCGTCGTAGATTGGAACTCTTCAGCAGTACGCACCCACCGGGATTCAAACCCAGGACCTTCTGGTTACAAATCCCTACAAACCAACACTTGAATATCAACGAGATGCTCACTAGCGACTTGCCCTATTCAGCTGGGTAGTTACCTGGGGTTCTAGTGAGAATTCGTAACCAGTAAGGTGCGGCAGGTGGGGTGTGAGGACAAATACTCGCCGAAGACATTGGCTAGGGGTCGGGCTATGTCGTGAATTGGCAGAAGTTAAAATTCATGGGCCATTGGATCGGGTCCCAGTGGCTTAATGGTCTACGAGCTCACTCGCCTTGTAGTCAGAAGGTCCTGGGTTCGAATCTCGGTGGGTGCGTACTGATGAAGAGTCCCAAACTATGACGAAACAGCTGTCGAGTACTCCCAGGTTTTCCAATGGTTCTCTAACTAATGTCAGCTCATGATGAAATCCTCCACGCAATCAAACAAAATCCCTACAAAACCAATACTTGAAAATTAAATCTTTGTGACAACATGTACCATTTGAAATCAGTCACGTCTCCGTAAATCAGCACTGGAAAATATATAAGTGATCACAGAATAAAGAACAGTCGGAAAAAAGGTTACGCAATTTAGATACTCAGAATGTTGCATAATGGAGTAATGGAAAATACTGTGAGCTTTATTCTTAAATGCATCATTCCAGTTTCCATTGTCTAGTAGCCAAACTGTCAAGGTTGGAAATTGAATGAATTTTCGCACACTTAATACATTCTGACGATTGATTGAAATAGTGTTGAATAAGGTAAGACCAAGCAAGTCTTTTAAAGGACTTTCTGATACATCTTCTGTCCACTGTAGAAGCTCTCACGCTACCCAGGGAGAACTCTGAAGTGTGTATACAGAAGAAGCTTGTCAAATCCCGTTTGTTGGAATTAATAGGGATTTGGATAAATTTGAGTGTAGATTTCGTCACAAACCCTGAACACCCCGAGTTCTATCCCCAGTGGGGTAGTCGGCGTGCACCGCTGAAGAGCTTCAAACTAAGACGAAACCGTTGTCCGCTTGAACCACCAGCTACCATCATTGGGGCGGTGGGGGGGAGAAATCTTTCATTTACCTCACTTGGGAAGCATCATTTCAACTAAAACTGGGACGGATAAAGATGTCAGCCCCAGGGTTGAAAAAGTAAGACATATATATTCATTATTCTGAAATCAATGTGAAGCTGCAGTGTACTTAGCACAAGGCGCAAGAGTGAGTACTTTTACAGGGTTCGAAGAATTCGATCTGTCCTTCATCAAAATAAATAAATAACTTGTTAGAATGTTATAATGTGAATTGAATACATTTTAACACTATTTATTATCCTCCTCTGATTTGACTGGTGGTAATAAAATCTTCCATATTTCTGGTATTTTAATTGAGTCACTTCTATTGCATGTGTTGTGTTGGGTGTAGATTCGATGAACTAGGCAGGATTCAGTAATCAACCTCTATCTCTTTCTCCACCCATCTACATATATTACTCTTTAGAATTTTAACTCTGTCTCACCCACTCTATTGTGTGGTTGTGCATTAATGCATGCAGTGCAATTGCTGAGTGCTTTTTTCTAAATTACTTATCATTCTAACCTTGGCTAATTTCTTATGTTCTGACAGGCAATCTCACTACTCCCGATCTACTAGTTTGACCTATGTAGTTGACTTAACTCACAGTCATTGAAAGGTATTTTGTAAATTATACTATTTTGTCGAATCAATTTTACTAGTGTACATAAATGAAGTAAAAAGTTGTGTGAGTGAGTGACTTGATATGATTATGAGTAGCAATAAATTGTGCTCGAAACGTGGTCATCAGTTAATATTATTGTATAACACACTGTGTGACTTTATCAAAATAAAATCTTATCTATAATAAAGTGAGTGACCTGCGTTGACAGTGATTAGTGCTGGTTGTTGTTGCTATCGGTTTGTAATCTTCATCATCTCCGTCTTCCTTATGTTTGGGAATCATCGGCAGTACGCACCCACTGGGATTCGAACCCAGGACCTTCCGGTTACAAGGCAAGCTCGTATACCATTCAGCCACTGGACCATTGACAGGTCTGAACTACGTCAACTCCTAGCTTAGTGATAGGGAGTGAGTGAAGTGATAGAACATGTTGACCACTTCACCTATTTGGGAAGTTGTATCAGCACCAACGGATTGATTGGTGACGAAATCTCAGCACGGATCCAAAAAGCTCAGGCTGCTTTCGCTAACTTACACCGTCTCTGGCGTAGGCGTGACATCCGGCTGTCAACCAAGGGACGTGTATACTGCTCATCAGTTCGCTCCGTCCTTCTCTATGGCGGTGAGACGTGGCCATTGAGAGCGGAAGACATGAAGAGATTGTCTGTTTTTGACCACAGTTGTTTACGATCTCTTTCTCGCGTTAGGTGGTATAATAAGGTAAGTAATGTTGACGTCAGGCGTAGAGTGTTGGGCAAAGAGCGAAAATCAATCGAAGAGGCCATAAAGTTACATAGATTGAGATGGCTAGGTCACGTGCTGCGCATGCCTAACCATCGCCTCCCCCAGCCCGACGGGCATTACTAGCTGATATAGGTGCAGGTTGGAAAAGAGTAAGTGGTGGCCAAACAAAAACATCGCATCAATCAATCCATGAAATCCCTGACAGTTAAACTGAGTCAGGTAGGGAGATGCAGACTTCCGGGTTGGGGCCCTCGGGACTCTAAGAACCAATGGCTGGAGACACTAGGTGACATGGCTCAAAATCGTTGTCAATGGCTTACGCAGATGTATTCAGTCTCTGTAATCTTTCATATTCCTTTCTACCATTACTCATTCTGTTCCACTCTTATACTTGTCAAAACTCTATTGATTCTCTTCACTCATTTTCTTGTCTACCTTTGTGTGCTATTTGGAACGTGGCAACTCGAACTGTTGCACTTCGGTGCCAAATTCTATGTTGAATCCAGCCAGCCTGCTTCCTTATGTTCACTCGAAGTCCTGTCTTCACTACCTACCAGTCTCTTCTGACAATCTGTTGTTTTTTCTCCTGTAAGTCTTCAAGTTTTTGTGACCAATAGACTTTAATCATCTGAGAAATCCAGATCTTATAGAGTCTTCTCATCGGTGATCCAGCGTATTCCTCCCTTCTTGTATTGCTGTGGGGAGAGAAAAGACAGGAAAGCACTAGACCGATAAGAAGACTCCAGAATATCTGGATTTCTCAGATGAGTAATGTCTAATAGTCACACAAACTCGAAGACTCACAAGGGAAAATCACCACTGGTTGATGTGTGAGTGAGTAGTGTACAAATACTCATCTCAATCAATCGATAGTATACATATTTCTCCTGCTCAAATCACTTAGAGAATCATTGAAAACCAGGCTGCTGCCTAAACTAGGATGCACAATCTGAGATGCTAGTAATAAATGTTCCTTCTGAAACTGTCAAAGATGATAGATACATGTTCTGGTTATGTTTGAGAATCATCGGTAGTCCATCCCGTCCTCTTCCCCCAATTATCCCCTACCAAAGAGTGATCATAGGATTACCAAATCACGAAACAAGCACGTTTTATATTCATCCCGTTTTTCATTCCTTGAGTTCTAGATGGAACATCGGGCTTCAAACTTTGAAGTTTCAGTGGCGGTGACGTTTTTACTTTTACTTTGCATGACTGCCCAATCTTCTCTCTCTTTTCTAGTCTTATTATCAACTATCAACATAGCTAAGGTTTTGAAGCACACATCAATCAGGGGTTGAACCTAGACTACATGCATGTCTGATGAGCTTTCTACCAGCGAACCACTAAGTATCCATCTAATCCGCTCGTAACATTTACATATGATGGAGAAGATTTGTAACTCAAGTGGATGATTTTGATGTGGTTGTGTTCTCTGAGCTGGATATTTTATTTGCGAAGTTTTCATCACCCTACAAGGCAACATCTTCAGCGCGTACTTCAATTCATTGAAGTGAGCTTTTAGATTTCTCCACAAGTTTATTAGTCATCCCTCCCGCTGACCTTGAACCTGACTGGTTGTTTTGTGTGTTTTCACACATTCTAAGCTAACTGTATTGGTGATGGTTGTTTCCTTGACTTGAACTCTGATCCTTTGTATGCGAGGTTTTCTACTTATCGGTTGGTAAATTTTGTCTATGCCGATGTTTCAATTGATCGACGATTCACTGGAATACCAGGCAGGCTTCTAAAAATTCTCTAGCATTCTCGGTGTTTCCTCAGTCTAAAATTTGAGCGCTGGTTGTCCCAGTCGAATTGATGTCCGTGGTTGTCTGTATGTAGTGATATGAGGGAGTGGATGTCATGTCTTTTGACGGTTAGTTTATGTTCATGAATACAAAGACGAAGGGGACGTCCCCTTGACAAAATTTATCAACCGATAAGAAAGAAACCTCACACATAAAGGCTCAAAGTTCAAGTCAAAGAAACAATCAGTTCCAATATAAGTAGCCTAGAAGGTGTGGAAACAAAAAAACAACCAATCACGTCCAAGGTCAGCATGAGAGATGACTTATAAACTTGTGGAGAAATCTAAAAGCTCACTTTAATTCAAATTGAAGTATGCGCTGAAGATGTAACCTAGTAGGGTGATGAAAGCTTCGCAAATGAACTATCCAGCTCAGAAAACACAACCACATCAAAAATCCATCTATTCGGTTGGCATTCACTGGCCTGAAAAAATCGCAACTATTTTGATCCTAATTCCGTTTTAATTAACCTTTGAACATCTTATTTGTTGCAGATCGTTTTTAAATCTCTTTTTTTAAAATATATTAAGACGAGAAAGAACTCAATGTTCAATTAAATAATCAATAACTCATTTGCTCGTTTTATTTTAGAAGCGCCTGGTTTAAAAGATCCCGGTGTTATCGATTCTATTCAAGAAAGAATTCAGTGTGCTTTAGAAGAACACGACAGATATCATTATTCACATTATCAACCATTTCGTTTTGGTCGTCTACTTTTACGCCTACCAAAGTTAAAACAAACCGCCTCCTCGCCATCTTTGTTACTATGGTTACAGGAAAGGTTTTTACCAACTATAGACTATGGACAAAAAAGGATAGAAGTGCTGATTAAAGAAATTTTTGAAAAATCACTTTCTTTTCAAGGAATTCAAGTGATGCAGAAGTTTAATCCAACTTTTGGACAAAATTTAATGTCATATCTAAATCCTGGGAGGCATTCTTTTTTACAGCCACCCGCACCAGCCTTCTCTTCCACTCGTCACTCTCTACCATCATCTGGAGGATTCCCAATATCTCAGTCAACCCCTGTGTCGTCAGAGAAACTTGACAAGACCTCATTTCCATTGTTCAGTCCACTTACGGACTGTGTGATCAAGCACCCTAATGATGTGCTACCTTTAAAGAGTCCTTTGTCCAGGTATCTATCCTCCATATGCAGTTCAACTGTGCCTTTATCACAGTGTGAAGATAACAGCAGTGCTGTTCCCTTCAACTTCGTTAACAATCATCCCAGTCATAGTTCATCATGGTTGTCAGACGTAGTTAAATCTGCAGAGTCTCCTACAATTCCCAACAGTAACGATTATCCTGTCAGAAGTAAATCAATGAATGACAATTATAACTCACATGAATTTTCACCGCATAAAGAGACTACTTATAATGGTAGTAATAGTAGTAGTAGTATTAGTAGTAGTGTGAATGTCATCACATCCCAGTCATCACCATCTTTATCACCATTGTCGAAAATATCCTCGTCTTGTTCATCCATAAATTCTACACAGACAAATAATAGTAATAATAATAATAAAACCTATGAAACTTGTTCAATATCCCCGTTGAATAATACTAGTAATGTTGAACACATTGAATCGAATAAGTTAAACAATGAACTTGACACAGCTCAAAATAATTTTAGCAATTATTCAAATGAATTATTTAAGAATTTATTAAATTCGTCAATATCATTAGATGAGAATGAAAAGAATTCCCAGCTACAAATTTATTATACATTATTACGTCAACATTTAAATTCATTATTACATAATCGAACATTATGACGCAACTAAAATGCCCTTTGTCTATAGAACTCTTCTAAATGTGCACAACTAACCAACGAACCAACTACCCCAAGGAAATTCAAAAGTACAGTTGACCGTCACTGCTCTATCCTCTCATTTTATTTGTACATTTACAAAAAAGCAGAATTATCTCCATAGTTTCATTATTTATCCATTTAAACAAACAATTTGATCATTGTGTGATAAATTTAGTTGAGTATTTAAATTTATTTGGCGCATTTATTGATTTAAAATTTAAATAAATCAACATATATATGCACTGACTAGTCATTTTATTGATTAATTTACTCTCAGTCTTATTACTCATATATTTTATTTAAATTTACCGCTTAAATTGATAGATAATAGTGAGTATGATTTATAAAAACAAAATTTAACATTGAATATTGAATGAATGTCGTTTGTCCTTAATATTGTCGAATATGTGATATTACATTTTGTTACAGAGACGACTTGTCTTTGAACAGAAAAAGAATATAAAGAAAAATTCGATGTGATCTAATTTTAATGTTATTGAATTGTTATCAACAAACAAACAGACTTTTAAAAAATTTTTTACTTAACGAGGAATTACTGATGAGATAGCCTGAAGTTCGTTACCATGATGATAACAATAATAATCTGCTTTATTCCAAAACAAACCAGTACTTATAATATAGAATGAAATTCTTAGCACTTGTCACAATATATCGCATCTAATTTACTCAAAATACAAATAAAAACTTTAATTGAATTTTAGATCGAGGTCAATCGCGAGCCTGAATAGCTCAGTGATAACGTCTCTGACTACAGCACTGGGTGACGCGGGTTAGAGTCTCAGAAGGGACATGAGTTCCTTCTAGGTTGCAGATACGCCTTGCTGATGAGTGCCAACTAGCACGAAACCTAGGTCCAAGGTTTCCTGCCGATTGCCTCCAACCATCTAATACCAACAATGAAATTAAGTGCTTATCAATGACGATGTCAACGATGCTACCCAATGGGATGCCACCACTCTCCCTACTGACAGTCAGTCTTCAGTGTTCTACGAATTATGATATAGTCATTTTTAAGCAACCCAACAAGGAATAAAGGTGGAGAGTAAGGAAAAATAGGTAAGGTGCAAGAGTGGAAAAACTGTAAGAGGATGAGGGGTTGAGTTATGCCTGAGCGCCTTAACCTCTTCTTAATGTAAAAAGTCAGACGAAATATTCTTTTAGAAATCACTAAGACATGGGAAGACCAGGATAGATCAAAAGAAAGAATAAGTTCAAGATACTTAACGTCAGACCTGATTTCTGTATCACTATCATCAATTTTGCAACAGTCATAGGAACCAACAGCTTCATCAGTTAACTTTCTTTTATATCGGAAACTGAAATTAACAGTCTGACATTTGGAAAGATTCAGTTTAATACCATTAGACGAGGACCATTTGCTGACTCCTTATAGAAAGTTGTTCATCTTACTACAGTCTAGCTGGTAGTTAACAGGAATTGAAACACTTAGATCGCCCACATATTCAGCACAGTTCATTTCATCAGAGTGAGGCAAGTGAGTCATGCAAGGAGAAAGAACAGCTGCTTGAAGGCCACCAGCCTCAGTAAGCAATGAAGTGGACCACATTACCTGACATACAGTGTCCCACTTTCTTTCTGAGAAATAAGAATGCAGCCATTTGACAACCCAACAGTCAGTTTGAGTTTCAACAAGCTTATTTAACAAAATATTACTAGGTACCACCGAGTCAAAAGCAGATGTGTAATCTAAGAAGGTGCAGCGAACAAATTTAGCACTTTTTTCAAAACTGGAGACACTGAATAGGAGGAAGTTTATGCTAAAAAGCTACCGGAAAAGCCATAATAGTAATATCACTCAACCCTTGGTTTCCAAATGGAGCATAAGGCCTCATTGGTATATTTCCACTCGTGCCAGTTATTTGCTATCACTTTTTACCAGTTCTACGACCGCCTACAAATTTTAATTTCCTCTTCATATAATCTTCAGGTAGTCATCGGACACCCACCCTTAATCGTCACTGCCCATTCGTATTCCATTAAACGATTAGTGTGGAGTGTGTTGTCACTTCAATACCTTCCTAGTGCGCATGTTCAGTCTATTTCCATTTCCCTATTCATAACGACTGAAGTACTGAGAGTTTCTTTGAGTGTATGTCCATCAGTTGGCCAAATGTCTTCTTTCTAACACTTCTATAACATATCTTCGTATTTCTTCTGCAGTCTAGACAATCTTATCAGCCTTAAACATGATATGCACGTCCCATATCTGCCTTCATCGAAAGAAGACACTCCAGATCCGTATTGTCACTTCCTTGTCTTGTAGTAACTCCTCGTAGTAAGGAGATACAGAGAATCCTTGACAGTCACGACGATTGTGGTGTTGCATATGTAGGAGAAACTTTCAGACTGGTAAATATCAGAGCCAAACAGCACAAACACAGCCTAAATTTAGTTCTCAAAACTCCTCTAGGTTTAAAGAATTCGGAAAACAAGGTCAGCAATGGTACTACTTTCAACAGAATCGGGAAACAAGATTGATTTTAAATTAATAAAGATTCTACAAAATGATTTCAGTTCATATAAAAAAATATTGGTTTTACAGGCTATAGATATATGTCTCAATCCAGAAAGTTTGAACAAACGTGATGGTGTCGTGTTAGCTGATATGTATGGCAAGTTTTAATTAGTAAATAAAACAGGCGTGTACCAGAAGTTTCATACATAATCAAGTTATTCTATAATCATTGGAAACCAGGATATCTGTTTCTTCCCAATTTAGGGCTCTTCAACAGATCATAACCACTCAATTACCCCACTCAAAATCTAAGTATCAATATCCTACTGACTAGTGGCTCCTGGACGGATATCCTGGAGTTCCAATGAAAAGCAGTCACCAGTAGAGTTCAGTTCATCATGACAGAATGAAGTGGATGTTTAAATATGGGGACTGATGTTAACGAAATGAATGATAGTTAAACATGAACTGTAGTAGAATTCAATCCAGACATCTTTACGTAGCTTAATCATCATCTCTGAGTACAAGTCTTTACACGATGTATGTTTCATCACGAACAGATGTCAGTTAGAGAACCATCATTTAAAAACACAGAGTACTGGACGGCTGTTTCGTGCTGACTGATTGACTGATTGACTGACTGACTGACTGACTGACTGACTGACTGACTGACTGACTGACTGACTGACTGACTGACTGACTGACTGACTGACTGACTGACTGACTGACTGACTGACTGACTGACTGACTGACTGACTGACTGACTGACTGACTGACTGGTTCCAACATAGTACTTTACACAGATATGCAGCAGTTCGACTTGCCACACTCCCTTCATGTACCACACAAACCACAAGAAGAGAGTAGAGAGAAAGATAATAAACAGAAGTGTGAGTGAGGGAAAAACAGCAGTAATCTGGAAGAACAATATAATTTTATTGGATATGATAAATCCCAAAGAGTGAACGCATCTGCACCAGACACTGAGAACGATTTTGAGCCATATCACCAATTGTATCCAACCTTCATTGGTATTTACCATCCCGAGGACCCCGACCAGTCAGGAAGTTTACACCTCTCTACGTGGCTGACATAAACTAACTGTTGTGGATTTCGTGGACTGATGCCAAGTTTTGGTTTTACCAACATGTGCTAGCTCTTTTCCAACCTCATGGGTCCTAAATCAGCTAATATAGACCGCCGAAGAAGGCGATGACTGGGCTAGCATGCGTAAGACATGTCCTAACCATCTCAGTCGGTGTAGTTTCACAGTCCAGCATTGTGTCGAAGCCTAATCTCAACATTGCCTACCCTATTATACCACTCAACATGGAGACAGAACGCAGACACCCATGATCAAAGACAGCTAGCCCTTACATTCATGTCTTCCACTTCCAATGACCATGTCTCACTGACTGCAACCAAGGAGTACGAAGCGAACTGTTCCTACGCAGTATACACGTCCTTTGGTCAATAGCCGGATATCACGTCTATCAAACCAGACATGGCGTAAGTAAGTGGTCAACATGCTCAGCCAACACTTCACTCAATCCATATTTTTAAGCTAGGAGTGAATCGATGTAGTCCAATCCTGTAGCATCATCTTGCATTTGACAGAAGAAGCGAATCGCATGTGAAACATTCGAAGACTACTGCCCCTCAAGTTGTTCAGAAGACTGTGCATTTTTCAGCATCTTCACCTAGAAGCAGGACTATATCATGTTTCATCATGAACTAACATAGGTTAGAGAACCGTTGAAAACCAGCTAGGGAGTACTGGACAGCTATTTTGTCCTAGTTTGGGACTCCTCACCAGTACGCATCCACTAGGGCTGGAGCCCAGGAACCTCCGCAACGCATTACACAGTACGAGCCCGAGTGGGTGCGTACTGGTGGAGTGTCCCAAACTAGGGTGAAACAGCTGTCCAGTACCCCCCCCAACGGTTCTCTAACCGATGTCAGTTTATGATGAAATCTTGAAAGCAATCAAATCTCTGCCAAACCAATACTCAAATATTAATCTCATGCTTACTAGAGGTAGGTAGTCACCTGGGTGGGTTTCAGTAGGAAGTCATGACCAGTGTGGAGTACAGCAGGTTAGGTGTGAGGAGAAATACTCACCGACCACATTCGCTAGTGGTCGTGCCATATCGTAAAATTAACAGAAGTTGGAATTCGCGAACTGACTATTGGATCGGGTCCCAGAGGCCCAGTGGTCTACAAAATCGCCTCTTACCCGAAGGTCCTGTTTTCGAACTCTGGAGGTGGCTGCGTACTGCCGAAGAGTCCTGAACTGATGTTTTAATTACCTGCTAATCTTATTATTTTCACGCACCCTATTGAGATTTACACATTTCATGAGCTATTCTATGAAGTATATAACTAATTATATTATCAAAACTAAAATCAAAAATATGTACGACTGTACAGCTTGCTAATATATTCCTTGAAAAGAATCTCTCAGATTGTAACGACAGAGGACAAGGGCCACGCAAGAGACCGTTTATTCAGAAAATCAACAGAAATTTATAGATTTTCATGTACATTATTATTCATAATTGTTAGCAGAGAAACAGCGTCTTCTGATTGGTTGTTTTCTCGCCGAAGGTTATTCTGTACTGGAAACATTTATTTCCCGATACGAATTTAAAACAAGCAATAAAGGTTAATAAAGCAGGATTTAATGAATTCATCAGCTGAACACTCTATATACACGGATATATATACTTTTGAAATTACATTGGGAGATATAGGACTGATAAGTAAACAAACTACATTGAATTAGTCATGCAGAAAGACAGGTGCGAATGTTTTTCCAGGTCATGTTCAATTAGATAAGGGGAGAAAGAGTATGGGAGATCAAAATTAAGATAAATTGCATTACGCTTCAATTACATCACTTAGATAAACAATTAGACATTAGAGAATTTAACAAGAATTGCAACCAGAGGGATGTCAATAGTAATAGTTATAATAACAATAATAATAATAGTGTTGAAGTGAGTTAAGATAATGCTACTGATAAAGGATAGTTTTAAATAATAATAATAGTATATTCTCATTTTTCTTTACATGAGGGACGCCAGTTTACAGGCATCATCAATTCGATAATAATAATAAGAGCTAGAATTTTAAGTAAAACGTATTACCATGGTAGATTCGGAGTCATTCCGTACTGCCTGTGGCCGTTTCTCAGGAAGTTAAGCCATATATCTGCGAATCGTATTTGCACACGTATGTCTGTTGTGATTGGTTGGTGAGTTCCTAAAGATTAAGCTTTGTCATTGTTTTCTCATGACCCCGATTCGGGACGTAACATTGACGTAAATTGTTGTCTACAATATTGGCTTGCAGACAGCTGTCACCACAAGATGACTCATTTTTAAAAAATCTGGTTTCGTCTCATATAAATCCACTTTCTACTCATTCAGTAGGTTGGAACGAAGAAATGAGGTGTATTCATAATCGCCTGTTACACACCCACAAACACACACACACATTATCATCTGATGAATGGTAGCTACGGGCGGTATTTAGAATGATCATTCCACCCTATTTGGACCTCCTCATCAGTTAGATTTATCTGTACCCTCAATAACTGATGATATCCCAAGTGAAACTTGCAGTTAACACCAAAATGTTATCCACTAAGTCACTGAGTCAATAGGGCAACATGTTTTATACAACAGATCCCACAGAAAATAAGTGAATCAGTTTCCAGGGCAATATTGATCGCATAATCTTTACCCCATAGTAACTACTAAGAAATTATCTAATTTTCTCCATTGATATAAAAATGGGCCTGCTTTTATTGGTACTACATTCATTCTATTAGGCAGTATACATCACCAATTTGTTCTCTGAAATGTTTCTCCCACGAAGAAATACCCTTGAATGCGTGTAGTGTTTATCGCTGAAACAATAATCTGTACACTGTAGAGAAAATTAATGCCATTCTCAAGTGGTGCTAATCTGAATATACATCAGAATGGAAGTGTCTTTAGGTATATATGTACATATTTGTGTGTGTGTCCGGTTATTTATGTGTCTATATGCCAACACAGACAGCAGCGTAGTGACACAGACACATAAACGTGCACACACACACGCACACGCATACGCGAATACACTCTACACTGTTCATCATTCATCTAGATAAGACAATAGATTTCAAGTGAAAATGAGTGAGAGAGAGTGGTTAAAGTGTTCTGAGGTTAATAATCAATCATTAGAAATCATCATCATCATCAACACTGGGAAATTGATTTCGGTTATCAGATCAATTTTACTGGAGGGTTAAAATGAAGTGTTTTTACTTCGTGAAGTGTGTGTGTGTTTGTGCATGAGTGCGTTGGCGAATATCTACACACATTGGTGGTTTATTTCTATTTTTACGAGTTGATCACGGATTGATATCCGTTAGAGAACCATTGAAAACCAGGGAGTACTGGACAGCCAGCTGTTTCATACTAGTTTGGGAATCATCGTCAGTGCACACCCACCGTCACCAGGGTGCCAACCCAGAACCTTCCGGTTACAAGCCAAGCTCGTATAGCATTCAGCCACTGGGACCCGATTCAATGACGAGCCCATGAATTCTGACTTCTTAAGTAAAAACACAGTTATTTTTGTTCAGCGAAGAAATTTCTTTTCAACGACTTCATTTTCAAGCTGTACAGTCGTATTTATATTACAGAAAAAGGTTATTAAGTGGCACTAAATAATTGCTCAGTCAATATACATATATGTGATAAGAATTACGATAATTAAAATGTTATGAAGGGTAGAGTTGAAGTGGATAAATTACAAAATTATTAAAGATTGTTTTATAAGTGAATTGAAATCAAAAATGTTTTAAAAATGTCAAGTGCTGACTAAAAATTTTAAAAAATAAGAGTACGATTACGATAATAATGAAGATGTGAAGTGAAGTGGAAAGAATTCAAGTAGTAAAATAAAATAAAGTAAAAACTAGAAAGAACACTACTATGACCAAAGGTCCACATCCATGTGTATTTACTCTTTTACCTGCTCTTGTGGAGCGGTTTATATTGGACGTTGTAAGCGTAATCTCCGAAAACGTGTAGCTGAACACTATCCAGTCTGGTTAATGAAAGGCGAACGTAGAACCGCGAAGTCGTCTATCTGTGATCACCTGTTAGAGTCAGGTCATTTAGCCCCACGTGATTCATCTTCCAAAGTTATATACATGGCAAAATCGAATCGATCCAAAAGTTTACATTTTCTTCACTTATGCACAGCCGAAGCTTTAGCTATACATGAACAGAAACCTAAATTATGTGTTCAAAAACGTTTTGTCAAACCCCTTTCTTTACCTTGGTCATAGTAGTGTTCTTTCTAGTTTTTACTTTATTTTATTTTACTACTTGAATTCTTTCCACTTCACTTCACATCTTCATTATTATCGTAATCGTACTCTTATTTTATAAAATTTTTAGACAGCACTTGACATTTTTAAAACATTTTTGATTTCAATTCACTTATAAAACAATCTTTAATAATTTTGTAATTTATCCACTTCAACTCTACCCTTCATAACATTTTAATTATCGTAATTCTTATCACATATATGTATATTGACTGAGCAATTATTTAGTGCCACTTAATGACCTTTTCTGTAATATAAATACGACTGTATAGCTTGAAAATGAAGTCGTTGAAAAGAAATTTCTTCGCTGAACAAAAACTGTAATTTTCTATAGTTGGTTTTGTAAGGATTAGATTTGGTTTTACGAGTTGATCATGGATAGATATCAGTACAAACTTATTACCACTATGAGCACCAACACACGCGTCATAAAAAGCTATCTCATAGTTTTCGCAAGGGCTGAGAGACTGCTCAGATGCCGAGATAAAGGCAGGTGGTGGTTTTATGGGGCTACTACCCCCTAGCCTTTGACCTGAAGTCTGATCTAAAAGACAGTGAAGCAGTATCACGAAAAAAGGGTAAAAGAAAAATAGTTTTTAGAGAATCCCTCCTGGACGATCTAATCACAATATATTTATACTTATTTGGACGTCTCAACTAACTTTGTAATTATTATTATCCGTTTTTCTCCTGGACTGTATATAGTTGTCCTGAGATTTGCGTATCTTATGTTGTATTATTACTGTTTTTCCCTTAGGTTCCTAGTGGAACATAGGGCGTCAACATCCGTATCCACTTTGTTCTATTTTCTGCTGCTCTCTTCAACTGGATCCACAACTGCCCATAATCTCTCATCTCCTCCTACCAAGACAATCTCTTCAATGTCACCCTCGGACCATCAATCAACTCGTCGCTTCCCATTCACCTTCCACTCAAGGTATGGTCTCTCTGGTGGGTGATACCATTCGGTGGTCTCCTCTGTGTGTGCCTTATCCATCTCCATTTTCGTACTCATATTTGTTGAGCGACAGGTTCTTGATTAGTTTGTTCTCAGCCAGAGTTTCTTGTTGCTAAGTCAATCTGGTCAGTCGTTTGATCTTCAATGTAGAGCCAGAGAAGGCGGTACCTGTTGATGAAAGTCTACAGGTGGTTGCTGGATATGATTTTCTTAACGCAAACGCAAAGTTTCTGACACATATGGAAGAACCGACTGTTAAAAATGCGTACCTTATTCTTTATGCTGCTAAATTAGTGCAGAAAATTTCCAGACTGATTTCAGATTGACGAAGGTGTACCTTACCTTTCCGATTCTGGCTGGCTGACTGGCTCTGATATGTTCATCCCTGTCAGCCGACTGTGGTTGAAACGATGCTTCCTAGCCAGATAAGTGAAGGAAGTAACCTCTGTCGAATCTCTCCTGCTGATGGTGATTGATGCTGTTGCTGTTGGCTGATTATCTTCACCATCCCCGTCTTCTGTATGTCCACCTGTAGTGCTGTCTTCGCTGCCTGCCAGCCTCTTCAGCCAATTTGTTAGTCTTCACCTGTAAGTCTTCGAGTTTGTGTGACTACTAGACATAAATCGTCTGGGAAATCCAGACCTCCCAGAGTCTTCTTATTGGTCGTCCAGTGTATTCCTGTCTTCTCGACTCCCCCCATGCACAGTCTGTCGCATAATCCAGTCCACGACAGTTAGGAATATCATCGTGGTGATAATGGCCAGACAGCCTTGTCTTACTCGTGTATCATATGTTGACTTGATCCTTATTATTTGTCTTTATCCCTCCCTGTTTAATCCCTCATTTTAATGCTTCTGTTTGTCGTTGTGTGATGGTGTTGATAATGTGTTGTTTTACTATGTGATTTTGTATGAGTGAATGAAAGTGATTCTGACCTTGGAGTATCTCCAGGAAGCGTCACGGTGTGATCTTGTGAAAGAAGTTTTGATCTCAACTTGTTGGAAATATCCTTCTTGATTCTAAGTACTCATTTTGTACTTAGACTCGATTTTAGAACTGCCTCACTCCACTGTTGCGGTGGTGTTTTTGATGTTATTAATGTTTCTGAATAGAACGGCACATATATATTTATCGACGAATGATCGTCTTTTTGTTGTCTTTGTAGCTTTTTGTGTATGTTCGTGTCTTAGAGAAGTTTCGGGTAGCTATACAACAGGATGCGGAGATCGTTTTCCTGGAGTTTAGATCATAACCAGTCGGTTTTTGGTCTTAACACTAAGTTCCTTTGGTCTCCTCTGACAAAGACAAGTTCATACGTCATTTGCATTCTAGAGGCTAAGTACATCTGATATCCATCTTTTCCCTTTCACCTTCGTAAAGAAAACCCTGTCCGCGCGAGGACTTACCTGACAGAGGCTATGAACGCGTGACCACATAAGAGCATTTCAAGAGGAGTAGGGAAATCTACTCAACCCCGGCAGTACTAGGACATTTATGAGGGCGTATGCACTGGTACATTGGTTCCTTCGACCTATAAAGTTGATTAAAATGCCCCTCGAATTCCAGGCATATTAACGATATTACATATGGTCTTTAATGTACTGAGATTTTAAATTCCTTACTGTTCACACTATGGTCGACATTTACATTATATTATTATTATCATAATTCACTTGGGTTCTGAGTAGAAAATAAGGCTTCAGCAGCACGTCTCCGTCTCATCGTCGTTTTCTGCAGTCTTCTTAAGCTTTCATTCCCTCCTCACCAAGTCACTTCCATTTTACCTGACTCGTCGCTTCTTCTTCGGGTTCCATTCAATGGCCTGAAATGTTATTTCAATCGACGGTCTTTTCAGAGTGCGTCCCATCTATCTTCATTTTCTTCGTCATAATTGTTAGGTGATAGATTCTTGGTTCGTTTGTTGTACTACAGAGTTCCTTGTCGTCAATCCTTTCGGGTTGGCCATCTGATATTCAGTATGCAGAGAAGTTGGATGTTGATAAAAAGACTGCAGTAGCCTGTTGGAAATGCTTTTCGTGACGTGTCAAGTCTCTCAAGTATGTGGAAACACTGAATGACTTAACATTAGAGTTGTAAATCCAAATCTTTTCTGATCCTGTCTTGCACATCGGTGGAGTCTGTCTGTATTTGAAGCGATGGCGCCTAGTTATGTGAGAGTTGTGACTTCTATCTAAGTTCCCGCATCTGATCACTTCTGTGTGCACATATCAGTTCACCTGCTGCTGTGGAGCCAGGTACATCGGTCGTTCGACGCGCACCCTGTCCAAGAGGATTCGCATGGTTGCGAAAAGGCAATATTGGTGCAATAAGGAGTGCGATAATTGAACGCCTGGTTAATACTGAACATTCCATTTCAACAAACGCCTCCTTCAAAGTAATCTACAGAGTCAAGAACAACCTATCAAAGGCAATACGGTTTCGTCCTCTTTGTATCGCTGAAGCTCTGGCCATTCACATAGAAAAACCGGAGCTGTGCATACAAAAGAGGATTACTCAACCACTTCTACTGTCTTGGTAACAACTTTTTTTATTATATTGGATTTTTTTATATTTTATTGACTTAATTTTGTCTCTTCGCCTGTTCTTTAATTGCTTATAATTTTTGTATTCACTTAGAACTCTTACGTAGTTTCATATTCTCTACTTTGTTCCTATGTGTATCCTGAGTAAAACTCACTCATCAAACTATTCATATTATTACATAACTTCTTTTAACAACTGTTTGTGACAACTCATCACCTTTGTTACTACCCTAATTTTCTTGACTGATTTTGTAATACATAACACCGATTACCAATCTTCACCTGTATATGCCCAAACCAAGTTCACTTTTAACAGTTCGAAAAAATTTGGCCATTGAGTAAATGATATTCATTATAATAAAGGTTTTTGTATTTCCCAATGAATGAAAAACAAAACGATATTGTTTTTACTGACGTTTCGCTATTTAATGCTAATAGCTTAATCAAAGTATTATTAAACCGGAATCTACAAAATCTCAGCATATATATAACAAAGAGTTAAGGGGTGAGAAAATAGACAACTTAGGTCAAGTTAAAACGGGACATATTGAAAGTCAAAATAACAATGAAGATCACTAAACCAAAAAACAAAGGTAATAGTACATCTGTTATTGTATCAAAACAAAGTTTACTAACTTGATCATCGTTCGTCTGTCTGGGGGCATTTTTAGTTGTCAAGTTGGTCAATTGGTAAAGATAACAAAATCAAGTGTGGATTTTTGGATTTGATCGGTGTGTAAAATTATAAAAGTAGCGTGTGTTTACATAGGGAACTTGCTTATCACATTCGTGTTGATTTTGTTACTTCATGGGGGAGGGGAGGGAGCTGTTGTAACCAGCTCAGATTCTGTTTTATTCCATCATTCCTTTTCAGGCAATTTGGATTCCACTTGATATGAAGTGCTTCTGATGGTGTTAGACGTTCTTTGTGATTTCTGAAGTTTTTCTGGATTATTTCAATATTGTCAAAATCAATTTTGTGACCTGATTCTATAGTGTCGCATGTAGACAAGCTATGGCTGATGATTTTTCAAGTTTTTCCAGTTCAACCGGATTTCTCGGTGTTCGAATTGAGGCAGCTC
This sequence comes from Trichobilharzia szidati, assembly GCA_944472155.2. NCBI lineage: Eukaryota > Metazoa > Platyhelminthes > Trematoda > Strigeidida > Schistosomatidae > Trichobilharzia > Trichobilharzia szidati. The sequence continues at coordinate 10,289,479 of OX235272.1, read as the reverse complement.
TACGGTGTTAATTTCTTCTGATTACCTTGATTTCTCGAGATGTTTGTCCGATGTATATCGCATCACATTCCAAGCATTTTATTTTATAGACACAATTCGATAGAGAATCCTTAGGGATCTGGTCTTTTATATGGACAAGGTTGTTTCGTAGTGTGTCTGATGTTTTAAAGAAAACTCTAATGTCGAGCTGATTGAGTACTTTTCTGATATCATCTGACGTCTCTGCTCTATATGGAGTGACGACTGTCGAGGCCCATGTTTTCGGAATGCGTTTTCGGCCATACTTAATGTCTGTTTAGTTAAAATAACTATAACCAGTTGTATTTTTGTTTGACAAACTTAATGTACGCACACATACAAAATAACGCATATATATTTGCCATTGTACAGCTAAGAAAATGAATTCGCCGCCGAAAAGAGACTCTTCGCTGATCTACGTGTTTTGTTTTCATTAATGCCTGGATGGGGATTATACATGAATCTATCGAATTTCTCCAGTTGATAGTGATTGGTGCTTGCTGTTGTTGTTATTGTCGTTGGCTAGATAACTTCATATCCTCTGTCTTCTTGATGTTTGCTGAAGGTTCTATCAACACTATCATTATTTACATTACTACTCCTATTTTTATTATGGGTCTCAATAAGCTCCTGAATGAATATCAGTCTGTAGTTATTCAATGGTAATATATCACTTGGTGAAGTTCTGTTTTCTGAGCTGGATCTGCGTACTGCTCATTAGCCCGGTCCGCCCTCCTTTATGGCTGTGAGACCTGGCCACTGAAGGTGGAGGACATGAAAAGGCTGGCTAGCTGTCTTTGATCATAGGTGCCTGCGTTCTATCTTCCGCGTGAAGTGGTATAATAGGTTAAGCAATATTGGGGTTAGGCATCGAGTGCTGGGCAAGGAGGGGAAATCAATAGACGAGGTTGGGAAGTTACATCAACCCATATGGTTAGGATATGTGTTACTCACGCATGTCTAAGCATCGCCGTCCTCGACAATGGACAATGTTAGCTGACACAGGGTGGATCAGGCTGGGAAAAAGCAAGTGGTGGTCAAACCAAAACCAACATGGAATCAGCCAATGAAATCCACAACAATTGGTTTAAGCCAGCCAGCCACGTAGGAAGGTGTAGACTTCCTGACAGGTTGGGGTCCTCGGGACGGTAAAAACCAATGAAACTAGAGACAATTGGTGATATGGCTCAAAATCGTTTTCGATGGGTAGCGCAGATACATCCAGTCCTTGCGACTTATAATACCCAATAAAACTATATTGTTCTTCTAAATTACTACTCTTTTTCCCTCATATCTCCGTTTATTGTCTTTGTTTTGCCTTTTTTACTTTCTTCTCTGGCTTTGTGTGCTGAGTGAAGTGTGGCCATTGGAACTGCTGCACACTGGTGTAAAGTTCTGTGTTGAAACCAGTCAGTCATTCAAGACGTGGTTTAATTGAGCAGTTTTCATTGTCATCTCTTAGGCAACATCTTCACCGCTTACTTTTCTTTGGAAATCTTCTGGTGACCTTGCCTGTGACTGGTTGTCTTCAAAGGTTTCTTTATCTATGTGTTAGTTTTTATCGTTACTGATCATTCAATGCATCAGTAATTTAATGATGGAAATGGTCGCTAGTCACATTGGGCGTCTGGGCTCGATTCCCGGACGATACACTCAGGGACGTTACTGAGTTTACTAGCCAGTGTAACCCTTGGAGAAAAGGGAAGATTTAGTGCAAGGTTAGTTCTGAGAGCTACATCAAAACGAGCACATTACTCATAAGCTCAACTCCAAACGGGTGAAACAGCTATCTGGTGTTGAAATCGCCTCGATCTCGCTGGTTAGCTAGCACTACTAGGTGATGTGAATGGTGTTCGCGCTTAACATTATCTCTATAGCATAGAACGAGGGTATTGAGAATCAGACAATATGAATCTAGCGCAATTCTTTCATGAATTCAGGTGTCTGTCGACTACAGTAGTGACGAAGTAACTTGGTGGCACACCACTTGACCTACTGACAACTTTTAATCTCCCTTACAATATGACATAGTCCTTTTTCAGTAGCTCAGCAAAGACTAAGGGAGGGAAGCAGTAAAGAATAATAGGTAAGATGTAAGAGATAACAAATTGTAAAAGTAGATGTTGAGGGATTCCTGACTGTCTCAACTTCCTAGTGTTGAAGGTTAGACGGAACATTTTCTTGGAAATCGACAAAGTATGGGATGGCTAAGAAAGGTTAGGGGATAGAGCTGTTCTAAGGTATTTTATACTTGACTGTATGATGGGGAAAATTTGTAGCTCAGATGGGTGATTTTGATGTAGTCATTTTCTCTGAGCTGGATAGTTTATTTGAGGAGCTTTCATTGCCCTCCTACTAGGCAACATCTTCAGCGCATACTTCAATTTGAACTGAAGTGAGCTTTTAGATTTCTCCACAAGTTTACTAGTCATCTCTCCTGGTGGCCTTGAACCTGATTGGTTATTTTTCTGTTTGTCCATACCTTCTAGGCTACTTGTATTGGTGATGGTTGTTTCCTTGACTTGAACTTTGATCCTTTGTATGTGAGGTTTTCTACTTATCGGTTGGTAAATTTTGTCTATGCCTATGTTTCTATCGATTGACGATTCACTGGAATACCAGACAGGCTTCTAAAAATTCTCAAGCATTATTGGTGTTTTCTCTGTCTAATATGTGAACGTTGTCCCAGTCGAAATGAAATCCATGGTTGTCTGTATGTAATGCTATGAGGGAGTGAATGTCATGTCTTTTGACAGTTAGTTTATGTTCATGAATACGAAGACGAAGAGGGTGACGTCCACTATGGCCAATGTAGTGTTTTCGCAGTCACTGCAACTTATTTTGTAGATCATGTTGGTTTTGTCTTCTTTCGTTGTTGAGTCTTTTGGTTGAAATAGAGCTTCACTCAGCTTGACTATTCTATTTTAGTGCTATCTATGGTAAGCTACAGGCATCTTGTGAACGAACCAGTTCGTGTAGATCATGTTTATGCCTAAAAGTAAAGTCAGCTGTTCGACATTTAGAGGGAATCAAGGCAAAACCAACCTCGCCTAGATTACTAGGTCACTAGTATTCTAGCCGGTCCCAAGCCCGGATAAAGAGGGAGGGTTGGGGCGTGGTGCTAGCAACTCCACCCTCAAAACTTAACCAAATTGCTACAAAAACTTCAACGCACAAATATATTCAAAATTCTACAAATACAAAAAATAACCTTATTTTTCGCTGGAATCGGGGAAGTGAAATGACCCAGGCTGGTCAAAGCCTTCGGGAAGCCAGTCAGCCGATGTGCCTTCTTTCGATGAAAGCAAAAATAAGGATGGGGACGTGGAATATTCGTACAATGTACGAAACTGGATAGGCTGCTCAGGTAGCCGCAGAAATGAGGAAATATAAAATGGAAGTGTTGGGAATCTGCGAGAGCAGATGGAACGGATGTGGAAGGAGCCAACTATCAACTGGAGAGACAATAATCTACTCCGGTCACCCAGAGGACAATCACGAGCACACCGAGGGAGTAGCCATCATGATGTCACCAACAGCGGCTAAAGCTCTCATGCAGTGGGAACCAATCTCCTCCAGGATAATGACAGCCAGGTTCAACTCAAAAGGAAAAAAGGTTACAATCATTCAGTGCTACGCGCCTACAAACGCCTCAGAACATGAGAAGAAGGAGGATTTCTACAGTCAACTACAAACAGTAATGGACAACGTCCCAAAGAGCGATATCAAAATCCTGATGGGCGACATGAATGCGAAACTGGGAGGAGACAATACAGGAAGAGAACTCACCATGGGTCGTGAGGCCCTCGGTGAAATGAACGAAAATGGCGAACTCTTCTCAGACTTCTGCGCCTTCAATGATTTGGTGATTGGTGGCAGTGTGCTCAAACACAGGGATATACACAAGGCGACATGCATTTCACCAGATGGACACACCAAAAAACAGATAGACTTCATTTCAATCTCAAGGAAGTGGAGACGGAGCCTACTGGACACAAGATCGAGGAGAGGAGCAGATGTGGGTTCAGACCACTATCTAGTACAAGGGACTTTCAAGGTGAAGCTGAAAGCCTCGAGGATAGCTGGGGATAGGCCACAATGCAAGTTCAACACGCAAAAACTGAAAGACACAACCACAAAGGACACTTTCACTGCAACTGTCAGAGCAAAGCAGGAAACACTACGTGGCACCACTGAGGAATCATCCGTGGAAGACCATTGGAACTCTCTGATGGTAATTTTCAACGAAACGTGCTCAACGGTTTTAGGGAGAAAGAAGAAACAAGACAAGGAATGGCTCTCAACGGACACTTGGAAGCTAATAGAGGAGAGGAGAGTGGTGAAAGAGAAAATGATTCAATGCAAGGACGGACAAGAGAAAGAGACGCTGAACTCAACTTACACAGCACTGGACAAAGAAGTGAAGGAGAGTGCCAGGAAGGACAAAAGACAATTCTACGACAACCTGACCACTGAAGCTGAGAAGGCAGCAGGCAAAAGGGACCTGAGGACACTATACCAGATAACCAAGTCTCTATCCGGGAAGAGATCAACACAAGTGAAACCTATAAAAGACAGCCAAGGGAACCCAATTACCAAAGAAGAAAGACAGATTAAACAATGGGCGGACCACTTCAAAGGACTACAACCCGTCCAGAAATACCAACAACAGCACGTACACAACTGCAAGTTGACGCCAATCCTCCAACGAAAACTGAAGTCTTGAATGCAATCAAGCTTCTGAAAGCTGGAAAAGCAGCTGGACCAGATGGAATACCTCCTGAAGCACTGAAAGCGGACCCAGAAACGACAGCAGATTTGCTGACTCCATTATTGCAAAAGATCTGGAAAGAGGAAAAGGCGCCTACTGACTAGAGGAAAGGTTACCTGGTGAAACTACCAAAGAAGGGCGACCTAGGACTCTACAAGAACTGGCGAGGAATCATGCTCCTGTCGACGCCAAGTAAAATCCTGAGTCGCATCATCCTGGAGAGAATAAAGGACGCACTGGATACAGAATTCCGACCAGAACAAGCTGGATTCAGGAGAGGAAAATCATGTTCTAACCAAATTGCAACTCTACGCATTATCATCGAACAAAGCATGGAATGGCAATCAAACCTCTACCTCAACTTTATAGACTTTGAGAAGGCCTTCAACAGCGTTGACCACGTAGTAATTTGGAAACTACTCGAGTACTACGGCGTACCGCAAATATTCATCAACCTTATTCAACAACTGTACGACAACGGCACATGTCAAGTGATCCACAACGGAAAACTCAGCGAAGCGTTTGGAGTAAACACAGGAGTCAGACAAGGGTGCTTATTATCACCAATCATATTCCTAATTGTGGTGGACTGGATTATGCGTCAGACAGTGGGAAACGAGGAGACAGGGATATCCTGGACTGACCGACATGAAGAACCTAGAAGACCTGGATTTCGCGCGTGGATGATTTATGTTTGATGTCACACAAAATCGAAGACTTAGAAGCGAAAACCGACAAACTGGTCGAAGAAGCTGTTGGCGAAGACAAGACTCCAGGTGAACATAGACAAGACGGAGGTTATGAAAATAGCCAACCAACAACAACAACAACAGCAACATCCAGCGCCAATCACCATCAACGGGAAGGATTTGAAAGAGGTTACTTCTTTCACTTATCCAGGGAGCATTGTCTCAACTACAGGTGGAACGGACGAGGATGTCAAATCGAGAATCGGGAAGGCGAGAAACACATTCATCAACTTAAAACCAATCTGGAAATCTTCGTCACTCAGCATCAACAACAAAATTCGGATCTTCAATACAAACGTCAAGTCAGTCAGTTCTTCTATACGGATCAGAAACTTGGCGGGTCACCAAGAATATTTCCAACAGCCTGTTGCAGACCTTTATCAACAACTATTTCCGTTCTATACTGAAGATTAGATGGCCGGAAAGAATCACAAACAAGAAGCTATGGGAACAAACAAAACAGGAACCAATCGCCCAACAAATATGCAGGAGAAAGTGGAGATGGATTGGACACTCGCTGAGGAGGTCTCTGGGTGACATCGCGCGTCAGGCCATAGCTCGAGTGAGAACCGAAAAGGAAGCGGCGAGTGGGACGTCAGTGCAAGGGTGTCATGGAGGAGATCGTGTGAAGAGGAATTGAAACAGTATGCATTAACATGAATGCAGGTGAAAAGTACAGCAGAAGACAGAAGCAAGTGGAGGTGTGCAGTTGAAGCCCTATGTTCCACTAGGAACCCAAGGGAACAATAATAATAATAAAGGCAAAACCAATTAGTTAGGCACTGGCAGGCTGATGTCCGACAAAAAAGCTATTAAGTGCAGATCAGTACGCAGCTGGCAATGAGACACTCGGATCATCAACGTATTTAACGAAGTTGATTTCATCTGAAAGAGGTAAGCCATGTAAGAAGAAAGAAAAAAGAAGTGGGGAGAAAAGGACACCTTGAGGAACTCTCGGTTCAGTCAGCAAGCAAGGCAGAGGAAGATTTGCCTTCATGTGTGGTATACCGCATTCTGTTAGAGAAATAAGAACCAATCAAACAAAATCCCCATAAAACCAATATCTGAAAATTAATCTGAAGCACACTAGCGACTGGCCCTATTCAGGTAGGTTATTACCTGGGGTTCTAATGGGAAGCCGTGACTAGTAGGCTGCAGCAGGTTGAGGGTGAGGCAGTAACTCATCGAAGAAGACATTGTGAAGTGCTCGCGCTATGTCATAAATTAGCGGAAGTTAGAATTCATGTGGCACAGTGAAGTGGATCCCAGTGGCTTAATGATTTACGAGCTCGCCTTGTAACCAGAAGGTCTTGGATTCGAACCTTGGCGGTGAGTGCGTACTGCTGAGGAGTCCCAAACTAGGCTGACGAAACAGCTGTCCACTACTCCCTAGCTGGTCATCCAACGGTTCTCTAACTGATGTCAGCTCATGATGAAATCCTCCAACCAATCAAACCGAAAATCCCTACAAAACCGATACATGAAAATAAGAATGCAACCAGTTAACAGCCCTGGAATGAGTTTGTATCGTGCAAAGCTTATTTAACAAAAGACACCCGGGTTCAGAATCAAAAGCGGATATGTAGGTTAGGAAGGTATATATATGACTGTTACTCTTCTTGTAAGTTCACTGTATCATTAAAACCAAAGTATTTACATTTTACATATTGTATGAATACAAATTCTGTTAATGATAAAGACCAGACGATAAGAAATGAAATTACATTCAAAAATCAACAGTAATAATCCTTAATCATAATTAAATCTATCCAGAATACTTTGTATGTTCTATAAAATCAACCATAATAATAATAACAACAAAATATACTTGATATTTCACATTTGTTTTTGGCGCCAAAATTCACCTTGAATGTACCACTCTCTTTTAGTTCATTTAAACAAACCTTAATAGTATATATTGAACAAGAAACTCTTTAAATAAATAAAGATGTATATAGATGGAAATTCAAGGAGTAAGTACGCAACTGTTTAATCAGATGCGTACATTCCCTCTCTTTCTGTCTGTCACACACACAAGCACACATACGGACACACAGAAGATACTTATGCACTTGTAATTTAGTTTTGTTTTATGGGAATAGATTCTTCAAATCTAATAAAATTAAAGTGTAAGTGAAAGTTTCCAGTGCAAATTGTAAAATAATAATAAGAATGTGAAACAGTCAGATGTAACGGGATTTTGTTTGTTTGTTTGTGTGCGTTTGTGTATGTATGTTTGTGCCTGTATGCATCTTTGCTTGCCCACCTATCTATAAATCAGAATAGTCTGTTAAAGTGACTGTGTGAACCAATAAAAAAGGCAAGACGGATGAGATGATAATACCAATACTAAAATAAAACTTCATCAAATTTATTGAAATTAAAAAATAATGAAATTGTAAAAATTTTATGATCAGATAATTAGATAGGTGAACAGTTTTAACTGTTATATCTGTGTGGTGTTAAATTGAAGCTAACCAGTCAGTCACCTATCATTATGCTTTCAGTGAACATTTAACAACGCGTGTATTTTGTTTAAATGTAGTAAAAATCTTTTTCTAAAAATGCGCAATCTTTCTAAGTGTTTTATTGTAAGGATTTGATTGATTCTAAGGTAGATTTTTTAAAATCTTGAACAAACATAAATATAGAGAACTAATGTCAATAAAGAGACTCTAGAAAGCTGTTTCGACCTACTTTTAGATTCTTCAGTACTATGTACGCATAATCCTACTATAGATAGAAATCAGGAGCCGAAGATTAAGAGATAATCCGTATTCGTCTATCTGTCAGCTCACAAACTGGAATGGTTCTGCAACCCATGCTTGATCATGAATGCCTATAGGCTGAAAATCCTGGAGATTCCTGACAAGTCATGACAAGAGATGTCCACCGAGTCGGAAATATATCGATGACAGTGGATAAAAGTGATAAAAGCAAGCACTCATAATTCATTGGATTTCTACTAACCCAGCTACTGAATGGCAACGTGTGTGCCCTGTAACCTAAATGAACTGGGTTGCAGGTTCCCAGTGTGGTGAGAGCTGTCTGCAAGACAAAATTGTAGACAACAATTTACGTCCAGAATCGGGGTCAGGAGAAAAAACAAGAACATAGCCTGATCTTGAGGAAGTCAACAACCAATCACAGCAGACTTAACGTGGGCGGAAATATCAACGGACTGTATAGGAAAAGGCCACAAAGAGATGACAGAATAAACTTCAGCAGGAAAACAACCAATAAGAAGACGTTACCTCTCTGCTAACAATGATGAATAATAATGTTACTTAAAAATGTATAAATATCTGTTGATTTTCTGAATAAACGATCTGTCACCTGGCCCTTGTCTTCTGTCGTTACAGTGGTAGATTTCCTTAAGTAGGTACTACTTAGGCATCCGAAATGAGGATGGAAAAACTGTCCAGTACTAAATGATTTTCACTGATTTTATAACTAACATTATGCACATTTTCTGATGAATAGGTATGAAAATCTAAGTGTTATGAAGGACACATTGATTGTTTTGTACTTATATGCATTCACCTTCGTTTTACACAGTGGAATCTCTGCTTCTAAGAAATACATTCTAGTTAAGTTGATAAAATTTTCATTTCGAAGATATTACCATGCTTCCTTCAGCGATGACGTTTTCATCTTGGGGTCATAGTGAAGTATAAAAGATCCAAATTATGTTATGCATGTTCAAACCAAGTTGACTTTCAATAGTTTGAAAACATTTGGGTATTGGGCATGTGATATTGATTATAAAAGTGTTTTGTATTTCCCAATCAGTGAAAAAAACAAAACGATATTGTTTTTACCGACATATCGCTATCTAAAGCCAATAGCATTCAGTTTGCTTCAGAAGCGGAATCAGACTTTGGTGAGCCACCTTTTCTAGACTGCCTGGCTAGTTTTTGGAGGAGAGGAAGAAAACCCACTCCAATAAATATTTAGACCTTGGGTCATCACACCCAGTCACTGCAAAGGGAATCAGTTGTTTCAAGCCTCCTTATACGGGAAAACTCTTTGATAACGGATGAGAAAGAAAAAGAAGAAATATCTAACATCACAGAGACTCTCATGAAAAATAACTACTTAAAGAACTTCATCATTAATTATGGTCGAAAACGTATTCCGAAGACATGGATCTCAACAGTTGTAGTTCCACATGGATTAGAGAAGTTAGACGATATCAGAAGAGTACTCAATAAGCACAACATCAGAGTTTTCACCAAAGCATCAGACATGCACACTACAAAGCATCCTTGTCCATATAAAAGACCAAATTTGTAAGGATTTACAATCTAATTGTGCTTGGAACGTGATGCGATATACATTGGACGAACCTCGCGAGAAATCAAGATCAGGAGAAATGAACACCATGGGGCCGTCTCTATTCGACCACCAAGAAATCCAGTTGAACTAGATAAGCTTGAAAAATCACAAACCATAAGTCTGTTCGGTATAGGATGAGGTCACAAAGTTGATTTTGACAATACTGAAATATTCAAATATTGGTTTTGTGGGAATTTTGCTTGACTGGTTGAAGAATTTCACCATAAGCTGACATCAGTTAGAGAACCATTTGAAAACCAGCCGGGAGTACTGAACAGTTGTTTCGTCCTAATTTGGGACTTTTCAGCGTTATGTAATGTCGGTATATTGCCCTATTTCAGGAATTGGCAGAAGTAAGAATTCATGGGCCATTGAATAGGGTCCCAGGGGCGTAATGGTATAACAGCTCACCTTGTGACCAGAATATCCTAGGTTCTAACCCCGTTGGGTGCGTATTGTGAAGAGTCCTAAACTAGGCTGACGAAACAGCTACCCAGTACTCCACGGTTGTTTTCCGATGGTTCGCTAACAGATATCAGCTCATGATGAAATACTGCAACCAATATTGAAATAGTCCAGAAGAATTCCAGCAGTCACAAAGAACGTCTAATACCAGAAGTATTTCATGTTAAATGGAATCCAACCTGTCTGAATAGAAATAACGGACTGAGACAGAATTTACCCTGGATCTAAATTACAATCAAATAACCTTATTGGATATTCTAATCATTAAAAGAACTAATTCGTTTTTCTTAATTGCATATGTACTACTCACAAAGAGTAAAAGTAGGCAAAATATTTTGATAAAATTAAGATGTATATAATTCGTCCATACAGATTTTTGAGAAATCGTTATGGAAATAATCCTAAACCCTACGAATCAGAGGTGTGAACTACTGTTTCCAATGAAATTCTTCACTAGTCAATATCGATTTTAAGTCAATCTAGTGAAATAGGATTCTTTGTCGAAAAATCGGGTGATTCATAAATTAGCTTTCTGAGGATGCGATTCTATCCCACTAGTGCAACAATTCAACGGCACTGTGAAAACCAAGAAGAACCATATAGGCATTTCATCTTCATTTTCAATTCTACAGCACTTTACATTGAACATCATATGAAATATTGAGATCATGAGATAAACATAAAGTTCCAATTCGGATTTTATTTTATTTTGAAATAGTCACACAGTGTGCTTTATAATAATATTTACTGATGACCACATTTTGAGCACAGTTTATTACTACTGCTCATAATCATATCAAGACAATACTCACACAGCTTTCTTGCTTTGCTTATATACATGAGTGAAGATTGATCAGACATATAAATAAAATCAAAATAAAGTCTAACAGGCATGCATGAAACAGAAAGGAGGATAGAATACATTCAGAAATAATAATATTAGTGCTATCAATCAAATACAGTAAGATGGGAAATGAGATATTTTTATAGTAAAATAATTAAGTAACTTGTTAAAATGTTAAAGTGTATATGAATTGAGATGTAATTTTAAGATTATTTATTATCCTCTGATTTGACTGACTGGTGGGAATAATATCTTCCATATCTGCGGTATTCGCTTGGAGTCACTTCTATTGCATGCGTTGTGTTGGGTGTAGACTCGATGAACCAGGCAGGATTCAGTAATCAATCTCTTTCTTTCCACCTACCTATATTACTTATTATGATTTCGACTCTGTCCTAACCACTCTATTGTGTCGCTGTGTGCTAATTCATGCAGTGCTATAGCTGAGTTTTTTCTAAATTACTTATCTTCGTGGGATCAATCATTCTAACCTTAGCTAAATTCTTATGTTCTTATGTCCCAGATTTTCAAAACAACTAGTCCCTTTGATAAATATGAATAAGGCATTTAGAAGACAAATTTCGCATAGACCGGTTTCCCCGCATTCAGATTTCAAGGAGTTTTTGTTTGTTGCTGTAACACTAGGAAGCAATACATAGATGATCTCGTAATTTTGATCGAAGTCTATAAATCAAACAGAAAGTATGATCTGAAAATGAGAAATAACAAACATTGGTGCAGGATAACATGGATCGGTGGCACAGTGGTTAAGACTCTCGCCGACCATGCTCATGGTCTGGGGTTCGATCCCCTGCCGACGAACACCCGATATCTATGGTCCGTGAGGACAAATACTCGCTAGTGATCACATCAGCTAGTGCCAGTTATGCAATGTCGTCAATTGACAGAATTTGGAATCCATTGTCTGGACACTGGATTGGGTCCCAGTGGTTTACGAGCTCACCTTGTAACTATGAGGTCGTGGGTTCGAATCCTGGTGGTGTGTGGATGAGTGCTGATGAAGAGCCTCAAACAATGACGAAACAGATGTCCAGTACTCCCTAGTCGGTTTAACAATGGTTTTCCAACCGATGTCAACTCATGGTGAAATCCTGTCACAGATCAATCAAATCCCTACAAACCAATACTTATGTATACATATATATTTATATACCAGTCATGGAATCTTAACGCCTCTGAGATCCTAGTAAGGAAATTCAAACCTGCAGCATATGCACAAAGCTATATACTGTAACGACAGAAGACAAGGGTCAAGCAACAGATCAGTTATTCAGAAAATCAACAGATATTTATAGATTTTTTTATGTACATTATTGTCAGTGGAGAAGCAAAGTCTTCTGCTTGGTTGTTTTCTTGCTCAAGGTTATTCCGTACTGCCTGTGACCGTTTCTCATAAAGTTAAGCTATATATCCTCGAATCCCATCTGCACACATTAAGTCTGCTGTGATTGGTTGTTGAGTTCCTCAAGGTTAACCTTTGCTCTTGCTTTTTCTCATGACCCCGATTCGGGACGTAACATTGACGTAAATTGAAGTCTACAATTTTGTCTTGCAGCCAGCTCTCACCACAATACTACATAACTCAGAGCAGTAGACAAAGATTTCATAGACTGATGTCATGTTATAGTTTGGCCAACTAAATACCATTAGTTTGTCAGGATGATTATCATACAATTCCCCCGACAAAAAGTCAATCACATTATGTTTTATAAACAATTTTCTCTGATGAACTTAAGACAAGAAATCAATAATGAATGCACGAACAATTTTTACATCATAGAATTCAATTCTTCATAAAAATAATCAATAAATTACCAAGTGGAATATCATTTTAAAAAAACCTAACTTCGAAAAAAAGCAGTAAGTGCATAAGTATAATTTGATGACTTCCTCCTAAAGTGCACTGACATCATCAATTTGTGTTAATCAATCATTATTCAAGGTCATTTTACTGCGTAGGTTTAAAAATTAAAATTCTGAATTAAACTCAATCTTTATTATTTCTCATATTTGTTCAGAATACACACATTTATTTAACAAGTGAAATAATAATAATAAAATGAAATTAATTTTTAATAATAATAATTTCCATTTGAATATACTACTTTCCTACTTTACATGTTTTGTTTTAATTATTCATGGTCAATTAATGCAAACAAATACAAACAAGACAGTGCATACAGTGAATTTTACAAATCATACTGGTAAAACTACGTCCAATGTTTCAGTGAAGACAAATTTGTCAGCAAATGGTCATTTAGTAATAGAAGCTGCGAAACTCACTGTCACTGATTTATCTCGTCAAGGTTATTCTCTGTCAGTTGAAAAAGCAAAACAACATACACACTACGCATCGCCATCATCACAACATCATGGTGAGCATACACATAATTATGATCAATATTTTCAAGGTAGTCCTGGTGCTAATCACAAGCCAATAGATGAAGAAGATTGGATATTACCATCAGAATGGATATATCAACAGCTGAATGAATATTTAACTTGTATATATGATAAACAAGTGAATTGTGAAGAACAATTTGTCACAAAATTACAACTTAAATTATTAAAGATTAAAAATGATAAAAAGAAACAACAAATTGAAGCTGAAAAGCATAAAACTACACCGCACAGATCGTCATTGTCGTCACCATCGTCTGCTGCATTTTCTACACCAAAAGATCATGCGAGAGCATCAGTCCCATTTGAAACACACACACAATATCCTACACTATCGTTTAGTTTTGGTCAGCAGCATAAACCAGAAGGCAGAGATCATGAATCCCATTCACGTCCTGAAGAACGTGAACATGGTTTATCACAACATCAGAGACATGAAACAACCTTTGAAGTACATGGACATTCTGACCGTCATGATAGACCAGAAGAGACACGCGAACAACACTCACATCCACGTCCACATCATGTTCATCATGATCATCATCATCATCATGATCACCACCACTCGTATGCTCCGCCGCCACCACCACCCCCACCATCGATGTCGGCACCACATCCTCACCATCCACCACATTATCAACCTTCATCACATTCATATCATAGTTCGCTTACTTCATACACTCTGCTTAAGAAATTAGCCAGCCTTATTCCTATGATTGGTGATGATGAAAAATCAGAACAGTCGGCTTTTTTCAATCGTTACAGAGCAGAATGAATCGGCGTCAGCATCGTCACCACGGAGCTCATCACCGTGATGACAATCTTTCTCTTCTTCTTCTTCAGCATAGACAGAGAAGGAAAATAATTTTGCACAGGATCTTATTTCTTTCAGAATTTCTATCATCATCGGTTTGATTATTTGTTTAACTCTATGTGGTGGGTGAGTAATGAATGCATGTTAGCGATTTATTTCTACCCCTGCTCCTACTAATACTACTAATATTACTACTAATACGTCTATAAATATAACACTGTTATTTATAATATTAGTGATAATAAATGTGTCGGGGAAAGTTTCTAATGATTTTGATTTTTCCTAGATTCTTTTTCTTTTCAATATGATTGATTGATTGCTTGGCTGATAGATGCAGTGGGAGATTCGAGTATAGACTGGTTAGACAAGATCAAAAAGTAAAATGCCTGCACAGTCAATAGTGACTGTCAAACTCTGATTCCCCGTTTTTATAGAAAGTATTGATTAATTTCAGTTTAGATTTCGTCACAAACCGACCCTGTCAGGAGTCGAACCCACGAACTTTCGGTTAGAAGGTTCATGAATTGTAGAATTCTGTCAATTCATGATATACACCACTACCGTGAATCATTGATGTTGTGTTGCATTCGATAACTATTCATTAGTACTTCGATTCTACAGCCACTGGTACATCCGCAACCTTGAAGAAAGTGTTTTCTCATACTGGGATTTGAACTCGTAACACCCAGTGATGCAGTCAAAGACGTTACTCAGTGAACTTTTCGAGTTAAAGGTTGACTGACCATTCTGAGTTCTTTAGGGATTTCGATTGTAGGTATATTAAAATATTGTAATTTTGAAGACCAATGAAATATTTTTCAGTATTATTGATTCATGTGAAACTGAAGTAAGTAACCAATGATTGATTGATTGACTGATACTGAAAACATTCTCAACAGTATCATATTTTACTCATAAAGCCTCAATTTTGTAAATCAGCTGGCCTAAACACATGGATAATATTGAAGACGCATTCATCTACATACATTGAAGTTTACTCAACAGAAAATCATAACAGAAGGAGAACAGAAAACACATTTTAACAGAAATCATTCTAAATCTTGTCGTGCATGCACATCAAAAGGTATTTTTCAATGTTCAATTCATTCTAGAAAGCGAAAGTTCATGAATGATGTGTCTGACTACTTACTGATTCATATAAGTAGTTTAAAATTATTCATATCAAAAATAGTAATTCTTCCTACCCCAAAAATCGAAGTGGTCTAAACATCGAATGGCCGTTTCATTCGCTCAAAAGCCAAGGTCATCAGAGGTATAACCCATCTGATTCAGCTAATAGAAGCTAATTTAATTCAAACCACTTAAAGTGATCTGAGCACTTTTTGGTTTCTAAAGAAAACAGTAATTTCCAATTAGATTGATTCTCTTATATGTTAATGGGATTTAAAACTTGACAATAAACTTCTTAAAAGATAGTATTTGACGGAGACACGTTAGAATCTGGTTAAACGAGAAAAGTTGAGTTATACTGCCTAAATTCCACGGGAATCCGATAGATATTCTTAAAATTTATTTGTGATTCTCATTGATTCATACTGGTGTAGTTCTGGTGTAGAACTTAAACATTCCACTTGGTTTTTTGTCGCCACTTCAAACTGGCTTTATGACCACCACCCCCACACCAGCTTCTCAGACTCATGCCCAACCCATTGTTTCTTACCCGGGATCCACTCGAGGCTCGATCTACTGTGTGATGTTACTTGAAAGTCCTCCTAGCATAGGGTCAGTCCATCTCTATTTATTGAGCAGTAGATTCTCGACTGGTTGGCAAATGGACCAAATAGCAGTCCATATCTCCGACAAATCAGGAACCAATCCTAAAATTCGAGTTCTCTCCTGTTTAAAGCGTATATTGTCATAATTATCTGTAGCAACTCTAAGAGAAGTGTTCTCCAGTCGTCTACTGGTCTCCGGAAGCCTTAAGGACAAGATCTCGTATCTAACCACTTCTATATGCATATATCAGTTCCTTTGTTGCTGTGGTCGTTCAGTGCATATCCTATCCAAAGGGGTTCGTGAGCTCTATCCCGCATGGCTTTATGAGGAGTGCAATAAAGGAACACCTTGTCAACACCAACCATTCCATCTCAAAAAATACCTCCTTCAAAGTGACCTACAAAGTGAGGAATAACCTACCAAAGGCAATACGCTTTCGTCTGCTTTGTTTTGCTGAAGCCTTAGTCATTCGTTTGGAAAAGACCAGAGTTTTGTGTACAAAAGAAGGTCATCCAACCAATTTTACACTCATGGTGACAACCGTGGTGACTCCCACTGACTTGATGTTTATGTTCTTGTTTTTTTAATTTTCTAACTCCTTAAAAAATTTGTAATTTTTAGAACTCTTATATAATTCCATATTTTTCTTTGTTTCTGTGTGGATCCTAATCCCAACCCACTCAATAATTAAACTATTCATCTTATTACGTAACTGTATTACGCTTATTCAACTTCTTTTATGTGTTGATTAACATGAATAACTGTGTCTTCTTGACAACACATCACCACTACCCTCTTGCTAATCTTCAACGTCACTAGTTTCAGTTTGATTACTAATCACATTTTTAAAATGTCTTGACAGCAATAACGCTAACTAATTTGTATTTTTGTTCGGACAAACCTAATGTACACACATGCAAAAATGAGTATATATAATTGTGAATGTAAGGCTAAGTGAATGAATTCACCGCCGAAGAGACTGTTCATTGAAAGACGTGTTTTTTCATCGTTAATGTCTGGATGAGGACAAAATATATTCATCTTTAGAGATCTTAAAGTGCAAGGATTTTTCATTTCCATATAATTTAGATGTAGAACATTTTGATGATTTATTTCTGAGATACTGAACACTAGTCATACTGTGCATGCAGATTTAATGTAAATATTACATTTCAGCGCAAGATTTACACTATTCACACAAGCACACACTCATGATGTCTATTTTCTTCCTTCTAACTTATACTAAGTGTATTAAACGTTAAAAACTATAATGCTTTATCCAGGTCCAGTTTATCTTATCTAACTCTGATCGGTTTTAGATATCCACATTGGTAGTAGACAAATTTGCAGTAGTAATAATGTGGCGTGTGCGCTACTGACAAGACTGATCAGTAGTCTATAAAGAGACGATCATCGGAATAAAAATATCGAATAGCGAAGAGACAGATTTGAAGTTAAAGAGAACAACCAGTGGACTGCAGTGAAACATGGGAGGCACGAAAAGAAGAGGACAAAATAATTCAATACGAAGGAAGGGCAGAAGTAACAAGCACAGCACGGAAGATCTGTGCAAATGACAATTTCAATTTATATTTGGTAAACATAATTTCCCTATATTTGTACATAAAACTGAAATTTGTATTCCATTATCAACGACTCTAGTGTTCTACCGCTTCACTAGTAGTCAGGTGATTGTATGTTACTCTCTCCTCCATGTAATTCAGGAATCACTAATTTGAATTCTACCTCCTCCCAGATTATCACCTCACTTTCAGTTATCAACAACTAAAAGACTGATCATTAACGAACTTGAGATGGAGAACCACTGAAGACCTAGCGAGTGTTGGACAACTGTTTTGTCCTTTATCGAGAAGAAGTGAGAATAGATAGACCATTGGATTCTGTCGAAAAGGCTGAAGAGTCAGTACTCTCGCTTTATAACTTGGAGGTCCTGGATTCGTCCCATGGTGGTTGACATCATGGATGGGTGCTGACGAAGAGCCCGAAACAAGGGTGAAACAGATGTTCAGTATTCCCTGACTTACATCAGAATTATTTTTCTGGCGCTTTAGTTTTTTAACTAACATTATCACTACTTTTGAAATGATAAGTAGTATAGTTTTAAAACCAGAATTATTCTGGTTTAGCAAATCAAATTCGACTAATATGTAAACAGAGAGAGTATTCTAAAATATCAATAGTGTTGCATGTACTGAACTCTGAAATTGAACTAATAAGTGCATTATTGATTAAATGCACTTATGATAGACATGTATTCTTATTAATGTAAGCAATATCAATCTACGTAAATATTAGATAAATTCCTTTGGCTTATATTACAATTTATGGCAGCAAATATCATCATCATCATTGGAGAAATCGCTCAAATTATTCGGTGGTGGGAGAGAGATAATAATACTACTAACTAATTATTAGTAGACTATATTTCACCTCGTTTATAAATTGTATCAGCAACCAACATTAGTCAGGGAATTATTGAAGTAAAAGTGGTATCTGATGGACACCTTAGCCTAGTGTAGGACTCTTCAGCACCGCGCACCCTTGACCCCACCTGGGGTTAAACACAGAAACTTCAGTAATTTAATAATTCCAACTGTAGCATTAAGAACACAATATTCAGCAAAGAGACTCTTTTCAACAACGAATTTATTATCAAGCTGTACGGTCGTATATATATGGTTCTTAAGAAATTATATCCGGTGAGGGAATTAGGTCAAAGGTGGCACAGTGGTTAGGACTCTCGCCGACCATGCACATGGTCCGGGGTTCGATGCCCTGCCGGCGCACACCCGATATCTATGGTCAGCCTGAATTTGGGCTACCGATATCCATGCTGAAAATTCCATACTTGTACTGAAAATACAGTGTGGAATCAAGCTGTAAATCAAATTAAAATAAAAAATAAAAACAAATAATAATAGTAGTAGTATGAAATGCAATTAAAATATTTGTGATTATAATCATAGTTTAATGTCAAGTGGCAAAATAGTTAATGTCATATATAGAATAATACATAAGGTGTATAGAATTTTGGAAAGAGGTACATAATCATAAGATTAGTAGACGAATATAAAATGTTACATAACATGGTGTGAAATTTGACAAGATGGAATTCAATATTGTAAAAAATAAAAATATAAAAATTAATGATTTTGGGTTTAAAATGTCAGTTTGAAGCATTATCACTGGGTCTTCGATTTTGTGACCAAGGATATAAGATCAACTAACTCGATGCTAATATCCAGTTTGGAAACTTTCTCCAAGAAACAAAAGACTTGATCTCATCGCCAGACGATGAAGTTGCTAGGTTTAAAACTACGCAAGTCGACAGATTTCAAAAGTATAAAAACTGTCTGTCTGTTTTCAACATAGAACTTTGCACCAATGTGCAGCAGTTCGAGTCGCCACACTCCCCACATGTAGCACACAAAGCCAGAGAAGAAGAAAGTAAAAAGAAATATAAAATACAAACAGTAAACAGAGATATGAAGCAAAAAGAATAGTAATATGGAAGAACAGTATATTTTTATTGGAAATTATAAGTCACATGGAGTGGATGCATCTGCGCCAGCCTTTGAGGACGACTTTGATCCATATCACCAACTGTCTCCAGCCTTCATTAGTGTTTACAGTCACGAAGATCCCAACTATTTGGGAAGTCTACACCTTCCTATATGACTGGCTGACTTAAACCTACTGTTGTGGATTTCATTGACTGATGAAGCCACGTTGGTTTTAGTTTGACCACCACTGGCTCTTTTCCGACGTGATCCATCCTGTGTCAGCTAACATTGTCCGTTGTCGAAGAAGGCGATGGCTAGGCATGCACAACAGATATCCTAACCATCTCAGTCAATGTAATTTCACAGGCTCGTCGATTAATTTCCCCTCCTTACCCAACACTCGACGCCTAACCTCAGTACCTCTTACCCTACTATACCACTTTACACGGGAGATAGAACACAGTCATTCTAATTAAAACTTGCTGACTAAACAGCATCGGGAAGCCATGAGAAAGTTAAGGTACAACGGAAACATTATAATCAGTAGGACTGATAAAGAAGTCGGATGATGAATAAGTGTGATTACGTTGACAAAATGAATTCGCTTCTAATCGATGAAACAAAATTCCAAAAGCTTAACAACCTAACAGATCTAGACGGAAAGGCTGAAGAGCAGCTAAAAAACACTCTGAGAAAAAGTGGAGTAATCTCAGAGACAGCCTATAAACTTTTTAAACCCACTGGAAGTTATACTTCACGAGTGTATGATCTGCCCAGAGTACATAGACCAGGATTTCCTCTTCACCTAGTCATAGACATATCTAATCCCACCTAATCTGGAGTGGCTAGGTGAACTCCTCCAACCGTTAAACAAGAATGTGGTAAATCATTGTGTTAAAGACGTCTTTGAATTCATTTCCAACGTACATGATATCAATGTTAATAGGAAGGAAATTCTATCCTTAGATATAGCATCACTGTTCACTAATGTACCACTTCTGGAGACTGTGGAATTCAAGTGCCGAAAAATACTAGAAAAGCAGTTCCACATCGGAATTCAAGTTATTATTCAGTAAGAGCCACTTCTAAGATACACTATGAACGTAAACTTCACATCCAACAACCTTTATTACAGATAAATAGACGGAATTGCCATGGGTTCTCCATTGGGTCTGGTTGTAGCAGATTTCCTTCTTGCTAAGCTTGAAGATGGTCCATTGAAACAAGTAATGGATAAAACAGATTCTTGTTTTCGTTATATTGATGATGCGTTTATTATTCTTGACGAAAAAGCTGACAAGAATGAAATGTTATTAAAATTTAATGATGCACATACATCGCTCATCTTCACTTGTGAAGAAGAACATGATGGTAGACTACACTTTCTTGATGTCCAATTGAGCAGAAGAGAGGATGGTTCACTCAAGAGCGATGTCTATAGAAAACCTACATCTGTAGGACAACATACACATTTCTTCAGTTTTGTACGTGCGTCGGTGGTACAGTGGTTAGGACTCTCGCCGACCATGCACATGGTCCGGGGTTCGATGCCCTGCCGGTGCACACCCGATATCTATGGTCGGCCTGAATTTGGGCTACCGATATCCATGCTGAAAATTCCATACTTGTACTGAAAATACGGTGTGGAATCAAGCTGTAAATCAAAATAAAAAAATAAAAAATACCAATCCGATACAAAATCACTTTGGTCAGATGACTCACCAACAGAGCGAGATGAATCTGTACTGATGACTCCCAGGAAATTAGTTAGGAAACATGCAAAATACACTGGTCTAAATGGGTTATCCTAATAGGTTTGTAAGGAGACACATAATAATAATAATGAATTACTTTATTCCAAAAACAGTACTTGTGATACAGATTGGAATTTTCAGCATTAATCACAATATCTTGCATCTAATTTCCTCAAATTATAAATAAAATTAATCACACAGAAAATTTTTCCACATTTACAATAGGGTTAATATAAAAAAATAAAAAATAAAAAACATGCAGCATATAAAATGGAAATAATAATAATGATAGCAGCTAAGGTAATGATAATAATACAAGTGGAAATTGCCGTGGGCTTGTTTCACACAGTATTGTCGGTGCGGTATACAAATCCTTGCATGATTAAAAATATTGAATATGATGTTCTCTTTACATGATATGGTGGGGGAAAAAACAAAGATTACAGAAGTCATAGTGAAAAGTTGGTGTTTGCAGTTATGAAAGTAAAAACAAAGAATCAACAGGACCATAAATTTAATAGAAATAATAAAAGTAAACTTGAAGGTATATAAAGATGGATGGAGGAGATTGTTTATTTACTAGATGAAAAAAGGTTAGTGACTTCTTGCCTGACGCTATTTTCATCACATAAAATACGTGCCAAGTATGGTATCATAGAATTTTGATACTTAGACGTGCGAGCATACAGTTTTCTGAAGTTACTTCTTGTTCTACCTGAGGAGATGCAAGGTGAAAGCTGAGGGTGAAGTGGATGCTCCAAGTCAGACAAAATCCCTTTAGCAAATTTACTGCACGAAGTCAAATGCCTATCGACAACGACGTTAACTATGTAGTCCACTGGGACACCACTCATCCTACTGACAGTCTTCAGCATTCTACGAATTGTGACAAAGTCCTTTTTAAGCAAATCAGGAAAGAATAAGGGTGAACAATAAAGAAGAATAGGTAGGATGCAAGAGTTTATGAACTGTAAGAGGAGGGGTTGAGTTATACCCGAGTGCCTTAACTTCTTATTGTAAAATGTCAGGCGGAATATTTTACTGGAGATCGCTGAGACTTGGGAAGACCAGGAGAGATCAGAAGAGAGAATAAGTCCAAGATACTTAATTTCTGATTTAATTCCTATATCATTGTCATCAATCTTACAACTGTCATGAGAATCGACGGCTTCTTTTAACTGTCGTTTACATCTTAAGCTGAAATTAACAGTTTGACATTTAGAAGGATTTAGTTTAAGACCGTTAGACTCAGACCATTTACTGACTCCCGACAGAAAGCTATTTATTTTGGTACAATCTAGCTGGGAGTTAACAGCCATTGAAACAGTTAAGTCATCAACATACTTCACAAAGTTTATTTCATCAGACTGAGGCAAGCCATGTAAGAAGAAACAAAAAAGAAAAGGAGAAAGAACAACGCCTTGAGGGACACCAGCTTCAGTAGGCAATGAAGTGGAAGACTTCCCTTTATACACGGTGTACTGCTTTCTTTCTGAGAAATAAGAGTGTAACCAGTTAACAGCCCAACATTCTGTTTGACTTGCAGAAAGTTTATTTAATAAGATGTCCCGAGGGACCGAGTCAAAAGCAGATGTATAGTCTAGGAAGGCACAACGAACAAATTTAGCCCCTTTGTCTAGACTGGAAGCAGTGTTATGATATAAGACGACAGCTGCATCTAAAGTGCTTCTACTGTGCTTATAGGCAAACTGTTTTGGGTCATTAAAGGATTTAAGAGAGGGTACAAGACTAAGTAAAAGTAGTTTCTCCATAGTTTTCAAAAAGGGAGAGGTAATAGCAATGGGTCTAAATTTGACACATGCTTCAGTAGACGATTTAGGTATGGGTACAACTTTAATGTCTTTCCAAACAGCAGGCACAATATTACTGGAAAAAGATTTGTTAAACAGATCAGTGAGAGGGTAACAGAATATCAGAACATTTTTTGAAAATAATACTAGGTACATGATCTGGACCTAAGCTCTGGGAAGGGTTCAGAGACTTGAGGCACTTTTGAACATCATTTGTGTTAAAACCTGGAAAGGGGCTATTATTAACACTAGTGATACTGGGAAGTATGGAATTTGAGGGAGAATAAATAAAAGATTTATTAAGAGTACATACATCAGAAGAATACGGAATATTGTTTATCTGCTTACCACCAGTGATTTCCTTAAATAGTTTCCACATATTTGAAACATTTTTGCAGGATATGAACACCAGGTATAATAAAAGGAAATTGACAACAGTTAAAAAGAAACAACTGTTGATGAAGTTTCAATTTAATGGGGACGTGGCTAGTGAATTCCTACATCTGACGTTATCGACAGCAATAAAAAGGAATTATACTGCCACCACCACCCTTTGTTTGTCATTTTCTAGTTGCCGATTAATCATGATTGTTTGAGTGAAGGACAAGCTGTCTAAGTGTGCTACTTCTATGTCTATCTACAAATTTAGTTGCTCCTGTGGACAAAGCTATATAGGGCGAACAATTAGACAGTTTAACAAACGTGTTAATGAGCATCTTCCTTCATAGTTCGGAAAAGGCCAAATAAAATCAATAAGAATTTCTATTTTGACTCATTTTTTGATTGATGATAGTGGTCACCAAGTGGACAGAATTAGTGCCTTCAAAGTTATCTATCACATTCCACCGAGCTTTTCGAAGGGAATTTGAACCCTCCTTTTACATATAGCTGAAGCTATGGGAATTAATTCGAGCGAACAGTCTTAGTCTTTGCATACAAAAGAAGGTTAGTCTACCCTTGTCTCTCCCTTGCTTGCCTAGGCAAATTCTAATCTACTGGCCGAATTTCGCAAGTAGTCTATTGTGTGTGACGTCTTCTTAGAAGAATCTTGAATAACTGACCGACGGATTAAGTTGAGATGAGAAGAAATAGAAGATCATTATTTGAAACAATACATAGAAAGCATGAAAAGAAGTTAAAAGAAGCACGAAACGAAGACCAAATGCGAGGAGAGAATCTCAATGTACAGTTAAAAGTATTTTGCCGTAACTGTATACCATCTCTGCTAAATAAACCACCCTCTATCGAGCATTAATGTGCATAAGTGTGCTAGTTAAGAATTGACCTTACCAACAACAAAAGTCGTTTGTATCACTCGTGTAGATCTTTCTAATTATTGATGATGCAGTGTGGATCAGGTTCTCCTTTGTCTTCTTATTAAAGCGGTCTAACTATAGAAATTCGTGTAGTAACTATTCCATGTTGACTTACCATAGATTGACCTCTGTAAAGAACCTTCAGATTCTGTCTTAAGAAAAAGAAATTCAAAAGCAAATTAAATCCGGAGTTGATCTCGGATTCTGATGGAAACTTTGATAGTGTATTTATGACAATATTTCAACATGTAAGTATATTAAAGACTGGAATTTGAGACTGTGATATTCGGCATTTTTTATCTCCTTTACGTTCCCAGTGGAACATAGGACACCTTCAAGCTAGAGGCTTGAAGTTTCAGTAGCAGTGGTGTTTATTCTTTTAACGGGATGGGGTTGCTAGTCCTTATGCCCAACCTTCCACCTTTACCAGTCTTATTACTGGCTTAGCGACGTAAGGAAGCGCGTCGGCCAGGGATCGAACCTCGAGTCACATGAGGTGTGGCTGGCGAGCATTCTACCGCTGTGCCACTGACGCACGATTTTCGGCATCCTGTTAGGTTATTCAAATTCACCACATGATTAACAAACCAGAATCATATTCGTCATTTGAAAATTACACTCAGTTTGAGAGTGTAAAACAGTGAGTAAAACAGTCCAATACTGTATACTACTGACTGGATGATATGAGTAGTAGGAGACCAGCCGCACGAAAAAAACAGTAGTGCTTGCTACTAACACTAAAGTGATGTAAACACTGGTGGGTTGTTTCAGTTATTTGGGATCCAGATCGTCAACAGTGTACCAGGTTTGACTCAGCTCAGACAGCCAATTCAGTTCGAACTCACAGGATTCTGACTAACGACTAGGGGAAGTGATACACTACTCATGAGTTTCGCCCCGAACCTGCGAAATGGCTGTCCGGTTCAAGATAGGTGGTAAGCAGTACCAATTTTATGCATAAATTTCCAACTACTTATATCAATTGTTACGTAGTATATAGTGACATGATAAAAACAACACTACAAAACCACAAAGGTATAAATAAATTTTGTCAGTTATCAACTGTTATACATGTCCAAACCAAGTTCACTTTTAACAGTTTAAAAAAATTTGGGCATTGGGTATATGATCAGGGGTTAGAGATAAGGCTGAATTTAGGGTTAAGGGTTATGTTAGGGTTAGGATTTATGGTTAGGCATTATCCTGAGGTTAGGATCAGGGATTAGCCCAAAGGAGAATCATCAGCGTAAATGTAGAAAAATCTTCTTTCTAATGCAAAGATTAAGTTTATTCTTCCAAATCTCTATAACTTCAATGGTGTGTAAAATATAAGTTTGAGCTTTCCATAGTTGGTTTGTAAGGATCAGTTTTCTTTTGACGAGTTGATCACGAATTGACATCAGTTAGAGAACCACTGAAAACCAGCTGGTAGTACCGGACAGCCAGGTGTTTCACCCTAGTTTGGGAACCATCGACAGCACGCACCCACTGCGATTTGAACCCAGGGCCTTCCGGTTAAAAGGCAAGCTGGTTTGTATACCATTCAACCACTGGGATCCGATTCAATGACTCGTGACATTTGTTGGGGTCGCGCTAAATTAAGAATTGGTAGAAGTTAGAATTCATGGGTTGGCCAATGAATGGGGTCCCGGTGAGTAAGTGGTAAACGAGCCAGGTTGCCTTGTAACCGAAAGGTCCTGGGTTCGAATCCCAGTAGGTGCGTACTGCCGATGATTCCCAAACTAGGGTGAAACACCTGGCTGTTCAGTACTCCCTGGTTTTCCAATAGTTCTCTAACTGATTTCAATACGTGATCAGCTAATAAGTTCGAATTCCTTTGGAGATGTTCGATGAAATGCGGAGACCACGTGAGAGCTTTTAATCTGTCTACTTGATGACCAGTACTGAGACTGTGTGATACAGACAATGTGTGCTAACGGAATATTATTCTCACATATTCCCACAGTTCAATTCGCTATTAGCAACAGAATACGATATATCTATTTGAACATTCTATTTGATGTTAGGGAAAGAATACTTTGCCACAGTTCAATACTGCATTAGTTACATAATACTACGTATATCTGAACATTCTATTTCATTTCGTTTGATGAAACCGAAACCACTCGCTCAGTGATTGGTTAACGAATATAAACTGTAGATATATAAACAGCGGTTTGAGCAATACAAAATATACCTTGGCTTCCGTGTTTTGCCTTCTGTTGTTACACTACTAGTCAAATGAAACAAAATCAAGCTTCCTATGGATTGTTTTTGACCTTTTATGAAGGACCATGAAGGAAGGTGTACAGTGTTGCATTTGCTAAGCTACCTAGTGCGTTGTTTGCCCAATATGGCTTTCTTCATAGGAGCATCTGAATTTGTCGAGTCCTGGTCAATAAACTCCTAAACAACGTCCGGAAGAGAGGGGGGATGTTAAGCTTGAGGCTAGCGATCTTACGGTAAAGAAACCCCATTGAAAATATAAAAAACTACCTTATTCTTCTGTGAAACCGGAGAGACAAAATAACGCTGGCTAGTGAAAGCCATCAGGAGTTCAGTCAGCCGATGTGCAAAAGTAAGCATAAGGACATTGAATCTCCTCATAATATTCAAAGCTGGCCGGGAAGATTGCTCAGATTGCAAAAGAAATCAGAAGATATAGCATAGAAGTACCAGAAATCTGTGAGAGCTGATTGAGGGGAAGTTGAGGCTCCAAATTGTTAACTGTGCAGTCAGTTATCTACTCCGGTCACCCAGATGACAACCACGAGCACACTGAGGCAGTCATTGGCTATAGTGATGTCAACAGCAACATCAAAGGCTCTTATGCTAGCCGCTGGAGTGGGACGCCTACGGGTAACGATGAGCTGGCTGTCGGTTTGAGGATGACATGGAAGAGATCGTGTGAGAGGGAGATGAAAGCTTGTGGGTTATCGTAGTTCTATCTAATTCAATTTTAGATTTTCCCGTCGATTGATTGGTCCGAAGTGCTCGGTCTCAGGTTGACATGTCTGTCGGCTTCTTGTGCAGATGCTTCGACGATGTCTGGCCATGTAATTAGAAGTTAATTGGTGAATGGTGACTGTCGACGGGATCCAGGACAACACGCATCTCGTCCTATTTGAGACTCGTCGGCTAACAGGTGTACCTGCACCCTGAATTGAGTGATATTGTTCCCACCGAGGCTCGGACTCAGTGCCCGTAGTTTCAAACCAACCACTTCGGTCCAATCAGTCGACGGGAAAATCTAAAATTGAATTAAATAATTAGTATAACCTGTTGCACAAGATGTGGCTCTCGTGGCCCAAGTGGTCTAGTGCGTAACATTTTGGCATTTGAAACTATTGGCACTGGGTTCCAGCCTCGTTGGGAACATCATCACTCACAGGGAAACGCAGGTACATCCACTGGCTGACGAGTCCCAAATAGGACGAAATGCGTGTTGTCCTGGATTCCACTGCTATTTACTATCCACCAATTAATGTCATGGCTCTACCTTAAAAACACTACAACAAAGTACAGGGTGAAATCGAAATATGTCATCATGTAGAAGATTTATAGCTCCGGTAGATGATGATTTTGATGTGGTTGTGTTCTCTGAAAAGGAGGTTGCATAAGTGAAAAACTCTGAATATCGTTCCATAGAGAACATCACTGTTTACTTCATTCAATATGAAGTGAGATGTATTTTAATTGGACACTAGTAACCAGTGCGACGTGTCTAATCCTTTCTTTGGTGCAGACTGAATTCTATCAGTCAGTCAGGTTTGCAATGTGACCACCATTCGAATATCATCAAACCAATGTGCACCGTGATGGCGAGCTCCCTAGAGTGGTGGCCACATTGCAAACCTGACTGACTGATAGAATTCAGTCTACACCAAAGAATGGACTAGACACGTCGCACTAGTTACTAGTGTCCAATCAAAATACGCATTACAGTCCTACAGAAGGTCAATCGCGAGCCAGCCTGAATAGCTAAATGGTAACGTTTCTGACTGCAGCAGCCACTAAGTGATGTGGGTCCGAACCTCAGAAGGGACATGAGTTGTTCCTTCAAGGTTGCGGATACGCCTTGCTGACTGACTGGCATGAGTGCCAACTAGCACGAAAGCTAGGTCCAAGGCTGGTCTTTCCGCAGCTCTCTCCTTGCATTTCATCTGGTAGAACTAGAAGCAACTATAGGAGGCTATATGCTAGGACTACCAAGTACAAAAACTCCACAATACCTTATCTGGCACAGCTGTTATGTGATGAGAAATCCGTTAGGTATGACACGATCAACTTACTGCGGCACTCTAACAAATAGTTCCCATTAGCTTTTGTTCTCTTTTCTTTGTTACCATTATATTGTTGCCCACATATTTTATTACACACTAATTGCATTGTTTAAATATGTGAATGCAATGTTGTTCTTTTTTATTTCTTTTATTTATCTTTTTTTCTTTTTGTTGTTGTTGCTTTTTATTTTCAAAATCTTATAAAATTTGTGAGGTAATTAGATGCAATATTGTAATGCACGATAAAAATTCCATACCTGTACCACAAATACTGTTTGGAATAAAGCTATTGTTATTATTATTGCCTCCAACTTTCTAATATCATCAAATCGAAGTGATATGTTTTATGAATTGTCTGTAAATAACAAAAATTCCTTACTTGTACTGAAAATACGGTGTGGCATCAAGCTGTAATCAAAATAAATTTTAAAAAATAATGTTAATAACGACCCATTTCATTGACCTAGAATTCGATATTCTTTGTCATATGACATTTTCTCTATAAGTTGGTAGATTTGTCCAATGTTAGTGTGTTTCTTGAGTGGAGACTTATCTGAACATCAGGCCTTTTAGGAATTCTCTAGCATTTTTAGCCTTCCCACTGTTTAAAATATGCACATTTTCCCAGAAAAACTGGTATTTATAGTTGTCTACATGC
Source organism: Trichobilharzia szidati (assembly GCA_944472155.2). Classification (NCBI taxonomy): domain Eukaryota; kingdom Metazoa; phylum Platyhelminthes; class Trematoda; order Strigeidida; family Schistosomatidae; genus Trichobilharzia; species Trichobilharzia szidati. Next base: position 10,259,976 of record OX235272.1, on the reverse strand, counting down.
ATCGACTCTCGCCGACCATGCACATGGTCCGGGGTTCGATCCCCTGCCGGCGCACACCCGATATCTATGGTCGGCCTGTAAATTTGAGCTACCGATATCCATGCTGAAAATTCCATACTTGTACTGAAAATACGGTGTGGAATCAAGCTGAAATCAAAATAAAATAAAAAAAATCGATATGAAACAGTAAATATCCTATCTCTTTACAGGTAGTTCTTTGACTCGGAGTCGAAGGGGACTCCCATGCTGACATTGCATTGCATCATTTTGCTATTGGATACTTTTGTCTGCATAGTATTGACTGAAGTGATTGCCTTGGCTTGTTTGTGGTATCTACTGAGAATAGTTTTAGTATTCCAGGCATTATTTCAACAATATTCTTCATATTTAACATAAAATGATTTTCTTTTAATGGTTTCTGAAGATCATCTCTTGCTGACAGTTTAATTGGAGTTTAGAAATCACTTTCGACAAGATTCTGAAGGTATCCATTTTTCTTCAAGACAGTAAGTAGTTGCTCTTCCTCTGTTCTTCTCAGGGATGAAGTATTGGGGTGTTTGGTTTAGCTCTTCTGAACAATTCGATTATTACTTTAGTAACTGAGTGGTTCTTCTGTGTGTGTGTGTGTGTGTGTGTGTACTTACTTACTTTACTTCGGCTATCTCCTACGGGAGGATGAGCCGGCTTCATGAACATCTCGAATCATCGCTGCCCAGGCGCGGCGATCTGATGCGTTTGTAAGAGAGTTCATGAAGTTTCACGGGAATTCGGTACGAGTGATGTCCCCAGAATCGCTCGGCCTTTTGTTTGAGAGTGCAACTCTAGCCTTTACACAACCGAGTGTGACCTACAAGGCAGTAGGAGTGGAGTAGGGAGTCCACTATCCATTGGCAGCCGGTCACCGGAGTTCGGTTCATACACCTTTTTGAATGGGGCCAGACATCCAGGACATCCAACAAGCCCTTTGTCCATACGTCTGCCGGTGAGCTCCAGTGAGCTTCATACGCCAGTCGTTGGAGGTTTGGAATCAGGGTCTAGCCATCTCTCCTAGACTGTCATCCAATGGACAGTCAACCCGGTGAAGAGCGCCGGGCATCAGCTTTCGCCCCCTCACTTTGGTGAAAAACACCTCCGCCACGTGAAGGCAGTGAGTAGGACTTCCTCAGGAGAGGCTATGTAAGACGCCCGGTCATATGGGAACATTTCAAGAGGTGTGTGGAGGGGTGGCCAACCCGCAGCGCAAGGCACCCACCCCCGACCATCCTGAGGCTTTGGAGGCCTGTGTACGTTGATTTTCTGCATACTCGCTCTCCCACATTTTGTGAGTTTGTTCCTTCGACTATGACTTCTAAGAAAGGAATTCTATTAGCGGATTATTCTTCTCTATTGTAATTTTTGAGGTCTTCGAACTTGGACACTGTGGCAGTAGAGTATAACTCCATTATGGATAAAATTTTAATTTGATAAAATCACACAGTGTTCGTCATACAGTAATATTTACCGATGCAACCACACGCTTAGAGCACACTTCGTTACTGCCAGCCATAATCATATCAAGGCACTACTCATTCACACAACTTTCTTCCTTCATTTATATACATGAGTAAAAATTGATGCGATTAAACATTTGATGAATAAAATCAATATAAATAAGATAAAGTACATTCGGAAATAATAGTATGAGTGTTATCAATGAAATACAATCAGATGGGAAGGGAAATAAGATGTTTTCATAGCCAAAATAAGTAACTTGTTAGAATATTATAATTTAGGTATGCGGTAAATGACCCTGAAAGCGTGGTTAACATCAATCTTATGTTCTGTCTCCACAAGATGAGACAGAATAGCGCTGCGAATAGATTTTGTTTGTCCTTTACTTAACGACTATGCGTGATGACGTTCTCTGAAATTCAACTAGAAACACGCCTAATTGTAAGGCCTATGTTACTGGCTCCACAGGAGCAGTTAAATTGGTAGATACACATGAAAGAGGCGAAATTAGGCAGTTTATCTTTTATTCCCGAACGCAGAAGAGGAGTGGTTTTAATGACACAGCATAATTCAGCAGCAGGGAATGCTGCTTGAAGACAATTGGTTAGTAAATATTCCTCTTTTATTTTTCTTACGACTGAAATGCTGTAGGATGTCTTAACTTTTTTGAATAATGTTTACCTACACAGTTTCTTTTATATGGTGTTGTGTTGTTGAGGTGTCATTCTATGTGGCCACGACCTTCTAGTTACAAGGCTAGCGAGCTTATAGACAATTAAGCCACTGGAACCTAATCCAATGGTTTATGCAATCCTAACTTCTGTCAATGGACGATAGAGCGCGACTGGCACTAACTAGCCAATGTCATCGACGCGCTGTACCCCACTTGTCATGAATTGAGAAGATGAAGAATAAACAGCCATTGACTTAAACTGCTGATTTCAATTTTTGGCTGCTTCCTATCCATCTGCGTCCATACATTACTGATACATCGTGTGAGTAGCACACGCTAGAGTACCATCTCAGTCTGCACAAACCACACTGTTGTTTTCGCTTTTGATTCAAATTCATAAAAGGAGGAGGATAAGTGTAAAAAAACAATGAAAAAGGTGTCTTCCGTGAGGAGACTTAACCAGATTTATGGTCTAATTATTTTATTGGTAGAACTATAGTTTAGATAATCATAAACCTCCCAGCTCATAAGAGAACATATAACCACATCACAAAAATATCATACACAGAAATCAGAGACACTACAGATTATTTTAAAGCATAGTTTTCACACTCATACACAGAGAAGGCGAGAGATTAGGTGGATAAGGTGAGGATGACTCACCATTTCTGTATATATGTTAACTTGTTTATGGGATATTCTAGTCCAAAAAAACAAACAACAGACGTTGCTTAACTGTGAAGCTTATTGGTAGTTAAAATCACGTGAGGGCCGTCATATTATTTGTCTCCCTCAGTTACATTCACCACCAATCAATCAATCAATAAATCAATCACACGACTAACTAGGCGTGATTAAAATGTATGCTAAGCGAAAACAAAAACAGACTGACTCTAGAAGGCTGTACATCAGTTAACAGATGACATTAGAAATAAATCTGTCCAAATTCTAGTACATAAATAATCGATCCTGCATATAATATTTAGATGGCCGACAACAAGATGAATAGCTTATGCTGTCAAACGCTTGAATTACTCATGTCGCCTAATGAGATTCATTAGGACAATACGGAAAATGAAACGAAAGTCACACATATAGGAAGGGTGAGAATAAGGCAGAGTTCAACAATAGCGTCTCCAGGAGTGAGAACGCTCCAATGACCTTGAAGACATGCTAGTCGTTGTCTAACGGTACCTGTCATTATCATAACTGAAATATCAACGCTATTCACCGACTAAGAAGCAAATTTCGGCCAGATCACGTTATTAAGTACTATTTGGACAATGTGTTAATAGCTCGTTAGGGTTAGGATCAGGGTTATAATTAAGGTTAGGTTTACAGTTTGGATCTATCTCCAATGAATAACCTGATTGCAGTAGACTGGATAATGCAAAGGACACACAGTGGGCAGCGAGGAAACAGGTATAAAATAGACCCAGACCAAGAACTTGAGGAATCTGGACTTCGCCCGCCGATGATATGTGTCTGATTTCCCACAAACTGGAAGATATGCAAGTGAAAAGCAACAAGTTGACAGAGGAAGAAGCATGAAAGATAGGCCTCCAGGTGAACACAGAGAAAACAGAGGTGATGAAGATCTCTGGCCACCAGCAACTGCAACAACAACAGACAACAATCAGCCAACATAAATGGGAGAAATCTGAAAAAAGCAACCTCCTTCACACCTGCCTACTTCCCTATATGAGAAGCATCGTTTCAACTACAGGCGGACGGAACTGATGAGGATACCAAAGCCAGGCAAGCTTCCATTTCTCTCAAGTCTGTGTGCAGATCAACACCCAGCACTCATCACGAAAAATAACATCCGGATTTTCAACTCCAATGGAGAGTCAGTGCTACTTACTATATGGGTCAGAGACTTGGCGCGCCACGAAGGGCACTTTAAACAAACTACAGACCTTCATCAACAGTTGTCTTCTCTCAATACTAATCAAGATCAGATGGTCAGAAATGAATCAGCAACAGGGATCTTTGACAATGAGCGAACCAACCCAGCAGGAAGCAATCGTGCAACAAATATGTAGGAAGAAATGGAGGTGGATTGGCTGGCCATACTCTGAGGAAACCATCAAGTGGCATCACTAGACAGGCCCTTGAGTGGAACCCGAATGGAAAGCAGCAAGTTGGTCGTCAGTGCAAGAGTGGGGTGACATGGAGGAGGTGATGTGAAGAGGGGATGAAAGCATGTGGGCAGATGTGGAGACAGGTGAAAAAGCTGGCAGAGAACCGAACGCAATGGAGACGTTTGGCTGAAGCCCTATGTTCCTCTAGGAGCTAAAGGAAACAATAATAGTAATAATAGGGTAAATATCTCTAATATGCCGCAAAAACCGGGTCCCAGATTCTCATAGAAGTGGTTATAGACATATCAAACCAATGTATTCTCTGTTTCTCCAGCCATAGCAGAGATACTGGTTGCATATACGCAATATATTACTAAGGGAGAGATTTGATTTCGAGAGGAGAGTGTCTAAAAAATCACCAGTTATGTACAACTTACCAACTTATACAGACTTCCTCCTATAAATTGGTTGCATCTGGATGTATAACCATCAATAGCCCGGCAATAATTTTTCAGAGTCATTACCCCCGCCCCACATATACATGTTTTATTCCTCCCCTATCAACACACTTTCCCCAAAGAAGTCAAAAATCAAATCTAGGAGATATTTTCAACAAGGATTAGGACTAGCAACCATTGTCAATGCTGAGCTAATCTGATTGACTGGTTAAATCAAGGTCATTTGACGTTACTGTCTTTTGGTAACTCTTGCCCCAAATAGACTGTACAGCGTAGAACGCAATCATTCCACCAGAATTTTTATTTAAAAGCAATAATAATAATGATAATAACAATAGCAATAATGATAATAGTATTAATAATAGTAATGGTGATCACAGAGGCAACACTCGACTCCTGGGATTTATGAACATCTCAACTATGATCCACATTACGCATGAACACAATTGTATCTAATATTCGTTGACTAAAACTCATGTGCATATCGAACCTAAATTAGAGCAAAAAGAAGAAGAAGGAGAAGCAGGGGGATAAATCAATATGCATTTAAAACAATATTCTAACCAACAAAAAGTTGTGTCAAGACAAAATGTAAACTTCAGCTGAAATGGGGTAATTCTAAAATAAAATCACACAGTGTGTATTATACAAGAAGTAATATTTACTGTTGCGACCACACGCTTCGAGCACACTTTATTACTACTGCCAGTCATAATCATATCAAGGCACTACTCACTCACACAACTTTCTTGCTTCATTTATATACATTAGTAAACATTGATGCGATTAGACATTTGAATAAAATCAGTCAATATAAGATAATTTACATTCAGAAATCATAATATGAGTGTTATTGATCAATTACAGTCAGATGGGAAATAACACGAGTGTTTTTATAGCCATAATAAGTAACTTGTTAGGATGTTGTGATGAGCTTTAATTTAAATAGAATTTTGAGATTCACATGACCTCCTCCAAGTCGCCCTTGGTCGTCCAAGGGCGACTTGGAGGAGGTCATGTGAAGAGAAGATGAAAACGTGTGGGCAGACATGGAGCCATGTGAAGACTCTAGCAGAGAACAGAACGCAATGGAGACGCACGGCTGAAGCCCTATATTCCTGTAGGAATTAAAGGATACAATAATATAATAATAATTGAGATTATTTATTATCCTCCTCTGATTTGACTGACTGACTGGTGGTAATAATATCTTCCATGCATATTTCTGGTATTTGCAGTAAGTCACTTCTGTTTCATGTGTTGGGTGTAGACTCAATGAACCAGGATTCAGTAATCAATCTCTCTCTCCACCTACATAGATTACTTCTTAGAATCTTAACTCTCTCCCAACCTATTGTGTGTGTGGTTGTGTGTTAATGCATGCAGTGCAGTATAGTGCAGAGTGCCTTTTTTCTAAATTACTTATCTTCGCGAGTGGGATCAACCATTCTTACCTTAGCCAAATTCTTATGTTCCGCCAATCTGACTACACCCGATCTACCAGTTTGACCTATATAGTTGACCTCACAGTCACTGCAAGGTATTTTGTAAATTATATTATTTTGTTTAATTTATACTTAAAATAAATAAATAAATAACTTGTTAGAATGTTATAAAATGAATTGAATACATTTTGACATTATTTATTATCCTCTGATTTGACTGACTGGTAGTAATAATATCTTCCATATCTCTAGTATGAGCGATGCTGAGTCACTTCTATTTCCCATGTGTTGTGTTGGGTGTAGATGCACTCGATGAACCAGTCAGGATTCAGTAATCAGCCTCTATCTCTCTCTCCACCCACCTACCTATATTACTCTTTAGAATTCTGACTCTGTCCCACCCACCCTATTGTGTGGTTGTGTGTTAATGCATGCAGTGCAATCGCTGAGCTTTCTTCTAAATTACTTATCATCGTGGGATCAAGCATTCTAACCTTAGCTGAATTCTGACGATGTTCTGATAATCTCACTACTTCCGATTTACTAGTATTGTGGTGGTATGATACAGACAATGTGTTCCAATGGAATATTATTCTCACATATTCCTACAGTTCAATATATATATATATATATATATATATATGTAGGTGGAGAGAAAGATTGAGGTTGATTACTGAATCTTGACTAGTTCATCAAGCCTACACTCAACACATGCAATAGAAGTGACTCAATGCAAACACCAGAAATATGCATGGAGGATATTATTACCATCAGTCAGTCAAATCAGAAGAGGATAATAAATAATCTCAAAATTCTATTTCAATTCAATTCACGTACATCACAACATTCTAAGAAGTTACTTATTTTGACTATAAAAACACTCGTCTTATTTCCCATCTGGTTGTAATTGATTGATAACACCCATATTATTATTTCCAAAAGTACTTTATCTTATATTGACTGATTTTATTCATCAAATGTCTAATCATCAATTCTTACTCATGTATATAAATGAAGGAAGAAAGTTGTGTGAGTGAGTAGTGCCTTGATATGATTATGACTGGCAGTAATAAACTGTTATCGAAACTTGGTTATCAGTAAATATTTCTGTATGACGAACACTGTGTGATTTTATCAAATTAAAATTTTATCCATAATGGAATTATACTCTACCACCACAGTACCCAAGTTTTATCCTCATATCAAGAGCCTAGTAAATATTTTAACTGGACACTACTCACTAGTGTCATGCGTCTAGTCCGTAGTTTGCTGTAGTTTGACTTCTATCGTCGATCAAGTTTTTAATGTGGCCACCATGCTACTAGCTGTGTGGTTCATCATTATAGTACACTTTGAGTTAACTGGTATTAGACGGTTGGAGGCAATCGGTAGGAAACCTTGATTGACTGACCTAGATTTCATGGCTAGCCCCCTTGCATGGTAGTCAAATTGAAAACTAGATTGATAGAATTTATTCTGCACCAAACAAAGAATTATATGCATGACAGCATTTAGCGTCCAGTCAAAGTACACAACACAGTACACTTCTACAGGAGGTCAGTCGGTAACTGGAACAACTCGGTGGTAATATCCCTGACTGCAGCACTGGGTGATATGGGTTCGAATTTCAGAAGGAGGGGCATGAGTCACTTCAACGTCGCAGATACTATGCCTTGCTGACTGGTGTGTGTTTTAAACAAGCACGAAACCTAGGTCCAAAGCTTCCTTCTGACTGCTTCCAAACATCTAATAAACTAAATAATTCGTTTTGTTAACATCCGTTTATTATTGCTATTGTTCCGCCTGGGTTCCAAGTAAAACATAGGACTTCATCCGGCACACATCTCCATTTTACCCTGTCCTCTACAGATGTATTCAACCCCTCAGCTTTCGTTTCCTCTTCACCCTCAAAGCGACACCAAACTGGTCGTTCCCCATTCGAGTTCTACAAAAGGACGACAGCCTGATGCGTACTGTCACTCTCACATCTCCATTTCCTTCGGTATACTTGTTGGATAGCAAACTCCTTGGATATTCATTTCTTAAGTTTCATTTTCACTTATTCACATTCTCTCTGACAACAATCCGATTTTCATTATCGAGACAGTGAAGGTAAATTTAGATAAAAGTTGACAGTAACCTACTGAAAAATCTCCTTTTCATCAGGTGTTAACTCCCTAAAATATAAAGAAGCATTTGTGCTTTTATGCTGAGTTAGTGTAGAAGATTTCCCACACTCATTTCAAATTAATGAAGGTTTTTTTGAATTTCTGATCTTGGTTTCCCTGTACATGCATCCTTATCTGTACCGCCTTTCTGTAGTTAAAACGATACTGCCTGAATAAGTGAAACTGGTGACCTCCTTAGAAATTTTATTACCATCACTTTATCACTGAATCAAACAAACAGTCTGATATGGTGGTCTGGAAATAAACCAATCAGCATTGGACAACATAAAATGACGCCGAATATTTTATCGATCATTATTACACCCTAATTGATATATTATTATCATTATTATTTCTTTGGGTTCGAGTGGAACATAGGGCTGGTTCAACAACACATCTCCACTTCGTTCTACTTGGTGACGTCCTCTTCAGCTGGCCGCACAATTACCCATAATATCTCACCTACTCCAAATCTCACGATCTCCTCCATGTCACCCTTTCACCGACGAACCATTGGGATTCCACTCTAGTGATGACTCGCATTAAACGTGATTTCGTTTGACGGTCTCTTCAACGTATACCCGATCAATCCATCTCCATTTTATTCTACATATTTGTTGAGCGATCAGATCTTCCTTGTTGGTTTGTTCCCAGCCAGCCAGAGTTTCTTGTTACTTATTCTTTCTGTCCGAATATTTGATCTCCAGTATGGAGCCAGCCAGCGAAGTGGGCAGCTGTTGGTAAAAGCCTGTAACCTGTTGGAAATCCTTTTCGTGAAACGCTCGTCAAGTTTCTGACCAGTATAGAATAACTGACTTCACATTTGTGTTGAACATCCGAATCTTGTTCATTATTCTGGCGTGTCTAGTCTTTCCGATTATGACTGGCCAAATTTGACATCTTCATCCATTCCTCTGGTCTGTAGTTGAAACGATGCTCCCTAGCCAGATAAGTGAAGGAAGTGACCTCGTTCAAATTTCTTCCGTTGATGGTGATTGGCTCATGTAGTTTTTTTTGTTGCTATTGGTTGGTTTTATTCATCACCTCCGTCTCCTTTGTGTTCACCTGGAGTCCTTTCTTAGCTGCCTGCCAAACCCTTCTGCCAATCGGTTGATTTTCACCTGCAAGTCTTCGAGGCTGGGTGATATTAGACATAAGTCACCCGTAAAATCCAGATCTTCTAGATGGAGTCTTCTTATCTGTCCAACGTATTCTTGTCTTCTTGCTACCTACTCATAGTCTGACGCCTAATCCAATCCACTACAGTCATGAATAGCATCAGCGATAATTGGCGGTTAGCTTTGTCTTACCCTTGTATTTATTTCAAAGCCTTCGCTGAGTTCTCCGTCGTGGATCACCTGACACGTGGAAGTGTTATACAGCCAGCTATTGAATGAGGTCAATAAAGATTTGGGGTACTGCACTCCATAGTGTTAAAGCAGTTTCCAAATAACTTCTCGGTCAACGCTGCCTGTCGAAAACCTTTCAAAGTCGATGAAGTTGAGGTAGAGTGAGATTTGACCTTCATTCTATGCTTTGTTTGAAGATGATGTGTACAGTTGCAATTTGATCCATAAATGATTTACCTCTCCTGAAACGAGGTTGTTCCAGTGGGGCTGGGGGAGTTCTGCATCCAGCGTATCATTTATTCTCTCCAAGATGATGCGACTTAGTATTTTACTCCGCGTGGATTAGAGCATTATTCCACGTCAGTTCTCGTAGAGGCCCAAGTCATTCTACTTTGGTAGACAGCCTCTCTTCCAATCGGTAGACACCTTTCCTTCCCTCCAGACCTTTTGAAATGATGGCGTGAGCATTAATTGACATAGACTTGGTGATATTTTGAGGTGTAAATTATTGTGTGAAATATACTTTTGCGGCTCTCGTTGTTGTGTGGTCCAGTTTAAGTAGTGCAGGCTTGGAAGTCAGATAGCTGTTGCATAGTGTTGTTAGCGTAGTCAAGCGATTGTCGTAATCAGCGCACCAGTGTCCAACACGGCGTCCCTATTTCAGTCTCATTGTATTGAGGAACACAGTACAGTCAAATCCAGTATATATAATAACAGTTGCATTCTGCTGAAATTAAACATCAATCTTGATATATCACAAAGAGACTTTTGCTCAATTATTCCCTCGTTTTCCAATCGGTATGATTGGGAAACAACAGCATTTCAAGATTTGAAACTGCATTAATTTTATCAATTTTGAGAAAACTTTCGACAGTATTAGCCAAAAAGGAGTTGGGAAGCTACTTCAACACTATGAAGTACAGTACCGTAAATCTTTACCAACCTCATTCAACAGCTGGCCAAATGACAACGCCACGTGTCAAGTGATTCACAATGAAAACCTCAGCGAGGCGTTCGAAGTGAATACAGGAGTAAGAGAAGGCTTCCAGCCAATTATCACCGGTGATATTGATAAGTGTGGTGGACTGGATTTTGTGGAACACCGTGAATGCGGAGCTAGAAGACAGGACCGATCAGAAGACTTTAGAGGATCTGGATTTCGCGCATGGATGATTTGCGTCTAATGTCAAACAAACTCGAAGACTTGCAGGTCAAAACCAACCAACTGGAAGAAGAAGCTGGCACGCAGTGAAGACATGACTTCAATGAAATATAAAGAAGATAAGTGTAATGAAAATAGCCATCATCATTCTGAAATCAGTTTTCGAATTGTCTGCACTAACTCAAAATAAACAGGAAAATTCAGATTTTTCAAAACCAATATTAAATTATGCGATGTATTAGCGCTATACATTTCGAACAATCTGATCACACATTTACTTATCAAGTCAATATATATGGAAAGGTTAAATTAAACGAGGTTTAGAAAAAAAAGAATTAAGAATAATTAACACAAACTTTTGGTAATCCAATCAAATAAGGATTACCAAGGTAGGTTAAGAGTAATGACAAACTGTTTTTGAATACACAAGGGGGCTTAAGTTAATGAATGGCTATAGCCTCAGCGTATTTCAGTAAACGTCCTTGACCGTTTTTATAGATGACCTTAAAGGCTGAGTTAACATCAACCTTATGGTTCATCTCGATTAAATGTTTAGCTATAGACGAAGTTGGTAGTCTGGCACCTGCATCTATGGGCTATCAAAATTTATAAAAGGGACTAACTGTTTTAAATTAAATTATGCATTTCTTCTATACGGCTCAGAAACTTGCAGTGTAAATCCCGAAAAGCATTTCCAACGGAATACTTCAAATTTTTGTGAACAGCTGCCTTCGTTGGATCAATAGTGAAGAGTAGGTGGACGGAAAGAAAGAGTCATCAACAAGAAATTACAAGGAAAACCAATCAGGAATCTCTTTCTGAACAAATATGCATAAAATCATTGAGATGCATTCGTCATATGTTAATAATAATAATAAATCTACTTTATTCCAAAAACAGTACTTATAATACAGAATGGAATTCTCAGCATTTGTCACAATATTGCTTCTGATTTACTCAAAATATGAATAAAATTAAAAATTAAAATAAAATTAATCGGAGGAATTTGTCCACATTTACGACATAAAGTCAAAAATATTCGAAGCACGAATTGAGATTAATAATAATAATAATAATAATAATAATAATAATAACAGCGAGTTTGTTTCAAACGGTATTATCGATTCAGTTTGGGAACTTTAGCATGTTATAGATTATTGGGTCTAATGTTCTGTTGATATAATATAGTGAGGGGAAATACAAAATTAACAGTTATAACACAGCTTAAATGATGTCCACACTTATGAAAAAAATAAACAAAACGAAAAAAATTGAGAGGATTATAAATATAAGGAATACAATAACAATAATGTTTGATGCTTTAAGGGTGGAGAAAGTGGTTTATTTACTAGTGCAAAGAAGGTTAGTTAGTTTATGTCTGACACTATTTTCATCACATAAATTACGTGCTAAATATGGTATAGTGGAATTTTTATACTTAGACGTGCGTGCATAAATTCTTCTGAAAAGACTTCTTGTTTTACCTGAGGAGACACAAGGTTGGAGCTGTGGATAGAGTGGGTGCTCAGAGTCTGACAAAATTCCTCTAGCGAATCTGTTGCATGACATCAAATGCCTATCGGTGACAATGCCAACGATATGGACCAATGGGATACCACTCATCCTACTGACAGTCTTCAGAGTTCTACGAAGTATGACATAGTCCTTTTTAAGCAATCCAGGAAAGAATAAGAGTGAACAGTAAGGAAGAATAGGCAAGATTCATGAGTTGACAAATTGTAAGAGGAGGGGTTGGGTTATGCCTGAGTGCCGCTGAGTGACACCATGAGCCAGGCCAACGCCCAAGTGGAGTGGCGCTCCAATGAGAAACAATGAGTTGGACGGCCAATGGGTGATGTTGGGAAGATTGTGTGAAGTAGAGGAGATGAGAGCTTATGGAAAATCGCAAAGCCAACTAAGGAGAACTGTGAAGGAGATGTACAGTTGAAGCACACTGTCCCACTCTGAACCTAGAACAATATTATTACCAGTTGGTAAGCTATGTGAGACTGCTGAATACATCGGACAAGAATCGTATCCTGATGTCCTGCGTGGCATGGTAGGCCGTCTACCGATAAATCACCAACACACATACAATGATCAGATATTCACACACACACTTACCATGAAACTACACGAACTGTATTATCATCTTGCAGTTTACTACAACAATCTACATCTAATAGACATAAAGTGGATTTCTTTGAAGCATCTGATGAGACAAAGGCATCTTCTTCAGGAAGAAATTTTGCTATCGTTGTTAAATCGTTTTCATTTAAATTATAATATTCATGGATTGTTTCCTCATTTAAACCTGTCAGTAAGTAAATACAAATGAAACATGGCAGAAGATAAAAGAATTGCTAAAGGATCTTTTTATTATTATTATTATTATTATTATTATTATTATTATTATTATTAAGGGAAAACACATCATATTTATACAATTTTAAACACACTATAATAATAATAGTAATAATAATTTGCTTTATTTCAGAAACAGTAGTAGTGGTACAGTGTGGAATTTTCAGCACATATCTACAATATTTGCATCTAGTTTTATCCAACATTTAAAAGGAGTATTTCAAAAAAATAGCTTCCTGTAGGACATCAGTCAGTGGTCTAAACTAAATGGCCTCATGCTGAATCCCTCAAAATGGCAGACTGTTGACTTCTCCCTTAGGCATAAATGAGATCTACAAACACTAGTAATTACTGATGAAGTCTGTTGCATTGAGGGGACTAAAATTGAAACTAAGTCTAATGCAAAATACCTCGGTCTAGTTCTATCTTCCGAACTTACTTGGACATCTCATATCCTAACGATTTGTAAGAAAGTGTTCTGTCTAACCTACTACATTAAGAAACGTAGACAATCTGGAATCAACCAACCTCTACTTTCACAGTTTGTCAACTCTTGTATCTTACCTATTCTACTTTACTGATCCCCGTTAATCTTTGCTGGGCTACTGAAAAAGGACTATACCATCCTGAGAAGGATGTTGAAGGTAGTCAGTAGGACTAGTGGTGTAAAACTCAGTCAGCTCGTCACTTCATTAGTTGAAAGGCATCTGAATACATGCGAAAAATGGTCTGAAACCATACTCTCCGACCCCCAACACCCCCTCTATTCGCAACTCTCGCCTTGTATCTCATCAAGTAGAACCAGAAATCAATATAAAATAATTTATGCTCGTACAACCAAGTACAGGAACTCAACGATACCATTCTTGGCCCGTGTTCTAAGTAACAGAGGCAATGTTAAGCGTGAAACCTATGACTTGCTTTTTTGTTAATAGCATAATTTTAGGCTCTTATTTTTCTCTTATTTTTTATTATATAGTGAACTCCTTCTTAAACATACTTAGCTACCTAAATTATTAACATTGGCTTACTTTTTTGTACTTTACTATATTCCTTCTTTTGTGTATCTACTGGTTCCGACTATATTAGCACTATGAGTATTACAAAATTGTCCTGTCATTAACCATCATGTAATTATTAGTTTTTGTGGTTGTTTTTTTACTTTTTATTTTTTCCGCAATATTAACTGACAATCTTGGTTGTGAAAGCCATTATCACCATCTTAAAATTTTGTATTATGCAGGATTACTCATACTACCACTACAAACACTACATTAGACCTGACAGTAAAAAACAAAACAACAACCCTGAAATGTTATTTTATGATTGTTTAGTGTTGTTTCAACCAAATTAACTGATCTTCTTGGAGATAAACATTCTTAAATATCATTTCATAACTTCTTGTATGACTATAGCTTTACTGTCACCATGCACAATGATATCATAGCTTCCACTACCCAATACTGAGATATTATTATATGATGTTTATTTACCTTTCTACTTCTTGGTATTTTTTCGCATTTTTTAAAATTTCCTTTTGTGTTTTTTGTGTTTTCTTAGCTGTTCTCGTCTTTATTTTTTTGGAAATACTCCTTTTAAACGTTGGATAAATACTCCTTTTAAATTAGATAAAAGTCAGCTAGATTAGTGGACAATAAATTGTCTTGATTGGTTGATGACTGGTTCAAGGTCAAACAAGTTGTCCAATGAGATAAGATAAAGAATACAACGTAAACTAAATCTAGTTTTAAGGAATAAACACTCCAACCTATGCAGCGATCGATTTAAAATGTTGATTTCAATTTTTGGCCGTTTCCTATCCATCCGCACAAGCCACAATGGGTTTTAGTGACAAAAGATACCAGTGTGAATATATTATGTTATTATTATTATTGTTATTATTCCCCTGGGTTCCGAGTGGAACATAGGGCTGGCTTCAACAACACATCTCCACTTTCTTCTGTTCTCTGCTGTCCTATTCAGCTGGCTAGCTACACGATCACCCATGATCTCTCACCTCCTCCACGTCACCCGTGGACACCCACCCAACTCGTCATTTCCCATTCTTCTTCCATTAGAGCGATGTCATTCGATGGATTCCTCAACTTATGCTTGATCAATCCATCTCCATTTTTTCCTACATATTTGTTGAGTGATCGACTCCTGCTTGATTTGTTCCCAGTCAGAGTTTCTTCTTGCTTATTCTTTCTGGCCAATTAGCCATTCGATCTTCAGTATGGAGCCAGCCAGCGAAGTGGGTAGCTGTCGATGAAAGCCAGAAGTAGCCTTTCGGAAATGCTTTCCGTCACATGCAGATGAAATTTCTGACCCACAGAGAAGGAGCAATTGGCTTCACATTTGTGTTGAAAATTCGAATCTTTTTCCTTATGCTGCTGAGTTAGTTCAAAAGATTTCCAAATTGGTTTCAGGCTGATGAAAGCGTATCTTGCCTTTGACATCTTCATCCGTTCCGTTAGCTTGTATCTGAAACCGTGCTTCCTAGATAAGTGAAGTAGTTGACCTCTGTCAAATCTTCCCCACTGATGATTTTTGATGCTGGTTGTTAATGCTGTCGCTTTTGGTTGGTTATCTTCGTCACCTCCGTCTTCTCTATGTTCACCTGCAGTTCTTTCTTCGCCTGCAAGTTTTAGAGTCTGTGTGACATTAAACACAAATCATCCACGCGCGAAATCCAGATCTTCTAGAGTAAACTTGCGAGCTAATAAACTAGACGAGGTTAATGTGGATATACAGAGCCTTCTATTTCCGCCTGTAATATTACTAAGGTTAGGCATGGAGTATTAGGTAAGCAGGGAGAGAAAGTCATTCAGTGAGGCTGTGAAGCTATGCAGTGATTAAAAGAGGGTGGAGTACATGTTGCGGATTCCGAAGCATCTCCTTCCTTAACAGGCAATGAAAGCTGCTGACGTAGTATTACAATGAGAAAAAAATAATTAAGGCTGATCAAACCAAAAGCTGACATTAGTCCATGAAGTCTCTGACAGTCAAGTAGTGAAGTTTAACGTATCTGGTCAGGGTCATTGAAACTCAAGTGGGTGTGTGCTGCTGAAGAATTCCAATCTAGGACGACGAACAGCTGTCCAGTATTCCTAAGTCATGTGAGTCAGTGGTTCAATAGTAATGTAGTGAGAGCTGTCTGCCAGCCAAAATTGTAGACAACAATTTACGTGAGTGTTACGTCCAGAATCAGGGTCATGAGAAAAAAATAGTAACAAAGCTTAACCTTGGGGAACTCATCAACCCATAACAGCACATTTAACGTGTGCAGATAGGATTCACACATATATGGCTTGACTTTCTGAGAAACGGTCACAAACAGTACAGAATGACCTTGAGCAAGAAGACAACCAATTAGAAGACGTTGCTTGTCCGCTGACAATAACGCTAATAATAATGCACATAGAAATCTATAAATATCTGTTGATTTTCTGAACAAAGGATTTGTAACCTGGCCCTTGTCTTCTGACGTTGCAGTAGAACAAAAGGCCAACCAAGCAAATTTCACGGGGTTCAGTCCCTGGTCGACACACTCCTTAACGTCGCTTCTTCGGTAGTAAGCCTGGTAGAGAGGGGAGGTAGGACGTGAGGTTAGAAACCTTATCTCGTAAATAAAATGCCAAAGCTAGTGAAAATTCACAGCTCAATGCTGAAGCAGTCAGTATGTTCCACTGGGAATGCAAAGGAATTGAGTAAGTCAAGTAAGTATTCCTCCCGCTGAATCTTTTTGTTCACTCTATTATGGAGAGAACTACTGTCACACTTTCGTGCAAAGATTTGTACTGAGAAACAGTCAGTCAGTGAAGATGTACAGAAAATGTTTGTTATGTACTCTGAATTCTGATAAACAACTAAAACTGTAAGACAAAGGCAAGAAGAACAAATGAAAGGAAATTTTCAACATTTAAAGCTACTGATTATCACGGTATAAACCAACTCGCTGTAGTCTGTACTCAGGGAAATGATCCTTGAGTCCTATTGTATAGCTTTCTGAAACATTCTAGAGACAAATTATTATTATTGTTTTCTTTAATTCCTAGAGGAACATAGGGCTTCAGCCGTGCGTCTCCATTGAGTTCGGTTCTCTGCTAGAGTCTTCACCTGGCTCCAAGTCTGCCCATACGCTTTCAATTCTTCTTCACATGATCTCCTCCAGGTCACCCTTGGACGACCAACTCGTCGCTTCCCTTTCGGGTTCCACTCGAGCAATGGCTTGTCTAGTGATGTCACTCACTTGATGGTTTGTTTCCTCAGAGTATGGCCAGCCAATCCATTTCCATTACTTCCTGCCAATTTGTTTCACAATCGGTTCCTGCTGAGTTGGTTCGCTCATTGTCAGAGATCCCTGTTGCTGATCTTTTCTGGCCAGCCATCTGATCTTGAGTATTGAGCAAAGACAGCTGTTAATGAAGGTGTGTAGTTTGTTTGATGTGCTCTTTATGACGCACAGTGCAAGTGTCTGATCCGTATAATAGCACTGACTTCACATTGGAGTTGAAAATCCGGATCTCATTTTCATTTTCATGCTGAGTGCTGTTGACCTCCACACAGACTTGAGAGTAGTAAAAGCTTATCTTGCTTTTCCGAATGTTGCTTTAATATCCTCGTCAGTTGCGTTCTCTTGTAGTTGAAACGATGCTTCCCAGGTAGGTTAAAGAGGTTGTTTCTTTCAGGTTTTATTTATTTATTTATTTTGCTTACAGCTTGATGCCACACCGTATTTTCAGTACAAGTATGGAATTTTCAGCATGGATATCGGTAGCCCAAATTTAACAGACCGACCATAGATATGGGGTGTGCGTCGGCAGGGAATCGAACCCCGGACCATGTGCATGGTCGGCGAGAGTCCTAACCACTGTGCTGATTGTTGTCTGTTGTTGTTGTTGTTGCTGTTGGTGTTGCCCAGGAATCTTCATCACCTCCGTTTTCTCTGTGTGCACCTGAAGTGAAGTTCTATCTTTGATGCTTCTTCCTCTGTCAACTTGTTGCTTTTCACTTGCATATCTTCCAGTTTGTGGAAAACCAGACATATATTATCGGCGAAGTCCAGGTCCTCCAAGTTTTTTGTGTGTGTCCATTTTATGCCTGTTTCCTCATTGCCCACTGTTTGTCGCATTATCCAGTCTACTGCAATCAGGAAAATCATTGGCGATAGTAGGCAGCCAGCGTGTCTTACTCCTGTCCTCACTTCGAAGGATTCCTTAAGCTTCCAGTTGTGGATTACTTGGCATGCCGCATTGTCGTACAGCTGTTGGATGAGATGTATAATTGTCGGTGGCACCCTATAGTAGCGAAGTAGTTTCCAAATCACCTCTCGATCGTCGCTTTCTGCTAAAGGCCTTTTCAAAGTCGATTAAGTTAAGTGAGGTAGAGAGGTGACTGCCATTCCAAAATTTGTTCAATGATGATCCGTAGTGTGACGATTTGATCAATACATGACTTGTTTCTCCTGAATCCAGCCTGTTCCGATCGAAGTTTTTCATCCAGAGCACAGTCAAAAAATGCACCAAAGACAGCAGAAAAGACGATTATTCGTCGACAAATCTGTGTGTGGTTCTGGTCAATAATAATGATGACATCGAAAACTCAAAATTACCTCAACAGTTCCGTTAGGCAGCTATACAGTCAATGTAAGTTTCTATGTGCAAAACAAGTAGCTGAGAACCAAGTAGAATATTGCCGACATGGTGGGGAGGGATGAAAATCTCTATCCACAAGAATCACACACCAACAGTTCCCAAAGACAGTCCAAGAGCAGAATCACCTTCAATCACTCAAACACAATCACATAGTAGAACAACACATTATCAATGAGAAGCATTGAAATTGGAGATCAAACAGGGAGGGATCAAGTCTACATATGATATACAGTCTGGGAGCAGAACGGATAATAGTTACAAAGTTGATTGAAACATCCAAATGAGTATAAATATTACTGTGATTAGATTGTCCAGCAGGGATTCTCCAAACTATATTTCCGTTACGTGCATCGGTAGCACAGTGGTTAGGATGCTCGCCAACTGTGCACATGGTCCGGGCTTCGATCCCCGGTCGACGCACTCCTTTACCTCGCTAAGCCAGAAATAAAGCTGGTAAAGGGGAAAGGTTGGGCATGAGGTTAGCAACCTCATCCTGTAAAAATAAACACTGCTAGAGAAACTTCAAGCCTCTAACTTGAAGCCCTATATTCCACTGAGAACGTGAAGGAATAAAAAGAAATATTTCCGTTACACTGATATTTATTCAAATAAATTTCATAGGATTTCTTAAAATAATATTTGAAAAATTGAGTTAATTTTCATTAGTGAATGAAGGCAGGATGAAATTTCCTGGAATTTCTAGTCAGATGTTGTGACCAGTAGAGTCTACTACATTGAGTGTGATAAGACGATGACGACAGAGACACTACATAGCTGTTGGAATTCATAGATCACTCTGCATTGGTGGCACGTCAGTTCGGACTTACGCCGACCATGCACATGGTCCGAGGTTCAATCTCCTGACGACGCACACCTGAAATCTATGGTCGGCCTGCAAAATTTGGGCTACCGATATCACATGCTGAAAATTCCATACTTGTATCAAAAATACTGTGTGGTTTCAAGCTATAATCGAAAAAATTTCTGTTCTGGTAACTGAATGGTCAATTGCCTCGTCTCATAACCTGAAGATGCTGGGTTTGATCTCTGAAGTACTTCGAGTCAGGAAAGCGAAACATCTCTCCAGCGTTTCCTAGTGGTTTTCAATGATTCCCTAACTACTCTGAGCCATTCCATGATTTCACTCAAAATCACCAATCAAATCCCCCAACAAAACATTTTTTCTTTTAATTCCTTTTCTTTCCGAGTGGAGCATAGTGCGGCTTCAAGTTTGAGCTCCAAAGTTACTGTAGCAGTGGTGTGAGGTTTCTAGCCTCACGCCCAACCTTCCCACATTTTAGGGTTTTTAACCGGCTAGGGGGAGGAAATGGTGTGCGCTGGCCGGGAATCAAATTCCAGACCATGTGCATGGTTTCATGTGCAAAACATAACTTGAAAATAAAAGATACCAAAACTAGAAAAGAAGTGAGTTGGTGATGGTTCATTGTTAGGATACTCGTGAATCACGCATGTGGAAGGTCTGCGTTCGATTCCTGCCTACCAACACCATCCTAGACCTCTTCTAGTTGACTAGTCAGTAGTCTTCCCAAGAATGACGGAAGGTTGTGTGTGAAGTTAGCAAACTCACCCAACCTCGTAAAGTGAACCGAAATCCACCGCTATTGAAATTTCAAAACTTAAAGCCAGAAGCCCCATGATTCACATAAATAGAAGATTTTGCGAGTGAAAAGTGGATGCATTGGTGGTCCAGCCGTAGAATATCCATCAACTATGTTAGATGTCCAGGTGTTGTGATTCGCAACCGATGCACTCCGAAACCTCTCCTGACCCAGCCATTATCTTAGAATACATGGAAAGTTTGGCGTGAAAGTAGCGATCTCAACCTGTCTAGAAATAACACCACACACCCACTGAAACCTCATGGGCTGAAACCCTTTTTTATTCCAATCAGAAAGCTAAAAAATTAACTGAAACAAAGTTTGATTGAACACATGTTAGTAACGAGTGTAATATTTTTAGTCTTATTTTTGGTGCATCTCATCCAACAGTTGTATGACAACGCTGCATGCAAAGTAATCCACAACGGGAAGCTCAAGGAATCCTTCGAAGTGAAGACAGGAGTAAGACAGGGTTGCCTACTATCGCCAATGATTTTCCTGATTGCAGTAGACTGGATAATGCGACAAACAGTGGGCAATGAGGAAACAGGCATAAAATGGACTCACACCAAGAACTTAGAGGATCTGGACTTCGCCGATGATATATGTATGATTTCCCACAAACTGGAAGACATGCAAGTGAAAAGTAACAAGTTGACAGAAGAAGCATCAAAGATAGGACTCCAGCTGAACATAGAGAAAACGGAGGTGATGAAGATTCCTGGCCAACACCAACAGCCACAGCAACAACAACAGACAGCAATCAGCATAAATGGAAGGAACCTGAAAGAAACTACCTCCTTTACCTACTTGGGAAGCATTGTTTCAACTACAGGCGGAACTGACGAGGATATCAAAGCAAGGATCGGGAAAGCAAGGCAAGCTTTCATTACTCTCAAGTCTGTGTGGAGGTCAACATCATTCAGCGTCAAAAATAAGATCCGGATTTTCAACTCCAAGGTGAAGTCAGTACTACTATACGGATCAGAGACTTGGCGTGTCACAAAGTGCACCTCAAACAAGCTACAGACCTTCATTAACAGATGTCTTCGCTCAATACTCAAGATCAGATGGCCGGAAAGGATCAGCAACAAAGATCTCTGGGAGCGAACCAACTCAGCAGGAACCGATTGTGAAACAAATAGGCAGGAAGAAATGGAGATGGATTGGACACACTCTGAGGAAACCAGCAAGTGACATCACTAGACAAGCCATTGCTTGAGTGGAATTCGAAAGGGAAGCGACGAGTTGGTCGTCCAAGGGTGACCTGGGGGAGATCATGTGAAGAAGAATTGAAAGCGTATGGGCAGACTTGGAGCCAGGTGAAGACTGTATCAGAGAACCGAACGCAATGGAGACGCATGGCTGAAGCCCTATGTTCCTCTAGGAACTGAAGGAAACAATAATAATATGTTTGGTGCAGACTGAATTCAATCAGTTAAGTATGCAATATGGCCACCATGCTATGTGGCTCTCTATCACGATGCACTCATCAACAAATATGGAAGAGATGAAGGCTCAAATATCAAACAAATCACAGTTCAAATATAGCCCGTCTGCATTCAACTCGATTTTAAAGGTGAAAACATTGCAGCAATGGTCAACAGAAGACTGAGTACGTCACTAGACGGAGTCTATCCTGCAGCTAATTTGGTTCCCGTCCATCGAACAACATGCTCTTTGGTGCAGTCAAAAGTCGACAGATACCCTTCTCATGTTAACTCCAACTGTGTATGCAAATTTACATGTATCTGCGGGAGCGCTTACATTGGAAGAACAGAAGGAAGAAGAGTAGACCTATGATTTTCTGAACATGTGCCGAAAAGCCTACGTCTCAAGGGAACAAACTCTAATAATGGAGCTATTACTAGAAATCTCCACGATACGGGTCATGAGGTGTAAATCGCGAAATCGTTTAAAATTATCAGTAAACAAAGCAGTTCCATTCTCCTCAAGTTTGGCCGAAGCAATTTCTATCAAACGCTTGAAACCAGATTTATGTGTTCAGAAAGAAGAAGTTATCAGTCCTTCCTTGTTCTGGTAACTGGGTGTCTTTATTCTCTCTTTCATTTGATTACGTAATCTTTGGCTTTAAACTCACCTATCTGATACACTGTAATTTTGCTTGCCTCTTGTTTCTGTGATTTGAGTTGAACTGAGTACACTGTTACCTAATTTATTGGTTACTCTGTATCTAACGTATATTTCGTCTTTACTGCGTAACCTCTTTACCATTGTATGCATACATTTATGTTGTTTAAACTTGAACTCCCTGAGTAGAAACTATATAAGCACAATTTTCTGAGCACATTTCACTAATTGTGGAACCTTCTGTCAACTGACATCATGAAAAATTTCCAAGTATGTTAAAAAATTTCTGTACATGAACTTAGTGATAGTTTGTTTAGGCTGTAAGCAGCTGATGAGAATCCAAAGGAACAAACAATGATGGTACCATATTATTCTGCACAAACCACATTGTTGTTCTTACTTTATTCAAATGAATTGTTGGTATTAGATATTTGGAGGCAATTGACAGGAAGCCTTGGACCTAGGTTTCAAGGTCATTCGTGGTCTCAGATACGTCTTGCTAACAAGTACCAACTAGCAAGAAACCTAGGTCACCTCGAGGTTCCTGCCGATTGCCTCCAACCATCTCTAATCAAAACAAAGTTTGGAAAACAAATGCGTCCATTTACTACTCACCTATTTTAATTTCCCTTTTAAACGGCTGACATGATTTATGCAAACTGGTAAAACTTTTCAGTAGATGACTATTTTTAATTTTTTCAACTAATTCTTCAATATTTTCAATAGAACCATTCAATCGGCAAGCAAGATCAACTAGTCCACCTTCCATAACTGGAATATTCAACGTTATCCCATCGATACGATTTTTCATATTTGGTAAAGCTTGTATAACTGACTGCATAGTTGAACGACATCGTCCAGGGATGATACTCAAGAAAGCACTACGACCTTTACGCCAATCCTGCAAACAATGAAATACGGTATGAGAAGCTTATAATGAAAACAGTTTGAAATAACAAGTTTTAAAAGGACAGTACACACTGTGTTTTCGATCAGACCTTATATACAGAACTCTCTACAAATAAATATCACTAAATATAAGCACCCTCTTCCCCGTAAATGACCAGCTAAGACCTAGTATGGGTAGACTTCGGTCTCTCGCTCGAAATCCTCTCTCTTTCAAATGGCCACGCCTTCATACTGTGTGCCAGGTAAGTCCTATTCATTACATTCGCGTTGCGTAGGTGGCGACTGTTCCTTAAAAAACTGAAGGGCTCTTACAACTGGATTGGTGGAACCAGAAAACACGGATTCCGAACTTATTGTGTACAATAGACTGGAGGATTCGAACGCACTGAATGGCATATAATGAACCTGTTTTTGTAAACTGGAAACCATGGAAATGTAGCTCAGGATGCTACTCTCCTTCTTTTTGGATTAGGTTTCATGTCAAAGGCTCAGAAGGATATTGTCCTTTAAAACAACCCTCTGCTTCAGTTTGAGTATCCAAGAAGTAAATGTAGAACTTGGGCACTGTAGTACAGTGAAATTCCATATTAGATAACTTTATTTGAAATAACACACAATGATACAATATTTATAACTGAATGAAGATCTGAGCACAACTTATCGCTCATGATCACGTCAATGTATTCACACAGCTTCATAATTTGATTGATATTCTTTTTTCTATCTCCCTTATTGTTTATTGCAATTTTTCATGTTGAAAGGCATCACACGCCAGGCAGGTCATCGTTTCAGTGGAACCCGAACGGAAAAGATCATTTGGGTGGGTGTCCGAAGGTGACATGGAGGAGATGAGAAACTTTGGGCAATCATGGTGTCACCCGAAAGAGGACAAAATGGAGATGTGGTGTTGAAGTGTTATATTCCATTCAGAATCCCAAGGGACAATAATATAAGAATATACACACTGGAGTATGAATATAGGATGTGTTGCCTAGTAAGAGACAATGAAAGCAGCCTAGCAACGCTGAACTACCATCCAGTGCTTAGGGAATACACAATTGCACCAAAAATCATCCACCTGGGTCAGAAATCTTCTCCTTGATATCTACACATTAAGATGTATGGTAAAACTATCTAGCTTATCCTTTGTCTGAGTCCTAATCAATTTATTCGCTGACCACAAAATGACAAATAATCATGCCGCATTTCATAAGTCTACGTTTTATCACGAATTGCTTCACTTTTTTATCATTGTTACTAACAGAATTGTTATTATTAATGTTATTATGACTAATTGCATAATCTGATCACTTCTAAAACAAGCAAAAAAGGTTAATAAAGCAGGATTAAATGAATTCATCAAATTTCGGTATAACCCGTCAGCTGAATACTCTATATACGGGGACACACTCGACACTTCAAACGGTGTATATCAATTTGATTAGTGTGTTTGTGGAAGCAAATGCATAGGTCATACAGAAAGGCGATTGTCTACTCGCATGATGGAGCATTTGCCAAAATGGTTGAAAACAGTTGAGTGCAATGTGCCAAAAACCTCAATAACAAAACACCTTTGGACTATGGACATGATATCGACGCTGTCAAGTCATTCACTGTTATTGTCAGCAGACAAAGAAACAGGAAGATGCTTGCAATTCCGGAGGAGGCTTGTGCAATTCGAGTTTATAAACCAGGTCTCTGTGTACAAAAGGAGATGGTTATGACTCTGAATCTACCATGGTAATACGTTTTACTTATTATTCTACCTCTTATTATTATTCTCATTATTATTATTATTCTTGATTCATTTAAAACTATCTTTTATCAGTAGCATTATCTTAACTCACTTCAACATTACTATTATTGTTATTATAACTATTACTATTGACATCCCTCTGGTTGCAATTCTTGTTAAATTCTCTAATGTCTAATTGTTTATTTAAGTGATGTAATTGAAGCGTAATGCAATTTATCTTAATTTTGATCTCCCGTACTCTCTCTCCCCTTATCTAATTGAACATGACCTGGAAAACATTTGCACCTGTCTTTCTGTATGACTAATTCAATGTAGTTTATTTTCTTATCAGTCTTATATCTCCCAATATAATTTCAAAAGTATATATATCCGTGTATGTATATAGAGTATTCAGCTGACGAGTTCTACCGAAATTTGAAGAATTCATTAAATCCTGCTTTATGAACCTGTATGGCTTGTTTTAAATTCGTATCGGAAAGTAAATGTTTTGAATCCTTATCACTTTTATTGACAAATCATCATGGTTAATATATATTTGAATTATTAAATGACTATTAAAATGCACACTTAGTAGTCATTATTATGAGCACCAACAGATTCGCCACACAAAATTCCCTCATAGCTATTTGTCCGAAGGCTGAGATATTTACTGTTCGAAAGCTTAGACTGAAGGAGATGGTTGTCTTAAAGGTCCACATCATTCCGAACCTGTGACATAAAGTTCGATCCAAAAAGGAGTGGAGTAGCGTTAGGAGTTACGTTTCCATGGTTTCCAGTCTACCAAAACAGTTTCATCCTATACCATTCAATGTGTTCAAATCTTTCGGTCAATATACACCATAAGTTTGGGATCAGGATTCTTAAGCTTCCCCGTATAGACCAGAATGTCTACCAATCCAGTGGTAAACGCCACATATTCACCGATCAGTAGATACGGTTAATACCCGATAACCAGCAACAACAACAAGCATCAAACACAGGAAAAATCTAACGGAAATTACTTTTTTGCACTTATCTAGGCAGAAGCATCACTTCAACTACAGTGATTGTGTGAATGAGGAAAGTTTAGAAAACAGAAAGATTGAGCGAAGAAATATTTACTTTTCAATTAGAGAAATAAGGATAAACTACCTAAATTTGCCTCCTCTATGTGTATCTACTAGTTTGACTGCAGCTGTGGAGCCAGCCAGCTGCATTGGGCGTACAATTAGGCAGGTTCATCATCGTATTTCCGAACATCATCAAACATGGTTAAGCAAGGGACAAACAAGATCTATTCGTAACTAGCTCTATTTTAGCACACCTTGTAGATACTGAGCATAAGGTTGATGCTAATACAGCATTTAAAATTATCTATCACATTCCTACTAATCCTAATTTTGCTTTATGAGTTCGTCTTCTACATACAGCTGAAGCAATCGGAATCCACCTGAAGAAGCCAAACCTGTGTGTGTGTTCAGCAGAAATTTGTACAGCCACTTTCCTTGCCTTGGCCATCATTACATGAATGTGTAAACCGGACTACTTCGCCCCCCTCCCCCTAAACTTCTAAAAATTTTAAAAACTATAATTGTCCAAATTATTTTATTTTTATTTATTTTGACCACTTCATGTTTAATTACGTGTTATCCTTGTGAAATTAATTTATTCTAACCATTTCTACCTTTTAAATGCGTATTGATTTTCTTCGTTAATTATCAACCCATTGACATTTTGACACTGACTAATTATTGTTCGCAAGCATATTAGTGCCACTTGATTGGTAAACTGTTGTGTATTATAATAAAAATGCTATACGTGTATATTAGAGTAGAGCCAGGGTGAGATGAGGATCTAATTGAAAAGTAAATATTTCTTCGCTCAGCTCAATCTTTCTGTTTTCTAAATGAGGAAAGTGTCAAAGGTAGCCAGGATCAGGAAAGCCAGATAGAACTTCATTATTGTGAAATCAGTGCCGAAGTCTACTGCCCTCAGGAGATGGAATACGATTCGGATTTTCAACACTTTTGTCAAACCAGTCAGTACCTCTATATGTTTCAAATACTTGACAATTACGTCAAGTAAAGAATCTCTAACAGACTATTGCAAGCTTTCATCAGCATCTGTCTCCGTTGCCTTCAGAAGGAAGAACAAATAACCGACCACCACAAAAGATTGTATTGTAACAATCGAACCAAGAAGCTACCGTCCATTACACTTCCAGCGGGAAATTAGAATAAATTAGATTTTTGAGTTAATTCATATATCAAGCAGGCCTTTTGAATGAAACTAGAATTGGGAAACGATGAGTTGGATGAGAGATCAAAGGTGACTTGGATAAGATCATGTGGACAGGAAGAAATGGAAACCTGAGAGCTGTTGTGAAGTCAGCTGATAAGGACAGCAGGGAACAGAGGGAAATGGACGTGTTCTCCGGTTGAAGTCCTCTCTATTTTTCACTCAGAACTTAAGACACACATAGAAACCGAGGGGAAAATAAACGTAATATCATGCAATATGTTTGGAAGAATATGCTCCATATACATACATTAAATCTGCGATCCAATTTTTAGAGAAAATCAAAGGCAGTATATACTTCAGCTGGACAGAAACCATCAGAAGAAATCATTAAGCAGTTACTCAGTAACGACGATCACCTCCAACAGCACTCATAAATGCAACACACAAGTTGGATAGAACCCATAAACCTATGCCTGACAACGTACTTCCAATTCAACAGTCAAATATATTAACGAATTTAGGGAACACCCATGGAATCACCTATATCAGGTCGCAATGTGGAAGCTGTGGTGCAAAGATCTGAAAACAGAATCCTACCGAAGATCAAACCGAAACTTTGGACACGTTACTTGGATGACACATTTGTGATATTCAAAAGAAACGACTCAAAAATAACTCACAGCCTAATAAACAACATCTTCAATGACAGCAAATTAACAAGAGAAGAGGAATCCAAGGACATAATCCCAATTTCGGGCATCTTAGTCAAGAGAACAACCACAGGACAACTCAAGTTTATAGAAAATCAACCCACATAGATTAAATAACCAATTACAACAGCAACAACCCAACAACACACTAAAGGAGTGGCATTCAAACACTATTCAAGAGAGTCAGGACTCATTGCAGCATTCCTGTCTTAGGGATAACTGAAGAAAAATATCTCATCAGCGTCTTCCGAAAGAATGAATATTCCAGAAACTTCAACAAAATACATCTACCCCCAAGCCAACTTACCAAATGAAGGACCCCCAAGGAAAACACAAAGCATCATATATATAGAGGACATCTCAGAAATCACTACAAGACTGTTCAAACCTTCTGGAAGTGATATCTCACACAAACCAACAAAATCATTTCACTCGGTTCTATGTCCACCAAAAGACTCAATAGAGAAAGAACATAAAACCAACATCATTTACACAATAAATTACAACGACTTTGAAAAACACTACATTGGTCAAAGTGAACTCCCTCTTCGTCTTCACACCCATGAGTGTAAATTGGCCGTCGAAATGACACAATATCCACTCCTTCATTTCACTGCACACAGAGAACCATGGACACCAATTCGATTGTGATAATGTTTAAATCTTAGACAGACAAAACACCGAAAACGCCAGATAGTTTCAAGAAGTCTGGTATTCAAGTGAATCACCAATCAGTAGACACACTGACATAGACAAGATTTACCAATCCAATAAGAAGGAAGTCACATGATCAAAAGTTCACCTTTCAGGTAAAGGAAATAATCAATACCAACATAAGTATATTAGAGGCGGGGTAACAGGGTTACCAGGAGAGATGAATAATAAACTCGTGGAGAAATTTAAAATCACACTTCATCGAATTGAAGTATGCCCTGAAGATGTTGTCTGGTAAGGCATTGGAAGCTTCGCAACCTAAACTATCCAGTTCAGAGAATACAACTACACCAAAATAATATAAATAGCCTTTTATATCTATTATGGCATAACTTACATTTCCATAAGGGACATTATTATCAACAAGATTCATTTTTTCATCTACAGGTAACATAATTGTTGCCATACACTCATCAATTGGTATTGCAGCATCAATCAGCGCGACTAATGTTGCGACAGCATGAGATGCAGCTGATCCACTCGACACAATACTTGTACCACGTTGATATCCACGACAACTTATTGGATACATCAATAAGGGTAGATTTAAATTATCTCCAATGACAAGAACTTTACTTGCTCGACCACGTGTTAAATGTTTCTATTCATGAAAATAGAATAGGATATACATATAAATACATAAGAAAATTGATAAAGGACTACATTTATTAAGGAATGATGCATTATATTCACACATTTTTGACCACATTAAAAGTCAGCTAGATCTGAGGACAATAAACTCTTCTATTGGTTGGTGATTGACACAAGGTTAAACAATGGGATCAGAAGATGACCAATGAGATTATTTCTAGACCATAACGTAGACTAATTCTAGATATGAGGAAAATATTTCTACATGTTGATTTCAGTCTTTGCCCTCTTCTTATCAATTTGCGTCTATATAGCACAAGCCACCGGTTTTGTATTCATCAATATATTACATAACAAAGGGACGAGAAAGTTCCAGAAAGTAGGTGTGTCTACATTTCGTCAATAGAACATCTGGTTAACTCAGGATACTCAGTTCTACTTGGAAATAATCCTTCACAGTTGTATACAAGATCCTATCTAGCCTCTGAAGACATTTAGGCATAGTTGAAGCATTATTTGTGATTCAATATCAAGTGTGACCACTGTTTGATATCAGTTAGAGAACCATTGGAAAACCAACTAGGGACTAGTGGACAGCTATTTCGTCCTTATTTTTGTCGGGACTCATCACCAGTACTCGCCCATCGCAAGGATTCAGACCTATGACATTCTGGCTACAAGGCAAGCTTGTAGACCACACAGCTACTGGGACTCAACTGAATGGCGACATAGGGCTTTAACAACACATCTTCATTTCGCTCTATTTTCTTCTGTCCTATTCAGCTAGGTCCACGATTGCCCGTAATCTCACACCTCCTTCTCGCACGATCTCCTCTATATCATCCTCAGACATCCAACCAACTCGTCGTTTCCCATTCGGGTTCCACCAGAGCAGCTGATACGAGATGTCTTTCGATAGTCTCCCTAGTGTGTGCCCTATCCATCGCCGTTTTCCTTTACACATATTTACTGAACGATAGGTTCTTGGTTGGTTTGTTCCCATAGTTTCTAGTTGCTAATTCTTTCTGGTCATCTGATCTTCAATGGAGAGCTAAGGCAGCTGTTGATAAAAGAACACAACCTGTTGAAAATGCTTTTCGTGATGCGCGTTTCTGAACCATATGGAAGAACTCACTGACTTCATATTTGTGTTGGAAATCCGAATCATCTTCTTTATGCTGAGTACGGTGCAGAAGATTTCCAAACTGGTTTCAGATTGATGAAGGTGTATCTTGTCTTCCCGATTCTGGCTGGTTTTGACATTTTCATCGGTTCTGCCCTCCTGTGGTTGAAACCGTGCTTCCTGTTCAGATAATTGAAGTAAGTAGCCTCTGTCAAATTTCTCATGTTGATGGTGGTTGGCGCTTTTTATTGCTGTTTTTGTTGTTTAATTGGTAATCTTCATCACCCATGTCTTCTCCACGTTCAGCTGAAATCTGTCCTTTCTTCGCTGCTTGCCAACCTCTTCTGCCAGTTTGTTGGTTTCCGCCTCCAAGTCTTCGAGTCTGTATGACATTAGACACAAATAATTCACGCAATAAATCCAGATTCTGTAGTGTCTTCTTATCGGTCGTCCAGCGTATTGCTGTCTTCTCGCGCCCCACACTCAGTCTGACACAACCCAGTCCACCACAAATAGGAGTATCACCGGTGATAGTATGCACGCAGCCTTGTCTTACTCCTGGATGCAATTCGAACGCCTCTCTGAGTTCTGCATTATGAGCTACCTGTCACGTGGCATTGTCATATGGCTGCTGAATGAGGCTGGTAGAGATTTGGGGCACTGCAAGCCGTAGTGTTGAAGCAATCTTCAAATTACTTCTCGGTCAACGCTGTCTGTCGAACGCCTGTCAAAGTCCAGGAAGTTGAGATGGAGTAACAGTTAACTGACATTCTATGCTCTGTTCGATGATGATGTGTAGAGTTGCAGTTTGATCAACACATGATTTGCCTTCCCTAAATCCAGCTTGTTCCAGTGGGTGGTGGAGTTCTGCGTCCAGTGCATCTTTTATCCTTTCCAGGATGATGCGACTTTGTATTTTACTTGGCGTGAACAACAGCATTATTCCGCTCCAGGCGTAATCCGCCCTTCTTTGGTATCCTGACAAGGTAGCCAGCCTTTCTTCCAATCGGTAGGCACTTTCCTTCCTCCCAAACGTTTTCAATAGTGGAGTCAGCGAATCTGCTACAGTACCTGGATCCGTTTTCAGTGATTCCGGGGGGGGGGAATCCCGTCTGATTCTACTGCCTTCCAGGAAGGACTTCAGTAGCTTTATCTCACTCAGGATTTCTGCTTTCACTGGAGAAATGGAGTTCACTAGCAGGAAGTTCTGTGCGTCTGTTGGTGATATTTCTGGGCTAGTTGCAGGTGATGGTCGATTCAAGAGTCCTTTAAAGTGATCAGCCCATTGTTTTATTTGTTTCTCCTCCCTGGTAATTCGGTTTCCTTGAACATCGTTTATTGGTTTCATCATCTGGGTTGACCTCTTCCTGGAGAGAGACCTGGTTATCTGGTAAAATGTTCTGAGGTCTCTTTTGCCTGCAGCCTGCCTGTTCTGCTTCAGTTGCCGGCCAATGTGCCGTAGAATTGTCTTTTGTCTTTCCTAGTACTCTTCTTCACTGCTTTATTCAGTGCAGTGTACATCGAACTCAATTTCTCTTCTCTTGTCCATCTTGCATTGAGTCATCTTCTCTTTCTCCATCCACCTCTCCTCTCTTCTATTAGCCTCCAGGTAGGTGTCCACTGAGGGCCATTCCTTGTTTTGACTCTTCTTTTTTCCTTAAATATCACCTTCAGAGAGCTAGTTCCAATGTTCTTCCACGCACGCTTCCTCAGTGATGCCACGTAGTGTCTCTGACTTAGCTCTGATCTGATCTGTAGTGAAGGCATCCATTGTAGTTTTTCCTTCAGTTTCTGAATGTTGAACTTTAATTACAGTGGTCTGTCTCCAGGTGTTCTGAAGGATTTCAATTTCACCTTTAAGATTTCTTGAACTAGATAATGGTCTAAGCCCACATCTGCTCCCCTTCTCGACTTTCTGTCCAGCGGACTGCGTCTCCACTTCCTTGAGCAACATTGAGACTAAATCTATCTGGTGTGTGGTGTATCAGTCAGGTGAAATCCATATTTCATTGTGTATGTCCTTGTGTCTGTACACGCTCCCTCTGATCACCAGATCACTGAAAGCGCAGAAGTCTGCGAATAATTCTCCGTTCTCACTCATTTATCCAAGCGACAGCCTCTTGACCCATGATGAGTTCTCTCCCTGTATTGTCTTCTCACAATATATCATTCGTATCTCACATTAGGATTTCGATGTCACCATTCGAGATGTTGTCCATTACTATTTGTAGTTGTCTATAGAAATCTTCCTTCTTCTTCAGTGGGTCTGAGTTGTTTATAGGAGCGTAGCATAGGATGATTGTAATCTTCCTTCCTTTGGAGTTGAATCTTGCTGTCATGATCCTGGATGAAATTGGTTCCCACTGCACTAGAGCCTTGGTTACCACTGGTGACAACATTATAGCCACTCACTGCCTCATTGTGCTCATGGTTGTCGTCTGGGTTACCGACCAGAGTAGATTACTGACTCTCCAGTTGACAATCTTTATAATCCACACCCATTTCATCCGCTCTCGAGGATACACAGCACTTCCATACTATACCTTCTCATTTCTACAGCTACCTGGGCAGCCTTCCCAGCTTCATACATTGTACGGACATTCCACGTCTTCATTCTTATTCTTGCTTTCATGTAGAGAAGACACATAGCCTGGCTGGGTGACTGGCTTCCCGAAGGCTTTCGCCAGCCCACTGTGTTATTCGCCTCTTCGATTCCAGAGATGACTAAGATTATTATTTGAATTTTTTGTATTTTTGATATATTTCTTGAGCGTTGAAGTTTCTGTAGGAGTTTGATTGGTTTTGTGGTCTAGGGTCGTTAGCCTCACGCCCAACCTTCCCTCTTTTCCAGCACATGGAACCGGTTAGAAAACCAAGAGCCGTACTTAGCTGAGGAGAACTGACGAGATAAAATGCATCCATGTTATTCTCTGTACTAAAATTTATTCTCCTTTGTTTCTCCCTTTGTTTCAGTTTAGAAATGGGGAATTCCTGCATGAAGTCAAAGACTCTATGGATTGATGTTTGTCCGGGAAAGCAATCGCTTGGCACGCGTAGCAACTGTGTACCCGCCACCTCAGTCAATGTAGCTTCATAATATCATCTGCCAACTTTTCCTTCTTATCTGAAACACTCTACACCTAACCGCTGAAAAACAATGGGTACTGGACACTTGTTTCATCCTAGTTTCGAATTCATCGTCAGTACCCACCCACATTCAGTGTCCGATCCCAGGACCCTTCAGTTACAAGTCCATCTCATAGATCATTCCGTCACTGGGACTCGATCCAGCGGTCAGCTTATGAATTCCAACTTCTACTGGAACCAACCAATGAATGTCACCGGTGGCAGTTTTTTGTCCTGTCTCCAGACCAGATGAATCCAACTGCCAGTGACGATTTCTCACTAGATGATGCTACAGGACTGGACTACATTGACTCCTAGCTTAGAAATAGGGAGTGAAGTGGTTGTGGAGCGTCTTGACCACTCACCTTACTTATTTGAGAAGCTGCATCAGCCGACGCCAACAGGTTGATCGCTAACATAATCTCAGAACGGATACAGAAAGCTAATTTCGCATATGACAGTTTACGCCGTCTCTGGCGTAGACTTTATATCCGGCTATTTATCAAAGGGCATGTGTACTGCTCAGCAGTCCGCTCTGTCCTCCTTTATGGCCGCGAGACCTGGCCATTGGGAGTGGAAGACGTGAAAAGCCTGGATAGCTGTATTTGATCATATGTGCCTCCGTTCTATCTCCCGTGTGAAATGGTATAATAGGATGAGCAATATTGAGGTTAGGCTTAGGTTGAGTGCTAGGTTAGTATGAAGGGGAAATCAATAGACGAGGTTGTGAAGTTAGATCGATTGAGAGAGATGGTTAGGACATGTGTCATACATCCCTAGTTATTGCCTTTCTCGACAACGGGCAATGTTAGCTGACACAGGATGGATCACGTTGGAAAAGATTCAATAGTGGTCAAACCAAAACATGGCTTCATCAGTCACTGAAGAAATCCACAACAGTTAGTTTAAGCCAGCCAGCCACGTAGGAACATGTAGACTTCCTTACTGGTTGGGGTCCTCTGGACCGTAAGCACCAATGACAGCTGGAGACAACTGATGATATGGCTCAAACTCATCGTTCTCAATGGCTAGCTCAGATGCATTCACTCCTTGTGACTTATAATTTCCAATGGAACTATATTGTTCTTCCACTATATTACTATTCTTTTTGCCTCATATCTCTGTTTACTATCTCTGTTTTGCATTTCTTTTTACTTTCTTCTCTAGCTTTGTGTGCTACATGTGGGGAGTGTGGCGACTCGAACTGCTGCACATCGGTGAAAAGTTCTATGTTGAAACCAGACAGACAGACAGACTAGAACTGCAGATAACTTCACCCTGTAGTAAGGCACTGACGGGCATCAGATTGGACTTCACAAGGAGTTAGTTTGTGAGGATTTCATTCGTTTCACGTCTGACCCCGGGTTGATATCAGTTAGAGAACTGCCATTGAAACCCAGGGAGTACTGGACATCTGTTTCTTCCTAGGTTTACAACCCGGTGGATGCATACTGCTGATGAGTCCCAAACTAGAAAGAAACATCTGTCTGGCAAATATCCTAACCAACTCGATTCCAGAAACACCATTCATCACGAGTAATAGAATCCAAATCAAAAAACAAACTTTTATGTTTCAAAAAATAACCAACACCAAAGAAGACATAACTTACATTGACTTCATCTAATTGTGTAAATTTCCCGGTTGTTTCAATCACATATTCAACATTAACACAATCCCATGGAATACAACTAATATCTTCATACTGAAATATCGATAATGTTCGGCCAGCAATTTCTATAGTACAATAATCAACAGATTCATTTGAATTCTCTTTGGCTAAATGAAAACTAACACATTTAGATAAACATCCTTTGAAATGACCAAGTAGTGTATCATATTGGATCATATAAATAATTTGTTCTGCTGTCATATCAGTTACATTGATAGCGACCACATCTAAGCCACGTTTATCTTCCAGGGAACAACGAATAATCAATCGGGCGATTTCATTGAAACCATTAATACCGATTCTTGCACGTTTAGGCCATTCTTTAGGCATTAATGGATCACCAATACTGTTTAAAAGAAAAAATCAATGAATTAAATGATAATATTATTATTTTTATTATTCCCTTGGGTTCCAAATGGAACATAGGGCTGGCTTCAACAACATACTCTTCACTTTGTTCTGTTTTCTGCTGTCCTCTTTATCTGGCTAGCTCCACGACTGGCCGTAATCTCTCTCTCCTCCCCCTCCATATCACACTCGTAATGACGATCTACTCTTCGCTTCTCATTGGGATTCCACTCGAGTGATGGCCTGCATTGCACCTGATGTCATTCGACGGCCTGCTCAGTGTGTATCTGATCTATCTCCATTTTCTCCTACATATGCCTTTGTTTAGCAATCGGCTCTTGGTTGTTGGTTTGTTCCCAGCCAGCGAAGTGGGCAGCTATTGATAAAAGTTTGTAAGTCAGCAAAGACAGGACTCCAGGTGAACACAGACAAGAAGGAGGTTATGAAAATAACCAACCAACAACGACAACAACAAAGGCAGCAACATCCAGCGCCAATCACCATCAACGGGAGGGATTTGAAAGATGTTACTTCTTTCACTCACTTATCTAGGGAGCATTGTCTCAACTACAGGAGGAATGGATGAGGATGTCAAATCGAGAATCGGGAAGGCGAGAAACACATTCGTCAACCTGAAACCAATCTGGAAATCTTCGTCACTCAACCCAGCATCAACAACAAAATTCGGATTTTCAATACAAACGTCAAGCCAGTCAGTTCTTCTATACGGATGGATCAGAAACTTGGCGGGCCACACAAAATATTTTCAACAGCCTATTGCAGACCTTTATCAACAACTAACTGTCTTCGCTCTATACTGAAGATCAGATGGCCGGAAAGAACAAGAACCAACAAGAAACTATGGGAACAAACAAATGAAACAAGAACCAATCGCCCAAGAAATATGCAGGAGAAAGTGGAGATGGATTGGACACTCGCTGAGGAGACCACTGGGTGACATCGCGCATCAGGCCAGTGCTCGAGTGGAACCCGAAAGGGAAGCGGCGAGTGGGACGTCATTGCAAGGGTGACATGGAGGAGATCGTGTGAAGAAGAGTTGAAACAGTATGGACTAACATGGATGCAGGTGAAAAGTACAGCAGAAGACAGAAGCAAGTGGAGACGTGCAGTTGAAGCCCTATGTTCCACTAGGAACCCAAGGGAACAATAATATTAATAATAGAAGAACTGGCTGGCTCACTTCACATTTGTGTTGAGAATCCGAATCTTCTTCTTAATGATGGATGAGTTAGTGCAGAAATTCGCTAAACTGGTTTCAGGCTGATGAAGGCGTATCTTGTCTTTTTGATCCTCTCTGGCCTGCTTTGACATATTCATCCATGCTGTCCGCCTGCCTGTGTTCGAAACCGTGCTTCCTGATCAGATAAGTGATAAAAGTAAGCTGTGTCGAATCTCTTCCTTTGATGGTGACTGGTAATGGTTGTTGTTGATGTTGTTGCGGTTCGTTATCTTCATCACCTTTGTGCGTCGGTGGTACAGCAGTTACGACTCTCGCTGACCATGCATGTGATCCCCTGTCGGCGCACACCTGATATCAATGGTTGGCCTGCAAATTTGGGCTACCGATATCGCATGCTGAAAATGCTATACTTGTACCAAAAATACTTTGTGGAATAAAGCTATAATAAAAAAATAAAATAAATGTCCACCTGCAGTCCTGTCTTCGTTGCTGCCAGCCTCTTCAGCCAGTTTGTCAGTTTTCACCTGCAAGACTTCGAGTTTGTATGACATTAGATATAAATCATCCACGCACGAACTCCAGATCTTCTAGAGTCTTCTTACTGGTGGTTCAGTGTATTCCTAACCCCTAGCTCCCTAGGCATAATTGGACACAATCCAGTTCACCACAACTAAGAATATCACCAGTGATAGTAGACAGACAGACTTGTTTTATTCCTGTATCCACTGCAAACACCTCTATGAATTTTCCTTTGTGGATCACTTGACACATGACTTTATCATACAACTATTGAATGCGGTTGATAAAGATTTGTGGGACTGCACTCCATAGTGTTGAGGTAGTTTCCAAATTACTTCGCGGTCAATGCTGTCTGTAGAAGACCTTTTCGAAGTCGATGAATTTGAGGTGGAGTGAGAGATGACTGCCATTCTATACTGTGTTCTGTGATGACGATGTTTAGATTTGCGATTTGATCAGCACATGATTTACCTTCCCTCAATCCAGTTTGCTCAAATGAAATTTAGACGTCATTTTGTGACGCACGCGCCTAGGTTCTGACTCATATTGAAGCACTAGCTGACTTAACATTTTCGTTGAAAATCTGAATCTCGTTATTTAAGGGCTGCATGAGTGCAGAGTGATGGAGGTCTGTCTCAACTTTCCGATTCTGGTTTTCACTGACATCTTTATCTGTGCTGCCGCCTGTAGTTGAAACGATTCTGCAGTCTAGATAAGTGAGGGAATTGACCACTTTCAAGTTTCTTCCGTTGATTGTGATTGGTGCTGGTAGTTGTTGCTGTTGGTTAGTTATCTTCACCACTTCCATATTCTCTATGTTCACCTGAGATCCTGCTTTTGCTGCTTCTCCTTCTAATTTTTTTGATTTTTTCCTGGAGGTCATCGAGTTTCTATGACATTGGATATAATTTTTCTGCAAGATCCTAATCTTCTAGAGTGCTCTTTCTTATCTGTCTAAGATGTCCCTGTCTTCTAACATTGTGGCATTGTTATTACACCTGTAAGATGATGCTGCAGGATTGGACTTCACCGACCCCTAGATTAGAAATAGGAAGTGAAGTGGTAGAGCACTTACTTGGGAAGTACCACCAGCCCCAACGGGTTGATCTCTGACGAAATCTCAGCACGAATACAGAGGGCTAGTTTCGCAAATGCTAGTTTACGTCGTCTCTGGAGTAGACGCGATATCCGACTATCGACCAAAGGGCGTGTGTACTGCTCAACAGTCCGCTTCGTCCTCCTTTATGGCTGTGAGCGAGACCTGGCCATTG
Source organism: Trichobilharzia szidati (assembly GCA_944472155.2). NCBI lineage: Eukaryota > Metazoa > Platyhelminthes > Trematoda > Strigeidida > Schistosomatidae > Trichobilharzia > Trichobilharzia szidati. The sequence continues at coordinate 10,221,257 of OX235272.1, read as the reverse complement.
AGAGCAGAAGACATGAAAAGATTAGCTGTCTTCGATCATAGGTATCTGCGTTCTATCTCCCGAGTGAAGTGGTATAACAAGGTGAGAAATACTGAGGTCAGGCGTCGAGTGCTAGGTAAGGCGGGGAAATCAATAGATGAGACTGTAAAATTACATCGACTGAGATGGTTAAGACATGTGCTACGTATGCCTAGTCATTGCCTTCCTCGACAATGGGCAATGTTAGCTGATATAGGGCCAGGCTGGAAAAGAGCTAGCGGCGGTCAGAAGAAAACATGGCACCAGTCAATGAAATCTACAACAGTTAGTTTAGGCCAGCCACGTAGGAAGGTGTAGACTTCCATGTTGGGGTCCTCGGGACGGTAAAAACCAATGGTTGGAAACAATTGGTGACAAGGCTCAAAATCTTTCCTGTTTTTCAGTCTTTTGAGAGCGTGAGATATAAGCCTCAAAATCGTTCTCAGTGGCACAGATGCATCCACTCCTTGTGACTCATGATTTCCAATTAAACTGTTTTGTTCTCCGTTATTACTATTCCTTTGTCTCACACCTCTGTTTACTGTCTATATTATGCATTTCTTCTACTTTCTTCTCTTGCTTTGTGTGCTACAAGGAGGGAGTGTGGCGACTTGAACTTCCGCACATATGTGCAAAGTTCTATGTCGAAAACCGACCGACCGACCTATTACACCTGTTGAATAAATTTGATGAAGGCTCGTGACACTGCAGTCTATAGTGCTGAAGAAGTCTCCAAATAACTTCACGATCAATACTGTCGAAGACCTTTTCATCAAAAGTAATCAGTTAGAGGTAGAGACTCGACCGCCATTCTATTCTTTCTGCTCAATTATGACTCGCCTCGTCTGGTAGCTGTTTGGTTTTTTTAATTCCTTCACATTCCCAGTGGATCACAGGGCACCTTCAAGCTAGAGGCTTGAAGTTTCTTTAGCAGTGGTGATTATTTTTACAGGATGGGGTTGCTAGCCTGCCTCATGCCCAACCTTCCCTCTCCACCAGTCTTGCTACTGGCTTAGCGAGGTAAAGGAGTGAGTCGGCCGGGGATCGAACTCCGGACCACCTGCGTGGTCGGCGAGCACTCTATTGCTACGCCACTAACGCACATGTGTCTGATAGCGGCTGTTTAATTACATCGGAGTAGCTCAATGGCATATAAACTCTCCTTGCGACCTGAAGGTCCTGGATTCATCCGAGTGTCCTGTTGAAGAGTCCCAAGGAAGCCTGAAACAGTCATCTTGGTAATTCCCTAATGGTTTCAATGGTGTTCTCTCATTGAAATCACTTCGTGATTATTTTTGACAATTTATTTTATTGAAAATTTAAAAAGAAAAACAGACAATAACCTGAAAAATATTTATCATCCACTTACACTTGTTTCCATGCTGAATACATGATGTTGTATCATATATACTTCATACAATGTAGTGATTGAACTTCTACATTAAAGCATCAAACAGGTAGCAAGTGTAGTAATATAATATAATTAAAACTCCTTAGGTTGTATTGATTATTATTTAAATTTATCGATTTTTAATACTGATTTAATAGTTTCACACACACTGTATATATACTGAAAAGATTCATAGGTTGTACACTGACGCAGATGGATACGAAGTAGACAAAAATGAAGGCAACATTTTGAGACGTTGGCTACAGAAGCAGAAGTGTTTATACCTCAAATGTGAATTCAGTTTACGTTGTGGTCAGGAAATAACTTCATTGGACAACTTCTCATCCATCATATCAAAAGAAATTAACCAGAAAGATCAGACTGAACAAATTGAAGGGAAGATAACACAAATGCTGAAGAAGATTAAGAACGAGTCGATTATCAACCCTGAATTATTTGAACAGATACGATCCTCAGATTCTGTAATTCCTCGATAATATGGTTTACTGGAAATGCACAAAGAGAAGGTACCACTACGTCCAGTCGTGGATATGAAAAATTCACCAAATCATTCTACTGTTAAATGGTTCCTACACATCTTCCTACCTATTAGAAATAATCTCTGTCAGCATAGTGTTGCTTCATATTCGTTTGAATTCGTCCACTCAATAATTGTTGGTCATGAATCCGGGAAGAAAATGACAGCAGTGAATGTTACCTCTCTTTAGATGCAAATTCATTGAGGATAATAAAGTAGGCGTGAGTGTTCTGATCCACTGCGTTGGCGATTTATCAATACAAACCCCCAACTGTGCTGTATACAGAAAATGTTTATTCAGTCTCTTAACCTCTTCACTAGTCGTTTCCTGTAAAAAATTGTAATTTTTTTTAATTTTCAATTTTACTTTTAGTTTGCTTTTACTTTGATAATTAGTTCACTATTATCACTCTCTCTTATGCTCCTTTTGTACAATTCCACACTCCCTTTACGCTTGTTAAATAGACACTGAACTACCACCTTTCTTCATTATGGATAGGATCTTATTTTGATAAATCACACAGTGGTGTTACACAGTAATACTAACTGATGATCGCGTTTCGAGCACAAATTATTGCTGCTCATAATCATATCAAGTTACTCACACAACTTTTTCCTTCATTTATATATATATGTATGGAATTGACTAGATATTTGAATAAAAATCAACATAGGATAATGTACATTCAGAGATAATAATATGAGTGTTATTGATCAAATACAATTAGATGGGAAATAAGACGAGTGTTTTTATAGTCATAATAAGTAACTTGTTACAATGTTGTGATTTGCTTGAGTTGAAATAGAATTTTGAGATTATTTGTTATCCTCTTCTGATTTGACTGATTGGTGGTAATAATATCTTCCATATTTCTGGTATTTGCATTGAGTTATTTCCGTTGCATGTGTTGGGTGTAGATTCAATGAACCAAGATTCAGTAATCAATCTCTCTCTCCACCTACATAGATTACTTCTTAGAATCTTAACCCTCTCCCACCATGCTATTGTGTGGTTGTGTGTTAATGCATGCAGTGCAGTATAGTGCTGAGTGCTTTTTTCTAAATTACTTATCTTCGCGAGTGGGGTCAACCATTCTTACCTTGGCTAAATTCTTATGTTCCGACAATCTGATTACCCCCGATCTACTAGACTGACCGATATAGTTGACTTCACAGTCATTACAAGGTATTTTGTAAATTATATTATATAATAATATATATCGGTCAGTCTGGTAATAATAATAATAATAATTTTTGCTTTATTCCAAAAACAGTATTAATGATACAGCAAGGAATTTTCAGCATTCAGTACAGTATTGCATCTAATTTACTCAAAAACGACAACAACAAACAAAAAAAGTAGATAAACGGAATAATTAATACATAATAATGATAACAAAACGTTTTTATAGGAGCTATGTAGCAATTACAGTAGAGGATAAGGAGAAAAATATAAAATTATAGTAATAATAGTAATAACAACTAAAATAAAAATAGCAAAGTTATAATTAAACGATAGAAAGGGTGACACCATAGAATTACAGAAAGATGAACAATGAAAGGGTCGATTCACTATGCTAATTACATAGTAACTTATATGTTTCACGTCTAACAGTGTCTTCATCACATAAAATACGGGCTAAGTACGGTATTGTAGAATTTTTGTACTTAGTGGTATGAGCATATAATTTCTTATATTGATTTCTCGTTCTACCTGATGAGATACAAGGGGATAATTGTGAATAAAGAGGGTGCAGAGGGTCTGACAGTACGGCCTTTGCCCAATTTTTACAGGAATTTACGTGTCTCTCGACTATGGTATTGGCAAACCACAAGCCCTACTCACAGCATTTAATACCCTTCGTAATACAGCATAGTCTTTTTTAAGAAGCCCAGGAAAGATTAATGGAGAACAATAAAGTAAAATGGGTAAAATACAGGAGTTTAAAAATCGCAGAACTAAAGGTTGGCTGATACCTTGTTGTCTTAACTTTTTAATGTAGAAGGTAAGACGAAACATTTTCTTAGAGACCAATGAAATGTGAGATGACCATGAAAGGTCCGAGGAAAGAACTAATCCGAGGTATTTAATGCTTGATTTGGTTTCAATTTCTGTACCATCTATGCTACAGGCATCATGGGAACTAACTAGTTCATGTATGTCACGTCGATGGTTGAAGGTAAAGTTAACTGCCTGACATTTGGAAGGATTTAACATAAGACCATTTGACTTAGACCACATGCTGATGTCCAACAAAAAGCTATTAAGTTTGGAGCAGTCAGACCCAGAAGTGATAGGCAGTGATACAGTCAGATCATCAGCATATTTGACAAAATTGGTTTCGTTTAAATGTGGCAGGTCATGTAAGAAGAAAGAAAAAAGAAAGGGAGAGAGGACGGCACCTTGAGGAACACCGGCTTTTGTAAGCAAAGCAGAAGAAGATTTGCCATTATATGCAGTATACTGCATTCTATCAGAAAAATAAGAATGCAACCAACTCTTAGCCCAGGATGCTGTGTGCGTCAAGGAGACCTTATTTAATAAAAGGCCCCTAGGTACAGAGTCAAACGCAGATGTGTAGTCTAGGAAAGCACCACGGACATATTTGGCACCTTTGTCTAAACAAGAAACAACATTATGACATAAGACAACCGCAGCATCCAAGGTACTTCTACCATGTTTATATGCAAATTGCTTAGGGTCATTAAAAGCTTTCAATGAAGGTTCAAGACGAAGTAAAAGTAGTTTTTCCATCAATTTTAAAAAAGGAGAAGTAATTGCAATAGGCCTAAATTTACTATCGGTACCAGAAGATTGTTTTGGTATAGGGACAATTTTAATGTTTTTCCATGCAGAAGGTAGAACATTACTGGAAAAGGAAGCCTTAAAAATATTAGTAAGAGGGTAACACAAAATATCAGCACAGTTCCTGAGGACAATGGCAGGTACGCCATCAGGACCAAGGCTTTGGGAAGGCTTAAGAGAACGGAGACATTTAAGCACATCAAGGGTATTAAAACCATTAAAATTATTGTCTATGTGATTTGTATCATTAGGAAGGATATCGTCAGAGGAGCGTATGAAAGACTTATTAAGATTATTAACATTAAGAGATTGTACAGAATTACACCGCTTACCGCTAGTTATTTCTTTAAAAAGTTTCCATAAACTAGAAGGGGTTTTACATGACAAAAATCTTTGGTTGTATAAAACATTTAGTCTGTGCATTTCGAGTTTTATCAGAGGATTTAGCTTTTTTACACCTGACTTATCATTTGTTTTGAACAACAGTTCTTTATCTCTACGGAGCTTTTTGAGATATGGAGAAGAGAAACGGTCAAAACGAGTGAATAATGTTTCTTTAGGACAACATATTTCCAAACAGAATTTAAGATAATCTGTGGTGTTTGTGATTGTGTCATTTAATGTTTGTTCTGTAAATAGGTCCCAGTTAGTATCTATCAACATGCATCTGAGTTTGCTAAGATTATCTTGTGAGTAGCATCTCCGTTGAAATTTACTGTAGAGGTGAGAGAAGACACGTTTGTGTGATTTGGAATATATTTTAGGCAGTACACGTATGATGCAGTGGTCAGAGTTCAATACAGGAGCACGTTTGCGAGCTTCATATATACCAACATCATTGATGAATACTAGATCTAGTGTTTTTTTCGAGACGGGTAGCAAAGTTAACAATATTGTCATGGCCAAGTGATATAAGGAAGGAGTGATCACAAGAGTTAAAATCGCCAGTCACTATTGATAAAGAGTTCTCGAAACAAGCTGCAGCAAAAGCGGTGAATTCATCTGCGAACATAGATAAATCCGATATGGTACAGCCAGGAGAGACATAAACATTAGAAATATAAATGAATTTGTATTTTGACAAGTATCTCGGGCGACATCTGACAGTGATGCAATCAATGTAGTCATTCGAGAATTTGAAACAAACATTGTTAGAAATAGACCATTTTGAGTGAATAAATGTAGCTACTCCACCGCCGCATTTTTTCTTGGAACAAACACGGTCTTGTCGGAATACATTAAAATCATTTAAAGATACTATATTGTCATCATATGAGTCATGAAGCCAGGTTTCTTGTAGGGTTACAATACCAGTATTATGATAAGTTTCGGACAACAACAGGGACTGAAAATCCAGAATTTTGTTAGGCAGTGACCGACAGTTCGTACTAACGATAACCGGAACAGTAGTTTGATGTATGGGTGTAGATTTTAAAGCACGTTGCCAACCACCATGGTGCTTTTTCTTGAGTTTATTGCAAATATGAAAGTTTTTAGGTTTTAAGCATTTTATATAATCCCGAGAGTGAATGATACGATTAGAATGCATAATTTTAAATGTAAACACCAACAAAATATGAGTAAATAGATGCAAAATGTACATGGAATACGGTAGCCCAAAATGTTCAAACAGGCCGCCGAGTAGATCGGGGGTAATCAGATTGTCGGAACATAAGAATTTAGCCAAGGTAAGAATGGTTGACCCCACTCGCGAAGGTAAGTAATTTAGAAAAAAGCACTCAGCACTATACTGCACTGCATGCATTAACACACAACCACACAATAGCATGGTGGGAGAGGGTTAAGATTCTAAGAAGTAATCTATGTAGGTGGAGAGAGAGATTGATTACTGAATCTTGGTTCATTGAATCTACACCCAACACATGCAACGGAAATAACTCAATGCAAATACCAGAAATATGGAAGATATTATTACCACCAATCAGTCAAATCAGAAGAGGATAACAAATAATCTCAAAATTCTATTTCAACTCAAGCAAATCACAACATTGTAACAAGTTACTTATTATGACTATAAAAACACTCGTCTTATTTCCCATCTAATTGTATTTGATCAATAACACTCATATTATTATCTCTGAATGTACATTATCCTATGTTGATTTTTATTCAAATATCTAGTCAATTCCATACATATATATATAAATGAAGGAAAAAGTTGTGTGAGTAACTTGATATGATTATGAGCAGCAATAATTTGTGCTCGAAACGCGATCATCAGTTAGTATTACTGTGTAACACCACTGTGTGATTTATCAAAATAAGATCCTATCCATAATGGAGTTGCACTCTACCTGTAGTGCCCAAGTTTTATACTTATGTCATTTATGTAACCCCCTATTGCACTATGTGCAGGTGACAGGATGTAGCTATCTCGGATTGAAGACAGTTGTTCGGAGTGTTTTCAGTATCAGTTTTGAGGGTTATACGTAAAATAGATTGGTCTGGTATGATGATCAACTGCCTTTCTGGCATAATCGAACACTGATACAGACCATGGAATTGGTGAATTGTGGGACATGCTTTATGAGCGGAGGGTAATACAAGCGTCTTATTAACAGTGAGTGAATAACCTTCTCCCAGATCAGTGTAATTCTCTCCACTTCTCATGCATAACATGACTGCTGTGTGACAAATCACTTCTCACATTGTGAGCTGACCTTTTTGTTGTAAAAATGTATTAATACCATGTATCCTTTGCCTAATAAATATATAGTACAGTATCGTACAGTCAAAAACCAGCTTTCATCTTTTGATATTTACGTGGCTCAGGGAATTGGAAGGTACAGCGGTTAAATAAGCATGTTTGGGTACAGGTCGTGTTTATTACCCTCATTACCAATTTAGTAGCAAACGCATACATTTTTAGTAAATATAAATACTTCAGACAATTATAATTTTTATAATTTTAAAGGTTTAGGGGAAGGGGGAGCGAAGTAGTCCGGTTTATACATTCATGTAATGATGGCCAAGGTAAGGAAAGTGGTTGTACAAATTTCTTCTGAACACATACAGGTTTGGCTTCTTCAAGTGGATTCCTATTGCTTCAGCTGTCTGTGGAAGACGAACTCGTAGAGCAAATTTAGGATTAGTAGGATTGCGATAAGTAATTTTAAATGCAGTATTCACATCGACCTTGTGCTCACTACGTACAAGGTGTGCTAAAATAGAGCTAGTTACGAATAGATCTTGTTTGTCCCTTGCTTAACCATGCTGCAGGATGATGTTCGGAAATACGATGACGAACCTGCCTAATTGTACGCCAAATGTAGCTGGCTCCGCAGCTACAGTCAAACTGGTAGATACATATAGAGGAGGCCAATTTAGGTAGTTTATCCTTATTTCTCGAACATAGAATAGGGGTGGCCGTGAAGAGACAACCTACCTCTGCTGCATAATAAGCTCTTTTAACTGCATTCTTCAAGCGCTGTGTTATGATTTCGCTGATGTTGTCATCGAGGAACTGCAATTTTATGAGCATTGTTTTTTTCGAAAGTGTAGCAATACTGACTCTCCTTGGTGCTGAATTCATATTCTTCTCAATGAATTTATCTGGATAACCATTTTTTTCTAAGTAATTCTCTAATAATCTTAAGCTCCTCATTGAGGCAGTCATCTGAACAGATTAACCAAACACTTTACCAGGTTACTTTTATACTTCAAAGGTACAAAACTCAAAAAATGAGTGTACTGACCTGTTAGATGAGGATCTAATTGAAAAGTAAATATTTCTTCGCTCAACCTAATTGTTTTCTAAATGTCTAAATGGGGATTTTTTCTATGTTGAAATAGAAATACGACTGTAGAGCCCCTTGGAGATGATTTTGTCCATAAAGCGAAATTTTCTTTGTTGCACTGTTTTTTTATAATTTTCTTCATGACTCAATGGGTATTTTCGTTGACTTAATAAAAACAAAGTTCGTTACCAAGTCTCTGCTGACGAAGGTAGCATTTTCATAATGAAGCCTTGAGAAGTCTCTTCTATTAATTTTCAAAATACGCATATCAAAGAGTATTTTCGTTACTGAATTAAACTGAACTTACTACAAAAAATTTAACTGCTCCTCTGGCGAACCAGTTAGTTACATAGACCGTACAATTAGGCGTGTTTATCGTCGGATTTCAGAGAACATCATCCTGCATAGTCGTTAAGTGAAGGACAAAAACAAAATCTATTCATAGCGCTATTCTATCTCATCTCGTGGATGCAACAGAACACAGGATTGATATCAACGAGGCAGCTTTCAAAGTCATCTACCGCATACAAACAAATCTTAACTCCGCCTTAAGAGTTCGTCTACTAAATATTGCTGAGGCTGGCTGACTGTTGGGATCCACATTAAGAAGCCTAATTTATGTATCCAAAAGAAGCTAGTTCAGACATTGTCCTTACCACTTGGCCATCTAGGCTTCAATGAACCTGAATTTTTGTGGAATTTTCCTAATTTTTGTTGATATTCTATTTGCTATTCTATTTTTATTATTGTTATAATTTAAGCATCTTTAGTGAACTGTAATTCCATTGTGATCTTACTTAACAAATCGATATTATTCAAAAAACACTAATATTGTTATCGACTACTTACTATTCTAAAATATTGTATGTATATAAAGATATATATATATATAATTGTAGAGCGAGAAGAGGAAATTATCGAAAAGGATATTCTTTGCTCAATTATTTTGCGTTTTATAAAGAAAAATTTTATCCATTGTGTTGTGTAGTGTCAGTTTCAATTTACACATTTCTTATTTCATACATTCCTCTAAACATAGGCATTTTATTCTATTACCAAGATACTTGAAATAAATTCGTTTTCTATTCAAACGGTGTAAAACTATGAAAATGGGTGAATTCACACGTGTTAAAGTCTTTTTTTGTAAATAGGCTTCTGTGTAGATATCCGTCTACGTTCTTGTAAAGTAGACGTCTAGGAAGGGTATACTGTTTTTTTCTTCTCAGGTGAACATTATTAACAGCATTCAAAAACCCATACTTGTTTATTAAGATTTCTATAGCAAACGAGGAAGGTGTGTGGTGATGTGGTACAGACAATGTGTTAGACAGTTGGAGGCAATCGGGAGGAAGCCCAGCCTGACCTAGGCTTCGTGCTAATTGGCACTCACACCAGTCAGCAAGGCGTATCTGCAACCTTGAAGGAACTCATGTCCCTTCTGAGATTCAAACCAGCGTCACCCAGTGGGCACAGCAGTTAGAAACGTTACCACTGAGCTATTCGGGCTCGCGATTGACCTCCTGTAGGACTGTAATGGGTATTTTCATTGGACACTAGTAACTAGTGTGATGTGACTAGTCCTTTCTTTGGTGCAGACTGAATTCTATCAGTCAGGTTTGCAATGTGTTCCAACGGAATATTATTCTCATATATTCCCACAGAACACGATATATCTATTTGAACATTCTATTTACTGGCAAATCATTTGCTGATCAAGCTGAAAATCTACGCATCATCATCGAACAAAGCATAGAATGGCAGTCAAACCTTTACCTCAAATTTATCTCCTCCAACAGACACAGTTGACCGAGAAATAATTCGGAAACTACTTCAACACTACGGCGCACCTCAAGTCTTTGTCAACCTCATTCAACAGCTATTTCACAATGCCACGTGTCAAGTGATCCACAACGGAAAACTCAGTGAGGCGTTCGAAGTGCATACAGGAGTAAGACAAGCCGGCTGTTTGACTATTATGATCACCAGTGATGATATTCTTAATTGTGGTGGACTAGATTATGCGTCACACTGTGTACAGATGGCTAGGAGACAGGGATACGCTGGACCACCGGTAAGAAGACTCTAGAAGATCTGGATTTCGCATATGGATGATTTATGTCTAATGTCATACATACTCGAAGACTTGCAGGCGAAAACCAACAAACTGGCAGAAGAGGTTGGTAGCAACGAAGACAGGACTGACTCCAGGTGAACATAGAGGTGACGGAGTTGACGAAGATAACCAACGAAGCGCAACAACAGCAACTACCAGTACCGATAACCATCAACGGGAGAGATTTAACAGAGTTTACTTCCTTCCTTCACTCATCTGGCTAGGAAGCATGGTATCAACCACACGTCAGCGGAGTGGATGAAGATGTCAAAGCCAGTCAGAATCGGAAAGACAAGATTCATCTTCATCAACCTGAAACCAGTTTGAAAACCTTCTAAACTCAGCATAGGAAACAAGATTCGCATTTTCAACACGAATGTTAAGTCGGTCCTCCTATGCGGGTCAGAAAACTAAAACAGTGTGTCACGAAAAGGATTTCCAACAGGCCACTGCAGAATTCCATCAACAACTGCATTAGCTGCCTTCATCCTGAAGATCAAATGGCCTACAACATAACAAGGAATATTACTTTATTTCAAACTTAAACTATCTTTGAAACTTGAGAAGCATGTAGGGGATTAAAAAAAGTTCGTCAAATCAGTTGAACCTTAGCAGTTCCACTTTTAACGATCAATTCGTTTATCTGTGCGGAATGATACACATGGTGGACAATTTGGATTTTCAAGAGACAAGAGGCCGACGGCTGTGTATTGTGTTGTGATTGTGTATCACTATACTCTCATCAAATAATCACTAATAAATACAACATTAAGCAGCAGTAAGGGTGTTATATTCTCCTTTCACTAGTTCGGGTGGTGTTAAGAACAAGCATGCCACTAGGTTAGGTGAGCCAGGCTGAAGAGTGAGTAGGTAGTGTGGTCAAAGCTAAGATCCAGTAGGATAGATGGCCACGCAGCCATCATAAGCGTTATTTCTAGTTGACACTAGGGGGAGAAGCAAGCTCGAAGTCGTTCAACCAACCTTACTAACTGGTTTCCTAGGTGTGTTTCTGTCTAAAATGTAATTATATCAAAAAAGGCTCACGCTTAAAGACCTCTTTTCGACGGTATCATTCTCAGCCAGTGCAATCACATACATGCAGCAAGTGTTTCCTTAGCAACAAGAGGATTATTTTTAAAGATGTATCCTTAGAGCTGTATATTTTTGATAACAAGTTACGTAATATGAATACCGTTAATCGAGTAGAAACTAAGTAAAATATGCAAGTGGAGTTACGTAATAGAAATGGTATTCAAATACTGATTTGCTGGGATTTGATTGGTTACAGGATTTTATCATTAACTGACATCTGTTAGAGAACCATTGGAAAACCTGAGAGTACTGGATAGTTGTTTTGTCCTAGTGCTTGGGACTCCTCAGCAGTACAGAACCACCCACCTCCAGGGCTCCAACCCAGGACCTTCTGTTTACAAGGCGAGCTCATAGACCAGTAAGCCGCTGGGACCCGATCCAATGACTAGTCCATAAATTCCAACTTCTGCCAATTCACGATATAGGGCGACTGGCAATAGCCAATGTCATTGGTGGCGAGCATTTGTCCTCACACCTGCCGGTCACGACTTCCCACTCGAACCTACCTGAATAGGGCCAGTAGCTAGTAGGCATCAGATTGACATTCAAGTGTTGGTATGCTACAAAATTGAACAGGATTTAACACTAAAAATATCCATCTACAAAGTGCTGACATCGAACAGACAATTCACTAACTTCCATTGTTGGGTGTCTCTAAATACAAAACGAGACCTAATCCGTTCAGTGAGCCACAGAATCCACAGCATTTGCAGCTCTGATACTAGGAGAGAGAAGCTGAAAACTCTGAAAAGAATTCTCCTCGAAAATGACTATACCGAACGCTGCCTCATCACGAAATCCATGATGCTTAAACCACTCAGTTTGACCATACTTCCTGCTTCAAAAACACTTCTTCACCTGAATATACAATTCAATGAAAACTTATCGTCAGAAATAGCGACAAACCACTTGTTCTGCTCATTGAAGGAAACCATCTTCGCGATTATCCACAAAACAGGTGATTCACGTGAATGTAAAGGATAAGCTACCATTGCGGACTAACTGGCCGCATCAGTGTGCATCTACCAGTCAATTCACGTGGTTTTGTGGAGGTAGGTATGTTGGCTGTACTCAGTGTTTGCTATCCAAACTTATTACAGAACACTTACGCTGATGGCTATATAAAGGAGAACAAAGATCCCTCCCCACTCCCCCCCCCCGTGCGCAGCTGTATTCTGGATCACCTGATCGTATCTGGAGACCAAGCAAACCCACAAAACAACTTCAAAGTCATCTACAGAATTCGTAGGAATCTTGCTAAAAGTGTGAATCCAACTTCTTCAAACCCCACAGAAGCAATGACAATTCACATGTTACCTCTCCAAACTCTGTATACTGAGGAAGTTTGTTCAGTCACTAAACCTACAATGAACCTGATCTACCTTAACACAGCAGATAACTAATTCTTATGTTTCTTAATTGTATTATTTCCTTCCCTCACACCCTGTTAAATCCCTACCGCTTGCTACCTCTGTGTGAAATTGACTGTCGTTCAATCAATATTACTTGAATTCCACTCACTCCCGTCAGTTATATTACTTCACTTAATTTACTTATTTCATTTTATTTTAATTCCCACCCGATTAACGGTTATCATATTGCGTGATTTTTTATCTAAAAATTTACAATTCTAAGGATACACCTTGGGGAACAATCCTTTCGTTGCTCGGGAAAATCAGTCGAAGAGGCTATAAAGTTACATAGATTGAGATGGTTAGGTCACATGCTGCACATGCCTAACCATCGCCCCCCCCCCCCCGACGGGCATTACTAGCTGATATAGGTGCAGGTTGGAAAAGAGTAAGTGGTGAAATGCCAAACAAAAACATGGCATCAATCCATGAAATCCTTGACAGTTAAACTGAGTCAAGTCAGGTAGGGAGATGCAGACTTCCGGGTTGGGGCCCTCGGGACTGTAAGAATCAATGGCTGGAGACAATAGGTGACATGGCTCAAAATCGTTGTCAGTGGCGCAGATGTATTCAGTCTCTGTAATCTCATTCTGTTTCACTCTATTGATTCTCTTCACTCATTTTCTTGTCTACCTTTGTGTGGTATTTGGAACGTGGCAACTCAAACTGCTGCACTTCGGTGCCAAGTTCTATGTAGAATCCAACCAACCCTTTGTTGCTGAGGAAACACATACTATATGTATGGGATTATACAGCTTGAGAATGATGTCATTGAAAAGATTAACTCTTCACTGAACGCCTTTTCTTTTATAAGAATCCATTTGTAGCAACAGAACTCAAGAGTATTTGACAACAGAAACATTTGTCGGAAACTCAATACACAGATGTAGACAAAACACGTCTACTATATATATTAAAATCACACTTTGCGCATGTCTTCGACAATGCGCTACTTCTATCTTCCGTGTTGTACTTCTTTGTCGTCCTTTCATGTTGTTTCATGAGCCCTGTTCATTACATCTATCACTCCACTATTCGATATAATTGCAGATGTTAAACATATTTACGTCTGAATCTATATTATCACTATTGTTCTTTCCGTGGGTTCCGAAGGGAACATACGGCTGGCTTCAACAACACATCTTCACTCTGTTCTGTTTTCTGCTGTCCTCTTTAGCTGGCTAGGTCCACGATTGACCATAATCTCTCAACTGCTCCTCCAACTCGCACGACCTCCTTCATACCACATTCGTAGTAACTACCCACCCGTCGCTTTCCATTCGGATTCCACTCGAGAGATGACTTGGTGCAAGATGTTATTCGATGATCTCCTCAGCGTGTGTCTAATCTATTTCCATTTTCGACTACAAGCTTGTTCAGCAATAGGTTCCAAATCGGTTTGTGTTCCCATAGTTCTTTTTGTTGCTTATTCTTTCTGACCTGCTGGAAATTTGAACCAGTGAAGGCACCTGTAGAAAAAAATTCTGCAGAGGCCTGTTGAAAACGCTTTACGTGACGCCTGCACCAAGTTTCTGACTTAACATTGTTGATGAAAATCCGAGACTTGTTCATTATGCTGATTGAGTGCAGAAGATTTCCAAACTGATTTTAGGAAGACGGAGGTCTGTGTCTTGTCTTTCCGATTCTGGTTTTCACTGACATCCTCATTTGTGCTGTAGCCTGTGGTTGACACGATGCTTCCTAGTCAGATAAGCGAACGAAGTAACCTATTTCAAATGTATTCCGCTTATGGTTCACTTGAAGTCCTGGCTTCACTGCTTCTTCAGTTAGTTTGTTGGTTTTCGCCTGCAAATCGTCGATTTTGTTTGACTACTATTACTACTACTACTTACAAATCTTTTCAGTAGCACACATCACACAGTCTTTTGATATCATGTCATCAGTATTCATAAATTAGGTAAGCCACCAATAAACTTGGTACTAATATGCATCACTTTTGGTACAACTGGTCAAGTGTTACTATAGACTAGTAACACAGATAACCTTTGACACTAAAAACAAACCCACTGGACCTTGAGCACCTCTGGTAAGAATCTTCTATATAGGGACATATATACAACCTTAAGATAAGCCACAGCCTCTTACTGTTGAATTTATAGATTCCACTGTGGTGAGAGCTGTCTGCAAGCCAACAGTTGTAGAAAAGAATTTACGTCAATGTTCACGTCACTAATCGGGGGCATGAGAGAAAACAATAACAAAGCTTAACCTTGAGGAACTCACCAACCAATCACAGAAGACAACGTGTACAAATACGATTCGTAGATATATGGCTTAACTTTCTGAGAAACGGTCACGAGCAGTAGAGAATAACCTTCAGCAAGAAAACAACCAATCAGAAGAGGTTGCTTTTCCGCTGACAATAACGCTAATAATAATGTACATAAAAATCTATAAATATCTGTTGATTTTCTGAATAAACGATCTGTTTCCTAGACCTTGTCTTCTGTCGTAAGGATGCTACTCATTTAATAACGATGATGGACTGGTTAGTATGGCTTTCTACAAGTTAACTTGCATAACCGGTGCATTATAATCTTAATGAACAAACAGTGATTAACTTATAGTGTAGAAAATTTAAAAGCATGCTATCGATCTGATAAAGTCTTTGACTCTTGGTGTCAGTTAGTCACTCTATATCAGTAATAAATAGGATTGATGAAATGTTTAATTAATAGGGCATTTAAAAACTAAATAGTACCAAGGAGAATGAAAAAGAGGAAGTGAGGCCTATAAGAAGGGAAGCTTTAAAACTTAATAATTACCCTGATAAATTGATCAGGAAGTATGTAGGAAAATGTAAAAATAAAGTTAATATTATAAATAATAGTAATAATATGAACAATGACGACATGTATGTCAAACAGGTACAGGATAATGACAACACAAAAAATAAGGAATTTAAATCAACAGTAGTATTTCCATGCAAAGAAGGAATCTTAGAAACCACCTTACGCAGAAGGCAGGAATAAAAGTGGATAGCGTTCAAATCCATAAACCCAATTAGAAATAAGCTTTGTTGGTTAAAGGATCAGTCCTGTGGAGCCAATTAAATAAAACAACTTAGTTAATCTAATACCCTGTTTGCAATGACTGTCAGGTCAAATACATGGGTCAGAGTAGTAGAACGGGGTCTGTCAGACTAGCGGAGTACAAAATCCTAGTAGAATCTAGATCAGTTGACCTTCATAAGATAAGGAATCCAGAGAACAGCTCAATCATGGCACAAACTACATGCGGTTACACACAATAGGATGGGATGACAGTTCTAAAAAGAAAACGTTATTTGTCGAATTAACTGAGAATAAGTGCAATAGGAATGATTAAACACATGTCCTAGACATCTGGAAAACTCTACTGGCCCTACGACCAATAGAAAAGAGTAAAAAGCACTATAAAACGAAAGTTTCGAAGTTGGGTTATTATATGATCATGAACTACAATAAATTGTATTCGAAACGTCGTCATTCAGTAAATATTACTGTTTCATTGTTTAGTATATCTAATAAATAAATCAATAAGAATGATGAGGAGTTGAACAGTTGAGCTTTAGTTCAAAACGTTAGTCAGCCAGTTATAATTCACGAAGTATTCTGCAAACCATCTCCTTCTAAAATCTCCAACCTCATGGTTAACTTATAAGTACTTGTAAGTACACCTACTTTGACGACATACACAAAGCTGAAAGAATTTTAATCTTGTCAAGTTTGTGGAAATAAAGTGTTGCAATAATTCAAAATAAATATTAAAATAATAATCTATTCTGTAGCTGTACATGTAAGAATCATGTCGCTCTTTCGAACATCATCGTGCATGGTAGTTATGCGAGGGACAAACAAGGTCTATTCGTAAATGTTTTGGCACACCATGAAGAAACAGAATACATTTGGTGTCAACAAGGCAATGAAAGTTCTCTGTTGTATTTCAACTAATCTTAATTTTGTCTTACAAGTTCATCTTCTACATGTAGCTGAAGCTGTCAAAATCCATCTTCAGAAAAAATCTGCACATACACTTTCCTTACCTTGGTCATCATTACTTAATTGTAAAAGTTTGATGATTTCTCCCTCCCCCTAGGTATTTTCCAAGTTATTGTCCTTTTAGTGCCTTTAGTTGTTGCGTTAATTCCCTGCTTAATATTACCTAATGCTAGTTTAGTGTTATATATATGCACATTACCAAAGACACACACACACACTGTTTTGAACTATAATCTACTAACAATCTATTCACATATTTTTTTATTCCTTTACGTTCCCACTGGAATATAGGGCACCTTCAAGCTAGAGGCTTGAAGTTTCCGTAGCGGTGGAATTTTTTATTTTTACGGGATGGGATTACTAGCCTCATGCCGCACAACCTTCCCTCTTTACCAGTCTTATTACTGGTTTAGTAAAGTAAGGGAGGAGTGTGTCGGTGGCAGGGAATTGAACCCCAAACAAACTGTGTATTTGGCGAGTATTTTACCGCAGTGCCACCGACGCACACATACCTCTTGGAATTTTAATGTTAATGATCCAATGTTACTTTTACTAAAAAGCAAATTAGCATAGTCAAACAACAATTAATATCTAACTATTATTGATGGATAACTGTAGAATCTGATGAGGAAGTTGTCAAAACGAATACTGGTTCTCACACCGAGTCATAAACTCTTGGAACCGACTCCCAGAAGAAGTGGTGTCTGCAACCTCAACTGATTCGTTCAAGAAGGGTTTGGACAAACACAGAAATTTACTAGAAAAGGATTAACATAGGCTCCAAGCCTTCTATCCTCAACCAATAAATCTGAAATCTGCCCCTTTTCACCTTCGACACATAAGAATGTAGTACCGTACAAACACTAAGAAAGGCATGTGGATATACAGTTTTGCTGACTGCAGTGCGTAATGAAATAATGCAAACGAAGATAAACATAAACTAAACCAAACTTTAATTAGCCGATACTACCAATTCTTCGCCTCTATGGAAAAAAATAGGTAACGCATAATGAAATATTGAAAACTAGCCGTATAAACATAGCATTAGTATAATTGAAATGCAGAGTTTAAACATGAATGCACTCCTAAAATATCCAACAAGTTAGATGCACACTGGTTTAACCTTGATACAAAACACAATACTAACATACCACCATTTATAGACTTATATCTCCAAAAAATACAAAATCTTACAACGATCGTTGATTGACTTTAAAATTGCGGCTATTTAGTAGGTCTCCTTCAAGAACTTCTCAGTTTTTACTGATTGTATACTTTATATTATTATGGTTATTAGATGCTTACAAATAATATTGACTTTAAATGAAAAGCACAAGAGCAGCTTTGATAGTCAATAATACAGGTATTTACAATTAATAAACATATACTGAGTTTGTTTTTACAAAGGAACATTTTTAGCTGTTGCCTTCTGAACAATATTCTGACCTTCTCGTTTTAAAACAGTCAGGAGAGTTTGGGAACTCTCAAGGATCTATGAGATAAAGTTGCAACAGTAGATGCCAACACATACCTTCATGTAAGCTGCTTCTGACTCTGCAATAGTCCTATCATATTCATTTCTGGTTGCCAGTTTCTTCTGAAGCGCTTCATTAACCCTGTTAAGCTTATCACTTAGAACATTTATTTCTCTTTGGAGCTTAGCGCGTTCATTTTCATCTTGTTGAATCTGACGTTGCAATTCTTCTCGTCTTTTGCAAAGCTCCTCAAAACCTAGAAATTTAATACACTTTGAGATGTATGCCATACATTTTACAAGTTCATTATTGTAGTTTTGTAAAGCAGCCCCTTGATGAGACATGAGAAAATGTATACGAATCACGCGCTTTTGTTGTCATGACAATCACGAAACACATGTCATTTCATTTCAGGCTATAAGACCTGATCCATTAGTGTTAATTAACTCTTCTCATCTACTTCCCTCTCTAAACAATCTACTGAAGACACAGAAACACTCCATATAACCGTTACTTTCAAGATTGAATGACTCCTTAATGTCCAATATCATTTTTACGGGCTAGTGTAAAACAAATTGATTTCTTTATGATCGCTTCTTGGTTTTAAGATTAGGTTCCCTGGTCTCCGGTAAACTTCTGCGCAGTTCGTCTTGCCACTCAACTTTCGTAGCTTTGGTTGGCTCCAAAAGGAGAGGCGTTGGGATTAATTATATTAAGTTTCTAGTATGCAGTGTATTAAGAACGTGTTGCTACTGTGAATAGAGTTGATCCTTTTACCTGATGTCATCAAAAGAAGAAAGATGACAATAACAGATGTAGTCAGTGTGGGTTATGTAGACAAAAAAGAAAACATACAAACATAAAAATATTTGAAATTGATATATATGTATGTATGTATGACAACATAAGTGAATAGATAGAGAGATTGGTCAGAATATTAAGACTAAGGATAGTGGGCAATAGTAAAAGATGAGTTTAGGTGTTTACCAACTAATAGTGTGTGTGAATTTTAAGGGAATAGGCCGTTTGGACGTTGTCCTTATACTGCTAAGTGGTTATCCAGCCATCGCTTACAGCTTCGCGCAGACGGTGGAGCAGTCACATCTACTGGCAAAAAGTTCCCGAGGAGGAAAACTCAAAGTGAAAGGAAAAAGGAGCGCATGAGAGACAAGATTCTCATGCGCTATCCTTCGTGGATTGTTACGATGGAGCCTACACCTACTTAGTGGCAGGATTCCTTTGTTTGGGTCATTCTGGTTATTCTTAGTCTTATAGGCAGTAAACGAGTCACCTCTAAGTTGACAGTAGCTAAGTGTGGAAAGGTATAACTTCTTCAGACATTCATACTATAGTTTGTTTCGGAAACCCAGTGCTCCTTTTGTCTTCCGTCCTTGAACTTTTTCTAAAAGACTAGTTTCCTTTCAGAGAAAAAGGGGGAAATGATATTGCACACTTCAAGGAGTGTTCCTACGTATGTTCAGCCTCGGAAAAAACAGGGTGTGAGCACGCATATCTGTGTGCAAAGTGCATAACCACATATGCCCCCACTGCTTCACTCATGTAATTCACTCTAGGGTACATTTCTTCCACTAGAACTAGATCTAAGTAGTGATGTAAAGTTACACAGGACAAGTTATCTTAACCCGAGGAGTAAATTATATTCTGCAGCCTATGGGTGCGGGGTTGCACTACTTTGCGATTTTTCTGGATGAAACTCATACCATTGACCAGTGCCCAGCCCTCCACAACTTTAAGGTCTGTCTGCCGCACACAACCAGCCATGGCAGGTCACTGATGAAAGTCAAAACCATCGGTGGACCTAGGGTAGAACTCTGCAATATTCCTGATGTCAAAATGCACCAGGGTGATCAGACGCGATCGACTTTGATGCAGAATCTCCTTCCACGGGAGAAAGGGGCCACCAATACCCTTCTGACTTATCTTGCGTAGGAGGAGGTCGTGCTAAACTGTGTCATATAACTTCATGAAGTCGAATAAGATCATGTGGACTGGAAAATTCATATTCCAGCATGGAGCCTAACCATTCCAAGCTGGTAATAAATTTGCCTCACAGGATCTGCCTCTCCTGAGACCATTTTGCCCTTCGTGGTGTATGTTACTCATGTCAAGATGATGTCTGATCTGACAATCATTCAGACTCTCCACTGCCTTTGATACAACTGGGAGTAGTGCAAATGGTTTGTAACTCATGGCATTTCGCCAACCGCTATGCTTGAAGATATTATGATTTATAAATAGTTTGATTGGCATATCTCAGGCCTAGGTTTAGTCCTTGTCTGCTAGCCTTCTTTCGAAAGGCCGCAACCTCAGACTGCTTCCAGGTGTGATTATTCTGTAACACTGTCATGCTTGCTGGAGAGTGCAAGCGTTCAATTTGCAATTCTGGAACTCCCTTTTGCCCCTACCACCGTGTCTCCATGGTTTATACTAATCTGATGTTTCCCGGATGTGATTTTGGATACCTTTGGTTTCCGTGGATTTATACCCCTAGTCGGTTGGACTGGAGTGTCTTGATTACAGTTTTCGGAGGAACACTGCATGAAACTGTGTCAGGGTAACAAAATGGGCATATGTACCAAAACCATCGACACGGGTTGCTTCGCATAAACTCGTAACATGGCTTGTGCACTCCTTTGTCGTCACATCAGTCCCCCCACCTCTTGCAAAATTGCATTCAAGTGCTGGACCACTTTTGGAAACAATCTCACCACAAGCCTGCAGTCGATCCTTTTCCCAGAAAACTCCCTCGATGTCCTATGATGTCTTGAGCGTTTGTTTTTGTCCAACTACGTGTGACACACTGGCTTCCCGTGGAAACAGGTGTGGCACGATGTCTGTTTGATTCGGCCGATGCAGTTCCAGTAGCGGACTGTGGCGACATTGGCATTTTATCAGAGCAGGGTGCATGTGCTCTGGTCTTAAGGACCAGTACGTTATATTGTGCTATCGGGTCGTCCCCCCCCCCCCAGCTGAAGCTCTGGTCACTGCCAAATGCGGCGTAATATGCTCTTCTTGACGCTAGATTCAACAGTCATGTTATATATATATATTAATTCCTGTTTATGCAGGAACATACCAATTGTACAGGCATGGATAAGTTATTATATAAATTACAGTTTGTTTGTTCAATCTAACATTAGAGTCAGTCAGAACAGTCTGCAAAATAGTTTGTCTGTGTAACACATAAAGAGATATAGAAATATTGTCTTCGCATTAACAAAAAACCCAGACTTAAGATGAATGTGATACAAATATCTGGGAAAAATAAAGCTTGAAGTCAATTCTCCTATAAAACTTTGTTGTGAACAGCATCCGTGAGATAAAGTTTATTGATGTATTATTTTGATTCAATAATGTATTTATTCCATTTTTGTCAGCAGTCTTATCGTAGTTTTATAATAGGAAAGAAATTTGATCTTTGATACGAAAATTAGATAAGGTAATGTTAAATTGTTTTACTGCATCAAATGGGGGCAATTCTAGAACTATCCATTTGCGCCATTTGCGTCAGCATGGCAGACTGTACATGTAAGTTGGGTAATACATTGAAAACTGTTTGAAAACCGGTTGTTTCTTTATATCAGATCAAGAATACTCCTTGTACAGAATGTTGGCCAGCGTTTCCAAGTGGTTGCAACGGATCGTTCATGGAATTTGAGTTTGAATTTACTTAAATGGTCATTTCAGTTTAGATGATGGGTTGTTCGACCTCGACCAGGAGATATATAGAAATGCAGGCTCAGGATATAATAACAGAAAGAGAAAGTATGTAAACATGAACAGGACGTTAATATTTTATGTATATATAAATGTTTATAAATGTATATCATTGTATAGTAAACACTACCTATAATCTAGTTGTTTTTCATGTAATTTTGCGAAGTCTTAGAGTTTATTTAGTGTCATAATATTTAGTAATGAGTCTAGGCGTTATAGTGTTCTAATAGCTGATGCGTTTTAGAAATAAGTGGTGCGGTGTGATTGGCATAGTCATTTGGATGAAGCAGTTCATATAGCAAGCGTTTGAGGGTTATGATAGAGTGACAGGTCCTTATTTCTAGGGGTAAAATGTTCCAGATCTTAGAGTACATGACTATGAAGAAGTTTGCACGGAGTGTTGTCTTGCAGTTTTTCCTAGATACTGTGCACGTTTGGTTACGAAGATTGTAAGAGCCTTCCGGTGAGAACTGTATCTCCTTACTGTCTGAGAATGATATTTTATGCAATATTTTAAAGAAAAATGTTAGGTTAATGCTCAGTCGTCTCATCCAGAGTTGGTCGATACCTAGAGTTATACACCTTGATGTGTAGTCCTTTTCGCAGTCAAATCCTAGTAGTTTAGACGTGAAGTATCGTTGGACACTTTCTATTTTAAGTTTGTCACTTACGCGAGTGCTGCTGAGAATAAATGGACAATATTCAAGTAGTGGTCTGACACAAGTTTTATATAATAATAGTTTTGCTTCGAAGCTGTGGAAATTCCTGAGTATGCATCCTAAGAGCATTCTCGATTTACGCGTCTGTGTCGCCACTTGCTCAGAAAATGTCAAGTCACTAGAGTACCTGAGTCCTAGGTCAACAATTATTACCAATTATTATTAATTATGATTAAACAGCAGTAATTGAAATGGCAGCAGGGTATCTGCCCAATAGAATAGGAACAAAAACTGATAAAGTATAAGAAAAAAGTTTTGGCATTCAGTTTCACGACAGTCACCTAGTAGATCTGATCGAGTGAGAAAGATGCTATTACAAAATTAGCGCTTAAAGCCAGGGCAGTAGTTCCAGACAGCTGGAACTACCATGCGGGTATTCAATATGTAATTAATCGTTGAATTGGGTTTAGAGACTGGGAAGCCACACCTACCGAGCGGATAATTCACGAAGTAGGTACTTTCCCGCTACAGAGGAAAACTCACGTCGTCTACAAGGAGCGCATAAGAACCACTTTTCCGCAGTGATTTGGTTTATTTAATCTCTTTCCATGTCCTTTGAGTTGTTCCAACTTGACAAGAATTAGAAAAGGAAACAGATCAGGTTCACTGTCATGAAAACTCTTTGTAACATGATTACGTTTTCAGTCTACCAACCGAATAATACCGAAATTAGATTTTGTGGTTTCAGTCATCCCTGGTATGATAAATCGGTCATACCACGTCGTCATACATGTATTTATCCTATGAAGTCTTTCCGCCATTCGTAAATGGGTTCTTTAGATGTTCAGATGCAATTTTCCAGTTCGGAACTCAACAAAAACGCTTACAGAATGGCTAACAAGTCACTGGCGAAACTAGAGGTCTCATATGTTGCCGAAATGGTACCAGCGCCATAAAGTGCAAACGAGAGTCTATGTCTAGTGTCTTGCATTCCTGAAACCTAAAAAACGGTTGTTTCAGTTGAAGTCGGTCATTATTCTCTATCTGTTCTTGGCAATGAATTCTCCGACTCATATGGGGAAAGTGTCAGTGGATTTGAGGTTTTCTGCTCCTGAAAGCGGAGGCAGTCTGTTAAACGCTTCGTTGAAATCTAACATTTGCAATTACTTGTTTATTGCGCTAACCATATTTCCGGGGACACAAAATGTTATATCTGCTAACTAGCTTTCCACATCTCATGAAGTAACTTATAATCCAAACCAGTTAATAACAAAGACATGAAAGAGTAAGGCGTTATATTCTTAAAACAGAAAAACGGAGTGTTTTTAATATAACTGGAGTTTGAGAAGATAATACTGAATAGTTATCTATCAGTTTAACTGTTGATCACAATCTTCACGAAGTAGGTTTTGTTTCATCTATGTCCATCCCAGCTGTTCGACCAAGTAATCGCAACCCGTTTTAGGAAAAATATCTTAGAAAAGCCTCTTTGTTACTGTTTCTTTCCAAGAGGTTGATAGTGTTGTATTTGTTTCCTGCGTTGACTTAATATGACCTATCTAGCAATATCATCGAAAAGGCTTTATGATCAACCCTTCTAATTGCTCACCGCATCCTACTCTGTAGTCTTTAAGAAGTACTGGCATCCTGACTAGCTCAGCCCAGCCGCAGAATCAAGGCAACATGTACTGTTTACGATTTCCTTTCACAGGGGATTCAAAGAGTTCGTGAAATAGATTAAGGTTCGATTGACCAACCATTTTTGCTCAACTTTTCTAGCTCCAGTGCCGGGGATCAAAGGGGGCAATCGCGGAGAAGGGGTGTTCGGAGGAACAATAGCACGGGGACTGCATTATGCTATGGTTATGTATCACTTTATTCTCTCAATACTAAATTAACCTAAATCCACCTATGTGTAGCTTTAAGCATTCTATTTATTCGTCACTGGTAGAAAAATCTGACTAGCAAGTCAGGATTAAAGAGTTAACCAACTGTGTGGCTGGAGCACATGTGTAGCAAGTTAGAACAAAAAGTTGTCTCAGAGTCATTCCAGCAGTGTGTTTGGCTGGCTTCGCAGACCTCCAAATGATATTTTCAACCAGGTTTGATGGCTTTAATAATAATATAAATTATACCCGCCAGTTCTGTTCTCTCTATAAACAAGAATTTTCACACAGTAGCTACGGATTTCCTTCTTTGGCCCTCTGAGTGGGCACCTATTAGTCTCCCCCAAAAAGCTGCCTAATTGTTAGACTATGAATAATAGGGTGACAATGTATGATTTGTGACATTTTGGAGGCAAATCAAATCCAACAGTGCTGGTGCGAACTGGAGGATGTTGTCTGTGACGAAAATTTGAGTTGATTGTTGCTTCAGGGAAATTTAACAAGAAATTGTGTCTTTTACACTGTGAGTAAGTGGATCAAGGAAAACGACTGGAAAGAACGGAAAGTTGGAAGCCACAATCTCCAGGGATAAGGCTGTAACGACAGAAGGCAAGAGTCAGGCAACAGATCATTTATTAAGGAAATCAACTCATATTTATATATATTTTCATGTACATTACTGTGGATATTTAAACAAACAAACACAGTCTTCCGATTGGTTGTTTCTCACGTAAAGTTAATCTTTCATCTATTTGTGACTGTTTCTTGAATGTCAAATCCTCTATATGTTAACTGCATCCGCCTACGCAAAGTCTGCTGTGGTCTGTTTTGAATCAGTTTTTGTTCACATTTTCTCATGACAAATCTTGGGAACGTTAATATTGACGTAAATTACTGTCTACCAATTTGGCTAGTAGACAGCTCCCACCACAAGTCTAGTGTTTACAGTATACGGTGTGGTTCGTCAGTTCAAATCCATTTTGGGTCACGAATAACCCAATCAACTCTCCACCAACAGAGAACGGAATATTGCATTCTCTGTGATCATCGTTCCTCTCATAAGGTTGTTTAGAATTCACCCACAGTTAATGTGAGTGCTCTGATTCTGTAATGAGCTAGCAAACAGCAGAATATGATACGACAAATACCTCAGCATACGCACAGTCATTTGTGGCTAAGTATTAATGATAACAATTTTTTAGCCTCCACAGAAATGTTCTGATTTTACGGGTACGAGTACATTTTTGTTTAGGTTTCGGTTTTAACCTATTAATGAGCTGCCAAACACTGTTATACTTTACGTCTTATTCTCCAACCTCATGCGGATTAGACTGTTTCGTTGTTGATTTTTTACTGTTTCATGCTTCATCTCCCTGAATTCATGGCACTATTTGCCGCGAACCACTTTGTCCAGCCGTCAATCGCCTTGTTGTTGAAATGAAGTGTTTATTGTATTGTTGGTTGTTCTCCAACTTGACTAGAATAAGCCTCCAACCAACTGATCACTTGGAAGCATTCGCTACAGTGAGTGGGTATGCAGAAGTCAGATTTGAGTGAGACAAACGGGACGGCAACAACCACACTTATCATCCATACTGTAGAGTGTGTTATTTACAAAACAACGTAAATCTTGAACCATAAACAAATAATCAGTGCCTAGTCGACTGTATGACGTTGAAGACCGTCCAAAATATTAGATCAAAACTTGCCCATCCAGGTTGTTATATCGGCACATACGTCAATCATAGCTTCTCAGCTAACAAAGACAGTTGGTCCATCCTCACATTTGCATTCGGACACTTGATAACCACCTGCAGACTAAAACTTCCGTAAAGTGAGACCGTGAAGATGAGGGTAAACAGTTGTTGAATCCTCTTCAAACATCTGATTTTCCCATTAAATATTCTGCAGATCTCTGCTAAGGTTAAAGTGCGTTTTGCAGAAGCTGTAAAATGGTGAAAGCGGGTCAAGAAGATGCCCTGCACAGTCTAAATATCGAATTCCTGCGAATATTTGAGCAGAAGCCCAAGGTAGCCATCATCACCATTAACGCCTACATCGCAGCTGTTTTCATATAAGTTTTTCATATGAGAAGCATGAAGTAGACAAGATCAAATATTAGATAAATTCAGATCGCGGAGTGCCGATAATTTATTGCTGTTCCAATTGAGTAGACGGTTGAATTATAGTATAAGCCAAAATGACGGGGCAATGAGCGATCATATGGCATATCCCTTATTTGAAGTAGCGCCTCTAGCTTTACCTTGATGGCATTTGCGCGGTTTAGTTGATTCGAGCCGGAGCTAGTCGTCTAGGCAAACGCAATTGACGTGATTTAGGTGCTCATTTGCTCTTGGTGGATGAATTTATATGAAAATTGCTCTTCGATATTGTTCTCGAGCATTTACTGATTGGTTGTGTGGCAGGACGCCTAAATATATGGTTCATGCAGTGATTATTTGGCATACCGAGCATGGTTCGTGCACATTTCGACGAATGCGTTGGCGACAACCTGTACTTGATCATTAAATACATAAATGATACTTCAGTCAGGAGTATAATTCAAAGTTCCAAAAACGTGGAGCATACAGGAAATGCTGTCCCACAAGACTTCTGCTATGCGGACCCATTTAGAAGAGGTGAGTGCTGGCTCTGGAAACTCAAGGTGTCACGGGATATTTTTCATGCGACACTTGTCTATGCATGAGTCTTTTGTGGTCAGCGTTGGTGCTGTTTGGCAATGAACTGATAAGAACAGGAAATTCCTTCATTGGCCTGCCATGAGCTGCACTGATGAAGAAGGGTTGTGGCCGTTACGTTATTAAGTTCGTCGTGCACTTTCCGTAAGTCATGATTATGGCCGTTGTCAATGTTGTTATACTAAATGTATGTGCAACGACCTCGCATATGAAAGTGGTTCCGTTTCCGTTGGAGGTCATAGTCCCAACTGCAGTCTAGTTGCTTGCTGTCCAGCATAAAACTGGGGCAACACGATCAGAAGTATAACTGTGAGTTATACTGGTGTTTATCTGTAGACCTTGAAATCTTAGCTTTTGGCACTGTAACCACTTGTGCTGTAACTGTCCTGTCGTGATGATACATTTTCAGTGGAACAGCAAGCAGTCTCTCAATTGCCAATGAGTTGGTTTCAGATCATAGTATTATGGGTTGCCGTTCTGGTCTGCTGGAAATATCACCAGCTTCAGGATGCTTGGGTGAAGAGTTTTCGAATGTATTACATTTACACGAACCGTTAGTGCTGAGTTCAAACATATGCCCGGGATTGAAACAATAAGATAATCCGACAGTCTTTGATCTTTATGAAAAATGGTATCCATCATTTACTTTGACATCTCCAGGTCATTTGGTCATGTAGAAGACTCTCTGCTAAATCCCTCGGGAATTCGCGAACCACTACTGGAATGGCCCATTCGTCTCCTAACTTAATCCCAGTGACCTACAGTTAAATTGGCGTGAAACAGGATTTGATTTCACTAACGTACACATACCATAACATCCCCCTAAATGTTGGTTCGCAATCACTCAACTTCTCTCAAAGATCCTAAGCTACCACTTTGGAAGGCTGATTAACATCCCCTATCAGCAGTATTGATGACCTAAAAAGATCGTACAACTGGCTGTCAGACGGTTTTCTTCATTTATATTAACTTATAACCACAAGCACGGGTACAGACTACATTGCAGCCACAAATAGCGGCAATGGAGATACTGTCAACTATCTTGTGCAGAGGAGCGATTTCATATTGCCTTGCAAGACATTCATCTTCACGGGAGATAATTCACTCCTGATGCACACCTGGGATGAAACTGCTGAGAAAGTGAGACAAACATACGACTGAGTTCAAATTAACGTACCATCAGACTGTAACTCAAGAATAAGATGCAGTGCCCCACAGAACGTGGAATAAGCATATATTATTGTTAAAGTTACGTAGGAGAACCGACTGCTAGCTTTACTTTCTCCCTGGCGCTCATAATCTATTTCCCACAAATCTGGGTTATTTGTTAATGCGAAGACAATACCTCTATATTTCTTAGCGAACTACACTCACCAGTTAGTTAGCAGACTGTTTCAATTAATTCCACCTTCAAAAAGAATAACTGCGGAATGACTTCACTATAGTAGCGGTACGTTCAACGTTTGTGTTACATTTTAGCTTGATTCGCTATATATTTCTATTTTAACTGTGAGACTCGCACAAGTGTTTCTCCAGTTCCATAAATTTAACCAATAACTCTTTCACTAATTAGTTATGGTTAGTCATACAAAAAAGCCACGAACTCAGTCACCTGTCAACGTGATGACTAATAGTATAAATATGCTCGCAACGACGAGCAGCACAACTCCCACAAAGTATGGAAATGAGGCACACAGCTTGCCAATGCGCCGCAAGCGTCGAGCTGCCGGTTCACTACCATCTACTGTGGCTGAAACTGAGGGCGAAAACTTGCTGACAAACAGCAGTAGCATCGCTTCTACAAACTCAGCACTTGGTCCTGACATAAACCTTTTCACTTCACCCTATGTACGTGTCACAAAACTTCAGATTCCAAGTCCAGCTCCAACACTTACTTCAGAAATAGAACGACTAAAGCTGGCTGTAGAAGAACTGAAGACTGAGATGCGGGACATAAGGTGTAGAAAAGATATGAATGCAGGATTTTCAGAAAATTTGGCCAACTTATCTGAACTATCAACACAGGTTGGTGATATAAAATCACAGGTCTGTGAACTTGCCCCTCTGAACATCTTGACTAAGACCATAAACCCTGGCGAACTTGACACAGAATCAGTATCTAAGATAGACACCTTGATAAACTTCATCACAACAGAGGTTATCAAAAGACTTGATACTAAACTAAGTGTGATTGTCTACAATATACCGGATAATGAGGGGTTGAAAAAGGTTCAAAGCATCTTACTTAGGGCGGCGAAAATGCCTAACTCCCAAACAAAATGTCACAGACTGAAGAAGAGTCAGCACGACCACTGCTGTCCTATACGCCTTCAGTTCGAAACGCAGACAGAGGCTAAAAAATTCACCAACACACAACGTATCCTATTACAGGACACAAGCTACAAACAGATAAAAGTTGTAGCAGATAAGACAGTGATTCAAAGGCGTGCTTACAATCACCTTAATAAACCAAATGGCAGGACACCTCAGGCCACTAAATTATATATACACACTACCAACACGGTAGAACTCATAGCCTCCCCCCTCTCTAATCCCATAAAAATAGCTCCAGAGAAAATGAAACCAAACGAAAGACTTGTGAGCTATTGTCTTACTCCTAAGGTAACCTCTCCTCCCTCTACGGTGGATCTAGATATGTCTATGGACAGCCATAAGATGGTAATCAATCCCTCTTGTAAGCTGACAACATCCTCTCTTAACCAAAACGTGACAACGCAAATGGAACTCGGTAACAAAACGGGCCGAAATACGCCACTTGTTGCGAAGATTCCCCAACATATTCAGACTCCCAAGAATATCTCACGCTTTAAGGTAAATAATATTCAAAACCATGCTAGCAACCAAACTAAAAACAAAGATAAGGACATAGAGTCCAAGGACAACAACGACACAACCTACTTGCATACTGTGCCAAGTCACACTGGTAGCTGGTGTAGTGACGCTATCACGCAAAGTAGTATAGGTGACAACACTCGAAGCTCAGCCACCAGGTACTCAGGGTCTACAAAGCATGACACACAAACTAACTTTGGCAGATTATACGGAACAAGCCTTCTGGGAAACAAACCACAGTGCAGCTATGCATATAACGACACCCATGTAAGGTCTCCTGGAATGTCCCCACACAATAGGCAGATTAACAAGTCATGGGCATCACAAGGTACCAAAGATTTTTTATCCAACACATCCCTGTCAGCGCTAACCAAACAGCTGGTGGGGATGTTAACCCTTCTGAACCCATACCACCAACGTTGGCCCCCTATCGGGAAGAAAACAGACATGGGCTAGTACATACGGAACTATTAGTCACACCCAAAGACTGTACAAGCATATGCCAAATAAAAACCTCAACCCAACTCTCCAACCTACCCAAGCCTAGAACCACGTCATTGTACAGATTATCTAATAATCAAACCCATTACCCACTAAAAAAAACGGATAGTAACTTGACAGACATAGGTGGACAAACTAGTTGCAACACAGGGTTGATATGCCACGCGGAAACAGCGGATGCCGATCCACACTTGAACCTTATTGACGAGCTTAAACACTTCAAACACTACTTCAAATCTCAACTCTACTTAATACTTATTAATGCTAGATCTATCCTTAACAAACTACCGATGCTCAGGGCACACACGCTGGTATACAAACCCCCTATAATCATTATTACCGAATCCTGGTGTCACTCCAATATACCAGACGAAGAGATAAGCATCGAAGGGTACATACACTTTCGCTGTGACAGGAAGAGTGGTAAGGGAGGAGGCTGCCTAATGTACTTCCTGAACACACTTACTGTATTACAGCTAGAAAATAAGGAACTCAATGACATGCACGACACCCTGTGGGTCAACGTACACTTCAAAAGTGCTACACTACTAATAGGATGTATCTACAGAGCACCTGGCACCTTTAGTGATTACGAGACACAACTTATAAATGTACTGGAGCAAGTATCCACTCTTCCATACGAGCATAAGATCATATGTGGAGACTTCAACCTACCCGAAATCAACTGGGACCTATTAAAAGGGCCAACTAAATACGACAAGCTCTTAGGGACACTGGACATCTTCGGTTGGAAACAAACTGTCACTATCCCTACAAGAGGTGACAATGTACTAGACTTAATATTCTGTCACGATATAAGCCCCCTCTCAATCTTAGTGGGTTCTAAGTTTTCAGGTAGTGACCACAAAACAGTAATGTGTGCTCTGCCACTTCCACTGAATAGCAATGCAGCTGATACCTCCACTTCACAACAAGTACTATATAGGAACTATAGTAAGGCAAACTGGACCTTAGTAGAATCAGTGCTAAGATCCTCCGAATGGAGCGAATACTTCACTACTGATGACCTCTCGAGAGCTCTGAGCATCTTCTACCATAACTCGAACACATGCTTAGATGCTGTCATTCCACTGCAAACACTTGAGCTGTCCCCACATAGGAAGTCATTCATAAAACCAAAGGATCGTATGAAACTGAAGAAACTCTCAACAAGTTACTTCAAACACCACGACTTTGGCACACTAGGTTTAATACTTAACACCCTTAGTTCCATCTCACAAGCTCGAAATTTCCGTATGAGAAACGAAGAACGCATCGCAGTAGCCAGTGCTGCTAGAGTGTATGCACTCACGGAAATCTTAAAGAAGCGAATGAATCGCAAAAATCACAGCATTTCCCTCCTCATAGACAAAGGTAGGCTATGTACTAATTCCGCAGACATGTGTGAATTATTCAACTCAACTTTTGCAGGTAACTACCTTAAGCCCACAGTCCAGTTACTCAATATACACCCTGCTACTAATGTGGCACAAACTCCATCTTTACACACACCAAACTTAATTAGTACTATTGAATTTAACTATACTAACATTAAACAAACTATAAGAACCCTAAAATGCTCAAAAGGTTTCGGTACTGACGGCATATCATCCTATTTTTATAAATATGGTGGCCCTGACATTCCCTTACTCCTGCTTAAAATATTCACAATGTCCTTAGAAACCCAAACTTACCCTGATGTATGGAAAACAACGTTTATTATGCCTAAACACAAATCTGGCTCGAAAACAGACGTCAGTAACTACAGGCCAATTAATATCACACCTATAGCTTCTAGAATTATGGAGAGACTAGTAAAAGAAAACCTAATGAAGCATATGCTTAGTTGCAATATTATAAGTCCGAACCAACATGGATTCCTAAAATCCAGATGTTGTTTAACATGCCACTTAGACTTCTTTAACTTTGTGACCAGCAGTCGTGACAGACGACAACTAGTACTTGTCATCTACTTTGACATCTCAAAGGCATTTGACCGTGTCGACCATTTACTACTAGTGCACAAGCTGAAATCCTTAGGAATAAGTGACCCGTTATTAGGATGGCTTAAATCATTCCTTAACAATAGGTCCCAAATAGTTAAACTCGGATCTGTAACTTCGAAACCTAGCCCAATCACCTCTGGTGTAGTACAAGGTAGTGTCATTGGACCCCTTCTATTTACCCTATATATTAACGACATATGAGCTTGCTTTTCTCATGGGAAACCATTCATCTTTGCAGATGACCTCAAAGTAGCTTATACATTCCAATCTGATGACCTAGGGTACTTCCAGAATGTTGTACAAAAAGAACTAGATAAAGTGACTGCTTGGTCGTCTTTATGGAACCTCCAATTTAACCTTAAAAAATGTGGCTGGATCTGCTTCGGTGCACCCTCAATCGACATGAAGTTAACGCTTCAATCGGCTAACCTAACCAAACTCCAAAGTGTCGTTGACCTAGGTCTAAGGTACTCGAGTAACCTAACATTCTCTGAGCAAGTGGCATCACAGACTCAAAAATCGAGGATGCTCTTAGGATGCATACTCAGGAACTTTCACGACAATGAAGCAAAGCTCATTCTGTACAAAACCTGTGTGAGGCCACTACTAGAATACTGTCCATTTATTATTAGCAGCACTCACACACGTGAAAAGCTAAGAATTGAAAGTATCCAACGATATTTTACCTCGAAACTACTAGGCTACGAATGTAAGAAAGACTACATTTCACGGTGCATGATTCTACAACTTGACCAACTCTGGACAAGACGACTAATTATAAACCTAGTATTCTTCTATAAGGTCCTACACAAAATATCATTCTCAGACATTAAGGACATACAATTCGCGCAAGAAGGCTCTTACGATCTGCGTAACCAAAATTGCACAGTGACAATAAAAGCCTTTAAGTCAACACTCCGCGAAAACTTCTTCACAGTCATATATTCTAAAATATGGAACAATCTGCCCCTAGATATCAGGAACTGCAATACAGTTTTAAGTTTCAAACGCTCTCTGTACACACTATTTCACTCTACCGAATATATAAATAAACTATTTATCCCTAGAAAGAATCAACTATTAGTCTACTACAGTACCTAAACGCGCTTGAATACCCTTACTTCCCTAAAGACTATAAATAAACTAGTAGCATAAATGCATAAAAAGACATAGTAGAAACAAATTTTTGTTCATCAAATTACAATGTACAAGGAATATAATCAAATCTTTTAGACTCAACCTGGTTTTTCTTTGTCCTCTGGTACATTTCTGTTGTATTTACTTTGTAGTACAAGTTGCATTGATCAACATTCCGACTGAAGCTGAGAACCAATTGAAGTCACTTACTCATATATCATCCCTCAAGGTTTGGCTAGTAATGGCTCAGCATCCTTGATGAAATCCACCGTCACCATAACAAGACGCTGTACAGCATCTTATACAAGCACTGTCAACGATCTAAAATGGTTTTTATATAGCTTTCTACGTGTTTATCAACTTACTCGTACGGAGCAACCATGCTGTGACAAAAGGCGTGCTATGGGTGACT
This sequence comes from Trichobilharzia szidati, assembly GCA_944472155.2. Taxonomy (NCBI): domain Eukaryota; kingdom Metazoa; phylum Platyhelminthes; class Trematoda; order Strigeidida; family Schistosomatidae; genus Trichobilharzia; species Trichobilharzia szidati. The sequence goes on along the minus strand of OX235272.1, from coordinate 10,186,763 downwards.
TGAGTGCAGTAAAACAAATCTGCTTGAAATTGACCAATATTAATCTGCATTCAGTTGAATTCACATCTGGTATTACTTGCAAAAAAATGATGTCAAAATCATAAAAATTAATCACTCATTTTAAATTAATACACAATTTGAACATAAAACAAGATACGATGCCGCACACAACAAAGTTATGTGGAGGAATTGACTTCAAGCTTTATTTTTTTCCCAAATATTTGTAATTTATCCGACACGTACTTGGGTTTTTTTTGTTAATGCGAAGACAATATTTCTGTATTTCTTTATGTGCTCCATTGAACGACTAACTATCACAATGTGCTCACTAACTGATGTCAGAGAGGACAGCAACCATGTAATTTCACTATAAATCAAATTCATGTAATTTAAATAATACTTATCCATGCCTGTAAAACTGGTGTGTCCTACATTGATAGGAAATATATATTATTATTATATGCCGAACTCATGTAATTTAAGCAATAACTTATGCGTTCGTGTACACTTAGAATGTAGCTACATAGAAGGAAATAAACACATTGTGTATGCACCCGTCTCTCCATTAGTATGTCTCGGCTACGGTGAGTTTCTGGTTCTAGCAGGCCTTTTTCACAGTGCATAATGTCAGAAAAATGCCTACAGACGGATGAAATCGTCCCTCAACAGTGCCACTCGGACCGCCGTGTTGTTCCTTTAGTATCAGCTATTCCATTTTCTACTTTGTTCATGGGATAGAAATCCATAGGGAGGAGCGGACGGAGACTGATTGTCTTCGTAGATGCAAAAACGGTTACATTTAGATGCATAGTTTCATTTCACCAAAAGATACCATAGCTGGGCAGGCTATGCAGCCACACCATCAGCCATGCCATTTGCGCCACGGAAAGATGTTTCGTATCCACCTCGCTGTTACCCCATACGGTCATAGGTGGCGTGTATCCCCCATCCCTCTTTTATGCACCTTCTAGAGGGAAGTACACATAGGCTTAAATTAAATAGATAGATTTAATAATAATTTAATAGATGAAACTGAGTGAAATAAACCTCCTAAACGCCCTGATGTGTTTTGGGCATTGATTTAATTAGGTGGGACACTATTTATGCCTCCTGTTTATGTTGGTATCACCAACATCTTCAGAGCCCGTAGTTAGGCAAAATTGACTGTTTGCATCATTCCTTGGTTTCCGAGTGAAGCATAGGACTACAAACATCGAAACTCCAGTAGCGGTGGAATTATTTATACAAGAGGGGACTGCACACTGCACTCATATATTTCCCATGTTTCCTTGGCTTACCTCCAGCTAGGCGAGGTTTCTAAGGGTAGATTTCGAACCAAGACCTCCCGAATTCCTGATCCAAATGCGAAACTGAATTTGAATACTTGCACGCAGAGCGTAGAATTACCTATTGATTATTCTTTTGAAATTGTCAGAGTTAATGATATCTCTGAAGATATTATTTAATGTAAAGCTGAAGGAAGAACAACAAACTCGCATTTCTAGAGGCACATGATGTATTCACACACCACTCCAATTATAAACGGTGTTAGCTGATGTCGAATACCTATTTTCACAGCAATACTATATCGATGGAATCGCAAACCAGGTTACCAATGCAAACCATTCACCACAAGCATGCAGCTACGCTGAACTTTGACTACAAAGTAGTCTGTGGCGATTTCAACTTACCTGGAGTAAACTGGGATACCTGTACAGGACCCAGAATCCATGGCGAGTTACTACAAGCTGTAGACGTAGGCGGATGGAAGCAGTGCGTACGCCTCCCTACAAGAAATGAAAACACTCTTGACTTAATCCTTTGTCATGAAATAGAGCCCATCTCGATAGAGGTAGGAAATAAACTTGATAACAGTGATCACAACATGTTGTGCTGCACGCCACCCCTCCGACTAACAACTAAACACACACCTAAAAATTTCCCCGGTGCACTATCAGTATAGGGACTATAAGAATGCCGATTGGGAATTCCTATCAGATCTGCTGAGAAGTTCTGACTGGGAAGAATACTTCATTAACAATAACTTAGAAGTCTCACTTGATATTTTCTACAAAACAAATGGCTCAGCAAGAGACATAATCGCGCCCCTACAATCTGCTCTAAAGACACCAACTCCATTTATAGACCGCAAAACGCGACTAAAACTAAAGAAATTGAAAAGGAAATACCATGTATTTGAGGAATTTAATGCGTTAAACCAAATACATGAAACTCTCCAACTGCTTGAAGAGAAACACAAAATGAGGTCACAACTTGAAGAAAATAAAGCGCTTCTGCGTAAATCCAAAATTCAGGAACTTCGTAGGATATTGCAGAAACCTCTAAAAAGCAGTAAAGACAATACTGTAAGCAGCTTCGAACATAAGGGTATAATATACAATGATCCCCAGGTTATAAGTGAACTCCTCAATGAGTGGTTTTGCAATGACGCCAGAGTGCACCCGACCCAAAATTTCCAAATGACCTGCAAAAGTGACCACAGTTTAGGCGAAATAGACTTTAATATACAAAATATAGACTCAGCGATTAAGACTTTGAAGTCTAATGGTAGTACTGGAACAGATGACATACCATCTGTCATGTACAAAAATGGTAGCACGGAAATGGTAGTCTTGTTACTTAGAATATTTACTCTCTCGTTGGAAACTGGAACTTATCCTGAAGTGTGGAAAACCACATACATATTACCTAAGCACAAAGCAGGGGCCAAAACCAGTGTATGCGACTATCGACCTATCAATATAACACCGGTAATATCCAGAATAATGGAGAAAGTGGTTAAAGACCAAGTGTCAGACAACTTACTAGAACATGAACTTGTCAATCCATCACAACACGGATTTCTTAAAAAAGATCATGTGTGACCTGTCACATAGACTTTTTCAACGAAGTTACACGAAGTAGGGACAACAGAGAACTAGTAATTGTACTATATATCGATATAACAAAAGCGTTCGACAGAGTTCCCCATAATCTGCTAGTCAGCAGGTTATGCTCACTAGGGATATGTGATCCTCTCCTGAGCTGGATAAAATCATTTCTGTGTGGCCGAAGTCAGACAAAGAAAGTTGGCTCGATAATCTCAAGGCCTAAACCAGTAAGTAGTGGTCTGATCCAATAAAGTGTATTAGGCACACTCTTATTCATAATATATAAAAACAGTATCTGTGAATGCTTTAGAGTAGGTAAACCAAATTTAGTTGTTGATTTATCAAAGCCTACAGAACTTTGGGATACAGTGGACAATCTACTGAAATCAGCTTCTTCTCGTGTCGAGCAAATATTTAGTCGACTTCGACAAAAGAACATAACACATATTCAGAATACTCTGAATGAAAATTTGAGAAAAAGGATTTCATCAACACATCCAGATGTAGAGCTTTTAAATCCTTTTCCCTTACCTCTTACATTCTTAGGGACAAAATATGACATTTTTAGGGTAAGTAAAATCATTAACGATATGCTTTTCTACAGGAATTCAGTAGTGAACAACAAAATCTAATTAGCAAGACAATACGTTTTCTGAGTCATTACTATGGGGCATCTTTATATGTAAGTGCGTAATATTTTCTTTAATTGTCGCAGTTTTCATCTATTAGAGAAGATGAATTGCTCAAAAAGACGAGGATTCTTCTCAATCACATCGCTTTTGGTGGTAAAATAACATTCAGCGAACAAATGAAAACAGGAAAGCCATTAGCTATTCCTGTTGGTATGGATTCATTCTCAAACATTGGTAATTACCACTACTTATTTGAGTTACGCATCATTTCACATGTTTTCGAATTCCTATCCAACCTAATTATAAGAAGCTTTCCAAATGTATGATATGCTCTTTGGAAAGCACTTTAGATCAAGACTGTATGCACTTTGAGAACAGACAATATCTTTCGCTATGTCAACCAATACTATATGCAGATGACTTAAAAGTGACGTATAAATGCAAGAACACAGATCTTGGAATAACAGTAAACGCCATACAGCAAGAATTAGAAAAAATGGATAGATGGTGTGACACCTGGCAACTCCAATTTAATGTCGAAAAATGTGGCTGGCTCTGCATAGGTTGCAACAATTTAGAACTTGACCTGACAATTCAAGGCCATGCACTTCAACGACTGGAATCTGTACCGGACCTAGGGCTGAAATATTCACATAACTTATCATTTTCTGAACATATCTCCAAACAAGTGTCAAAGTCACGCAGACTTATCGGCTTTCTACTCAGGAACTTCTACAGAAATGAGTCTAGAATTCTGTTGTACAAGGTTTGTGTGCGTCCTTTATTTGATTACTGTTCATTCATGTATAGTAGCATACGCATAGAGGACAAATTGAAAGTCGAGGGAGTGCAGAGGTACTTCACGTTAAAATTACTCGGAACCGAAAATGGTACGAACTACTCCACTAGATGTGATACCCTAGGACTAGAAACACTATGGCTAAGACGCCTGAGACTAAACTTGACACTTTACTATAAGCTTCTAAACCACTTAGTTTTTACCTCTACTAATGGCACTCGACTTCCAGATGACAATGGCTACAAACTAAGACACGCTAAGGGTACAGTAGCTATCGAACAATGTAAAACAGCCACCAGGCAAAAGTTTTACTTGATTAGGTATGCACAGATGTAGAATAAACTGCCAATGGAAATGCGTCAAGCAAGTACATTGGCCTCCTTCAAAAAGGTGCTTAATGACAAACTACAAGAGTTTGCAAACGATAGTAGTTCTAGTTCCTATCTGAGAGCCTCCGAAATTATAGGTCCATTTAATGTATAAGCTTAAATACTACACCTGTTGTTTTTTGCCTATATTTATAATTCTAGATAAAACATTAACGGTTAAGATACGTATCCTCAAACAGACAAGAAATCTCGTTTGTAAAACTACTACCCAACACAATAAGTGGAATAAAATGGACATGAACCGACAACATGAAAAAGGTATAACTCACCACAACATCACATGGACAGATGAACGCTCGTTGGGCACCATATATCCCTCACCAACTGCAACCCACCTTTCCTTAGATAATGTGATGAACTTATATCCATAATGTTGCTGAGCAGTTAATATTCTCAACTCCTGTCGGAACAGCTGAATTTCATAAACCTTCCTCACACTAAGAAAATACCCACAAGCAGTAGAAATCCATTAATTAATGCGTCCGAAGCTTATGTACTTACTCCCAACAATGACATTGAAGATCAAATGAGATAAACACATCACTGATTTCAAAATAACACATCAATGAACTATAATTCGAGGACTCTGCACACAACAAAGTTATGTATGAATATTTACTTCAAGCTTTATTTTTTTTCCCAGGCACTTATAATCCATCCACCAAAGACCTGGTTTTTTTGTTAATGCGAAGACAATACTCCTGTATTTCCTGTTGTGTTGCACTCACTGACAATCTAGCAGATTTTTCCAACTTTGCACAGAAATGATTGTATATAGGTGAAAAGGCTGTTTTATACTACTGGGATTAACATTTATCAAGTGTATGTATAATCTCCAGCGAACATGTAAAGCATATCTTGCTAATGCCTGTAAATTGTGATTGAATTATATGGTTCTATTTCTGTAACAATTTGATGATGCCTGTAAACTGGCGTCCCTCATGTACTGTACTATGAGAATAAATTTATTTATTTATTTATTTAAAAACTGTTCCTCCAATTTCTTCAAAAGCGTTCTGTTATAATCTGTTCTATAACCAATATTAACTTTCTCTATCCTATGGCGGTACGAGCTGTCTGCAAGCCAAAATTATAGAAAACAATTTATGTCAATGTTCAAGTCCCGAATCAGGGTCATGAGAAAAAATAATAACAATGCTTAACCGCGAGGAACCCACCAAACAATCAAATCAGACTTAACGTGTGCAAATACGATTCGCAAACATATGGCTTGACTTTCTGAGAAACGGTCACGAGTATTATAGGATACCCTTCAGCAAGAAAATAACCAGCCAGAAAACGTTGCTTCTCTGCTAGCTATAACGCTGATAATAATGTACATAAAAATCTATAAATGACTCTTGATTTTCTCAATGAACGATCTGTTGCCTGGCCCTTGTCTTCTGTCGTTATACTGGCACACATATTAAACTGAAGGCATCTGGTCAGAAAACCTCACCACCTGATATACTACATCCGGCTGTTCATGAACCATCTTGAGCCAGCAAGAAATGCTTCACAGTTTGGCAAAATGCGTGAGATACGAGTCGCCTTTTAGGTCAACCAAAGTTTCATTTTTCTCAGTTAGTTTCGGTTTGATGTCTTAAAGGTACGTTTAGAATTAAAAACAACAGGGAACAAACAAATATTCATCTTCCTTGAGGGTTTTTTAGAAATATTCATGTAGACACTACACCCTTAAGACAGCAGTATCACACCCCAGTTGACCAAACAATGATATTGAGTATCTAACGAAGACAAGAAAATGATCCATAATAATCCAATAATAATTTACATTTCGTATAAACCGCGAGTTTACAAGAAATGTACGCCGTTTCTACAGGCACGATCAGATACCTTATAAGTTACAATCGTGAGGTATCATAAATGAATACTTTTTCAAAAGCTTAATCTGTTCGATTACTGTACAAGCAATCGAAACAGGTTCTCATAAATGTTAAATTGTAAACGCTCCACTAAGTCCACCATCAAAGTTGAGCGACAACCCAAACTGCGTTCCGTTTCCTGCTGATAGTTATGGTCAACCAGTGAACGGCGTATATTTGAGTAAGTGCATTGCCGCCACGTGACTGAAAGCTATCTCAAGAAGAGGAGAACGACCTGGTAAACTGCGAAATGGTGTATAAGACAATTGTGGATAACAAATGATTCGAAGTACATTTAAAAGATGTATACAAGAAGGAGGTGGAGACTCCTTGGAATGACGGTATACATTTGCAATGTTTAACGCTAACCATATTGGTCTAAGCATGGAAACTATGGCGTTTTCGATGAAAACATAGCTTTGTTCAGATATTGGAGTTGTTGTGTTTTTCGTCAAAGCAACCAGAATTTAAGCAAGCGACAAATATCAACAGAGAGTAAGTTTAGCTTTAATAAAGGCCTAGGTAGTTAAGATCGAATAGAGTATAATAGTGCTTAGATAAAAAGATCATCGTGAGGTTTATAAGTGATATTTCAGTGAGGAGTGAATTCAAAGATCTGGAGAATTAGAACCCGTAGGACAAGCTAACCTGTAAGATGTTTCACGAACTTCTGTGGGGCCCATGAGGTAGCATCTTGACAAGAAGCTGAGCAGGCTTGTAGATGTTAGTGGTAAAAGAATTTTTAAAAATTTAGATCTGTGCAGTTATGGTTGTTTTTTGTTAGGTATCTAAACTCATGTTAAATTCTCGAGCTTTCAAAAATGCATGTTGCTGTCCTACAGATTAGAGCGATTCGCATTTGTGACCACTGCCATATCTGCTGATCAGCATGCGCCACCCTCCCTCCTTTTTTGATGATAAGCTCTGAGATGTTTTGCAGTAACTGCGGTTGTAACACTGCATTGCTTTGATCCCATCTCAATCATACAGTATGCTGCACATCAATAGAATCCACGACAAATGCTTCTAAATGGGTCACTGGATACATCGACACGTCAGGAAATTCTTAGCAGTATCACCTTTATACACGCGTACATGTGTGAAGGTATTTATTACAAAAGACTAGGAATTATAATTCATAGAAGTTATTCTTAAGGCAACTAGGTCATAGTTTATTTGGCAGAGTGAAACCACCGGTGGAACAACCAATGATAAAGTTATGTAGAACGATCCTGAGGAAAACAGCTAGTTAATAGAACTTGTTATGCTGAATTTTCATGACCAATTTTCATATGGCATGCGTTAGATATTGCAAAGTGAAATGAATCGCAAGCAGCGTATATATTATAAGACTCATGAGTGAGTATTCAGACAACAGGGAAGTTCAAGTAGCAGCTAAAAATTTTGACGTGCCTTCATCAAACTCAACAAACGTTTATAAAGTCGACCGTTCTTCCACTTATTAAGACGTGGATATTTTTCGGTCTGGGTTCTAAAAACTGCAAGGGAAATCCTCATCATTTGAGCTTGTAAAGCACAAAATAACACTGCATTAAAGAATTGAAAATAACAAAATCCTCAGTAATTAAGCAGGAGGAATTCCAGTCTTTCACTGAGACTGTGAGAATCTTTTTGAGAATTGAATATTGAAACATCGAAGATCAGATGTGTACTTTTAAAACGTCTCGTTGATTGGTTACATCTAACCCCGAATATTTGAAATGACGCAGTCAGTTTGGGATATCGCTGTTCAGCAGAATAAAAACAAGCCAGGTATGTATCAGAGGATTTTATTTAGTACAACAAAATAGTACAAGGGAATGTAGAGACTACGATCATTTTCGCGGGAAACAGGCAGTCTGTATGTTGCGAATGGTCATCCGACTTTCACTTTCCAAACAATGTTTAGGGGAAAAGTACAATCATTAACCGATTCCTTGAAAAGGATGAAACACCAAAACCAACTTTAGCACTTGATTATACTTTTGGACGTAAAGGTGCTGGAAACTATATGGTTACTAGTTATTACTTCATTTCTTATTTCTAATGTAGACTAGAGCTGTGTCGCACATATGGGAGCTTGGTGGCGGATCAAAACTTTCAGATCTAATTGATGTATTGATCACGCCCAACAACATACTGTTAGTTGTTATCACCTCACTGTTAAACTTACTTTCCTTTACTTAAAGGAATCTTCACCTTATTTTAGTTGTTGATTTATCAAAGCCTACAGAACTTTGGGATACAGTGGACAATCTACTGAAATCAGCTTCTTCTCGTGTCGAGCAAATATTTAGTCGACTTCGACAAAAGAACATAACACATATTCAGAATACTCTGAATGAAAATTTGAGAAAAAGGATTTCATCAACACATCCAGATGTAGAGCTTTTAAATCCTTTTCCCTTACCTCTTACATTCTTAGGGACAAAATATGACATTTTTAGGGTAAGTAAAATCATTAACGATATGCTTTTCTACAGGAATTCAGTAGTGAACAACAAAATCTAATTAGCAAGACAATACGTTTTCTGAGTCATTACTATGGGGCATCTTTATATGTAAGTGCGTAATATTTTCTTTAATTGTCGCAGTTTTCATCTATTAGAGAAGATGAATTGCTCAAAAAGACGAGGATTCTTCTCAATCACATCGCTTTTGGTGGTAAAATAACATTCAGCGAACAAATGAAAACAGGAAAGCCATTAGCTATTCCTGTTGGTATGGATTCATTCTCAAACATTGGTAATTACCACTACTTATTTGAGTTACGCATCATTTCACATGTTTTCGAATTCCTATCCAACCTAAATTATAAGAAGCTTTCCAAATGTATGATATGCTCTTTGGAAAGCACTTTAGATCAAGACTGTATGCACTTTGAGAACAGACAATATCTTTCGCTATGTCAACCAATACTATATGCAGATGACTTAAAAGTGACGTATAAATGCAAGAACACAGATCTTGGAATAACAGTAAACGCCATACAGCAAGAATTAGAAAAAATGGATAGATGGTGTGACACCTGGCAACTCCAATTTAATGTCGAAAAATGTGGCTGGCTCTGCATAGGTTGCAACAATTTAGAACTTGACCTGACAATTCAAGGCCATGCACTTCAACGACTGGAATCTGTACCGGACCTAGGGCTGAAATATTCACATAACTTATCATTTTCTGAACATATCTCCAAACAAGTGTCAAAGTCACGCAGACTTATCGGCTTTCTACTCAGGAACTTCTACAGAAATGAGTCTAGAATTCTGTTGTACAAGGTTTGTGTGCGTCCTTTATTTGATTACTGTTCATTCATGTATAGTAGCATACGCATAGAGGACAAATTGAAAGTCGAGGGAGTGCAGAGGTACTTCACGTTAAAATTACTCGGAACCGAAAATGGTACGAACTACTCCACTAGATGTGATACCCTAGGACTAGAAACACTATGGCTAAGACGCCTGAGACTAAACTTGACACTTTACTATAAGCTTCTAAACCACTTAGTTTTTACCTCTACTAATGGCACTCGACTTCCAGATGACAATGGCTACAAACTAAGACACACTAAGGGTACAGTAGCTATCGAACAATGTAAAACAGCCACCAGGCAAAAGTTTTACTTGATTAGGTATGCACAGATATGGAATAAACTGCCAATGGAAATGCGTCAAGCAAGTACATTGGCCTCCTTCAAAAAGGTGCTTAATGACAAACTACAAGAGTTTGCAAACGATAGTAGTTCTAGTTCCTATCTGAGAGCCTCCGAAATTATAGGTCCATTTAATGTATAAGCTTAAATACTACACTTGTTGTTTTTTGCCTATATTTATAATTCTAGATAAAACATTAACGGTTAAGATACGTATCCTCAAACAGACAAGAAATCTCGTTTGTAAAACTACTACCCAACACAATAAGTGGAATAAAATGGACATGAACCGACAACATGAAAAAGGTATAACTCACCACAACATCACATGGACAGATGAACGCTCGTTGGGCACCATATATCCCTCACCAACTGCAACCCACCTTTCCTTAGATAATGTGATGAACTTATATCCATAATGTTGCTGAGCAGTTAATATTCTCAACTCCTGTCGGAACAGCTGAATTTCATAAACCTTCCTCACACTAAGAAAATACCCACAAGCAGTAGAAATCCATTAATTAATGCGTCCGAAGCTTATGTACTTACTCCCAACAATGACATTGAAGATCAAATGAGATAAACACATCACTGATTTCAAAATAACACATCAATGAACTATAATTCGAGGACTCTGCACACAACAAAGTTATGTATGAATATTTACTTCAAGCTTTATTTTTTTCCCAGGCACTTATAATCCATCCACCAAAGACCTGGTTTTTTTGTTAATGCGAAGACAATACTCCTGTATTTCCTGTTGTGTTGCACTCACTGACAATCTAGCAGATTTTTCCAACTTTGCACAGAAATGATTGTATATAGGTGAAAAGGCTGTTTTATACTACTGGGATTAACATTTATCAAGTGTATGTATAATCTCCAGCGAACATGTAAAGCATATCTTGCTAATGCCTGTAAATTGTGATTGAATTATATGGTTCTATTTCTGTAACAATTTGATGATGCCTGTAAACTGGCGTCCCTCATGTACTGTACTATGAGAATAAATTTATTTATTTATTTATTTAAAAACTGTTCCTCCAATTTCTTCAAAAGCGTTCTGTTATAATCTGTTCTATAACCAATATTAACTTTCTCTATCCTATGGCGGTACGAGCTGTCTGCAAGCCAAAATTATAGAAAACAATTTATGTCAATGTTCAAGTCCCGAATCAGGGTCATGAGAAAAAATAATAACAATGCTTAACCGCGAGGAACCCACCAAACAATCAAATCAGACTTAACGTGTGCAAATACGATTCGCAAACATATGGCTTGACTTTCTGAGAAACGGTCACGAGTATTATAGGATACCCTTCAGCAAGAAAATAACCAGCCAGAAAACGTTGCTTCTCTGCTAGCTATAACGCTGATAATAATGTACATAAAAATCTATAAATGACTCTTGATTTTCTCAATGAACGATCTGTTGCCTGGCCCTTGTCTTCTGTCGTTATACTGGCACACATATTAAACTGAAGGCATCTGGTCAGAAAACCTCACCACCTGATATACTACATCCGGCTGTTCATGAACCATCTTGAGCCAGCAAGAAATGCTTCACAGTTTGGCAAAATGCGTGAGATACGAGTCGCCTTTTAGGTCAACCAAAGTTTCATTTTTCTCAGTTAGTTTCGGTTTGATGTCTTAAAGGTACGTTTAGAATTAAAAACAACAGGGAACAAACAAATATTCATCTTCCTTGAGGGTTTTTTAGAAATATTCATGTAGACACTACACCCTTAAGACAGCAGTATCACACCCCAGTTGACCAAACAATGATATTGAGTATCTAACGAAGACAAGAAAATGATCCATAATAATCCAATAATAATTTACATTTCGTATAAACCGCGAGTTTACAAGAAATGTACGCCGTTTCTACAGGCACGATCAGATACCTTATAAGTTACAATCGTGAGGTATCATAAATGAATACTTTTTCAAAAGCTTAATCTGTTCGATTACTGTACAAGCAATCGAAACAGGTTCTCATAAATGTTAAATTGTAAACGCTCCACTAAGTCCACCATCAAAGTTGAGCGACAACCCAAACTGCGTTCCGTTTCCTGCTGATAGTTATGGTCAACCAGTGAACGACGTATATTTGAGTAAGTGCATTGCCGCCACGTGACTGAAAGCTATCTCAAGAAGAGGAGAACGACCTGGTAAACTGCGAAATGGTGTATAAGACAATTGTGGATAACAAATGATTCGAAGTACATTTAAAAGATGTATACAAGAAGGAGGTGGAGACTCCTTGGAATGACGGTATACATTTGCAATGTTTAACGCTAACCATATTGGTCTAAGCATGGAAACTATGGCGTTTTCGATGAAAACATAGCTTTGTTCAGATATTGGAGTTGTTGTGTTTTTCGTCAAAGCAACCAGAATTTAAGCAAGCGACAAATATCAACAGAGAGTAAGTTTAGCTTTAATAAAGGCCTAGGTAGTTAAGATCGAATAGAGTATAATAGTGCTTAGATAAAAAGATCATCGTGAGGTTTATAAGTGATATTTCAGTGAGGAGTGAATTCAAAGATCTGGAGAATTAGAACCCGTAGGACAAGCTAACCTGTAAGATGTTTCACGAACTTCTGTGGGGCCCATGAGGTAGCATCTTGACAAGAAGCTGAGCAGGCTTGTAGATGTTAGTGGTAAAAGAATTTTTAAAAATTTAGATCTGTGCAGTTATGGTTGTTTTTTGTTAGGTATCTAAACTCATGTTAAATTCTCGAGCTTTCAAAAATGCATGTTGCTGTCCTACAGATTAGAGCGATTCGCATTTGTGACCACTGCCATATCTGCTGATCAGCATGCGCCACCCTCCCTCCTTTTTTGATGATAAGCTCTGAGATGTTTTGCAGTAACTGCGGTTGTAACACTGCATTGCTTTGATCCCATCTCAATCATACAGTATGCTGCACATCAATAGAATCCACGACAAATGCTTCTAAATGGGTCACTGGATACATCGACACGTCAGGAAATTCTTAGCAGTATCACCTTTATACACGCGTACATGTGTGAAGGTATTTATTACAAAAGACTAGGAATTATAATTCATAGAAGTTATTCTTAAGGCAACTAGGTCATAGTTTATTTGGCAGAGTGAAACCACCGGTGGAACAACCAATGATAAAGTTATGTAGAACGATCCTGAGGAAAACAGCTAGTTAATAGAACTTGTTATGCTGAATTTTCATGACCAATTTTCATATGGCATGCGTTAGATATTGCAAAGTGAAATGAATCGCAAGCAGCGTATATATTATAAGACTCATGAGTGAGTATTCAGACAACAGGGAAGTTCAAGTAGCAGCTAAAAATTTTGACGTGCCTTCATCAAACTCAACAAACGTTTATAAAGTCGACCGTTCTTCCACTTATTAAGACGTGGATATTTTTCGGTCTGGGTTCTAAAAACTGCAAGGGAAATCCTCATCATTTGAGCTTGTAAAGCACAAAATAACACTGCATTAAAGAATTGAAAATAACAAAATCCTCAGTAATTAAGCAGGAGGAATTCCAGTCTTTCACTGAGACTGTGAGAATCTTTTTGAGAATTGAATATTGAAACATCGAAGATCAGATGTGTACTTTTAAAACGTCTCGTTGATTGGTTACATCTAACCCCGAATATTTGAAATGACGCAGTCAGTTTGGGATATCGCTGTTCAGCAGAATAAAAACAAGCCAGGTATGTATCAGAGGATTTTATTTAGTACAACAAAATAGTACAAGGGAATGTAGAGACTACGATCATTTTCGCGGGAAACAGGCAGTCTGTATGTTGCGAATGGTCATCCGACTTTCACTTTCCAAACAATGTTTAGGGGAAAAGTACAATCATTAACCGATTCCTTGAAAAGGATGAAACACCAAAACCAACTTTAGCACTTGATTATACTTTTGGACGTAAAGGTGCTGGAAACTATATGGTTACTAGTTATTACTTCATTTCTTATTTCTAATGTAGACTAGAGCTGTGTCGCACATATGGGAGCTTGGTGGCGGATCAAAACTTTCAGATCTAATTGATGTATTGATCACGCCCAACAACATACTGTTAGTTGTTATCACCTCACTGTTAAACTTACTTTCCTTTACTTAAAGGAATCTTCACCTTATTTTAGTTGTTGATTTATCAAAGCCTACAGAACTTTGGGATACAGTGGACAATCTACTGAAATCAGCTTCTTCTCGTGTCGAGCAAATATTTAGTCGACTTCGACAAAAGAACATAACACATATTCAGAATACTCTGAATGAAAATTTGAGAAAAAGGATTTCATCAACACATCCAGATGTAGAGCTTTTAAATCCTTTTCCCTTACCTCTTACATTCTTAGGGACAAAATATGACATTTTTAGGGTAAGTAAAATCATTAACGATATGCTTTTCTACAGGAATTCAGTAGTGAACAACAAAATCTAATTAGCAAGACAATACGTTTTCTGAGTCATTACTATGGGGCATCTTTATATGTAAGTGCGTAATATTTTCTTTAATTGTCGCAGTTTTCATCTATTAGAGAAGATGAATTGCTCAAAAAGACGAGGATTCTTCTCAATCACATCGCTTTTGGTGGTAAAATAACATTCAGCGAACAAATGAAAACAGGAAAGCCATTAGCTATTCCTGTTGGTATGGATTCATTCTCAAACATTGGTAATTACCACTACTTATTTGAGTTACGCATCATTTCACATGTTTTCGAATTCCTATCCAACCTAAATTATAAGAAGCTTTCCAAATGTATGATATGCTCTTTGGAAAGCACTTTAGATCAAGACTGTATGCACTTTGAGAACAGACAATATCTTTCGCTATGTCAACTGAACTCAGTGAAAGCTGTTATTTAGTGGATTATAGCCCAAGAGTAACTGTGTTTTCCAGAAATCCCCTTGTTACTTACGAAATATTCTTTAATGTTTCAAGTTTTAGGCTTTTCAAATGATAAATTAAAGGCATTACTACAAACTTAACACTACGTAATATTACTTTGCAGATTCAGATGTTTGGTTGAGGATAGAAGGCTTTAAGATTATGCTCATCCTCTTTCCAATAATTGTTTGTCTAACATCTTGGAAGAGTCGGTTGAAGGACTGAAGATCACTTCTGAAAGTTTGTCTCGCGAGTTAATTACTCAGTTAGAGAAATAGTGTAACAGCAGAAGGCAAGACACGGAAGCCAAGGTATATTTTCAATTGATCAAACCGCTATTTATATATATACAGTTTATATTCTTTAACCAATCAGTAACCATGTAGTTTCGGTCTACATTAAACGACATGAAATAGAATTTTCAAATAGATATAACGTATTCTGTTGCTAATACACCAGTGGACTGTGGGAATATGTGCGAATAATATTCCATTGAAACACGTCGTCTGTATCACACCACCACAAGGGTACTCCGGAGCAACAGAGTTGCTCCTTCACTTTTGAACTGTCTTGTCATAAGTTCAAAGGTGTTTCAACCTAGTAATGATGAATATGTTGATCAGATTTCCTCTATGTCTACGATATGAAAAGAAGAAATTTCAAACCTTTGAGTTTTTTATCATTTTATAAATTAGTTATGCCAGGAAACAAATATGTGGTCTTCCTTTGAACTGTTTCCAGAATATATGACTCCCGTTTTAAGCAAGGGCAACTAGATGCAGTTTTCTAGTTTAAAATTTATCAAATATGTTTATAAAGTGGTAAATATTCCACTGATGATTCTAGTAAACACTTGACATATTGATCATAAGGATCATAAGGAACTTACACCGTCTCTGGCGTAGGCGTGACATCCGGCTGTCAACAAAGGGACGTGTATACTGCTCAGCAGTTCGCTCTGTCCTTCTCTATGGCGGTGAGACGTGGCCATTGAGAGCGGAAGACATGAAGAGATTGTCTGTTTTTGACCACAGATGTTTACGATCTCTTTCTCGCGTTAGGTGGTATAATAAGGTAAGTAATGTTGACGTTAGGCGTAGAGTGTTGGGCAGAGAGGGAAAATCACTCGGAGAGGCTATAAAGTTACATAGATTGAGATGGCTAGGTCACGTGCTGCGCATGCCTAACCATCGTCTCCCCCGACGGGCATTACTAGGTGATATAGGTGGAGGTTGGAAAAGAGTAAGTGGTGGCCAAACAAAAACATGGCCTCATCAATCCATCAAATCCTTGACAGTTAAACTGAGTCTGTCAGGTAGGGAGATGCAGACTTCCGGGTTGGGGCCCTCGGGACTCTAAGAATCAATGGCTGGAGACAATAGGTGACATGGCTCAAAATCGTTGCCAATGGCGCAGATGTATTCAGTCTCTGTAATCTTTTATATTCCTTTCTACCATTACTCATTCTGTTTCACTCTTATACTTATCTAAATTCTATTGATTCTCTTCTCTCATTTTCCTGTCTACCTTTGTGTGCTCTTTGGAACGTGGCAACTCGAACTGCTGCACTTCGGTGCCAAGTTCTATGTTGAATCCAGCAGCAGCAGCAGCATAAGGATCCAAAGCAGAAAGTTGCCACTGCATTATAATGTACCATGTTTATTGACCATAACTTACTATGACACAAAGATCTGTATGAAACTGAATCTGTGTCGTATGCACTGACACTTGTGTGCCTTATGCACATTGTCACACATTTCGCTATGTTGCAACAATCTAACTGATTATTGAAATCTGTTAACAACATTTGAAAGTTTTAAATGTTCAATTATTTTCTTATCCATATGATTTATTCAGTAGACAAAAAGATTTTAAAGATAGTTGATCAAGTGAAAAGGTATACTAACTATCTGACACTCATAGAGTGTAACTGTATTTTATAATTATTGGTATTATTGTTCATGGAATACAGGGCTTCAACAACAAATCTCCGTTCCATTTTGTTCTGTATCGTTTTCCTTAGATGGATCTATGACTTATCACAGACTATCTTTTCCTCTTCCTATAACGATAATCAACGCAGTTTCCATGAATTGATCTGAATTATCCTCATTTTTGTTTGATTTCATCTCAGATGTACTAATAAATATGACGCTGATTACTAGTTACCAGGGGACTGCTCCTCAGCAGTTCGCTCCGTCCTTCTCTATGGCTCTGAAACATGGCCAATACGAGTTGAAGACATGAAAAGGTTGTCTTTTTTTGACCACAGATGTTTACGATCTCTTTCTCACGTTAGGTGGTATAATAAGGTAAGTAATGTTCACGTCAGGCGTAGAGTGTTGGGCAAAGAGGGAAAATCAATCGACGAGGCTATAAAGTTACATAATTGAGATAGCTAGGTCACGTGCTGCTCATGCCTAACCATCGCCTCCCCCACCCCGACGGGCATTACTAGCTGATATAGGTGCAGGTTGGAAAAGAGTAAGCGGTGGCCAAACAAAAACATCGCATCAATCAATCCATGAAATCCTTCTTTGACAGTTAAACTGAGTCGGGTAGGGAGATGCAGACTTCTGGGTTGGGGCCCTCGGGACTCTAAGAATCAATGGCTGGAGACAATAGGTGACATGGCTCAAAATCGTTGTCAATGGCTTACGCAGATGTATTCAGTCTCTGTAATCTTTCATATTACTTTCTACAATTACTCATTCTGATTCACTCTTATACTTGTCAAAACTCTATTGATTCTCTTCACTCATCTTCTTGTCTTGTCTACCTTTGTGTGCTATTTGGAACGTGGCAATTGGAACTGCTGCACTTCGGTGCCAAGTTCTATGTTGAATCCAGCCAGCCAGTTACCAGGGGACAGTTTCGTTCACTTGGAGTATGTGGATGATGATGTTGTTGCCCTTCTAGATGAAGATACTGACAAAATGTGGAGTCTTCTGAACACCTTAAGATAGAAATCTTCGAATATCTGGGATGCTATTCTTTAAAATCAGATATAATATAATGCTCCAGGACTGGTGTACACCGACTGCTAGCTTAAAGACAGGAAGCAAAGTGGTCGCTTAGCGTGTTGACCACTTCACTTAATTGAAAAGTCGGATCAAAATTAGTGAACTCCCCCCGCCCTCTTTTCTGTTCTACGGTCAAGGCAGAAGCAGGTACTATACCTACTTCTTTTTGTACACAAAAGTTCAGCTTAAATGAATGAATAGTCAAGGCCTGCATTGTTCAGTTCAAAACGAAGAAAACACGGCAAGTTACCATGGAGCTGATAGATGATCTTAGAATCATTGTGAGGGTAGGCTGAGTGACAGAAGTTGATCAAGTGTTCCAGGATAGAGCTTCCCACATTCTTTTCTTCTTCTCTTGCGAAACCATTCTGGAATATTTTGACTGGACATTAGCGTAATGTGTCTAGTCTTTTGTTTGGTGCAGACTGGATTTTATCAGTCAAGTTTGTGATATAACTCGCCATCACAGTGCACTCTGAATTGTCAATATTAGACGGTGAGAAGCAATCGGCAGGAAGCCTTGATTGACCTAAGTTTCGTGCTAGTTGGCACTTGACTGATAGAATTCAGTCTGTACCAAAAAAAGACTAGACACATTACACTAGTTACTAACTAGTTTCCAATCAAAAATATCCAATACAGTCCTACAGGAGGTCGATCGCCAGCTCGAATAGCTCCTCAGCGGTAACGTCTCTAACTGCAGTACTCACTGGGTGGCACAGGTTCGAATCTCAGAAGGGATATGAGTTCCTTCATGATTGCAGAAACGCTTTGCTGACTGGTGAGTGCCAACTAAAACAAAAACTAGGTCCAAGGCTTCCTGACGTTTGCTTCCAACCATCTAACATGCTGGAATGGGCTTTCATATCCGTGTAGAAAGCATTCATTGGCTGCAGAATACAATTCCTTAACAATTGTATATTTCAATATAGCGAAAATATTCATTCAAACATCTATAAAAAACAAAATAATTGAGAAAAGAATATCCTTTTCGATAATTTCCTCTTCCCACTCTACAATTATATATATATATATATATCTTCATATACATACAATATTTTAGAATAGTAGTCGATAACAATATTAGTGTTTTTTTAAATAATATCGATTAGTAAAGTAAAATCACAATGGAATCACCACAGTTCACTAAAGATGCCTAAATTATAACAGTAATAAAAATATAATAGCAAATAGAATATCAACTAAAATTAAGGAAAATTCAACAAAAAATGAGGTTCATTGAAACCTAGATGGTCAAGTGGTAAGGACAGTGTCTGAACTAGCTTCTTTTGGACACATAAATTAGGCTTCTTAATGTGGATCCCAATAGTCAGCCTCAGGAATATTTAGTAGACGAACTCTTAAGACGAAGTTAAGATTTGTTGGTATGCGGTAGATGACTTTGAGAACTGCCTCGTTGACATCAATCTTGTGTTCCATTGTATCCGCAAGATGAGATAGAATAGCGCTATGAATAGATTTTGTTTGTCCTTTACTTAACCACCAAGCAGGGTGATGTTCTCTGAAATCAGACGAGAAACACGCCTAATCGTTTATTTATACGATTGATAACGAATTTTATTAAAAACAATCTTTTCACTGAATATACACTGTCTTCTTAAAAGTATTCAAATCGAATGTATTCTAATGTGTCGACATGTGTTGCTTTTCTTTTCATAAATTACAGGGGTACCACCAAGTTCAGATATGGAAATAAAATGTTTGACAGTGAAATCACCGCTAGAGATGTGGAAAAATGTTTTCTGCAATAAATTCCCACAAGTAATTACTCATTTATTTTATTGATATTTTTCACATTTTATAACCTCTAAGCTTTCATTTCTAACTGCACCTACTTTTCACCCAACCCCCCCCCACCACACTGACAACTAAACTGTTCAATACAAATGAAATTTTTTCTCACTTGAAAATCACCTTGAAGTTTCGAACTCTGTTTTGCATAATATTCAATAGGTGTATCATTATGTTAGTTGATCCATCGGACGTGTTATTATATGAATTGACAAGTATTTTCAAACACTTGGAACGACGTGTGTACTGCACAGTAGTTCGTTCTATCCTCCTTGATGACTACAAGATATGGTCACAGGAAGAGAGAAATTGGCGTTGATCATAGATATTTACGAGTTTGACCACGAATTGATATCAGTTAGAGAACCATTGAAAACCAGCACTGGAGTACTGGACAGCTGTTTCATCCTGGTTCAGGAATCATCAGCAGTACGCACCCACCACAGGGAGTTCGAACCCAGGACCTTCCGGTTACAAGGCAAGCTAGCTCGTAGACCATCCAGCCACTGGGACCCGACCCGATTCAATGGCTAGCCCACGAATTCTGAATTCTACCAATTGGTGATTTAGCGTCACCAACCAATGTCATCGGTGGAAAATCCATCCTCACACTTGACTGGTTGGACCTCACTGGTCGAACTAGTAAAAACAGATTCGATCCTCACAAACCAACTCTTGAAAATAGATGTTAACATTCTATCTCTGGTGTTAAATGGTAAAATATCGTAAGTAATGTTAAGATTATACGTAAACTGTTAGTAGGTAAGGAGGGAAAATCAATCGATAAGGTTTTGAAACTATATCGATCAAGATGGCTAGGTTACGATTTACTCATACAAAGTCATCAGCTTCCTTGACGAGTAATATTGGCTGACATCATATTGGATTGGAAAAGAGTTAGAGAGGATGATGAAATCCATACCTGGTGTCTACCAACGAAGTCTTTGACTGGTGGTTTGAGCAACCTATGGAGGTGTGAGGAGTGGCTTGGCTTTCGTCATGGAAATGCTAAAAACCAATGACTGAAGATTGTTGATGATATGGCTCAAGGTCATTGTCAGTAGTGGAGAAGAAGCATCCACTCTTCGCGTAATCTCCAAGATCCACTTATTATTATTATTCCCTTGGGTTCCGAGTGGAACATAGGGCTGGCTTCAACAACACATCTGCACTTTGTTCTGTTTCCTGCCGTCCTCTTCAGCTGGCTAGCTCCACGACTGACTAAACTCTCTCATCTCTTCCTCACATGATCTCCGCCATGTCACCCTAGGACGGCCCACTCGTTGCTTCCCATTGGGATTCCACTCGAGCAATGGCCTGCATTGAGATCGATGTCATTCGACAGCCTCCTGAACATATGCCAGACATGTATCATTTGCGAAATCGCTGAGTGGCAACAGTTATTTTCCCCTCTACCTCTGCTAGTATACACATTCTACCTGCACACTCACCATTACCTAGATTATATAAACACTTGAATGAATTTATCCTTGTTATTATTATGACGATGACGATGATCACATCGATTGTTATCGACTAGTTCACATCCCTGAACTCTGATCCTTGATAATTCATCAACCACGTGATTTCGAAGGCGTATGACTAATATTTCGTCATTGTGTAAATGTTGTAAGCCTGATGAGTATTTCCCGAAAATATGTATTTCCTTGGTTAAATCGTGTTCTATAAATATTCTTTGTCAACTCAGTGACACATGATTTCAAAAAGAGTCAATCTGCTTGAGAACATGACGATTAAATATTCTTGCGTTTGGTTGTACTCTAGAATGAAATAACGATTTCCAGTCATTTTTAGAGAAGTGGTCTGTCTCGATACATTCATGAATAAAGTCTATAGATGTCTTCGATTCACTGAAACTTGTTCTGTTTTAGCGACAGAAGACAAGGGCCAGGCAACAGATCGTTTATTCAGAAAATCAACAGATATTTATAGATTTTATGTGCATTTATATTAGCATTATTGTTAGCAGAGAAGCAACGTCTTCTGATTGGTTGTTTTCTTGCTGAAGGTTATTCTGTACCGCTTGCGACTGTTTCTCAGAAAGTAAAGCCATTCATCTGCAAATCGTACTTGCACATGGTAAGTGTGCTGTGATTGGTTGATGAGTTCTTCAAGGTTCTGCCTTGTTATTGTTTTTCTCATGACCCTGATTCGGAACATGAACATTGACGTAAATTGTTGTCTACAATTTTTGGCTTGCAGCTAGCTTTCACCACACTGACTCAGATACTCATTTAGGATCTTCAGCACAAAACGTTTCTCAGACAATTTCAATAATTTTCAAGTTCTCATTTGCGTATTTAGAAGAAACACAACAAAATTTTGTTATTCTTTTTTGTTATTACTCTTATATTATACAGAAACTTGAGACAACATCATTGCGTCATGTGAAACAAGAGACAACTGGTGTCTGTAATCCAAGTAAAGATCCTCAATATGCTGAACCACTCATCGATACAGCTCGAAAGATAAAAGACGATGAGCTGGAAGAGAAAAGACGTCAAGCTGAACGGAAAATGTATAATTTACTACAACAAGTCACTTCAGAAGGATTACTTATTGCTTAGATTATATTGATTAGGTTACTTACTTCTTCAATGAGTTGTTTTACATTTTCCCTGTATACTCTTTTTATTGTATTATACTGAATTGTTTGAATAGTTGATTTACTGTACAGCATGTTTTTGAAATGTGTATTGTTTTTTCTCTTTCTTGGGTAGATGTTCATTCTGATAAAACTGTTATAACTGAGTGTTAGTCATTTCCAGTGTTAGTTGGCGGGGATTTGATTTAATTGGTTACAGGATTTCATTATGAGCTGACATCCGTTCAAGAACTACTGTGAACCAGCTAAGGAGTACTGGACGTGTGTTTTGTCCTTGTTTTGGACTCTTCATCAGCACGCACCCACTGCCAGAGTTCGAAGTCGGGAACTTTCGGTTACCTTCGTTCTAATGAGAAGTCATGACCTGTAGTGGGGTATAGCAGGTCGGGTATGAGGACAAATACTCGTCACCGGTGACATTCATTGGCTAGTGCCAGTTGCGCCATATCAGGAATTGAATATAGAGAAAATCCCCATTTAGACATTTAGAAAACAGAAAGATTCAGCGAAGAAATATTTACTTTTCAATTAGATCCTCATCTCTGGCTCTACTCTAATATACAAGTATAGCATTTTTATGACAATACAAAACAGTTTACCAATCAAGTGGCGATACGTTTGTTAACAACAATTAAACAGTGTCAAAATGTCAATGGGTTGATAATAAACGAAGAAAATCAATACACATTTAAAAGGTAGAAATGGTTAGAATAAATTAATTTTACAAGGATAACACGTAATTAAAGATGAAGTGGTCAAAATAAAAATAAAATAATTTGGACAATTATAATTTGTATAGGTTTAGGGGGAGGGGGGCGACGTAGTCCTCTTTGTGCATTCTTGTAACGATGGCCACTGTAAGGAAAGTGGCTGTACAAATTTCTTCTGAACACACACAGGTTTGGCTTCTTCAGGTGGATTCCGATTGCTTCAGCTGTCTGTAGAAGACGAACTCGTAAAGTAAAATTATGATTAGTAGGAATGCGATAGATAATTTTAAATGCTGTATTAACGTCAACCTTATGCTCACTATCTACAAGGTGTGCTAAAATAGAGCTAGTTACGAATCGATCTTGTTTGTCCCTTGCTTAACTATGTTGGATGATGTTCGGAAATACGACAATGAACCTGCGTAATTGTACGCCCAATGTAGCTGGCTCCGCAGCTGCAGACAAACTGGTAGATACATATAGAATTGGCATAAGTTAGCATTCAAGGGTCGGCCATTGGATTGGGTCTGAGTGGCTGCTGAATGGTCTACGAGCTCGCTAGCCTTGTAACCAGAAGGTCCTGGGTTCGAACCGCGGTGAAGGGTGCGTACTGCCAAAGAAATAGGACGAAACAGCCGTTAGCGACTTGTTGATTGTTGTTTATGCTGACTAGAATGAGCCTCCAGTCACGACACTGTAGCCGTCTGATCACTTGGAAATATTCCCCTACACTGAGATAGACACACAGGAGTTAGATGTAACTGAGACAACCGCAACGACAACAACAAAAACTTTATTATTCCCTGGATCCCAACCTAATAACAGTAAAACAATAGCTTTATTATGTAAAATAAGTTTACACAATGTGCACAATTTTCAGCGTACTTTATAGCATAATATTTTCGATTCCTCGACGAGTTTCAAGTAAAACAGCCGTCTGCAGTACATCATGTGACGCAGTGATGTTAGATCTTTAGAGGCTGACAGTATCGACGTTCGCGAATTGTACGGAGTATACTAACGCAAGATCTAATACCAACAACTTCTATAGTATTCGTTCCTCGTGTACCAAAGGCAAAGCAAAAGACAGTATTGGGTAGTCCAAACTACGAGATATATTTTGGGACCAAATCGTGAACTGAGGTGAATGCTTAGCTGGCTAGTGATCGTGCATGAACGTGACACGACGAAGTACCAGATGGCATGGATGCTTGACCGGAAGCCTTCAGCTAAACAAGTTGACTTAAACAGTGAGGGTCAGCATCCAATGTTCAGTGATGATTGCTGTGGTCAATAATTTTGGGGAATTATTTGCCGCTACAGATCTGATGAATAAAATAATCCCCTGCAGTGTTTTTCTTTGGTCCCACAGAAATGCTCAACGATAGGGCTGCTAACCAATTAAAAATATGCACCAGTAGAACATTTGGATACCAGATTCAGATTACAAGGGTAGAAGGCTCTTGTTGCCTATGTTAATCCTCGCGATATATATCTCTGCAGAGATCTAACTTCTCTTTGAAAGCGTTCACCGATGGAGCTGTTATTACTGAATCAGGCAAGGAGCTCCATTCGTTGACCACTCTGTGAGAGAATCTAAACTTCAAACGTATTTTATTCGACCTCGGCTTGAGCACCTTCTTCTGGTGTCCACGCAAATGTATCCCAGAGGGAGAGAAAAGGTTTGAAAGGACAATCCCTAGATCACCCTTGAATATATGGTAAGCTAAAATTAAGTCGCCTCTCCTCCTTCGGTATGATAACGGAAAGATATTTAAATGCTCCATCCTCATGTCATAAGGAAGGTGTGAGATACCACTAACTAATTTCGTTCCTACCCTCTGTACTCTTTCCAGAGTATATGCCTCCTTTTTGAAGCATAGACTCGCCGCTTGTATGCAGTACTCTAGATGAGACCTGACGTATGTTGCATAGAGTACTTGGAACATACCCTCGTCTAATAGTTTGAAAGCCCTTCGAAGTGCCCATAGCATTCGAAAAGCCTTAGCTGCGGCACCGCACGGGATATAACAGAATGATGATTATAACAGCGAGAACTAAAGAAAAGTAAGATGCATTGTCTCGGATGAAAATTCAGGCTGCCCGGTGATTCAAGAAGGCCACCATTTGGACCAATAATCATTTCAAAAAGTCTTCAATACCCGGTATTCCCAACCGGTTACTCATGCAAGTACTAACCGGGCCCAACGTTGCTTAACTTCAGTGATCGGACGAGAATCAGTGTTTTCAATGTGCTACGGCTGAATGCATAACTAGTTAACCTAAAGGTCTTAATTTCAGTCCAGAACGGGTTTGTGGATATTCACTTATAAAGCGTAACAAACTCTATGGGAGTGAATCAGCTGTTCAGCATTTCATGATTTCCAATGGTTCTTTAACTAATGCATAAATGTAATATACTACTGATTGATTGATATAAGTAGATAAATGACATTCATATCAAATAGTAATGGCAGTCAACAACACAGGTTGCCTGGGATTCGATCCCCCTGCCGACAGACCTCTAGTCGTCATTTAGCCAGTAGTAAACCCATTAATGACGGAAAAGTGGGCATGAGGCTAACAATACCATCTCCGCAAAAATAAAACTAATGCTACTGAAATTTCAAAGCCCGAGCTTGAAGCCATAATGTTCCACTCAGAACGGAAAGGAATAAAAAAAAAAGAAAATGAGTAGTGTAACAGTAGAGGTCAAGAGATTTGGTAAAGAAATATTTATTTGGAATTCGATATCTCTGTATAGCGAAATTATCATTATTCTCTTGAGTTCCAAGTGGAACATAGGGATGGCTGGCTGGCTTCAACAACACATCTTCACTTTGTCTTATCTCCTGCTGTCCTCATCAGCCGGCTAGCTCCACGATTGCCCATTATCTCTCATCAGCTCTTCCTACTCCTCCTCCTCCTCCTCCTCAAACCATCTCATTCATGTCGCCCTCGCACCGAAGACCCACTCGTCGCTTCCCATTGGGCTTCCACTCGAGCGATCACCTGCATTGAGTACCATGTCATTTGACGGTCTCCTCAGCGTGTTGCCCGTCCAATCCATCTCCATTTTCTACTACATATTTCTTGAGCGATTGGCTCTCGCCTGTTGGTTTGTTCCCAGCTATAGTTCCTTGTTTCTAATTCTTTCCGGCTGCCCATTTGATCTTCAGTATATGGAGCCAGCCAGCGAAGTGGGCAGATGTTGATAAATGTCTGTAACTTGTTGGAAGTCCTTTTCGTGACAGGTACCACAAGTTCCTGACTTTACATTTCTGTTGAAAATCTGAATATTGTTCTCTATGCTGCTGACTGAGTTAGTTGGAGAATATTTCCAAACTTGTTTCAGGTTCGCTGATGAAGGCATATCTTCCCTTTCTGATTCTGACTGGCTGGCCAGATTTGACATCTTCATCTGTTCCGCCGGCCTGTGGTTGAAACCGTGTTTCCTAGCCAGATAAGTGAAGGAAGTAACTAACCTCTGTTAAATCTCTCCCGTTGATGGTGATTGGTGCTGGTTGTTTTTTCTGTTGTTCTTGGTGGTGGTCGGTTGGCTATCTTCATCACCTCCGTCTTCTCTATGTTTACCTGGAGTCAGTCCTGTCTTGGCTGCGTGCTTGCCTCTTCAGCCAGTTTGTTGGCTTTCGCCTGCAAGTCATCCTCACAGATGGCAACCAAAAATATTAAGAAAATATTTTTTTTAAACAAATGAATAGATTTCAAGCGTGATAAGCGTAATACACATGAGTGTAAATATACGTGTCTTTTTCCTTATTTATCGAAAGAGATTGAATTTATGCCTAACAAAATACTCCATTCTTTCTGGGGCTATCCGTAACGAATGCGCATAACTGAGAATAGCTTAATTTATGATAGGCATTGGAACTTATTATCATTCGCTGTTGTGTTATGAGAGGAACATAAGCCTTCAGCAGTACATCCACATTTCACTCCTGCTTTCTTTGGTCTTTTCGAGCTGACTCGGAAATCTCCTGTAGACTGTCATTTCCTCTTCACCACATCATCTCCACAATCTCACTGTCGGACCAACACCTGACACATCGCTGCCTATTCGGCTTCCATTGAAAAGTGTGTTGTCACTTGAATATCTCTTCGGTGTATGTCCGATTCATATGTATTTCCTCCTGGGAAAGCAAGGAAAGCTTTCATTACTCTCAAGTCTGTGTGGAGGAGATCAACAGTATGATAGATAAGACCCGAATTTTCAACTCAAATGTGAAGCCAGTCAGTGCTGCTTCCTATACGGACCAGAGACTTTTCAAGCGCCGTGTCACGAAGGTCACTTCGAACAAATGACAGACCTTCATCAATAATAATAATAATAATAATCACTTTATTCCACAACAATAACAATTTACAGCATGGAATTTTCAGCGTTTCATTTTACATATTGCATTGGTTTAGCTCTTTTTATAATTATATAAATGTATAAAATTTTTAATAGGAAAAATAAAAAAACCCAACAAAATACACCATTTCTAGGTCATAGTGAAATAATAAATAAATAATATAACAAATCACACATGCAATAAAATGCATCATTACATTTTATAGTTTAGTTAATGATTTAAAAGTTGTAAAAGTTCTTTTCTGATATTCGTCTCTTCACACAATACTCGTGCCAAATATGGTACGGTCGAATTTTTATATTTTGTAGTACGAGCAAAAATGTTTATGAAATTTCTTCTGGTCTTACACGAAGAGATACAAGGAAACAAATGTGAATAAAGAGGATGTTCACTATCAGACAAGATAACTTTAGCTAAGTGTTTACAAGAATTCATGTGTCTATTGACAACAGTGTCAGTTAGTTGAGTCAAAGGGATAGCACTGACCCTACTTACAGCCCTCAATGTTCTTCGTAGTATTATATGGTCTTTCTTGAGTAGCCCAGGGAAGAATAATGGAGAACAATAAAGAATGATGGGCAAAACACATGAATTAATAATAATAATAATAATAATTAATAACAACCTTTATTCTTCACAATCCACAGTATATATATATATATATATATATATATATATTTATATATATATGTAAACCATAAATAGATTGTGGGTATCTGATTGGTCGATTGATTGATTGCATGACCTTGAAGGTCCCTAAAAATAAACCAATCATAGGTTTACCGCTAACAAATATAGTTAGTCTGCCCTAACAAAATCTGTGTTTAACGATTGCATAGAAACAACCTATTTTCCATGCTATGATAATCGCCTGACATATTTTAGGTTCTGTAATTTATTATTATATCCATTCCCTTGGGTTCCAAGCAGAACATATCAATTTCATTTTCATAAGCTATGCAAATGTAATTATACTTGTCGAAGGAGGATTTCATCATGAGCTGACATCAGCTAGAGAACCATTGGAAAACCAACTAGAGAGTACTGCTAGGCAGCTGTTTCGTCCCAGTGTGGGACTATTCAGCAAAATCCCTAAAAACAAATACTTGAAAATTTATCTGATGCTCGCTAGCGACTGGGGCTATTCAGGTAGATAGTTACCTGGGGTTCCAGTGGAAAGCCATGACCAGTAGGGTACAGCAGGTTGAAGATGAGGCAGTAACTCATCGAAGAGAAGACATTGCGAAGTGGTCGCGCTATGTGATGAAGTGGCTGGTAGAAGTTGGAATTCATGGGTTGGTCATTGGATCGGGTGGGGTTCCAGTGGCTTAATGGTCTGCGAGCTAGCTCACTAACCTTGTAACCAGTAGGTTCTGGGTTCGAACCGTGGTGGTGGGTGCTTACGGATGAAGAGTCCCAAACTAGTCTGACGATGACGCAATCAGCGTGAAAACATGACTAATCAGTATAGTTGTGTAGAGTGGACAAGAACTAATGGAAAGACAATAGTGTTTTTTTATATAAAATCTGTATGAAAACGCAATGTTTTTAATAAACAGTAATAGAGTGATAATAAAATATGAATGATGGGAATAATAATAATAATAATGAACTTACATAGTAAAATTATAGTAAGAACTTTACTCTGTCCACGGTAGGGTTAGTGAATGTATGTAGCGCTTTTGAATGCAGAGGTCCAGTTTCAGATCCTGAGTAGCCAATGATTCAACTATGTATAGATGGCGTATGCAAAGTCCCTTTTTATGATATTGAGGGGTTCTGTGTAGTATTGCGAAGCATTCATGCGGGGGTACTCGATATCCAGAGTTGACAAGGCTCTCGAGGATGGAGCTGTTGCTATTCTACTTTTCTTCTCTGGCTGGCTAACCAAGCTGGACAATGCTCCAGAATACGTTTGTGGACTTGACGTTGCGTACGGCCGATATACTTTGCCGCACACGAACAAGTAAACAGATGAATACACATTGAGGTGACCAAAAGCGGTATCTTATCCTTAAAGTTAGGCTGCATTAACTCTCTGCTGGAGAATGTGATACGTAAGGTGGTTGCTTGAAATGTCTTCTTCAGGCATTTAGAAAGGCGCTTTCTAAGAATTTCTGCCTCGATGTCACATTTGAATTCCAGGTTCATGAAGGGAGTTTTCTTAGGAACAGGTGGGATTTTTGGTGATGGAGGCTTTTCCTTCATGTTTTTGTCGATGAATCTTGGTAGATATCCGTTCTCTAGTAGAGTTTCATGGAATGAATTTTACCAGTATCTGATTGGTCTTATGAATTCTTTGTTAAATATAAGTACGATTGACTGTACAGCTTATGAAAATGAATTGTCGAAGGGGAAATTTTCTTCTCTGTTTAGGTCTCTTTCTTATGACTAATTATGGGTTCACTTCAGATGAACATAGAGAAAACAGAGGTAGGTGATGAAGATTCCTGGCCAACACAAACAGCAATAGCAACAACAACAACAGACAACAATCAGCATAAATGGGAGAAATCTGAAAGAAACAACCTCCTTTACCTACCTACCTGGGAGGCATCGTTTCAACTTCAGGTGGGCACAACTGATGAGGATTTTAAAGCGGCGAGGATCGGGAAAGCAAGGCAAGCTTCCATTACTGTCAAGTCTGTGTGGAGGAGATCAACACAGCACTCAGCATGAACAATAAGATGCAGATTTTCAACTGTAATGTGAAGTCAGTGCTACTTACTATATGGATCAGAGACTTGGCATCGCGCCGTGCCACGAAGGCCACTTCAAACAAACTACCGACCTCATCAACATCTGTCTTTGCTCAAGATTAGGTGACCAGAAAAGATCAGTAACGGGGATCTCTGGCAATGGACGAACCAACACAGCAGGAACCAATTGTGCAACAAATCTGCAGGAAGAAATGGAGGTAGATTGACTGGTCATACTCTGAGAAAACAAGCTATCTAGTGACATCACATGCCAGGCCATCGCTCGAGTGGAACTCGAATGTGAAGCAGCGAGTTGGTCGTCCGAGGGTGACATGAAGGAGGTGATGTGAAGAGAAGATGAAAGCATATGGGGAGACGTGGAGCTCGGTGAAAACATTGGCAGAGAACAAAACTCAATAGAGACGTTTGGCTGAAGCCGTATGTTCCTGTAGGAATTAAAGCAAACAATGTATACACATCTTCGAAAATATTCCTTTTGTTGTTAAGACAATTTCCTGCATAGTTATGCTGTAACAACAGAAGACAAGAGCCAGGCAACAGATCATCTATATGCTAAATGTATCTGCCTACGCAAAGCCTTTGTTCTCATTTTCTCACCACCAATATCGGGGACATAAACATGGACGTCAATTACTGTCTACCAACTTTGGCTAGCAGCCAGCTCTCACCACAATGCGATTGTACAGCTTGAGAATGATATTGCCGATAAGAGGAGTGTAACTCTTCGCGCTGAATGCCTTTTCTTTTGTATGGCTCAATGAGAATTTTCAAAACTTCTCATAACAACAACAAAAAAGGCGTTCCCAAAGATGTGTGTCGTTAACATTGTGAGCTTTAGACAACAATTACGTCATACGAAAAGTATCAGTTAGTTTGCAACTAAAACAAAATTAACCAAGTAAATTGAATGACGTAACGTAATTGACAGGAGTGAGTAAAACTCAACTTAAACTGAAAGAAGACGAAGTTGAGATCAGGGTCATGAAGAGTAGAAATTTATTAGTCAGAAAAGGGAAAAATAATTTTAAAAAATTTTTTTAAATAGCATTAACAAAAATTACGTATCAAATGTGTTAAGATCAATTGGGTCCTTTGTAAGTTCACAGACGTAATATGCATCTTCTGTATTCATCGAATTCAGGATTTAACAGTATTCATTGCCATAACTGGATGAAGTTTGATTGGCAGTTACATAATTGATTCTGGTCATGGATGTGATGCCGTTACATGGGGTGTGATTATAATATAACGCTAACTTTATATTATTACCACTACTTATTATTATTGTTCCCTTGGGTTCCTAGTGGAACATAGGGCTTCAACTACACGTCTCCACTTGCTTATGTCTTGTGCTGCACTTTTCACTTGCATCCATGTTATTCCATACTGTTTCAACTCTTCTTCACACAATCTCCTCCATGTCACCCTTGCACCGACGTCCCACTCGCCGCTTCCCTTTCGAGTTCCACTCGAGGGCCTGACGCGCGATATCGCTCAGCGGCCTCCTCAGCGAGTGTCCAATCCATCTCCACTTTCTCCTGCATATTTGTTGGGCGATTGGTTCTTGTTTTGTTTGTTCCCATAGTTTCTTGTTTGTGATTCTTTCCGGCCATTTGATCTTCAGTATAGAGCGAAGACAGTTGTTGATAAAGGTCTGCAACCTGTTGGAAATATTCTTTGTGACCCGCCAACTAGCGAGCTAGTAATCTAGGCGAGGTTATTACCACAACTACTGAGGTGGTTATCAAGCTCCTGAAGTTCAGGAAGGCAGCAGGACCAGACAGAAATCCCCTGGAAGCATTGAAAACGGACCCGATGTGTTCATACCATTATTGCAAAAGGTTTGGAAGGAAGGAAAGGTGCCTACCGATTAGAAGAAAAGCTGGCTACCTTGTCAAGCTACCAAAGAAAGGTGGCTTACGCCTCACTCTGCAAGAATTGACTGGCGTGGAATAATGCTCCTGTCCACGTCAAGTAAAATACTAAGTCGCATCATCCTGGAGAGGATAAAAGATGCACTGGATACAGAACTCCGCCCCACCAACCAGAACAAGCTGGATTCAGGAAAGGCAAATCAGGTGCAGATCAAATTGTAACTCTATGCATCGTCATCACAGAACAAAGCATAGAATGGCAGTCAAATCTCTGCCTCAACAGCTTCATGGACTTCGAAAAGACCTTCAACAGACAGTGTTGACCGAGACGTAGTTTGGAAACTACTTCAACACTATGGCGTTCAGCGCTGAAATCTTTATCAAATTCATTCAGCCACAACTGGCGATATGATAGTGCCACGTGTCAGGTTGTCCACAGCGGAAAACTCGGTGAGGCGTTCTAAGTGAATGCAGGAGTAAGACAAGCTGGCTGCCTTCTATCACTGATGATATTCATGATTGTGGTGTACTGGATTATGAGTCATGCATGGGAGTGAGAAGGCAGGAATTCACTGGAACGATAAGAAGACTCCATCTAGAAGATCTGGATTTCGTAGATGATTAATGTTCAAACTCGATGACTTGCAAGTGAAAACCAACAAACTGGCTGGAGAAACAGCCACCAAAAACAGGACTTTAAGGGAACATGGAGAAGACGGAGGTCATCAAGATAACCAACCAACAGCAACAACACCAGTCACCATCAAAGGGAGAGATTTAACAGAGGTCGCCTCCTTCACTTATCTGGCTAGGAAGCACGGTTTCAACCATAGGTGGGCGGCACGGGTGAAAATGTCATAGCCAGATGGCCAGTCAGCATCGGAAAGGCAAGATACGCCTTCACCAACCTGTAATCAGTTTGTAAAAAGAGTTTTCATAAAAAACAAGATTCGGATTTTTTTTATGACAAATGTGAAATCAGTCACCTCTTCTATTCGGGTCAGAAACTCTAGCTGAGAGCAAACCAACAAGCAAGTGACGATCGCTGAACAAATATGTAGGAGAAAATGGAGATGGATTGGTCGGGCGTACGTTGCAGAGGCTGTCGAATGACATGGCGCTCAATGCAGGCCATCCACCGCTCGAATGGAATCCCAATGGGAAGCGACGAGTGGATAGTTAGTACGAAGGTGATATGGAGGCGATCGTTTGTGGAGGAGGAGGAGGAGATGAGAGAATATGGTCAGTCGTGGACCTATCCAGCTGAAGAGGATGACAGAAGATATAACAAAGTGGAGATGTGTTGTTGAAGCCAGGACTATGTTCCACTTGGAACCCCAGGGAATAATAATAACTGATTTGGCGTAACTCGGTAAGTAGTATATGGTAGTAGTGTGGTGAGAGCTGTCTGCAAGCCAAAAATTGGTAGGCAACAATTTACGCCCATGTTTACGTCCCGAATCAGGGTCATGAGAAAAAACAATAACAAAGCTTAACCTTGAGGAACTTAACGACCAATCACAGCAGACTTAACGTGTGCAAATGCGATTCGCAGATATATGGCTTAACTTTCTGAGAAGAGGTAACGAGCAGTACAGAATAACCTTCAGCAAGGAAACAACCAATGAGAAGACGTTGATTCTCTGCTAACAATAACGCCAATAATAATGTATATAGAAATCTATAAATATTTGTTGATTTCCTGAATAAGCGATCTGTTTCCTGGCCTTTGTCTTCTGTCGTTATTGGTAACAGGTAATGAGGGAAAATGCACCATATTTATGCACTTTTGACCATATTAAATGTAGTCGGCTAGGTCAGTGGACAATAAATTGTTCTGATAGGTTGGCAGTTGGCCCAAGGTCAAACCTTCAGATGAAAAGTCACCCAAAGAGATTATTTCCCAACCACAACGTAAACTAAATCCAGATTTGGAGAACAAACACTGTTACCTATGCTGCAGACATTGACTTAAAATGTTGTTTTCAATATCTGGCTACTTTTTATTTACCTGTATCTTTATACTACTGATAAATGTTGTCAGTAGCCCACACCACATCATAACTCCTGCTGAATATTGTTCCTGTGAATGGCTGCAAGCTAAGCAATAATACAAGCTTCAGACAGTTCAAACAACTAAAGATGTCCACTTAATAGTAATAATTCGTTTGAATATCCCTCAATTATTTATTAAAAATAAGGGTAGTTAAAGAGAGTGAACAACTGCGATTTCGTCCTAGTTTGGGACTCTTTAACAGTACACAACGACCAATAGGGTTCAAACCCAGGACCTTCTGGTCACAAAGCTAAAGAGCTCGTAGACCATTAAGACACTGGGACCCGATCCAATGGCCCATGAATATCCAATGGTTCTCTAGCAGATGTCAGCCCATGATGAAATCCTCCAACCAATCAAACAAAATCCCTACAAAAACTAATACTTGAAAATTGTGATTTCAATGAATTCCTCTTCCTCTCCTTGATGAGTACATACTGTTACAGAATATTAGATGCTCTCCAGACTAGGAATTTTTGTTGGTAGATGGTGACTAGCAGTGTGGAATCCAGAACAACGCGCATTTCGTCCTATTTGGGACTCGTCACCTAGTGGATGTACCTGCATTCCGCAGTGAGCGAGTGATGATGTTCCCACCACCGAGGCTCGAACCCAGTGCCCATATTTTCAAACTCCAAAGGGTCATCCACTTGACCACTTGGGCCACGAGAGCCACTTCTTGTGCACGAGCACTTCGGTCTGATCAATCGACAGGAAAATCTGAAATTCAATTAAACAAGTAATTCTGTTAGGCAGCGAACTAACTGAGACACAACCTACTAACCAACCCGAAAAATATTCACAAAGAAAGTGAGATGGATTGGATATAGGCGCTAAGAAGACGATTGACTGACGTGATATATCACTCAGATAGTTGAGTACAGCCCAAAAAGGAAGCGATGAGTTGACTGCGAGTTCAAAGGTTTATATTGGAAAGATAAAATGAAAATGAAATAGAAGGGAGAGAATTGTGCAAGTATCCCTTCATCTAGGTTTCGTGCTTGTCGGTATTTACCAGCAGGAGGTGTCTGTAACTTTGAATTAACTTATATCCTCTTTGAGATTCAAACGTACCTGTCTGCTTGTCTGCTTTACGAGTGCCAAAGAGCATGAAACCAAGATTAAGGACCTTATGACAATCACCTCCAACTATCTAATAACATCATTTCAGAGTGCACCGTGATGGTGAGATACTTCACTTGATAGCCGAATTGCACACTTTTTGTTTGTGGGGGAATTAAGCTTGTTTCAAGGATGATTACGGAGTGATATCATTTTGAGAACCATTGGAAACCAGCTGGAGAGTACTGGACAGTTGTTTCATCCTAGTTTGTGAATCATCGGTTCTACGCACACACTGGTTTTCAATGGTTCTCTAACTGACATCAGTCCGCGGTTAAACTCGTAAAAATAAATTTAATCCTTACAAACGAAACTTTTGAAAATTATTCTGATGCTCGCTAGTGATTTGCTACAGGACGGAGTTTCCTGCGAGAAGTCGTCACCAGCGGTGAGGTCCATCCAGTCAAGTGTGAGGATGGTGTCCCGCTGAAGACACTGGTTGGTGGTCACACTAAATCACGAAATGGTAGAAGTTAGAATTCATGCGTGGGATAGCCATTGAATCGGGTCCCTGTGACTGAATGGTATACGGGCTTGCCCAGTAACCGTAAGGTCTTGGATTCGAACAATGGCAGTGGGTTCGTACTGCCAATGATTCTCAAACTAGGCTGGAGAAACAGCTGTCCAGTACTCCAGTTCTGGTTTTCTAGTGGCTCTCTAACTGATATATCAATCCGTGGTCAAACTCATAAAAACAATTCTAATCCTTACAAACCAATACTTAAAAATATCAGTCTGTTACAAAACCTGAAATAAATCAAATCCCCACAACAAACTAACTCTCGAAAATTGATCTGATACTCACTGGTGATTAACTAGCTGCAGAAAGAAGTTGACTGGAGTTCTATTGAGAAGTCCGTCAATGTCAGAAGTAAGGGCAAATACTCACCGATGGTAATGACTGGTGCTAGTGCTAAAAATCCCCACTTAGTAGAAGTTAGAATTCATAGGCTAGCAATAGGCTACGAGCTTAACCTGTTACCAGAATTTTCTGCATTCGTACCCTGGCGGTTGAGTACTACTGAAGAGTTTCACCAGTATGTCATAGCTGGCCTTACAAATTAACTGTCATTCAAAATAATGTTAAGAAACCAAAATCTGGCAAAACGTATTTTTTACTTAAAACTATGACTACTTATAAGTAGTATAAATCTAAATGTTGAATTATCTAACAGAAACAGGTCGTTCTTCATTTGACAATACCTCATTTTTAAGTTTGCACAGCTGTACTTGACTGAAACCAGTGGATGCGTAGTGCCGATGATTCCCAAACTAGGATGAAACAGCTGTCCAGTACTCTCCAGCTGGTTTCCAATGGTTCTCAAAATGATGTCAACCCGTGATCAAACTTGAAGCCAAATCCACCTACAAACAAAAAGTGAATTATATCAATCAAGTGTGCAATCTGGTTATTAAGTGTCTCACCATCACAGTGCACACCTAATTGATGTTATTAGATGGATGTTTTCTCTTAAAGGCTGTGCATAGTGTAGCATATGCATTCAGTCAGTCTTTTGGTGAAAAAGATTACTCTACTTCAACATTTCTCCTGGGATCTAACTTGTATGGTCTAAAATAACCTTTGCAATAATTTTTTGGACAAATTTATCTACCGAATTCTCTTACAATAGTGTTTAAGGACGTAAATTTGCTTTTCGGTTGTCTTTTGATAAGAAATATCGATTTCATATACTGTTTTATGTGATGATATTAGATGGTTGAAGGCAATCGGCCACAGGAAATCAGCCTTGGCTGCATCTAGGTTTCGTGCTGGTTGGCACACACCAGTCAGCAAGGCGTATCTGCAACCACCTTGAAGGAACTCATGTCCCGCTCCTCTGAGATTCGAACCCACAACACCCAATACTGCAGCCAGAAACGTCACCACTGAGGAGCTATTCGGGATGCCTCGAGATTGACCTCCTGTAGGACTGTATGAGATGGAAGGCTGCCTAGTGGCATGGTGGCCACATTGCAAACCTGATTGATAGAATTCAGTCTGCACCAAACACCAAGGACTAGACACATCACACTAGTTACTAACTAGTGTCCAATCATAGTACTGTTCTATGCTGTATAAGAAAAAGGGTTATATTCTACGAAATGTTATCTCTTAGACAAGATCATCCAAGTGCCAGCCATTCAGTCAATCAGCAGTAGGTCAGTAATTGAAATGCTTCGAAAATCGACGATATACATATCATCCAAGCATCCATCATGCTGTCAATTCAATTTGACAGTCCATTCAGTTGGCTGTAGATATACCACAACTCCTTTTTAAAAGGTACAATAAATTCTATGACCGAAGAGAACTCTATTTAATTTTACATAAAACTGTATATACTACTGATTGACTCAAAATGAGTAGTTGCATACCAATCATATCAACTAGCAGTAGTGCTTGTTAGCCAACTAAATCAATGGTGATCTAAACTCCACAGGACAGCTGTTTCGCTTATTTTGGTCCGAACTCATCAGTCAACGATGTACCGAGTTTGAATCAGCCCAGAGAGTCGAATCACTTCATCAGACCACTCATTATAATGCTAAATCTACGTTTAAATATTTTAAAAAATTTCCACTTGAGATAGAAAAACAAAAAAATTCTAAACTAAACTTAAATCTAGACCAATTGATTAGAATCTATCTAATGAAAACAATAACTATGCTACACCCCTCCGTCCCGATACGCGCACCCACACACACACATACATACATACCAAGCAAAGAATACCATATGTGTGTGGGTGGATGGACATGCGTATATATATATATATATATATATATATATAGATGTGTATGTATGTGTATAATATATACAATAACAACAAACGGAAATAACTTGATGCATTCTGAACTGAAACGTAAACAACCTCTATTAAATCAATTCTCAATCGTTAATTAGTTAGTTAGTTAGTTAATTGAATATGCCGTCCGTCAGTCAGTGAGGCAGTCAGTAATCAATCAACCAATCAATCAAAAGTGACTTTTCCTCTGTGAGTGTGAGTGTGTGTGTGTAGAGAGAATTAAATTGGTTTATTTTCTAAAAATATCTTTTTTTTCAAAATTTTCTACTATCTACCCTCTCTACCCTCCTTCCATTTTCCTAACATACCATCTCCCTCTCCAACTATGCATCTCGTTCAAATGTCTGAAACACAGAGCATAAAATGAAAATACTCCAAAGTGCATTATGCTAACAATATACGTGTAGAATAGTAGAGATGGATAGACAGACACACCTACATACTAACTTGTGTATGCATATATTTATCGTGATATACACACATACATCATCTATTGCAGCTTAACAATCATTCCATATTTTAAATTGCATCACGTGATTATACATAGACTAAGCGAGCGTATAGGATTATATCGATCGATAGCATTTTTAAATTCTACACACGTACGCAGTCATTATTGTTGTTGTTATTGCTATTATTATTATTATCATTATTACTATTACGAGAAGAGGAAGAGGAAGATGTATACTTCCTTTATAGATCTATCTGATTATTGGACAAGTTTCTCTGCTGTAGCATTTTTTTCAGGGAGAGAAAAAATTATTTCCTTTTTTTTTGTCCCATTAAATAAATGTATCACGTTTTTCTTTCCTTGTCTTATTCTATTTGTCTGTCTATGTATTTATGTGTCTACTTTGAAGGACATTCGATATGAATTTTGCAATCGATCAATAATAATAATTCATTCCTTTTTGACCAATGAACTTCGAGTATTATGAATTTTGAAATATGTAGAATAAGTAATCAATAATTAGAATGAAAAAAATAACAATCATAATAAATTACTTAAGGAAGAGATTATTATGCTGTTGTCTTGAGGAATTCAATATTTTCGTTAATGAATGAAGGTGTATACGACTTGTATAAGATTATGTACTACTGATTGGTTGAGATTGAGTAGTTGTATCACACGCACATACACACTGACCTGTAGTGCTTTGCTAACCAAAGTGAAGTGACGCATCCACTGGACGGCCGTTTCGGACCGAACTCATCAGCAGTGTAACCTGTCTGACTAAGCTCAGAGAGGGGGCTGAATCAGTTGAAACCATCCATAATCTGGCTAGCTAGCCAGCTACTTGAGCAAACTAATAAAATGTTGAGTCGGCTTGTAAAGCAAAACTGTAGTGGTGAAATTTAATCTCCGCAAACTGTAGGTAAATTGTAAATTTCATACATTTGTTCCCCTTAATGAATTTAAACAAAGCAACAACTACAGATTTTGCAGAATAAAATGGTACCATATTTTATTTCGTCGCCTTCTCTTCAGCTGCTTACAGGGCAAAAACATTATTAAATGTTTAAAATGAACTCTGTGTAAGTATGTTAAATTGTTATTGCAGATACATTTAATAATGTGTTTGCCCTGTAAGCAGCTGAAGAGAAGGCGACGAAATGAAATATGGTACCATTTTATTCTGCAAAATCTGTAGTTGTTGCTTTGTTTAAATTGTAAATGTTGAATGAATTTGAAAACTGTCTGAAATATATGTGTAGAACTTGAGCATTGTGGTAGCGTGTAATACCATATTAATTTGTTTATTGCATATATCACACAGTCAGTGAAACAGTATTGCATACTGGATGACGTCTCGAACACAGTTTATCAATTAAAACCACACAATTTTCAAGTATTGATTTTGTTTGATTGGTTGGAGGATTTCGTGATGAAATGATAGAAGTCAGAACTCATGGGCTAGCCATTGGATCAGGTTGGGTCCCAGTGGCTTAATGGTCTACCACCTCACTAGCTTTGTAACCAGAATGTCCTGGGTTCGGAACCTGGTGGTGTGTGGGTGCGTACTGCCGAAGATTCCCAAACTAGGACGGAGAAAACATAATGGAGTTTTATTTATTCTTTCTTATTTGTTGCGGCGGTAGTAGAATTTTCCAGATGTCCCGAGTGGACAGCAGTTGAATCATTCCTATTAAACGTATTTGTAGTTGATTCAATAAATAAAGCTTCCGTTATCATTCACTTTCAACCAACACCCTGTATTATTTGGTGTTAGTTATTTAGTTCAAGAGTGAGATGATACGATCAACACGATCTATTGGTGAATTGAGTTAAAGCAAGGCAGGAATTAACATAGTGGTATTCAAATTCTGGAAAAATCAGCATAGAAACAAATTATGTTAAAAGTTAAAATGGATCTCGGCGAGTACATTCGAGATAAATAATTTATTTTATCTAATACCTTACATCATAGTAACTGTGAGGTCAAATAAGTAGGTTAATGTAACAGAGAGGGGTCAGATTAATATATCTGTAAAACTTGGTAACTATGGTATTATGTAATTCCATATTAGTTTGTTTATTAGATGTATCACACAGTGAAACAGTATTATTTACTGGATGACAACGTTTCGAACACAAATTATTGTGGTTCATAATCATATCATCAATTATAATCACACAATTTCGTTGAAGGGTTAGTAGAATTTTCCAGAGATCCGTCTGGGACAGGTGTTGAATCATTCCTATTCCACGTATTTGCAGTTGGTTCGATAAACAAAGCTTCCCATATCAATCTCTCCCTCCACCCTGTGACATTAGATTTTAAAACTGACATTTCATCCCATCTTATTGTATGGTTGTGTGTAATTGCATGTAGTGAGTGGTATAGCTGAACTATTCTCTAGATTTCTTATCTTATTCGGGTCAACCAATCTAGATTTTGTTAAGTTTTTATGTTCAGCTAGTCTGACTGCCCCTGTTCTACTAATTTGACCTGACAATCATTGCAGGGTATTAGATAAACTAAATTGTTTTGTTTTAAAGGCTCCACAGACAGGATCCTTTAACCGACAAAGCTTTTTTCGAATTGAGTTTGTGAATTTGAATGCCATCCACCTTTATTCCTGCCTTCTGCGTGAGGTGGTTTCTGGGATTCCTTCTTTGTATGGGAGGAAGTACTACTGATGATTTAAATTTCCTATTGTTGGTGTTGTCAGTATTAATAATAATAATTTTATTTTTACATTTTCCTACACACTTCTTGATTAATTTAGCACGGCAGCTACGATAATCAGGGTATTACAATAATAAAATATTAATATTTGTAATCTACACCTAGTTCGGGGAGTTGAAATCTCGTCACTACCGTTTCCTTTGGAAACCAAGATGATTATTAAGTTTGCACTTCATCGAAACACTGAGTAAGCTGACCAATACGAAACTGAATAGAGCAACCGTAATTGAGGATGGTAAAGGCACCCTCTTAACAGAAGAAGCAGATATCCTTAGAAGGTGGACAGAATACTGTAAGGGACTCTACAATCATAAAATAAGCCCCAATTATAGCCTAATAAACAATTCATGCTGGGACAATAGGGAGATCGGTGATTCACCCATACTAGAGTCAGAAGTAGAGGAAGCAATAAAATCACTTAAGGGAGATAAATCACCAGGAATTGACAACATACCGGCAGAACTAATTAAACATGGTGGACCACAAACAGTTAAATGGCTGAAAGCAGCCTGTCAAAAAATCTGGCAAGAAAAAGAATGGCCTAAAGAATGGACTCAGTCACTAATCATTCCAATATTTAAGAAAGGGGACGCAAAGCAGTGCGAGAACTACAGAACAATAAGTTTAATCAGCCACCCAAGTAAAGTCATGCTGAAAGTAATATTGAACAGACTCAAAAAGAAAGTAGAGGAAATACTCTCAGAAGAACAGGCCGGATTCAGGCCGGGCAGAAGCACTGCTGAACAAATTTTTAACATAAGGGTACTAAACGAAAAATGTCTACAACACCAAAAAATGCTAGTACACAACTTTATCGATTTTAAGAAGGCCTTTGACCGTGTGTGGCACGAAGGCTTATGGCAAGTCATGAATAACTACAATATAGATAAAAACATAATTGAGGTTATTAAGTCTTTATATAACAAATCTAGTAGTGCAGTATCTCTAAATAATCAAACTGGCGAGTTCTTCAGAACAACTATAGGAGTACGCCAAGGGTGCATTCTCTCACCAGTCCTCTTTAATTTATTCCTCGAACATATTATGACACAAACCCTACATGACTTTACACCGACACTTAGCATAAACGGAAGACCAATTTCCAACCTCAGATTTGCTGATGATATAGCCCTCATTGGGGAAAACATTGATCAAGTTCAGGACCTCACCTCAAGACTTGATGTTGCAACCAAATCTGTGGGCATGGAAATCAGCACAGAAAAAAGCAAAATACTCATTAACGGAGGAAACAACTCAGATAGATGTATCAGACTTGATGGACATGTATTAGAAGAGGTTGAAACTTTCAAATACCTTGGGTCTACCCTAACAAAAGATGGAAGGTCCACTAAGGAAATAAAAATTCGACTAAACCTAGCCTCTGCCACCATGTCCAAGTTAGGGAAAATATGGAAGAGCAACATCAGCGTCTCAGCAAAAATGAAACTCTACTCGTCACTGGTCCTCTCTGTATTCCTATATGGATGTGAGAGCTGGACCCTGAATGCAGAGTCAGAAAGAAGAATACAAGCCTTCGAAAACAAAAGCTATAGAAGGATCCTAGGAATAAGTTACCTTGAAAGGAAAACTAATGAATATGTCTTACACCAGGTCCATAGACTGGCAGGAAAACAGGAACCACTCCTTTCAATCGTAAAGAAACGGAAACTACAATGGTTCGGCCACACGGTAAGACATGACACATTGTCCAAAACGATTCTACAAGGCACAGTAGGAGGAGCACGAAAGAGAGGTAGACCGAATAAGAGCTGGCTTGACAACATAAAAGAGTGGACTGAAATGCCCTTGGATACGCTACAGAAAATAGCATTAGACCGAGAAGAATGGCGAAGACTGATAGCGCGAACTGTCATAGCACCCCCACGACGAAAGTCAAGGGACTGATGATGATGATGATGATGACTTCATCGAAATAGCTAGCCAGAAATCGATAAGGTTTGAGCTGATTCAGCCAGCTCTCTGAGTTGAATCAAATAGGCTACACCGCTGACTGATGAATTCTTCCGCAGACAAGTGAGACGGCCATCTGGTGTTTAGACCACTTCTGTCAGTCTGGCTGGTCAGCGAGCACTACTACCAATGTTTGACGTGAGTGGTATACAACTATAACTACTCATCTTAGTCAGTCAGTAGTATATATATATATATAGTTTATGCCAAAACAGTCGAATGCAGTCAACAATGTCCCCTATTTCTATGTGATTTATTTATACTGGCCACTGAAACTATTCCTAGTCATAGACACACACACATACTGTGTACAACCCATTTATATTGATTTATTGGACAAACCAAAATTATTGAATTTTAGAAATTAAACATTAGAACAAGCCATATAATTAGCGAAAAATGCTGTTGTTTTCAATTATATCTTCAGGCTTTATTCTAATTCACGTAGATTTTGCTGCATAGAACGTCTTACTGACTGATTTAGAGAGACGATTTTTGAGCATATCCGAAGCTTAATCACCTTTGAATTCCAAGTTCATGAACAAGGTTTTCTTTGAAACTGAGTTGGTGACCAGTTTAGACTGCTTATCTTTCGTGTTACTATCAATAAATTGGTTCAATGTTTAATTTAGAAAATGAATTAGGATACATCCAAAATATGCCGGTGTAAATGGCTTATCTTAGGAGACTTGTAAGGAGACACATGAACACCAGGTACAATAAAGAGAAACTGACAACGGTTAAAAAGAAACAACTGTTCCTAAAATTGAAATATAATGGGGATGTGGCTAGTGAAGTCTTATATCTATGATTTTTCAAGCGAAGGACAAACTGTCTAGCTGTGCCACTTCTATGTGTATCTACAAATTCAGTTGCTCCTGTGAAGAAAGCTGGCTATATAGGACGAACAACCAGACACCTCAACAAACGCATT
This sequence comes from Trichobilharzia szidati, assembly GCA_944472155.2. Classification (NCBI taxonomy): domain Eukaryota; kingdom Metazoa; phylum Platyhelminthes; class Trematoda; order Strigeidida; family Schistosomatidae; genus Trichobilharzia; species Trichobilharzia szidati. The sequence goes on along the minus strand of OX235272.1, from coordinate 10,142,398 downwards.
AATGAGCATCTTCCTTCATAGTTCAGAAAAAGCCAAATAAAATCTATAAGAAGTTCTATTTTGGATCATTTGATTGACAGCGGTCACCAAGTGGACAGAAATAGTGCCTTCAAAGTTATCTATCGCATTCCATCGAGGCTTTCAAACGGAATTCGAACCCGCCTTTTACACATAGGGGAAGAAGCTATGGGAATTAATTCGAGAGAACAATCCTAGTCTTTGCATACAAAAGAAGTTTGTTCTACCTTTGTCTTTCCCTTGGCCTGGGTGAATTTTAATCAAAACCCTTCCTTATTTTCCATTTCCTTCGTACTTTTATGATGCTTATTATTTAAACTCTGGTTATCTGTCCACTTCACCTTTTGTATTACGTAACTTTTCAGATTTGACCTAATTTATTTATTGAATTGTCTAAATATACACACATATCACTAACACATTCGTTATTCTTATCAACACCTGCATAAACCTTATTATCATTAGAAGTTAATTGGTGGATGGTGACTAGCAGTGGAATCCAGAACAACGCACGTTTCGTCCTATTTGGGACTCGTTATCTGGATGTAACTGCACTTGGGTCACGAAGCCGACATGTTAACCTGAGACCGAGCACTTCAGTCCATTCAATCGACGGGAAAGTCTAAAATTCAATTAAATAATTAATATGACACGTTGCGCAAGAGGTGGTGGCTCTCGTGGCCCAAGTGGTCTAGTGAATAACGCTTTGGAGTTTGGAACTATGACCACTGGGTTTGAGCCTCGTTGGGAACATCATCACTCACTGTGGAATGCAGGTACACCTGCTAGGTGACGAGTCCCGAGTAGGACGAAACGCACATTGTTCTGGATTCCACACTGCTAATCATCATCCACCAATTAACTTCGAATTAAATGCCCAGTCACCATCGAAGCATCTGCATAAGAAGTGGACAGACATATCAACCTTTGACCGAGCACTTCAGTGCTATCAATCGATGGGAAAATTTAAAATTGAATTACTTATTATGACTATGTTTGTTATTATTGTGATCATCGTTATTAATGACGTTCAAATCATTTACCACATTATTATTATTATTTGATTCATAAAATTACCGTCATTGGTTAATGTGTTTATATATATATATATATATATATATATGATTTTGAGATCATCTACCGAATCCATGCTAATTTGCTGGCCGCGTTTTCTTCGTTGCAGACTTCTTAAAACAGCGGAGGCTGTGGCTATTCAGGAATTTAAGCTAGACCTTTGTGTACAAAAGGAGTATGCACAATCCCTACTTCTGCCTAGGCCGTAGAGGGATAGACATTCATTTATTTTGTTTATTTAGTTATTCTATGTACTCTTCCCTTATTACTACGATTATTATTATTATTATTATTATTATTATTATTATTATTATTCTCACTCTGAATTGTTTCCACTTGTCCTACTGGTCATTCTAAACACAAAATTATCAATTTTTATTTTTTATTTTTACAATATTGAATTCTATCTTATCAAATTTCACACCATGTCATGTAACATTTTATATTCGTCTACTAATCCTATAATTATGTACCCCTTTCCGAAATCTATACACCTCATGTATTATTCGATATATGACATTAATAATTGTGCCACTTGACACTAAACTATGATTATAATCACAAATACTTTAATTGCATTTCATACTACTACTGTTATTATTTCATGTATTCACACGTTTGATATAATTCCCTCACCGGATATAATTTCTTAAAAACCATATGTGTATATACGATCGTACAGCTGGATAATAAATTCGTTGTTGAACAGAGTCTCTTAGCTGAATATTATTATTTATCCCATAAATATGAAACTGCCACTTGGTATAAACGCTTGTCTGGAAGGTCATTCACTTTACGTCCACACACACACTTTCAGAAAGCAGACAATTCTAATTCTATATGTGATATAGATCAATAATATTGTTCAAATGGACATTCTGTATCTGCATTTCATGTCATTGGGGGCGGGGACGGGGGGGCGGCTGATGGAGAGAGGACTGTTAAAACACACAATCTGTCCATTTGCTTGCGTTGTACTTGTCAAGAAATTGTAGAAATAGGTCATGCTGTCTAGCTACATTGATTAAATGAATTCGATGTTGTTTTCATTGTGTGTGTGTGTGTGTGTGCGTACGTGTTTGAATTCTATGTGCATATATCAGTTAACCAGTTCCTGTGGAGACAAGTATATTGATTTATTTAAATCAATTTTAGATTTTCTCGCCTATTGATTGGACCGAAGTGCTCGGTCTCAGGTTGATGAGTCGACTTCCGTCCAGTCAATCGACGGGAAAACCTAAAATTGAATTGAGTAATTAATATGACCTGTTGCACAAGAGGTGGCTCTCGTGACCCAAGTGGTCTAGTGGATAACGCTTTGGAGTTTGAAACTGTGGGCACTGGGTTCGAGCCTCGTTGAGAACATCATCACTCGCTCACTGTGGAATGCATGTACATCTGCTAGGTGACGAGTCCTGAGTAGGACGAAACGCGTATTGTCCTGGATTCCATTGCTAGTCACCATCAACCAATTAACTTCTAAGTATATTGATTGTTCGACGCGTATCGTGTGTAAAACAAAAATTCAAGAATACTAACTATCCTCGCCTCATTGTTGCATAAAAGTAGCATTTGTTCTTTAAACAAGTGTGATAGATAATTGAACACACCTCGCTATCAACACTGGACATTCTGCCTCAATAAACCCCTCCTTTTACATAAGTGAAGAAAATCAACCTGACAGAGGCAATAAATACGCTTTCATATCTTGTTGTGTGCATTGCTGAAGCTCTAGACATTCAAGGTAGAGGAATCGGATCTGTCCATGAACATAAGCTAGCCGTCAAAAGACATGACATCCACTCCATCACTCATATCACTACATACAAACAATCACGGACATCAGTTTGACTGGGATAACCAGCGTTCAAATATTAGACAAAGGAAACACCAAGAATGTCAGAGAATTTTTAGAAGCCAGCCTGGTATTCCAGTGAATCGTCAATCAACAGACAGATTGACATAGACAAAATTCACCAACCGATAAGAAAGAAATCTTACACACAAAGGGCCCGACTTCAGGTCTAGGAAATAATACAGGTAGCCTAGATGGTGTGAAACACACAAAAGTAACCAATCACAGAGTTGAAGGTCACCAGGAGAGATGACTAATAAACTCGTGGAGCAATCTAAAAGTTCACTTCAATTCAAATTGAAGTATGTGCTGAAGATGTTGACTAGTAGGGGGCAATGAAAGCTTCGCAAATTAAATATCCAGATTAGAGAACACAACCACACCAAAATCATCCATCTGAGCTACAAATCTTCTCCATCATATCTAAATGGGATCTCAGTGTAGAAAAGAGAATTATTCAACTAATTCTACTATCATGGGAACTATCGCAGTGTTTTTGTCAAACATTTCCAATTGTTATGTTTCCTTTGAACTTATACACAATGTCACACTTTATTTCGTTCATTCTATATACATCCTGATTAGCACTGAAGAAAATGTTCTTGAATTTTTGCGACCACTTGGGAATGTCTTCTTCGATGAGCAACTATCCTCACCTTCAACCTGCTGCACCCCATTGGACACGACTTCCCACTAGAACCTCAGGTCACTGCCTGAATAGGGCCAGTCGCTAGTGAGCCTCAGATCAATTTTTCAAGTATTGTTTTTGTAGGAGTTTTGTTTGATTGGTTAGAGGATTTCATCATGAGCTGACATCAGTTAGAGGACCATTGGAAAACCTGGTTCTAGTGGGAAGCAGTGGCCAGTACGGTACAGCAGGTTGAAGGTGAGGCAGTAACTCATCAAAGAAAACATTGTGAAGTGGTTGCGCTATATCATGAATTGGCTGGTAGAAGTTGGAATTCATGAGCTAGCCATTGGATCGGGTCGAGTTCTAGTGGCTCGCTAGCCTTGTAACCAGAAGGTTCTCGGTTCGAACCCTGACGGTGCGTGGGTGCGTACTGATTAAGAGTCTCATGCACTAGGACGAAACAGCTGTCTAGCAGTACTCCTTAGTTGGTTTTCCAATGGTTCTCTAACTGATGTCAGCTCATGATGAAACCCTCCAACCAATCAAACAAAATCCTTACAAAAGTAATACTTGAAAATAAGAGTTGTAAATTGTGTGATTACTCACCGGCAGGAAGGAAGAAAGTGTTAGAAATTTGATAAGGTTAAAGGTAGTTGAGTGTCAGTTTAACAAGTGTGAAAATGTACAAAAGGAACTTATGAGAGTGACAACAGCAAACTAAAAAGTAAAATTAAAAATGAATAAAAACTGAAAACTGGAAAAAAATGTTTTACAGGGAACGACCAGTGAGGAGGTTAAGACCATGGTAGAATAAGAGACTGGACAAACATTTTTTGGATACAGAGTTCGGGGTTGTATTGCCAACGCCTCCGACATACATAAATGCCGAATCCTGACACCCTTTGTGCCATTTGGCCTCACCTTATAGATGATCTTGAAAGACGACTCTGATGGGGTTGCGTGTCTGGAGTTCACCTAGTGATCGAGTATTGAGCTAGTAACTGTCTTGCATTGTCCTTTTGCTAAGCATACCGGATAATGTTCAGAGATGCTTTGTTTGGAAAGTGTACGTCAAGTTGTGCAGCCAATATAACTAGCGTCGTAGGAGCATGTGAATTTATAAACACACACTGAAGTGGCCAGCCCATAGCGGCAGTTTATCCTTCACACATCCATTGATCACTTGTCGGCTGTAGAAATTAATCCTTACCTCAGCCGTGATCAGCGAGTGATCTGCATAAGCCATTTTTCAGGATCTCAGCTGCCGTATCACTTTTAAATTCAACGTTCAGAGACAACAGTTTCTTCGGCACCGTCTGGATTCTTTCAGGCTTTTGCATCTTGATTACAAATCAAATCATGTATTGAAATTCTTTGTCTTATTACGCAACTCTAATAGCCTTATCGCAGTCATATTGATATTACGGAAAAAGAAGGCATTGATAAGTGGCACTAAGCATTGCTCAGTCAATAATGCACACGTGGTGATGAGAGACAATGAGGAATCGTGGGACCAGCTGTGTGAAGACTTGCACTTGGAATCCAAGGGAACAATAATAGTAATAATAAATACAGTACACTCGCCAACCAAACCACATGTGATCCGGCGCTCGATCCCAGGCCGCTGACGCACTACTAAACCCCATTCAGCCAGTAGCAAGCTCGGTAAACGGAGGAGGTTGGACGTGAAGATAGCAACACCACCCCGTAAAAACAAACACCACTGCCAATGAGACTTCAGAGCTCAAGTCTGAAGCCCTATGTTGCGCTCGGAACGCGAAGGAATACTACTAATAATAATGACAGTAAACCCAGCAGTTGCCATGGCAACTATTATAAAAGGTATTTTCCGTCACTAACTGATATCAGTTGAGATTCATTTGCCTGTATACAAATGAACGACGGAAGAATGAACGTGATATAGTTCTGATGAGATATCGTCACACACACACACACACCCTAGTCTCTACCAACTCAAGCAGTGGTTCCTATAGATACTCATCAGTAACACCAGAGGTTGACTGTGCTACATCACCAATTCACAGACCATTTAAACTTGAACTCCTCAGCTCAATGATTAGGGTGTCTGTCTGGCAAACTGAAGATTCTGAGTTGTGTCAAAGATGTGAACTGCTGGTGAAGAGTCTCAAATTAGGACGAAACAGTAAATAGTTCAGTTCTCCCTGTTTTTCAGTACTGACGAAATCTATTGGCCTCTATGATGAAACCAACATTTTAAAATCCTGCATAATTATCATAACAATTCACACGATGAAAAAATAATAATAAGCATAGCGCATGAAAAAAACATTATACCCTGTATAAAAAAAATCGATACTGCACTAGATAATACATGTGATAATACGATTATAATAGTAGTAATAGTAATTCTCTGTAACAGAAAAAAAATCACACACACATAGACATGTAAAAATCAATATACAAATATTTGAATTCCTTTATATTGTATTACACATGTTTCAGTTAGTGTAAGTATACTATACACATAGTATAAGGACACTAATCAATAAATTGGGTCGATATATATATATAATCGATATTTATACTTTTTTAAATAATTCATTCACCATATACTTTAAACTGTTGATGAATCAATAATTCTGAATACTTTGGTGATATGTGTACTACTTAAATGGTCGCAAATAAGTAGTAAATGTATTTCTAAAGTAAAATGTTTTGAAAAGATGTATATTTATGAATTGTTGGGTTTACATTCTGTACTGCATAAAGTATGACTGTATTATAATGCGAAATGGTATTAGAATGAATTATATTTAAGACAATTACAATGAATATTGATCAGAAACTTTGAGTATTGATTAAAATTTCTGTTCATGATTAACACTGTCATTGTATAAGTTATACAGTTATTCACCAGGACTTATTTGCACATACGTAACGACAGAAAATTCAATCAATCAATAAATACAATCAATAGTCAATTGATACCCTTCTCATGTTAACTCTAAGTGGATATAAAAATTTATGTGTCTGCGGTAGTAGCTATATTGGAAAGACAGGAAGAAGAACACAACTCCAATTTCCTCAACATGTACCAAAAAGTCTACATCTCAAGGGAACAAGTACTTACAGTGGAGCCAGTGTCAGACGTCTCCTTCATACGGGTCACATGAGATGGACATCAAGAAATCCTTTAAAATTATCAGTGGACCAAATAGTTCAATTCTCCACAAGTTTGAGAAAGTAATCACTTTCAAACACCTGAAACGTGATTTATGTGTTCAGAAAGAAGCAGTTATCAGTTTTTCCTTGACGCCCCCCGCCCACCTTGGTAACTGTATGCCTTCATTCTCTCTTTCATTTAATTACGTAATCTTTGGCTTTATTCCCACCCTCCACCCTTTGACACAGTGAAATTTTGCTTGTCTCTTGTCTCTATGATTTGAGTGGTACTCAACACTTTGTTACTCAATGTATTAGTCATTCATTATCTTATTCACCTCTTGCCTTTATAACATAATTCCTTTGCTACTGTGTGCATACATTTACTTTGTTTAATCTTGAACTCTGTGCGTACAAACTATATAAGTGTAATTTTCTGAGCACTGTTCATTCAGAATGGAGCCTCCTGTCAATTGACATCATTTAAAATTTGAAATTATGTTAGAAATTGTCCTGTACATAAACTAAATGATTTCTCTAAGGTGTACGCAGCTGATGAGAGGGCAACGAAATACATAGTGGTACTATCTTATTCGGCATAAACCACACTGTGTTTTCTTGCTCTATTCAAAAGAACTATAATAAGCAGAAATATGAAGGGGGAAAACCAGTCACATGGAACGAAATGAGATATTGGAGATCAGAAAAAGGGTGCCACTGAGAACAACTTTTAGTCATATTACCAACAGACTGAAGATATTGATTTTTTTACATCCTGAATAACCCATCCTAGACAGTCTACCAACGCCCCCCCCCATGTGGTTCGGGTAAAGGGACTCAAATCAACAGTCAAGTACTTCATGGATCAATGACAGATTCTGGTTTGCCCAACCTCAATTCATGTAGCTTCTCAACCTTATCGACTAGCTACTCTTGCTTACCTATTCACTCTATGCCTAACCTAATCACTTAACTGACCTTGTTATACCATCTGACAGGGGAGAAAGAATATAAACACCTGTGGTTAAACACCCTCCCAAACATACTGGGCTATTCACCGTCGTGTGAGTCAATGGTCAAGAGGTGGAAGACTCGCCAACTGCATCCACGGTTTGATTCCCCACCGGCTCACTCTTTTACCATGTTTATCCAGTTATAAGTCAGCCTGGGAACAAAAAAGCGAATGCTGGACATAACCCCACTCCCACCCTCGGGAAGAAACAACACACCACTGCTACTGTGAAACTTCACAGCTAAAATACTTGAAGCCCTCTATTCCACTGAGAATGCAAAAGGGATGTAAAACAAAAGCTCATCCCTGGCATCCATTAGTTAGCCCTCAATAGTCGGATGGTTAGACATATTTTATGCTAACAATCCCACCTTGTAAGAAGTGTGAGTATGTGAGTAACAGGAGAAGACAAGTAACTTGGTAACGGACACTTTTTATTAAGGATATAACACACCATATATTCATACATTATCAGCCGCATTAAAGGTGGTCGACTAGGTCAGAGGATAATAAACTGTCCTGATTGGCTGTGGACTTTCTGAAGGTTAAAACCTTGAGACAAAAAATTGTCCAATGAGATTATTTCCTGACCAAAAAGTAAACTAAATCCACACTCAAAAAATGAATGAACACTTCTAGGCAAAGTTAAACTATGATAGCCAAAACCACCATAGTGACCTTGAACAACCAATCAGAATTCAGATGTGAAAAAAGTCGCATAATCGTGGAAAAATGCACTAAAAAACATTGCAAACACGGTAATATACTATCTAGTAATCACTTATGTATTGTAAGAATGTCTCCCAGTCAGTACACAGATGATCGATAAAAAAAGTCATACCATGAGTGGTAGATCCATTTATTCAGGTGACTGTAGGTCATGGTGTAACGACAGAAGACAAGGGCAAGGCAACAGATCGTTTGTTGAGAAAATCAAGAGGTATTTTTATAGATTTTTATGTGCATTATTGTTAGCAGAGAAGCGACCTCTTCTGATTGGTTGTTTTCTTGTTGAAGGTTATTCTGTTATCTCTTTGTGACCGGTTCTCAAAAAATCAAGCCATATATCTGTGAATCATATTCCCACACTTTGGCTGGTGTTTTTCTGAAGGTTAAGCCGTTTTATTGGTTTTCTCATGACGTTGATTCAGGACATGAACCCTGACGTAAATTATTATCTACGATTTTTGGCTTACAGTCCGTTCTCTGGATATTTCTGGCACTCATCTTCAACCTACTCCTAACTCTAACCATAATCCTAACTTTAATCCTTGTCCTTAATCTAGAAGACCATAACCTTACCTAACAGCATAGATTTACAGAAAAAGTACCTAAGGAATAAGTGGAATAGTGTATGTGCCTTCGCCAAATCCATAAAGGCAGGCATCATTTGATCTGGAATGAGCTACCGTAGCATTCTCCGGAATATGACTGATTCTTGAGGGCCAACTTTTCAAAGACCTTGGCTTTGGCTGGGATACTTTAACTTCGCAAACTTCTATTTTAGTGGCCACTGACTTCAAATGCTGTTGTCTTCAATTTTGGACCCTCTTCCTATCAATCTGTGTCTATATACTACTGATATATCTTGTGAGTAGAATACACCACACACACACATATACCATATGTCAGTTATATCAGTAGTGTATATTTGATGAGTAGATCAGATGCTTTATTTGTCCATAACTAGCTTATATGTGTATTGACCATATTGATCCATATACATAGAATGTCCGAATATAGTTCACTTAAGGTTGTTGTTGGTAGTGGTTCTGGTGAGTGTGTATGTGTGTGTGTGCGCACCCTGGTGTGTGTGTGTTTTCAAATGTTTATCAAAATAATCCCTAATCAGTTGAATAAAGTAAGTAGAAAACAACAATGATAGCAACAATTGTAACAATAAATACATATTGAATTTTTCAAAAAATCAAATTGAATGAGTGGTAATCATGAACATTTTTGATGAGAAGGATATGCAAATAAGTGTTTTTTTTAAATGGTGATACAGTGGCGGAGATTTTGAAAATCCCTTGATATCAGAATAGAATTTGAACACCGTGGTAGTATTATTATTAGTGTTCCCTTGGATTCCGAGTGTAGAACATAGGGCTGACTTCAACAACACATCTCCATCTTGTTCTATTTTCTACTGTCCTCTTCAGCTAGTTAGTTCCAAGATTGCCCATTATCTGTCATCTCATCCTCTTCCTCCTCCTCCTCCTTAAACGATCTCCTCAATGTTACCCTTGGGCATATGCCGACCTGACTAGTCGTTTCTCTTTGGGGTCTCACTCGAAGACTGTCCTGATGTGCGATGTCATTCGATGGTCCAAGGATTTCTGTAGCCGATTGCCTCCGACCATCCAATGGTGGACTGTATTATGCGTCAGACAGTGGGAAACGAGAAGACAGGGATATCTTGGACCGACGTGAAGAACCTAGAAGACCTGGATTTCGCCCTTGGATGATTTATGTTTGATGTCACACAAAATCGAAGGCTTACAAGCGAAAATTGACAAACTGGTCGAAGAAACAGCAAAGACAGGACAGGACTACAGGTGAACATGGACAAGACGGAGGTCATGAAAATAACCAACCAACCAACAACAACAACAGAAGCAGCAACATCCACCGCCAATCACCATCAACGGGAGGGATTTGAAAGAGGTTACTTCACTCACTTATCTAACGAGCATTGTCTCAACTACAGGAGGAACGGACGAGGATATCAAATCGAGAATCGGAAAGGCGAGAAACACATTCATCAACCTGAAACCAATCTGGAAATCTTCCGCTGTCACTCAACCCAGCCAGCATCAACAACAAAATTCGGATTTTCAATACAAACGTCAAGTCTGTCACTTCTTCTATACGGATCAGAAACTTGGCGGGTCACAAAGAATATTTCCAACAGCCTGTTGCAGACCTTTATCAACAACTAACTGTCTTCGCTCTATATACTGAAGATCAGATGGTCGGAAAGAATCACCAACAAGAAACTATGTGAACAGAAGAAACAAGAACCAATCGCTTAACAAATATGCAGGAGAAGGTGGAGATGGATTGGACACTCGCTGAGGAGGCCGTTGGGTGACATCGCGTGTCAGGCCAGTGCTCGAGTGGAACCCGAAAGGGAAGCGGCGAGTGGTTGGTCGGTGCAAGGGTGACATGGAGGAGATCGTGTGAAGAAGAGTTGAAACAGTATGGATTACCATGGATGCAGATGAAAAGTACAGCAGAAGACAGAAGCAAGTGGAGACGTGCAGTTGAAGCCCTTTGTTCCACTAGGAACCCAAGGGAACAATAACAATAATAATAATTCAATATATCATCAAATCAATGTTCACCGTGATGGCGAGCCACCTAGTGGCATAGTGGCCCCACATTGCAAACCTGACTGATAGTGAATTCAGTCTGCATCAAACACCAAGGACTAGCCAGACACATCACACTAGTCACTGGCTAGTATCCAATCAAAGGTGGTCTCCTCAGTATCTACCCAATCCATCTGCATTTTCTTCTCCATATTTGCTGAGCAATAGGATCTTCGTTACATGATTTCAACATGATGAGCTGACATCAATTGAAGAACCATTGGAAAACCATCTAGGGAGTACTGTCAGACAGCTGTTTCGTCCTAGTGCATGAGACTCTTAATCAGTACGCACCCACCCACCATCAGGGTTCGAACCCAGGACCGTCTCGTTACAAGGCTAGACCATTAAGCCACTGGGACCCTATCCGATAGCTAGCCCATGAATTCTAACTTCTGCCAATTCACAACATAGCGCGACCACTAACCAATGTCTTCGGCGAGTATTTGTCCTCACTCCCAGCTGGTTTTCCGATGGTTCTCTAACTAATGTCAGCTCATCATGATGAAATCCTGTAACCAATCAATCAAATCCCAACAAACCAACACTTGAATATCAATGGGTTCTTGTTTAATCTATTCCCAGAGTTTCTTGGTGCAGATTCTTTCTGGTTGGCTGGCTGGACATTTGATCTTTAATATGGAGCCGGAGAAGAAGACATATGTTGATAAAAGTCTTCAGTAGGCTGTTGGAAGTGCTTCACGTATAACGTGCACGTTGAGTTCCTGACCCATATACAAGAACTGACCGACTAACTGACTTAACAAATGTGTCGTTGTCTATGGTGAGTTAATGCAGAAGATTTCTAAACTGACTTCCGAATGATGAACCTCTACCCTGCCTTTCCTATTCTAACTTTGACATCTTCACCCGTGCGTTCCTACTGCCTGTGGTTGAAACCGTGCTTCTGAGCTGTATAGGTGAAGGAAGTAACCTCTTTCAAATTTCTCTCACTGATTATGATTGGTGCTGGTTTCTGTTCAGTACTGTAGTAGAAAGTATAATTCCATCATAGAGAAAATTTATTTGATGAAATCATACACAATGAGTGATGTAGTATTATGAATTCACTGATGACCACGTTTCGAGTACAAGTTATTATTTTTGCTTATAATCATATCATTATTGTTATTATTGTCTCCTTTAGTTCCTAGAGGAACATAGGGTTTCAGTCGCACGTCTCCAATGCGTTCGGTTCTCTGCCAACGTTTTCAACTGGCTCCACGTCTGTCTACATACTTTCATCTCCTCTACACATCACCTCCTCCATGTCACCCTAACCCCGCACTGACGATCAACTAACTCACCGCTTCCCATTCAGTCGGGTTCCACTCGAGCAATGGCCTGGTGTGTGATTTCAATTGATGATGGTTTGTTTTCTCAGAGTATGACCACCCAATCCACATCCATTTCTTCCTGAATATTTCTTGCACAAGTGGTTCCTGTTGGGATGGTTCGTTCATTGCCAGAAATCCCTCCCTGTTGCTGATCTTCTCTGGCCGGCCATCTAATCTTGAGCGAAGTATTGGGCGAACACAGCTGTTGATGAAGGTCTATGGTATGTTCGAAATGCCCTTCGTGACACGACGCTGGCAAAGTCTCTGGTCCGTATAGTAAGTAGCACTTTCATTTTCATGCTGAGAGCTGAGTGCTGTTCATCTCCTCCACACAGACTTGGTGAGAGTAATGAAAGCTTTCCTTGATTTCCCGATCCTTGCTGCCTTTATATTCTCCTCAGTTCCATCCACCTGTAGTTGAAACGACGATGCTTCCCAGATAGATAGGTAGGTGGGTAGGTAGGTAAGGGAGGTTGCTTCTTTCATATTCCTCCCATTTATGCTGGCTGATTGTTGTCTGTTGTTGTTGTTGGTGGTGCTGTTTCCGTTGCTAATGGCCAGGAATCTTCATCACCTCTGTATTCTCTATGTTCACCTGAAGTGAAGTCCTATCTTTGATGCTTCTTCCTCTGTCAACTTGTTGCTTGTTACTTGCATATCTTCCCGTTTGAGAGAAATCAGACATATATCATCGGTGAAGTCCAGATCCAGACCCTTCAAGTTTTCTTTTGTGTGGTTTCTTTTTTTATGCCTGTTTCCTGGTTGCCCGTCGCTGTCTGTCTGTTACATTATCCAGTCTATCGCAATCAGGAAAATCATTGGAGATAGAAGGCAGATATCATAGCAAGGTACTACTCACACAGCTTTCTGACTTCGTTAATATAATTCTATTATTTCTCACCTCTGAACTTGATCGGTATTCATGTTTTCCACATCTCTGACATTGGTGTTGCGTCATTCTAAATGAAAAAGAAAGATTCAGTGGTCAACTTCTCCATCCACCTAACTACATTACTTTTTATAATTCTAGCTAAATTTCTAAATTTCCATCATAACCTGAATACCCTGATCTACTGGTCTGACCTATTTAGTTGACCTCAATCACAGTCAATGCAGAAGTATCTTGTAAATTATATTATTTCATCTAATCGGATCGTTTAGCCGACAGAAGTTGGCCTCCCTGAGTGAGTTTGTAGGTTTAAATGCCACTCTAATTCCCACTTTATTAAGAATCCTACAACATCTGAAACCCAACGTAGGAAAGGTAGTCATTAACACATAACAACACAACAGAGGGGGATAGAGTGACTGACAGAATTCAGTCTGCACTAAACAGAGGACTAGACACATTACACTAGTCACTTAGTAGTGTCCAATCAAAAGTATCCAATATAGTCAGTCCTACAGGAGCCAGCCCGAATAGCTCTGCAGTAGTTACGTCTCTGACTGCAGTACTGGGTTCCACGGGTTGGAATATCAGATGGGTGGGAGATAAGTTCCTTCAAGGTTTCAGATATGTTTTGCTGACTGGTGAGTGCCAGTTAGCACGAAACCTAGGTGCAGCCAAGGCTTCCTGTGACCAATCGCCTCCAACCATCTGATATCAACAATTCAGAGTGGAACAGAGCTACAGTTCTAGAATAGTAATATAGGTAGGTAGAGGGAAAGGTTGATCTTATAGAATCTACACGTAAAACATGCAATAAGGATAACGCGACGCCAGTATCAATAAAGTCAATCGATAAGAAATAAAATATAAACAAAGTATGCGAGTTATATGAGTAGTGCCTTCATTATCATTATGAGTAGCAATAAATTGTACTCGAAATGTGGTCATCTGTTAAGTTCAAACTTACTGCCATTACATCACCTTTTTTTAAATAATGGAAAGACTACTTTTAGTTAACCTTGAATGGTTTTAACAACCCTAATCAATTTGCTTATAAACATACTAGGTGTACTTTAGATACCACTGTCGTCTTATATCATGATATTTTCTCTAGTTTAGAAAGAGGGACCAAATATGTTCTGTATGCCTTCCTAGATTACACATCTGCCTTTGGCTCTGTACCTAGGCCCCTTTTGTTAAACAAGTTTACTGTGACATAAGTAGAGTGCTTGACTAATAAGTCGTTGCATTCCTATTTCTCTGATAGGAAGTAGTACACTGTTTACAGTAGGAAGTCCTCCACTGCTTCCTTCACTTACTCTATCTACTTGGTGTTCCTCACTCAAGGTGTTGTTTCTTCTTTCTTTTCTGTTTTCTTTCTTATTACATGATTTGCGTTATTCTGATGAAGCCAACTGCGTTAAGCATGCTGATGATGCATTTGACTGTTTCTACGCCACCGGTTACTTCTCAGTCAGACTGATCCAAAATGAATAACTTCTTATTGGGAATTAGTCAGAGGTCCTCATCAAATGGTGTTAAGCTTAATCCCTCCAAATGTCAGTCAGGTGGTCAATTTCGCTTTCAGATGCACTTAGGACTTACGTGAACTGGTTAGTTCGCACGGTTGCACTGTCATAGATGGCACTGAAGTTGAAACCAAATCGCAAGGTTAAATACATGCCCTGGACTGTGTATTTCCACTGGTCATCTATCCTGATCTTCCCACATGATGTTAGTTTCCAGAAAGATATTTCTTTTGACGTTCTATGTAAGTAAAGAAGATAAGACTATCTGGTATCATTCCATCTCTACTGTTATCGTTTGTGTTTGTTAATTCTTGTATTCCGTCTTTACTTCTTGACTGTTCCTCGCATCTTAATCTCTCCTAGACTACTAAAGAAAGAGTTTGTTATCCTGCGTAGGGCGCTAAAAGCCGTCAATAGGGTGAGTAAGGTGTTGCAAAACCAACTCATTAATAGTATTGTAGATAGACACTTGGATTCCTGCAAGAAATTAGCAAACATTATCCTGTCAGACTCTGAACATCCTCTCCATACACAACTCTTTCTACGCTTGTATCTCATCAGGTAGGGGAACTAGAAGCAACTATAAAAGACTTTATGCTCGGACGACTAAGTAGAAAAACTCTACATTTTATGCGATGAGAAAAGTGTGTAAGACAGGAAATCACCAAATAACTGAGGAACTTTAAATAAACGGCATTGTTTCTTGTTCTCACTGCTACATTGTCGTTAATATTTTCACTTGATTTAATTTCATGTTTCATTTCTAATTAGTGTAAATGTCCTATATTAATTATTGCCCCTGTAATGAGAATATTAGATGCAATATTGTATTACACGCTGAAAATTCCATATTTGTAACAAAAGTACTGTTTGGAATAAAGCTATTATTATTACTGTATAACACTTTGAGACTTTATCAAGTAAATTTACTGTATGATGAAATTGTGAAGAACCGCCTCCATGGGTCGTTGAGAAGAGCATTACATTTTAAGTAGTGGTTTGCAGAGATGTTAGTTTGTTTCAAACTGACATGTTAGCTAGAGAACAACTACTGAAAACTAAGCAGAGAGTAACAGGCGACCGTTTTATCCTGTTTTGGGATTCTCCATCATTATGCACCCACCGCCAGGGTTCGAACCCAGAACTTTCCGATGGCAAGGTGAGCTCGTTGACAATTCAGCCACTGGGATCCACTTCACTAGTGACTGACTAGACGATGAAATCACTTGAAGTTCCAATGAGAAGTCGTGAGCTCCACCAATTTGGGTGGGAGGAAATTGGCTACTCACTAATGACATTAGCTAGCGGTCGCACTATATGCATTGTGATAAGTTAGAATACACGGGCTGGCCTTTAGACTCTGGAGGTTTTTTTGACTGATCGCTAGTGGTAGGGCTATGAGCGTTTAGTACTGAAGCGTCCCAAATAAAGATGAAACAGCTATCCAGTATTCCCTAACGTTTTCCAGTGCTAGTTCTCCAATGAAAAGATGCCATCTGGCTAGCTTGAATACAGTCATTTTCAAGGGAACACACGATCTCCGAAGTAACAACCTATTGGATGTGACTCTACCAAGACTGCCTGCATACTTAGAATTACATCTGCCGATGATTCCCAAACTAGGAAGAAACAGCAGCTGTCCAGTACTCCCTGGTTTTCAATCGTTCTCTAACTGATATCAGTCCGTGATCAACTCGTAAAAACATAACAAACCCTTACAAACCAAACTACAGAAAATTAAACGAAAAATCTGAAGTAAAGAATTTAATTTCATAATTCATAGGATGATGAAATTCTTAGCTTAGAATTTCTTTTTTTTCAGAATACAATCACCATACAACCAATCACAATGGCGAATGCTAATTGTGTCTTTTGAACACACAACTAGGGTGGAATAAAATTAATGCAAATAATTATGCAATACTAAAAAAAACACCCCTCTCAGATGACAGACAGTAGCCAATGAGAGAATACCTGGAAGGTCATCTGCTATTGTTGTCATTTTTATTGATCGATTTCCCCCTATGTACAAATACTTGCATCTGATTGGATAATTACCTTAGACAAAATAACCAATCATATTGATCCATGAAACTGACTGACAAATAAATATAGTTTACTGACTATGAAGTTTGTCAGTAGGCTAATGGTGATCAGCATAAATTTGTTGGCATCTGGTGAAAAAATTCGCCAAACTTAGAAACCTCATTTTAATAAAAGTAAGTTAGTCAATAAAGCATAAATCTAGATCTGATCGGATAGAAAAGCCACTAAGAAATCAGTTTGGTGTAATATTGCTGTCGTTAAGCTTTATTCTTGTAGTGCATTCTTTATATATTTGGTATGATTAAAGTAACTACCTGTTTAGCGTGGAGGCCACTATGACTTCCGGAGGTTGACCGACTAACAGCATTTATATGGCTCTCCGTGTCCTTGTTCACACAGGGAACACTTTATGAAGTAAGCGATATTCTGGTTCTTCCTATTAGCCGAATTTCGTCCTGATGATAATTTCACTCTCTTAAGAATTCTTCTCTGGAAGTGCATTACAAAGTTTGCGGGGATGTCTGTGCGTGTACAGGTTATTCCTGAGATTTCAATTCAGTCTGATCAGGTTTGACAGACAGGCAGGCATAGTTTGGTTCTATTGTTTTCTGTAATCTGAGAATTGTTCTAAGTGCCAATTTCAAAACATTTTTTGCATACAAATGCCCTTCTCTTGAATTGTGCGTGTGTGTGCGTGTGCTCCGGAATGGTCTGTGTAAAATCAGAGCATTAAACTTGGAGAATGTGTTGTTTCTTTGTGTTGCCGGAAGTACAATCCTTCAGGGTAGGGACGGTACGGTTGACATTCATTGAAACACTGTTACTTAATCAGTAGTTTTCTTGAATCTGACCGTATTTTTGTACTGATAGCATGATTAAGTTGACAATGTTGATTATGAAATCCATGATTTGAGGTTAGCAATGCTATCAAACTTCGATAAGGCTTAGGAGATGTTAAATTGTCAATACAACAATGAATGATGCGTCAATCCGAAGGATTCCATCAAGATTTGATGACACTCCGTACGGTATTGATTATTTTAGATGCATAAGACTGATTACTACTCCAATTGTTAAACTTCTTCACTAAGCAACATATCAATTGGAAAGATTATTGAAAATCTAAGAATACTGGACAGCTGTTTCGTCAACGTTCATTGGGACTCTTCATCGGTAAGCACCCATCGGGACTCGAAATCAGGACCTTCTGGTTACAAGGCTAGCTCATAGACCATTAAGCCACTAATGTCAGCTCACAATGAAATCCTACAACCAATTCAAACTTCTGTTAATTCGTGATATATTTAGCGCTACTCTCATCTTCAATGAGCATCCAATAGCCTAAATTCTCCTCTGATGACTAGGTAGACCTCATCGCTGGTCACCTGTGTATCTGGAGATCTGTATTTAGGCTATTGAATTTGTCGGGATTCGTCATTCATTTCGTCGTGAACCAATTGCATTATTAGTTATCCATTCATTGACAGTTAAGCGGATTCGAAAATCATATTGTAATAATTATGAACACCAGTATCATCAGTGAGAGCATTAGACTGCTTGAAGTATTTATTGATTAGGTCATTTTCCTCCGCGTTATTCCTTTTTCGTGGAACATAAGACTATAAGGCTTTGAAATCCCAATAGCTGTGGTGGTGTTTGTGTATCATTTTTTATGGGGACCGGAGTTACTAGCCTCACCTCTTACAGCCTTCCTTCTAGACGAGGTTTAGGAGTGCACGTCAGTCAGGTATCGATTTCCGAACATCCTTACGAAATACTGATGTATGTAACTGCAACTTTGAAGGAACTAATATTATCCCATCTGAGACTGGGATATAATGTCACCTAATGCTGTTTTAGTCAGAGAGGTGTCACTACTGAACTATTCAGACTTGTATTATCTTAACTTAGAAAGAAATGCCCTCCCTCCACTCCCGCCAACAAATGTGTATCATTCTCATAGTATTGATCGTGTGAAAAGGCTTCAGAGCACATTACACAAACAGTAGATTGTTAGCCAATCAACCCTGTTCAAAGGCTTTATTTTGCATTAAAAGTCAATCTGAACAAAGAATATTCTTTTCAATAATTTCTCCTCTTCAGGTTCTTACAATTATAAAATATAATATATTTCAAATAATAGAGAAGATTTGTAGCTCAGGTGGATGATTTGCAATTAATAGTGTTCTCTGAGCTGGTTCGTTTAGTTGCGAAGCTTTCGTCGTCCTTCTGGACAGCATCTTCAGCGCCATATTTAGCACAAAGTGAAATGATTTAAATTTCTTCATGAGCGATAGATAGAATTGCGTCTCCTGGTAACTATCTTTGCATTACAATAATGCAAGCCAGTTATGCGGTGGATACATTTTTAACGTAGAATAACAGATTAGCACTCATGGGGTGTCAAAATAAATAGTCGTATTTTTGTGACGAACGTCGTGATCGACAGAATTCAATTACAAAATATTGTGAAATGAGAGACAATGGTGGTGATTAGTCACAAAAGATTCCTACAATGTGTGATAGGAAAAAAAGAAGTCGGTTCAAGGTTATAAAAGGTGACAGGTGAATGGCTAGTACAAAGTGGTATGTATTAATGAGGAGGAGATAGTAAGACTGCAATGAGAGGTTCATAATAAAATAACGAATGTGTGAAATGAAACAGGTGGAGGCATATATTGAGAAAAGAGATAATATCATCACTAATAATAAGTCCAGATAGTATAAATGGAAAATTCGATAGTATTGGGAGAATGTTTGCATGAAGGGTATAAATCATGACGAATAATAATAACTGTAATAATAAGCAAAGGGAAAAAAGCCAAGAGGGTTAAGGGGAAGGAGCACTCTTAGTGAGAAGAAGAATCATTAATCCAAGTTTGGCCACGGTAGGAACAGCGTCTGGACGTTTTCTTTTTGGATATAAAGTTCCAGTTCAGTCGATCTTATTGCAACACCTTCAGCTATGTATGTAGGAAGTGTAAGCGAACTGTACGTGATAACGACTTCGGAATTCGGTATAATGCCCTGAAGGCTGTGTTGACATCGATACTATGTCCAGTATTGACCAATTGTGACAGGATCGAGCTTTTCATGCAGATAATTCCCCCCACCCACCCCCATGCTGAACCAAGCTGGTAAATGTTCTCGAACCCATAGACGAACCTGCTGCATAACTGGCTATCGTTAATGTAACGCCGACAAATATATTATATTTCATAATTGTAGAGAACCTGAAGAGAAGGGTGTAATGACTTTTAATTCCTGTGATATGGGAATATTTCACACTATTAAAGCTTTATAATAATAATAATAATAATTTGCATTATTCCAGAAACAGTACTAGTGGTACAGTGTGGAATTTTCAGCACATATCTACAATATTTGCATCTAATTTTATCCAACGTTTAAAAGGAGTATTTCAAAAAAATAAATATGAAGACAACAACAGCAAAATAAGAAAAACACAAAAATAATTTTAAAAAAGTGCAAAAAAAATACGAAGAAGTAGAAAGAAAAATAAACAGCATATAATAATATCTCAGTATTGGGTAGTGGAAGCAATGATATGATTATGCATGGTGACAGTAAAGCTATAGTCATACAAGGAGTTATGAAATGATATTTAAGAATGTTTATCGCCAAGATGATCAGTTAATTTGGTTGAAACAACACTAAACGATCATAGAATAACATTTCAGGGTTGTTTTCTCTTTATCAGGTCTAATGCGGCTTTTGTAGTGGCATTGTGAGTATTCCTGCATAATACAAAATTTTAAGGGTGACAATGGCGTTCACAACCAATGATTGTCAGTTTAATATTGCCGAAAAAATAAAAAATTAGAAAAAACAACCACAAAAACTAATAATTACATGATGATTAATAACAGGACAATTTTGTAATACTCATAGTGCTAATATAGTCGGAACCAGTGGATACACAAAAGAAGGAATAGAGTAAAGTACAAAAAAGTAAGCCAATGTTAATAATTTAGGTAGCTAAGTATTTTTAAGAAGGAGTTCACTAAAGAATACAGAATAAGAAAGAAATAAAAGAGCCTAAAATTATGTTATTAACAACAAAGCAAGTCATAGGTTTCGTGCTTGACATTGTCTTTGTCACTTATCACACGGGCCAAGTTCCTGTACTTGGTTGTACGAGCATAGATTATTTTATACTGATTTCTGGTTCTACTTGATGAGATCCAAGGATAGAGTTGGGAATAGAGGGGGTGTTGGAGGTCGGAGAGTATGGTTTTAGACCATTTTTCGAATGTATTCAGATGCCTTTCAACTAATGTAGTGACGAGCTGACTGAGTTATTATGTCACAATTAATTAAAAACCATTGAAAAAACAAGAATGAAATTCATCAACTCCGACTATCAATCAGTCAATCAATCAATCAATCAAATAAGAGTCAACATTCCATGAATATGTCATGTGAGTGTGTGTGTGTGTGTGTGTTTGTATTAGTAAAACAGTAACAAACAATAAAAGAAAATCTATGCAGTTTTTTTTAAATGATTGACATATATCAATAACAAGAATCATATACCGCCACTATTGACTACTACAAACGATGACTCGAAAATAATCGTGTTGTGCATGTGTGTGTTGCGTGTGTTTTCTTTGTATTTTGCGCAAAATGTTCTCATTCCACTATACAATACAATAATGTGAATCCTTTTCTAGTTGTTGTTGTTGTTATTATCATTATTATTGAGATAAAAAAAACATGTATGATTCAAATCATGCGCGTATTGACTGAATGTAAATGTAAATTCATTGATCCTATTGAATTTGTTTAAATTCACGCATAATTACTTAATGCGCTTAAATTAATTTGTGAGACAAAAGAGGAAGAATCAACTCATGTTTTTTCTGTTCCTTTTTTAGAATAATAATAATAATGATTATCCAGCATTATGCACTGACGACAAACTTGGGGATCAAATTCCTCGAACTACTGATTACAAGGCGAGATTGTTAACAATTCACAGACACAGGGACAATGAATTGGCAATCTTTTAGGACGACCGCCGGTCAATACCATCCTGGTGAATCGACCCTACTGACCAGGACATCTCAATTGAAATCTGGAAAACTTTATCGTGTAGTCCGTCAGTCACTAGAGAGCATCGGATTTGCAGGGAATTGATTTGTTTTGAAAGGTCACATATGAGGACAAATACTCAAATAGATTTTCCTCAGATCTTCTGTATGGGTCAGACAGCTGAAGTACACGCGCTGTCGCCCTCGCTGTCTTCATAATGAAGATCAGATGGCCAATCAGAATGAATGAACGACAATGGAAATCGTGGAACGAAATACCCAAGAGCCGCCTGCTTCTCAACAAATGTCCTGAAGAAAATAGAGACTGATCAAACACACTCTAAGGAGATCGTTGACAAAAAACCGTCGAGCTCAATGCAGACTGTCGAATCGAATATATAAATGGGCAACGACTAGTTTGGCGATGCACTTCAATGGTGATCACACATGCACGGTGTTGAAGAGTCCGGAACAACGACAAGAGCTTTGCAGTACTCTCTGATTGGTTTTCATTCAGTCTACTCTAAACGATATCAAACCGGGAATCAAACTTAAAATCAATAAAATTCTTACAAGAGTAAGGTATAATCGATTGGGTTCTACCAAGCTGGGTGGGAGGACAAATATATGCCGATAATAATATTGGCTGGTGATGGTTTAACGACAGAAGGCAAGAGTCAGGCAACAGATCATTTATTAAGGAAATCAACGCATATTTATATATTTTCATGTACATTACTATGGATATGTAAACAAACAAACGCAGTCTTCCGATTGGTTGTTTCTCACGTAAAGTTAATCTTTCATCTATTTGTGACTGTTTTTTGAATGTCAAATCCTCTATATGTTAACTGCATCCGCCTACGCAAAGTCTGCTGTGGTCGGTTTTGAATCAATCTTTGTTCACATTTTCTCACGACAAATCTTGGGAACGTAAATATTGACGTAAATTATTGTCTACCAATTTGGCTAGTAGACAGCTCTCACCACAATGGCACTATTTGTATTGGCAATTGGATTTCATTCAATTGACTGAATGATCAGTAGGCTAACTCACCACACAACCTTAAGGTCTTGGGTGCATAGTGCTCAAAGGTCCTCAGTAAAGATGATGTTTTTCCTTTAAATTCTTTAAGAAGTGCATAGAATCATGTTGAAACATGACTAAAAATTTCTGCAAATTCATATAGTGATCCAAATAATAATAATAATAATTTTTTTTCCTTCACGTTCCCCAGTGGAACATAGGGCTTCAAGCTAGTGGCTTGAAGTTTCGGTAGCAGTGTTTATTTTACAGGATGGGGTTGCCGGCCTCATGCCCAACCTTTCCTCTTCACCAGCATTATTTCTGGCTAAGCGAGGTAAAGGAGTGCGTCGGTCGGGGATCGAACCCTGGACCATGTGCATGGTCGGCGAGCGTCCTAACCGCTATGCCACCGACGCACTAAAAATAATAATAATAATTTGCTTTATTCCAAAACAGTACTTGTGATACAGAATGGAATTCTCAGCATTTTTACTACAGTATTGCATCCAGTTAGTACATTATCAATAAATAGAATTCTACATAGAGTGAGGAAACCACAGTTCATTATTACAACAATACATTGGCATGTCAGTAGCAAAGGTAAAGCTGAAATAGTGTTTGAAGGTGTTAGAAAAGTGGGAGCTGTCTTATTAACTGGCGTAAGGGAGAGAAAGAGACAAAGCAGCACATAACGGAAAAAGAAGAGAGAGAAAAGGAAAAGAAAGAAAGAAAATGTTGTACCTATTGATGATGTGAGTTGGAAAGACGAGGTCCAGTTGTACTACTGACTATTTAATGAATTATAGGTGTCACGCCTAATGCTTTCTTTATCACACAGAACACGAGCCAAGTAGGGTATGGTTGAGTTTTTGTACTTGTTGGTGCGAGCATATAGTTTTCTATATAGGCTTCTGGTTTTACCTGACCTGATGAGATGCAAGGGGAGAGTTGTGAGTGAAGAGGGTGGTGTGAGTTAGATAAAATGGACTTAGCCCATTTTTCACATGAGTCCATGTGCTTGTCAACCAGAATATTAACAAGCCGGTTAAGTGGCACGTTGCTTACCCTACTGACAACCTTTAACATCCTACGTAATAATATATAGTCCTTCTTCAGTAGCCTGGAAAAACTAAGTGGGAACAATAGAGAATAATAGGCAGGATGCAAGAATTAACGAATTGTAGGAGTAAGGGTTGGGTTATTCCAGAATGTTTTAACTTCTTGATGTAGAAGGTAAGACGGAATATTTTCTTATAAATCATCAAGATATGAGACGACCAGGAGAGATTAGCAGATTGAATGACGCCTAGGTATTTAATTTCCGACTTGGTCTCTATTTCAGTGTCATCAATGTTGGACACCTCATGAGTGCTAATCAGTTTGTTTAGGTCAGATTTATGCCTAAAGGTGAAATTGACTGTTTGACATTTCGCGAGATTTAAGGTAAGACTCGCCTCTTGTCTTTATCACGTAACTCCTTTACTATTTTACTCTCTCTTTCATTTGATTGCATAATCTTCGGCTTTAGCTTCACTCCCTTTTTGATATAGTATAAATTTGCTTATCTCTTATTTCTATGATTTGAGTTGAACTCAGTAGATTGTCACTCAATGTATTAGTCACTCATTGTCTTATTCACCTCTTGCCCTTATTACGTAACTCCTTTGCCACAGTGTGTGCATACATTTACTTTGTTTAAAGTTGAACTCTTTGAGTATAAACTATACAAGTGTGATTTTCTGGGCACTGTTCATTCAATGTGGAGCAGCCTGTCAACTGAAATCATGTTAACGTTACAAATATGTTAAAAATTGTCCTGTACAAAACCTTAATGATTTATCTAGGCTGTACGCAGCTGATGAGAAGCCGACGAAATAAATACTGATGGTATCATCTTATTCTGCACAAACCACACTCTTGTTCTTGCCTTATTCACATTATTGGATAATTTAAACAATGAAGAGGTGAAGTTTCCACTCATGATATTGGATAAAGATTTAGGTAAATTAGGATTTAAACAAGCCGCCGTACTCACAGGGGAAGCATACATAATTTAGGCTTAACAGTTAGAATACCAGTCACCTTAGTCTGTGGGGAGGTCAACAGCACTCAGCATCAAAAATAACATCCGGATTTTCAACTCCAATGTGAAGTCAGTCAGTGCTACTCACTATACGGATGGATCAGAGACTTGCACTTCGCGTCATAAAGACCATCTCAAACAAACTACAGACCTTCATTAACAGTCGTCTTCGCTCAATACCACTCAAGATCAGATGGCCGGCCAGGAAAGATCAGCAACAGAGAGGGATCTCTGGCAATGAGCGAACCAACTCAGCAGGAACCGATTGTGAAACAAATAGGCAGGCAGGAAGAAATGGAGATGGATTGGCTGGCCATACTCTGAGGAAACAAAACATCAAGTGACCTCATTAGACAAGCCATTGCTCGAGTGGAACCCGAAAGGGAAGCGGCGAGTTACTCGTCAGTGTGAGGGTGGGTGACATGGAGGAGGTGATGTGAAGAGGAGATGAAAACGTGTGGGCAGACTTGGAGCCAGGTGAAGACTGTAGCAGAGAACCGAACGCAATGGAGACGCACGGCTGAAGCCCTATGCTCCTCTAGGAATTAAAGGAAACAATAAATATAATAATTAAGCGAACATACAATAGATCAATACGGAGACCAATGGAAAGATTCTGTGGGATATGATAAATCCCGTTGAAGTGAGCACTATCAAATAAATATGACAAAACAGAGCTTTGGATGGTTTTCGCTCCCTCTCTCCTTTGCCAAACCATGATGGGAGATGCTCAGTAACACATTGGCTAAGGTGTCTATTAGTGTACACAGAATATAACTGTCACCGCGGGGTAAGTTGATCTGATAAATACACAGATGTGGAAAAAATGTTCTCTGTGTAAAAATATTCTTCGTATACATCTGACCAGCGATGAGTTTCCTGATGAAAATATTCGAATAACCCATCTTCATCATGGAATCATCAATATACTGAAATTTTTTTGTAGCAAGTGATCTTTTGTGTATTTCTTTCTTATTCTGATCGTAGTTAACAGGCACACTACCAAGGAATTGTGTGTATTGTCCTATGATGGGGATGGAACGGACACACACTGACGAGACTGTTGGGTGGGGGGGGGGGAAATCACGGTCAATCCTATTCACTCTCATCAATAACTCATTTCAAAACTAATGATGAACTGTCTTCATTTAGAGAACTATTAAAAAAGGGGAGAGAGTACTGGACATTTGTTTCGTCCTAATTTAGGACTCTTCAATGGAACACAACCATGAGCCTGATATGAGTGGAACCGAGAACCTTCAGGTTATTTATACAAAGTGAACTTGTAGACCATTCATCCACTGAGACAGCATCCAACAATTGACAGTTAATTTACTACTTTCTGTAGTAACTGACTATAGCATGAAGTTGCCTTGAATTACATTGAGAAATGATATTAGGTGGTTGGAGGCAATCGGCAGGAAGCCTTGGACCTAGGTTTCGTGCTAGTTGGCACTCGTCAGCAAGGCGTATCTGCAACCTTGAAGGAACTCATGTCCCTTCTGAGATTCGAACCCGCGTCACCCAGTGCTGCAGTCAGAGACGTTACCACTGAGCTATTCGGGCTCGCGATTGACCTCCTGTAGGACTGTAGTAGATATTTTGATTTGACACTATGAACTAGTGTTATGCGTCTAGTCCTCTCTTTGGTGAAGACTGAATTCTATCAGTCAGGTTGTAATGTGGCCACCATTCTAGGTAGCTCGCCATCACGGTGTACATAGTTTGTGATGATATTAGGTGGTTGGAGGCAATCGGCAGGAAGCCTTGGACCTAGGTTTCGTGCTAGTTGGCACTCGTCAGCAAGGCGTATCTGCAACCTTGAAGGAACTCATGTCCCTTCTGAGATTCGAACCCGCGTCACCCAGTGCTGCAGTCAGAGACGTTACCACTGAGCTATTCGGGCTCGCGATTGACCTCCTGTAGGACTGTAGTAGATATTTTGATTTGACACTATGAACTAGTGTTATGCGTCTAGCCAACTAGCACGAAACCTAGGTCCAAGGCTTCCTGCCGATTGCCTCCAACCACCTAATATCATCACAAACTATGTACACCGTGATGGCGAGCTACCTAGAATGGTGGCCACATTACAACCTGACTGATAGAATTCAGTCTTCACCAAAGAGAGGACTAGACGCATAACACTAGTTCATAGTGTCAAATCAAAAACATTGAGAAATCTTGACCATCAGCGTCACCCCAAATTGAATGTGAGAATGAACACTCGCTGATGATATCGGCTGATGCTGGAAGGCGATATAAATAATGAGCCCTGGAATACCTTTCCAGTAGCTGGGTAGTCTACGAGTTCATCCTGCACATAATGTGAAGATCCTGGAATTTTTATCGGAGGCCTGCTTAAAACTTGGCCTACCGAAAACACCTCCATCAACATGTTGTATATAGTTTCTCTTATTCAGTTTGTTTCAATCTAGTAAAACTTTACGTCTAAGCGAAATGGAAATGAGTAATTCCAACGTTCCATTCAGCAATCTGGTCCGAACTTCTTCAGGGAAATTAATCGACTACTATTCAGCACACCCATTTACCACCAAAGTAACTGTTGGAAGAGATTAGCAAGGAACTACAATTGGTTCAATCCACTCTTGAATCAAATAATTATTCCTTAAGCCTTCATAAAAAGATATTTAAAATGTGAAGATAAGGATGGATCAAAACCTGCTGCTAAAACTTATTGGGTTAGTACAGCGGTGATTCCTTACCGCAAAGAAACATCCGATGAAACAAAGCGAATCTTTAACGGTCATAACATAAGAGTGTATTTTCGTGCAACTAACACCTTATTGGTGAAGGTTAAGGATAAAACAGAACACGAAAACCAGTAGAATTGCGTATACCAGATCAACTGTAGGGACTGTAACGCCGTATATGTAGGAGAAAGTTCCAGACAGGTAAATATAAGAGTGAAAGAGTATAAACAATGTCTTAAGGTGATTCCAAAGACCTCTGCAGACTTAAAGAAGCTAGAAAACAAATCAGCGATTGCACTGCATTCGACAGAAACGGGACACAAAATCGACTTTGATAAGACCAAGGTTCTGAAATAATAAAGAAGATTTGTAGCTCAGGTGGATGATTTGCAATTAATAGTGTTCTCTGAGCTGGTTGAAGAAATTTAAATCATTTCACTTTATGCTAAATATTGCGCTGAAGATGTTGTCCAGAAGGACGACGAAAGCTCCGCGACTAAGCCAACTAGATCAGAGAACACTGTTAATTGCGAAAGGCTTAGGTTCTAAAGAAAGGTTTTGGTTTATATAAAGAAAGACTGACCGCAGAAGCCCTCCATATATGGATGAATCCCAACGGTTTGAACAGATATGAAAGTGTGATGTTAGCTGATGCATGGCAAATCCTGAGTAATAATTAAAAATTGGATATGTATCAACAAATAGTCATACTTGGTCAAAATTCCCGATTGTCTACGACTTCGTATGGAAAGGCTAACAAATGTTTTATGGCTGTTCACCCACACACACACTACTGTATACTACAAACACATATATATTTTAAGAAAAGTAGATTAATTTTGAAAGTCTGAGGTCAAATTTTGATCACAGTTCATACAATTTTTGTTTATTATACATGTTGATACCTGTTTCATGATTCATATGACTGGACAAAGAATTTAAAAACAAGAGATGTTCCTTTTATATATAAACCTCTGTTGTGTTAATCTCGATTAATTTCCCTGAAGAAGTTCGGACCAGTTTGCCGAACACAAGAAACGTTGGAATTAATCATTTCAATTCCGCTGAGATTTTACAAATATAATTTTTTACAAATGTCTACTTCTCACTCGGCGCTTAATTATTTTGCAACTATTCGGTCAAATCTTGATCATAGTTCATTTGAATTACGTCTAATAGTGTGTTTTGTTACTCTGGCGAGGATTTAAAAAACTTCTACAACCTGCTGATTCACAACAAGTTTCTATTAAACATGAGAAAAAGCATTATCCTCGATGGATGGCAGGTCATCCGCAATACATGAGATAACTGCCCCTGAATGGTGTCCTTGGTTCACAAGATGAACTACAGAACTTTTCATAACTGGCATTCAACAAAGTGTCGTCCTGTATTTCTCCAAGGAGTAAAAGAAGAGAAATCACAATAATGGATTGGTTTTCGCTTCCAGTCAGATGGAACTGAGTCACACGATCTACTGTCAGTCAATTATTCTTTTGTTTGAAGATCCTTGACAAAGAGAAATTATTGTGTGATAAACTCCACTGAAAATTCTGTACATTTTATAAACATTGTTCAGAATAAAGCTGCTATTATTATCATAACCTGAAGGTCCTGAGTTTAATCCGTAACGATGTCATAGTTGGGTGCTGATGAAGAATCCCATATTAAGGACGAAATAACAGTCCAGATAAATTTGTCTCATTTCCTATTTATATATGAGACAGTGAAGTCATTTTATCAAATTCAATAAATAAATAAATAAAAGACTAGAGGTCAATTTGAAATGTCAATTTATTATTTTATCTCAGACAGACATAAATAATGTCAAGGGTAGGTAGGGTTGAGGAGGCGGGATGCAGCGATGAGAATAGGAAAAAGGTATATGCATAAGTAACCTTGAAATGGATGAAATTCAGACAACAAACCTTCTCTTTAAACCTGTGTGACCTTTATGTCGGAATTGAAAATTGATTTGATCTAGTCTAATTGGCACATTGGGTCATAAACAGAATTGTCTGTTCCCAAAAACTGCTATGATTTATTATTATTATTATTACTATCTGTTATTTATTATAGTTCTCTTGAGTTCCGAGTAGAACATAGGGCTTCAACAGCACACATCTCCGTTTTGTCCTGTTCTCTGGGGGCCTCTTAAAAGTTGGCCTGATGACTGAACATAGTCTGTCATCTCTTCCTCCCAAAAACAATCTCCTCCATGTCACTCTCATACCATCCATTGCCCAACTGGCCGTTTCCCAGTCACCTTCCACTCCAGGTGTCATTCCATCCAGCTGTCTGCTCATCGTGTGTCCCATCCACCTCCATTTTCTTCACCATTTTTGTTGGCCAATTGGTTCTCGGTCGATTCCTAGAACTTTGACCCTTTGTGTGTGACTATTCTTTCTTCTAGGTTGATAAATTTTGTCTATCTTGATGTCTATTGATTGATGATTCACTGGAATACCAGGCTGGCTTCTAAAAATTCTCTAACATTCTTGGTGCTTCCTCTGTCTAATATTTGAACTTTGGTTGTCCCAGTCGAGGTGATTTCCGTCGATGTTTTTATGCAGCGATATGAGCGAGGGAGTGGATGTCATCATGTCTTTTGACGGCTAGCGTATGTTCGTGGATACGAAGACGAAGAGAGGGACATCCACTTTGGCCAATGTAGTGTTTTTCGCAGTTGATACAATCTATTTTGTAGATGATGTTGGTTTTATCTTCTCTTCCTTCGTTGTTAAGTCTTTTGGTTGATATAGAGGCAGCCAAGTGAAGTGATTTTATTGGTTTGTGTGCGACACCGATTCCTAGAGGTTTAAAGAGTCTTGCAGTAATTTCTGAGATGTCTTCTATATACGGTAGGGCGACTTTCTTTGGGCTTTCCTTGGGGGCCTTTGCTTCTGTTGATTGATTTGGGGGTAGATGTCTTTTGATGAAGTTCCGTGGATATCCATTCTTTTGAGGAAGACGTCCATGAGATATCTTTCTTCAGTTTTCTTTAAGGTGGGAGTGCTGAAATGAGTTCCGAACTCATTGAAGGAAATCAAACTGCTTCGCAAATTAACTATCCAGCTCAGAGAACACAACCACATCAAAATCATCCACCTGAGTTACAAATCTTCTCCATCATATATATATTGGCAGAAGTTGCAATCCATGGGCTGATCATTGAATCGGGATCCAGTGGCTGAATGGTCTACGAGTTCACCTTGTAGCCGGCAGGTCCTATGTTCAAACCCTAATAGTGGATGCGTACTGACGAAGAGTCCCAAGGTTGGATGTCGAAATAGCTGTGAAGTACTCCCTGGTGGCTTTTTCCAACAGGTTTTCTCCCTCTAACTGATATCAAATCGTGATCACTCCTGCAACAAATAAAATCTCTGCAAACCAACACTGAAAGCTTTATCTATCAAATCAGTTGAGAATACGTGAGATGGGAATAATTCGACAGCTATCTGCCTAGAGATCTAAAAAATCCTACCACCCTTACGACAAATGAAACGGAATGAAGAGAACTATAAAACTCAAGTTTCAAAGTTGTGTATTTCTAATTTACGATATAATTGTGACTAATAATGAATTGTATTCGAAACGTCAGTAAAATAATGCCGTCTCACCGTGTGTGTGTGTGTATTGAAGGTATCCTATTTGGAACTTCTCAGCTAGACATACATACATGGTGTTCTCACTGGAACTGAAATCCAGTATCCAAGACCTTCTCCACTAGACCGTGTGGGTCACAAACAGCTGACATGTCAACACGGACAGCATTCATTACAATCCAATATGCCATCAAATTAATGGGGGGATACAAATTAACCTAAACAAAGATACACGCAAACACACACACACGCACACACAAAATAAGCTTAATCGATAATAGTTGCCAGTCTGCAGGC
The DNA here is from genome assembly GCA_944472155.2 of Trichobilharzia szidati. Taxonomy (NCBI): domain Eukaryota; kingdom Metazoa; phylum Platyhelminthes; class Trematoda; order Strigeidida; family Schistosomatidae; genus Trichobilharzia; species Trichobilharzia szidati. Next base: position 10,110,712 of record OX235272.1, on the reverse strand, counting down.
AAAGTGTAGAGGGAATCTGAACATGGATAACAAATATGCTTCATTCTACCAGCGAGAGGTTACCCTAGATGATGTAGAAAGCCAGACAAAAATTATTGACATGAATTGTAGACGAATTAAGATGTCTACATCTGTTGTCATGGCAACAAAGATCTAATGAATGAAAATAAAGGTGGGCTAGATAAATAGATGGATGGAGGGAGGGATAGGGAATTATAATGAAACTATGTAAATAAACTATATTCCATTCTATTCTGTCTCTCTCTCTCCCTCGTTTTCCTCTTAAAAGAAAAACACCATGGCAACTAAAAATGGCCTCCTATGTCTATCATTAACTAAGTCAAGGTCAGTCAGTACTGGGAAATAATTATATTCATATTTTTGATTGAACACTAGTTAGTAACTAGTGTAATATGTCTAATCCTATCTTCGGTGCAGATTGAATTCTACCAGTCAAGCTCGCACTGTGGCCACCATGCCACTAGGTGGCTCGCCATCACGGTGGTGCACTGTGAATTGTTGGTATTAGATGGTTGGAGGTAATCAGCAAACTTGACTGATAGAATTCAGTCTGCACCGAAGATGATAGGACTGGACACATTACACTAGTTACTGACTAGTTTTCAATCAGAAATATCCAATGCCGAATTGCTCCTCAGCGGGAACGTCTCTGATTGCAGCACTCACTGGGTGACGCGGGTTCGAATCTCAGTAGAAGGGACTTGAGTTGTTCCATCAAGGTGGTTGCAGATACGCCTTGTTGATGAGTGTGTGGAGTCCTCAAAAATAAACTTATCCAAATTTTACTATTATGTAAAAAATGAACATATTGTACACTACTTTGTTTTAACCAAAAACTCTGTACTTTGAACTTCCCTCGAGTTTTAAATAAATATATAATTCTGCCTTCGACTCTCCGTCTTCTCCACCATCTCAACTGCCGTCGATCAATTATAACAACCGGCTTTCTATCTCGAATTTTTGCAGGATCACCGTAGCCTCCTCCTACGCACTTTGGTCGACCTCCGGCAACGTCAACACTGGAGAATTAGAACTGGAGCAGTCTTCCCGCAGCACTTCTGGAATCCATTACGTTTATTGTGGAATTTGGATCTTTATAAACCCAAGTAACAAAACTTTAATATATTCTTCCCGTAAACTCAATTGACTTGGTATTTTGTTTTCTATTTGAATTTGGGTTAATAAGCTAACAGAGCAAAAGGTCCACCACAAGTGCCAACTAGAATGAAACCTAGGTGAAGCCAAGGCTTCCTATGGCCGATTGCCTCAAACCATTTAATACCAATTATATTTATGTTATCATAGAACAGATAGTAGAATATAGATGCGTGGGCGTGGATGGGTGGCTGTTAGTAGACATGCAAATTAACCAATCAGAAATTGACGAATGTCATAGGAAAGGTCAAAGAATTAAATGACTCATCAACAACACCATTCATTGTTGATTTATGTTTTCGACTAAAATAAAAGGTATGACCCCGAGAAAAAAAATGTTTTTAGGTCAACAAACCTCGTGTTTTTAATATGCTAATTTTTCTTAGAAAAAAGATTTAATTATTTAGCCAAAGTTATACCTTTAAGCCAGTAATTCACAATGGGAAACTCATGGAATCCTTCGAAGTGAAGACGGGTGTAAGACAAGCTGGCTGGCTGCCTACTATCTCCAATGGATTATGCGACAGACAGCAGCGGGCAGCGGCGGGCATCGAGGAGACAAATGTAAAATGCACTCACACAAAATACTTGGAGGATCTGGATTTCGCTGATAACATATATATGTCTGATTTCTGACAAACTGGAGGATATGCAAGTGAAAAGCAACAAGTTGACAGAGGAAGAAGCATCAAAGATAGGACTTCACTTCAGGTGAATTTAGAGAAAACAGAGGTAATGAAGATTCCTGGCCATTAGCAACGGCAACAGCACCACCACCACCAACAACAACAGACAACAATCAGCCAGCATAAATGGGAGACATCTAAAAGAAGCAACCTCCCTTACCACCTACCTACCTACCTATCTGGGAAGCATCGTCATTCCAACTACAGGTGGGCGGAACCGATGAGGATATCAAGGCAGCGAGGATCGGGAAATCACCAAGTCTGTGTGGAGGAGATGAATAGCACTCCTCAACATGAAAATGAAAATCAGATTCGGATTTTCAACTCCAATGTGAAGTCAGTCAGTGATACTTACTATACAGATCGGAGACTTGGCCAGCATCGTGTCACGAAGGGCATTTCGAACAAACCACACACCTTCATTAACAGCTGTCTTTGCTCAATACTCCGTTCAAGATGATATGGCCAGCCAGAAAAGATCAGCAACAGGGAGAGATCTCTTGCAATGAACGAACCAACCCATCAGGAACCAATTGTGCAACAAGTATGCAGGAAGAAATGGATGTGGATTGGCTGGTCATACTCTGAGAAAACAAACCATCATCAAGTGGCATCACACGACAGACCATCGCTTAGGTGAAACCTGAATGGGAAGTGGCGAGTTAGTTGATCGTCAGTGAGGGGTTGGGGTAACATGGAGGAGGTGATGTGAAGAGGAATGGAAGCATTTGGGCAGAAGTGGAGGCAGGTGAAAATGTTGGCGGAGAGGTGAACACAATGGAGGCGTGTGATTGAAGCCTTGTGCTTCTCTAGGAACTAAAGGAAACAATAATAATAAAATTTAAAGCACCTCCAGAAATAGGAACGCACCAACATCACGAAGACTGCGTATTTTAGGTAAACAAAAATATATATACATTGAATTCACTTTGTACTTTCGCTTTGATCGAATCGACTGAAGTGCTCAGCATTTGCTGACAGACCTGTCGGCTCCTCATGGGAGAAGCTTTGACGATGTGTGACTATTTAACTTGAGGTCAATTGGTGGATGGTGACTAACAGCAGTGGAATCCAGGACAATGCACATTCCGTCTTGTTTTCAAGGACGCGTCATCTGAATGCACCTGTATTCCCCAGTGAGTGGGTGAGTGAGTGGTGATGTTCCCACTGCGGCTTGAACCCAGTACCCATCACATTTTGAAACGCCAAAGCCTTGTCCTAAGGGCCGAGTACTTCAGTCAAATGAATCAACAGAAATGTCTAGATTGAATTAAATAATAATAATGACTGATACCCATTGCACAAGAGGCGGCTGTCGATGATGTCCAAAGTCAGTCCTTCTGTGTGCTCCACAGACTTGATGTATCACCAAAAAGCATTTTGAACAGGTTACTGAAGACTATCATCAACACATGCCCCTGTCCGCTGGCTCCATATTGATCAAATCACATGGCCGGTCAGAAAAAATTAGTCAAACGAAACTCTGGGAAGGAAACAATCAATAAACAACCTATTGCTCAACAAATACAATAAAGAAAATGGAGATAGACGGGGAGCGTGCTGAGGAGACTGTCGGGAAACATGGTACTCTAAAGAGTCTGTCGAGTAGAAGGTGAATGGGAAACGAAGGGTTTACCGATGATCTGAGGGTGATGTCGAGGAGATGAGAAGGTATGGACAGTCGTGGATCCAGTTAAATAGAACTTCAAGAGACTGGTTGAAGTGACGATGTGGTGTTGAAACCGTATGTTTTATTTCGAAACTAAGGGAATAATAGTAATAATAAAAATTTGAGTACTCTATCTTCAAGTTTAGAATACTCTGTCTACTCATATATATAATCGAATGTTACAGGCATCCTTCAACACAGCCATATATTGCGCCGTAGATTACACCGTAGAATGTTGAGTGATGTGAGCACTTTCCAACATTGATTTTCTATGTATGTATATATGTACAATTTTGATGAATAAATGAGTAATTCTCATCCGGACATGAGTGAAAAGTTAAACATAACCTAAGTGTAGTTCAAGAAAGAGCTTTTCGGCATATTCATTTTCCTCTTTAGGTGTACAATCGTATTTATAAATATATGCCAATTTTTTCCTTATTAAAGTGGATAATAAGGAAGGGATGAATCTTCACAAGAATAGTTGCTAATCTTTATGAATACGAGCCTGAATAGCTCCTCAGGGGTAATGTCTTTGACTGCAGCACTCATTGGATGACGCAGGTTCGAATCACAGAAGGCGGGACATGAGTTCCTTCTAAGGTGGTTGCAGATACACCTGGCTGACTGACTGGTGTGAGTGCCAACTAGCATGAAACCCAGATGCAGCCAAGGCTGGTTTCCTGTGGCCGATTACCTCCAATCAACGTGCACCGTGATGGTGAGTCACCTAGTAGCAAAGTGGCCCCACACTGCAAACTTGATAGACTGACAGTGAATTCAGTCTGCACCAAACAAATCACACTGATATAAGAATAAAACTTGGGCACTGTGGTAGAATGTAATTCCATTATGGGTAAATTTTATTTTGATAGAGTCTCACAGTGTTATACAGTAATATATCAGTAAATATTACTGTATAACACTGTGAGACTCTATCAAAATAAAATTTACCCATAAGGGAAATCACACTGACTAGTGTCCAATCAAAGGTAAACTTGAATCATCAATTATTGATTTTTGTGGGGATTTAGTTTGATTGGTTGGAGGGGGATTTGATACCAGTACTTGAAAATTATTCTGATGCTCGCTAGCTACTCGCCCTATTCAGGTAGACAGTTAACTGGGGTCCCAGTGGGAAGCCTTGACCAGTACGGTACAGCAGGATGAAGATGAGGCAGTAAATCATCGAAGAAGACATTGTGAAGTGGTCACGCTATGTCATGAATTGGCTGGTACAAGTTGGAATTCATGGGTTGGCCATTGGATTGGGTTGGGTCCTTGCGGCTTAGTGGGCTACGAGCTAGCTCACTAGTCTTGTAACCAGAAGGTCCTGAGTTAGACCTGTGGTGGTGGGTGGGTGCGTGCTGGCGAAGAGTCCCAAACCAAGCTGATGAAACAGCTGTCTGGCAGTACTCCCTAGTTAGTTCTGCAATGGTTCTCTAACTGATGTCAGCTCATGATGAAATCCTCCACCAACCAATATATCTAATAAACAAACTAATATAGTAAAACATCTCATCGTATGATTTTACAAAACATATTTCTGCATTTTGGTTATTTTTTGTTGTTTTTTTAAAAAATCTTCAGTTTCTACACTATTACTATTTCATATTACTCACATTCCAATGATTTTAGAACTTGTTTGTTTTAAAAAAAAATTTTTTTATTAAAATAGAATCGAAGGAATGTAGTCGTCATGTTCCATCCACGTCATTGCCAATGACACCACTTTTTTCTCTCAGTATCTCTCTGTCTTATTTTCTTGTTGTTTATTCTAAAGTGTAATGCTCACTCTATAAATTACCATTCCATTAACTGAAGCATGTGACCCATTAACTAATCAGCTAACTAAATACTTAGCTGCTTAACTGCCTAACTGATTGACTGTTCATCGATCTAATCGACTCAGCTCATGTACTGTCATCTTGTTTAGTATTAGTCAAGTATTAGACTAGTGCATCGGTGGCACAGCGATAAAATGCTTGCCAACCACGCCTTATGTGGTCCTTGGTTCGATTCCCAGACTACTTATGCACTCCTTTACCTCGCTAAGCCAGCAACAAGCCCGGTAAAGAGAGAAGGTCGGGCATGAGGCCAGCAACCCCATCCCGTAAAATTAAACAAACACCACTGCTACGGAAACGTCAAGCCTAGCCTCTAGCTTGAAGCCTTCCTACGTTCCACTGGGAATGTAAAGGAATAAAACAAAAATAATTTAAAAAAATAATCCAACACCAGGTTTCATCACGAGTTGACGTCTCGTTAATAGGTCGCGAAAGAACCATTGGAAAATAAGCAAGGAGTATTGGACAGCTGTTTCGTCCTGCTGCTTGGGACTCTTCAGTAGTAACCAATACTTAATAATTAATCTGGTGTTCACTAGTGACTAACTCGCTTTACAGGAAGTTACCTGGATGTAGTTATAGTAAGGAGGCGTCACCAGAGGAGTCTGCCGAGTCAGGTAGGAGATCAGTTAAGTGCCTACGATGCTGTCTGGCGGCTGGGCTATATATATATATATATATATATATATCACAGATTGGCAGAAGTTGGAATTCATGGACTGGCCATTCAATCAGATCCCAGTAGCTGAGTGGTTTACGAGAGGTCTTGTGTTCGAACCTTGGTGGTGATTGAGTACTGATGATGAGTCTGAAATACTTAGGCGAAACAGCTGTCCAGTACTCCATTGTGACCTTCCAAAGGTTCTCTCTCTCTAAGGGATTTTAATTCATGAACAAATGAGTAACCAATGAAATCCCTCCAGTTGATAATATCCAGTATCACCAACGAAGCTACTTCATGGTCTCATTGACTCAGTCCTACTTCTTTGACCTAGAAATTTGATATGACAGTTGGGGTATTAGGGGTATTATATTTATTATTATTTGTATTCCTTTACGTTTCCAGTGGAACAAGGGGCTTCAAGCTAGAGGCTAGGCTTGAAGTTTCGGTAGCAGTGGTGTTTATTTTTACGAGATGGGATTGCTAGCCTCGTGTCAAGCCCAACCTTCCCTCTTTACCAGTCTTATTACTGTCTAAGCGAGGTTTGGGAGTGAGTCTTTGGCCGGGGATTGAACCCCGGACCACGTATAGTGTGGTTGGCAAGTATTCTAACTCTGTGCCACCAACGTACAATTTTAGGGTACTTTATAAATTAGACTTTTTGTCTCTAATGCACTCCAGAGGATCCTTTAATTGACATGACATGTTTCTAAATGAGTTTTTGGATAATTAAATTGCAATTTTTTATTCCTACTTTGTTAAGAATTCCATGTAACGAGGTTTCAGAGGTTCCTTTTTTCTACTATGGAAGTACTTCTGATGATTTCATTAAATTCCTTATAGTTGGGTGTAATGGATTGTTTTAAAAATCCCCCCCTGGATGATCCAATCACAATGATATCGATACTTATTTGGATGTTTCAACTAAGTTTGTAACTGATTGGAGGATTTCATCATGAGCTGACATCAGTTAGAGAACTATTGGAGAACTAACTAGGGAGTACTGCCAGAAAGCTATTTCATCAGCTTGGTTTGGGACTCTCCTGCAGTACGCACCCACCCACCGCCACAGATCGAACCCAGGATCTTCTGGTTACAAGGCTAGCGAGCTAGCCCGTAGCCCACTAAGCCACTACTACTCGACCCGATCCAATGACTAGCTCATGAATTCCAGCTTCTACCAACCAATTCATGACATGGCGCGACGACTTCGCAATGTCTTCTTCGATGATTTACTGCCTCACCTTCAACCTGGTGTACCCTGTTGGTCACGGTTTCCCACTGGAACCCCAGGTGACTACTTACCTGAATAAGGTCAGTCGCTGGTGGGCATCAGATTAATTTTCAAGTATTGGTTTTTGTAGGGATTTAGTTAGGCTGGGTGGAGGATTTCGTCATCATGAGCTGATATCAGTTAGAGAATATTACTCAGTTCGAAATTTATGACTGATTCAAGTTCTTTCACTTACTAATAACTAATTGTTTATCTGAGTGATGTAACTGAACTGTGTAATGCATTTTATCTCAATTTTATATCTCTCCCTGTATGTAGAGACATTATGCAGCTGATGAAGATTAGTTCTACCGAGGTCTGATGAACTCATTCAGTCCTGCTTTATTAACACATATTTATTGCTTGATTTATTGATATAAGTATAAAACATGGGCACTGGGGTAGAGTATAATTCCATTATGGATGAAATTTTACTTTGATGAAGTGTCACACAGTGTTATACAGTAACATTAACTGATGCGACCACGTTTCGAACACAAACTATTGGTATTCATAATTATATCAAGTCACTCACTCACACAACTTTCCTGCTCCATTTATATACATGAGTAGAATTGATGATTAGACATTTGAATAAAAATCACCATGGGATAATGTACATTCAGAAATAATAATAATATGAGTGTTAATCATCAATTACAATCAGATGGGAAATAAGACGAGTGTTTCTATAGTCATAATAAGCTACTTGTTAGAATTTTATGATGTACGTGAATTGAAATAGAATGTTAAGATTATTTATTATCCTCTTCTGATTTGACTGACTGGTGGTAATAATGTCTTCCATATTTCTGGTATTTGCATTGAGTCACTTCTATTGCATGTGTTGTGTCGGGTGTAGACTCGATGATCCAGGCAGGATTCAGTAATCAACCTCCCTCTTTCCACCTACCTATATTACCTCTTAGAATTGTAAGCCTGTTCCACCCTCTTGTGTGGTCGTGTGTTAATGCATGTAATGCAATCGCTGAGTGTTTTTTTATAAACTACTTATCAAGCGATGTAAAGTAGTGGAATTATATAAACAATCTCACTATCCCCAATCTACTAGTTTGACTTATGTAGTTGACTTAACTCACAGTCACTGTAAGGTATTTTGTAAATTATATTATTTTGTTTAATTCGGTCAACCGACAGGGTACTTTAACCTACAGAGCTTGTCCTACCTGATTGAGTTTGTAGGTTTCAATGCCACCAGCCTAATTCCAGCTTTGTTGAGAATCCTACGTATTGCCTCACATGTCCCCTAGTGATATGGTAGAACTGAACTGAAGATACCTTATACTCTTTCTTATTTATGTTGTCCCTATTAGCTTCACCATTATTTTTTACTTTGCTTTTGACCTTTTCTGATCTTCCTAATGAATTTTATAGGATAGCTATTTAACATCACCGCCTCTTCCATCTGTTTTATCTCGTCGTTTAGGTCTTTTTTTGTGCTACTTAGTGCTACCGCTGGGTTTGTTAGACACTTAACTAAGCCCGCCTTCCCAGATAGATAACGGACGAGATGAATTAAAGAGGTCTAAATATCTATTAGAATGCGTTGGCTTTTTATAAACGCTAGTGAGCAGTTTACCTTCTTCTATTCGTTTTATTTTACAATCTAACATAGCTAATTCTCCTTGTTCATTTTCCGACTCAAGTGTGAATTTTATACCCTTTACTAGTGAGTTTATGTGTGTCAAGAAGCTAGAGAGAGATATGTTCTGTTTTTACCACTGTGTGTGAAAGTGTCATCCACATATCTCCATCATATTTTTGGAGTAGGATTAAATGTATTAAGAGCTATATTTTCCCAATTGTGCATAAAGATATCTGCTACGATGGGGAATATTGGTGATGCCATCGCTACACCCACCGTTTGTTTATATATTTTGCCCTGGAACTTTAAGATAGTAGATGTGAGGTATAACTGAATTCCTAAAATAATTTCCTCAATGGGCAGCTTTATCCTATGGCTAAGTTCAGGATCTGCAGTTAGTTCATTTTTAACTGCTTCTAAGGCCATATTGATTGGTATATTCGTGTAAAGACTAGTTACATCAAAACTAACCATTGTTTCATCGTTCTCTAGTTGAATGTCATTTAGTTTATTTTTCATATTAAATGAATTAGTTAGTTAGCCCAGAGTCTGGACGATTTCTAATGGGACATAGTATCAGAGCTAAGTGTTTTGATAATTCATATGTCGGCGTATTTCTGAAATCTACTATTGTTGCTTGTTTTGCTTTTTCTCCCTTCTTTTTGTTATTCGTATCAGGGAATAAATGTTCACAAACAGTATTAATTAGAATGTAGAATATCTGTTTATCCTGGAAAGAAATTACCGTTTTTTTCTACGATCAATAAAAGTTTTAGCATTGGAGGATATGGGATTTCATATTGCTTCTGTTCGCTTTTATCATACACACACACACACAAACGCACATACGCTGTAACCTTGTAGGTAGACAAACAAACATAATCCATTGAACATTGAATGTGAAACATTGGACATATTGAACAGAAATCTATTTTCCGCTTTATTTTTCCTCTCCTTATTCTTCTGCTTCTGTTTTTTTTCGTTGTTTTGAATAAGACAGAATTCTTTACGAAAATATAATAATTAATCGGCATCACATGCTCTAGTCACGTCTCATAACCAGATCGTTCTCCCTCTCTCGCTCCCTCTATCTCCGTGAATGTTGTCGTTAGATGAACCTAAGATCACTGCTGTTGTGTTTGCTTTCAAATATTGTTGGACAAAAACGAAGGATTGAAGTTTTGTTGCTCAATCTTTCCAACCTCTTTTCTCCCTTCCTCCTCCTTCTCGTCCTCCTCTTCCTATCTCGCCTTCTCCCTATCCTCTCTTCCTGTCATTTTCCAGTATCTCGTCTTTGATAGATAGATGGGTAGATAGAAAGAAGGATCTTTCTCTTCCACGCTAATGTTTTACTCTTCAAAAATATGATGCGGCCGGGGGGTGGGGTGGGGTTAGTCTGATTTTCCGAAAAGGCACACAGTCAGAGTTCCCCTTCTCCTTCTGATTCTATGATTGTTGCTGTTGTCACTGCTGTTGTTGATGTTGTTGTAGAGAGATACTGTTGAAAGGATGACTTGCCTGTCTTCTCTCACTCTTATTATATATCTGTCTATATTACGTAATTATTAAGGGAAATAAATCAATATACATTTAGTTAATTAATTAATTAATTTAAGCAATAATTTATTTCTAACTGATTTCGCGCGTGGATGATTTATGTCTAATGTCAAAGAAACTCGAAGATTTGCACGTGAAAAGCAACAAACTAGCTGAAGAAGCAACTAGAGAAGATAGGACTTCGAGTGAACATATAGAGAAGACGAAGGTGCCGAAGATAACCAACAATCGGTGACATCAGCAACAATAATCAGCACCAATCACCGTCAACAGGAAAGATTTAACAGAGGTTACCACTTTCACTTGTCCAGTCAGGAAACACGGTTCCAAACACAGACACTTTCCATGGATGAAGATGTTAAAGTTGGCCAGCCAGAGAGGATCGGAAAGGCAAGATACGCCTTCATCAACCAAACTGAAACCAGTTTGGAAATCTTCTGCACTCAGCATAAGGAACAAGATTCGTATTTTCAACACCAATATCAAGTCGGTTCTTCTATGCAGGTCAGAAACTAGGCCAGCGTGTGTTACGAAAAACATTTCCAACAGCTACCTGCAGACTTTCATCAGCAACTGCTCACTTCGCTGTCTGACTCCACACTGAAGATCAAATGGCCAGCCAACTAGCCGGACGGCCAGAAAGAATTAGCAACAAGAAACTCTGGCTGGCTGGCTGGCTGGCTGGTTGGCTGCGAACAAACCAACAAGCAAGGACAGATCGCTTAACAAATATGTAGGAGAAAATGGAGGTGGACTGATGGGGCACACGTTGAGGGAGCTGTCGAATGAAATCGCGGTCAATGCAGGTCATCGCTTGACTGGAATCCCGATGGGAAACGACTAGTAGGTCGTCGCTGTGAGGGTGATATGGATGGATTAGGAAATGATAGATTATGGGAAATCGTGGAGCGAGGCAGCTGAAAAGGACAGCAGGCAATATAAGAAAGTGGAGATGTGTTGTCAATTCAACGTACAGTGGTGTGTTCTCACCACTCTGTGATCTTTGTTCTTTATGTTTGCCTCCAGCATACTGAAGACTTGTACCTGGGATCAAAACATTGTTACAATCTGACTGACTAACTGACTGACTGGTTACAACATACAAATTCGCACAGATGTCCAGCAGTTCCAGTTGCCACACTCCCTCCATGTAGTACATAAAGCAACAGAAGAGGGTAAAGAGAGATAGTAAACAGAAGTGTGAGTGATGGAAAAAGCATAATTATATGGTGGAAGAACAATAGAGTTTTATTGGATATGACAAATCACAAAGAGTGAACGCATCTGCACCGGACATTGGCAACAAGGATTTCGACCCATATCACTACCATTTGTCTCCAGCTTTCATTGGTTCTTACTATCCCGAAGACTCCAACCAGTCAAGCAGTCAATCTACACCTGCCTCCTTACGTGGCTGGCTGGCTGACTAGCTGGCTTAAATTAACTGTTGTGGATTTCTTCACTGACTGATGAAGCCACGTTTTGGTGTTGACCAGTATGTGCTAGCTCTTTTCCAACCTCATCGATACTATTTCAGCTAACATAGCCCATTGTCAAGGAAGGCGATGGCTTGGTGTGCATGCGCAACAACACGTGTGTCCTAACCACCTCAATCGATGTAACTTCACAACCTCGTCGACTGATTTCCCCTCCTCGCCTAGAACCTGACCGAACCCTAACCTCAATATTTCTCACTCTATTATACCACCAAACAGGAGATAGAACACAGACATCTATGATCAAAGACAGCTAGCCGGCCTTTTCGTATCTTCCACTTTCAACGGCCATGTCTCACAGTCAGACATAAAGGAGTACGGAGAGAACTACTGAGCAGTACACGCGCCATTTGATTGATTATTATTTATTTATATTTATTATTGTTTCCTTTAATTCCTAGAGGAACATAGGGCTTCACCTGTGCGTCTCCATTGCGTTCGGTTCTCTGCTACAGTCTTCACCTGGCTCCAAGTCTGTCCACACGTTTTCATCTCCTCTTCACATCACCTCCTCCAAGTCACCCCACCCTCGCACTGACGAGTAACTCGCCGCTTCCCTTTCGGGTTCCACTCGAGCAATGGCTTGTCTAATGAGGTCACTTGATGTTTTGTTTCCTCAGAGTATGGCCAGCCAATCCATCTCCATTTCTTCCTGCCTGCCTATTTGTTTCACAATCGGTTCCTGCTGAGTTGGTTCGCTCATTGCCAGAGATCCCTCTCTGTTGCTGATCTTTCCTGGCCGGCCATCTGATCTTCAGTGGTATTGAGCGAAGACAACTGTTAATGAAGGTCTGTAGTTTGTTTGAGATGCTCTTTATGACGTGCAGTGCAAGTCTCTGATCCATCCGTATAGTGAGTAGCACTGACTGACTTCACATTGGAGTTGAAAATCCGGATCTTATCTTCGTTTTGATGCTGAGTAGGGCTGTTGACCTCCTGCACACAGACTTGAGAGTAGTGAAAGCTTGTCTTGCTTCCGCCTGTAGTTGAAACGATGCTTCCCAGGTAGCCAGCTGGATATTACATCAACTAAGCTAAAGATGGCGTAAGTTCGCAGGCGAGTGCCTAAAGAAGCTTCTGTATCCGTGCTGAGATTTCGTCAGCAATCAACCCGCTGGCGTTGACTGACACAACTTCTCAAATAAGTGTAGTTATAAAAACTCTCTGCTTCTGTGATCAATACTTGAAGACTTCACATATATTGATTATTACTGGCTACGTGTTTACTACTGTTTATTGATTGTTTACTTTAGTAGGTTTATTGATTTTCTTGTTGTACTTTAATAAAAAAAAAGAAAATCAATCATATGTTCACCCATATGATAAATGAAGATGTCATCACATTGTATACATCATTAGTTGTCTCTCTTAAACAGATTAAAGAGAGAAAAAGAAACTACACAGAAAAATCGATTTATAGATTAATAAATGAATTTAATATTTTCAATTTAGAAAGGCCTTATTTATTTTTTAATAGTTGGCAAGCAGATGTCAGGGGTCCTGAATTCCCCACCTACTGGTACTTGTCAGTAAAGTTGTATCTGCATTGTCAAAGGTTTCACTGTTGTCCCCATTCCGGTGGCATCTGAACTCGTGTTATCTGGTACTACCTTAGTCAGAGACAACTTACCACTGAACTGTATTTGACCTCAGGAGTGGACTGTTGCGGGACTAAAATGGATACATACAGATTGATCTCACAAAGTGTTACCAAGAAAGGCAAGTTGATCTTCTCAGTGCACTGTGAGCTGATGTTGCTTGGTGGTTCGATTCAGTCAGTAGACAACTAAACTTGTCGTAAGTTTTATGCTTTTCCGTACTCATTCCTTCTGAGATTCGGACCCATGTTCCCTACTGCTGAGGAAAGATTATTTGGAAAATCCCTCCCTCCCGAACGAACTAATCACAATATTTATACTTATTTGGACATTTCAACTATTATTACTATTATTCCACACCTGAAAAATAATCGATAATATTTAGACCAATTTTAGATCTACCCGTTGACTGATTGGACCGAACTGCTCGGTCTCAGGTTGACATATCTGACAGCCTTCTTGTGCAGGTGCTTTGACGATGTCTGGGCATGTAATTAGAAGTTAACTGGTGGATGGTGACTAGCAGTGTGGAATCCAGGACAATGCGCATTTCGTCCTACCCGGGAAACTCTGACTAACAGATTTACTTGTATTCCACAATGAGTGAAGATGTTCCCACCACCGAGGCTCGAACCCAGTGGTCATAGTTTCAAACGCCAAAGCGTTATCCACGGGACGAATTGGGCTAATAGAGCCACTACCTCTTGTGCGACGGGTCATATTAATTATTTAACTCAATTTTAGATTTCGCCGTTGATTGATTGGACTGCAGCGCTCGGTCTCAGGTTGACATGTTGGCGGCTTTTTGTACAGATGCTTCGACGAGCCTTGGTGGGAACATCATCACTCACTGAGGAATGCAGGTACATCTGCCACCCGACGAGTCCCGAATAGGACGAAATCCTCATTATCCTGGATTCCACACTGCTAGTCACCATCCACCAATTAAATTCTAATTACATGCCCAGACGTCGTCGAAGCATCTGCACAAGAAGCCTGTCAGACATGTCAAACCTGAGACTGAGCACTTCAGTCCAATCAATCGATAGGTAAATCTAGAATTGAATTAAATGAAACAATATGAATATATATTTGAGAACTAATAATCAATAATAAAGAGCAGTTATGAAAACAGTAATTAGAGAGAGAGAGAGAAAGAAAAAAAGGATACATTGATTTTATCCTCCTACATTTTTCATGTCGTTTCTTTCCCTTCACTTTCTCACCCTAACAAAACCATCCCACACCTCTGCGTCACTCACTCGCTCTCTCTCTCTCCGGCTTTCACTCACCCGGTCGTACTTTAGAGAATATTTTCCCCTTTTATATTATGGGAATAAAAAGAGTCACGGAGACGTAGATGCGAGAAATAAAAGATTATTATTATTATCAATAATGAAATATTGATTTTTGCGAATATAGTAGGCGATTAACTTCAACAACACGAGGCAGAATAGAGAGAGAGAGAAAGGAAAGTTGAGGAATGTGATAAATATGTGATACATAGGGATGGAATAAGGGTGTGAGAAGGTTGGTTAGTGAGTGAATGAATGAGCGTTACTCACCTACAAATGATATGATTGCTATTTAATGAGATGGAGATAGGGTGGGAGAGAGAGAGAGAGACAGAGTGGAGATGAAAGTGATAAGCATTTGATAAAATCTGACCTAATTATAAGACAAAAATTGAATGAAGAAAATTGAAGTAGGTGAAATTTAATTTTTACTGTCGAAACGATACACGGGAATGAGTATATCATACGAATTATTACTCTATGGAGATTTGAGTAGCCATCAAATTCATAACTGCATTAAAATTATGGGTTTTGTAGAAATTCCGACTTCGTCACGAAGTAACCTCTCAATTAGATAACCAACCACTAGCATTCTTTGCCCACCACGTTCCCCTCCCCTTACCTGGGGATCAAACATGAACCCTTCAGATTACGAGGTCCATTTGTTGATTATTCATACAACTTCCATTAGAGTTTGGTGACGTAAAGGAATTGAAAAATAGTACTAATAATAATGCCTATTGATTGAATATCGATCTCCACCCTAAAGGCTGTTGGATCGATGTCCCCAAAGTTCTAATAAGAAATCGCACTTAATGAAGGCCACCCCATGTCACTGACACTGGTTAGCAAATTAACAGAACCTGAGTTTCTGAGGTTATTGAATTCAAATCCAAATGTCTGAATGGTCAATGAGAGATGGTTCCAGGGATGTTCCTTCACGATTATAATAATAATAATAATAATAATATACTTTATTCCAAAGCAAAACAGTACTTATAATACAACATGGAATTTCCAACATTTGTCACAATATTTCATTTATAATGTACTCAAAATATGTGAAAAATAAAATTAACCACAGGAATTTGTCCACATTTCCAGTAGGAATAATGTCAATAAGGTGCAAAGTACAAAATGAGAATAATAATAATAACAGTGGGTTTGTTTCAAACAGTAATGTCGATACAGTCAGTATGGAAATCTTAGCCTGGTAAAGAATAGTGAATCTAATGTTCTAAAGATATAGCATGATGAGGAGAAAGACAAAAAATAACAATTACTACAGAGCTTACTTCGTTGCTTACTGAGGCTGGTGTCCCTCAAGGTGCTGTCCTTTCTCCTTTTCCGTTTTATTTCTTCTTGCATGACTTGCCTCACTCTGATGAAATCAACTTTGTTAAGTATGCCGATGATCTAACTATTTCACTGTCTGTAAACTCCCAGCTTGACTGCACTAAGATGAACAGCTTCCTATCAGAAGTTAGCAAATGGTCTTCGTCTAACGGTCTTAAACTTAATCCTTCCAAATGTCTGACTGTCAACTTCAGTTTCCGATGTAAACGAAAGTTAAATGAAGCCGTTGATTCCTATGGTCCTTGCAAAATTGATGATACTGATATAGAAATCAAGTCAGAAGTTGAATATCTTGGACTGATTCTTTCTTCTGATCTATCCTGGTCTTCCCATGTCTTAGCTATTTCTAAAAGAATATTTCGTCTGACCTTTTACATTAACAAGTTAGGGAACTCAGTGATAAAGTAACCCCTCCTCCTCTTACAGTTTGTCAACTCGTGCATCTTACCTATTCTTCTTTGTTCTTCACCCTTATTCTTTCCTGGATTGCTTAAAAAGGACTATGTCATACTTCATAGAACTCTGAAGACTGTCAGTAGGACGAGTGGTATCCCATTGGGCCATATCGTTGACATTGTCACTGATAGGCACTTGGTTTCATGAAACAAATTCGATAAGGGAATCTTATCAGACTGTGAGCATCCACTTTACCCTAAGCTTCAACCTTGTGTCTCCTCCTCAGGTAAAACAAGAAGTCTTTTCAGAAGAATTTATGCACGTACGTCTAAGTATAAAAATTCCACTATACCATATTTAGCACGTACTTTATGTGATGAAAACAGTGTTAGGCATGAACTAACTAACTAACCATCTTTGCACTACTAAATAAAGCATTTCCTCCACCCTTACAGCATCAAACTTTATTGTTATTGTATTTCTTATATTTATAATCCTCGCAATTTTTTGTTTTGTTTATTTTTTTCGTGATTGCGGACATAATTGAAGCTGTATTATAACTGTTAATTTTGTATTTCCCCTCACCTTACTATATCAACAGAACATTAGATCCAATAATCTATAACATGCTAAAGTTTCCAAACTGAATCGACAATAACGTTTGAAACAAACTCACTGTTATTATTATTATTATTATCATATTTAATAACCTCAATTCATCCTTCGAATATTTTTGACTTTATGTCGTAAATGTGGACAAATTCCTCTGGTTAATTTTGTTTTAATTTTTAATTTGATTTATATTTTGAGTAAATCAGATGCACTATTGTGACAAATGCTGAGAATTCCATTCTGTATCGTAAGTACTGTTTTTGGAATAAAGTAGATTATTATTATTATTATTATTAAATGAGAGGACTGTAAATATGATAGGAATAATAACCGTAAAACTTGATGGTATAAGGGTGGAGAAAGTGGTTTATTTACTAGTGGAAAGAAGGTTAGTTAGTTAGTTAGTCAGCTCGTGCCAGACACTATTTTCATCACATAAAATACGTGCCACCAAATATGGTATCGTGGGATATCTATACTTAGACTTCAGCGCGGGAGGTTTTTTGAAATGACTTCTTTGTCTACCTGAGAAGATGTAAGGTGAAAGCAGATTTATTGCATGAAATCAAGTGACTATCAATAATGACAATGTCAGCGATATAGCCCAATCAAAAGGACACTACTCATCCTACTGACAGTCAGTCTTCAGCGTTCTATGAAGTTTGACATCGTCTTCTTTTTAAGCAATCCAGGAAAGAATAAACAAGGGTGAACAGTAAAGAAGAATACGTAAGATGCAAGAGTTGGCGAACTGTAAGAGGAGGAGGGGTTGAGTTATGCCTGAGTGCCTCAACTTCTTCTTAATGTAAAATATCAGACGAAATATTTTTTAGAAATCGCTAAGACATGGAAAGACCAGGATAGGTCAGAAGAAAGAATTAATCGCAGATACTTAACTTCAGACTTGATTTCTATATCGTCACTACCATCAATTTTACAACGGTCATAGGAACTAACAGCTTCACCATTTAACTTTCTTTTACACATCGGAAACTGAAATTAACAGTCTGACATTTGGAAGGATTTGGATTAAGACTATTTACTGACTCCAGGTAGGAAGGTGTTCAACTTAATACAATCTAGCTGAGAGTTAACAAGCAGTGAAACAGTTAGGTCGTACGCATACTGAACAAAGTTCATTTCGTCATTAGAGTGAGGCAACAAGATGCTACGCCTTGCTGACCGGTGTGAGTGCCAAAAAGTACGAAACGAAGGTCCAGGTAGGGCTTTCTACTGATTACCTCCAATCATCTAACCACATGTATAAATAATCTTCCCGTGGCTTTATACATATATGTATGTCAAGAAACTAGTTTCAAAACATACAAACCTACAAAAACACACAAACAAACGAATGAACACACCTGTACACAAAAGAAAAATCTACTGAATATTCAAAAGATTTAATGAATACGCAGTTGGCAGTTGTAATATTTCATTGATTTAGCGTAACATTTCTGATATACTACATACAATAATAATAATTATTATTATTACTATTATTAGGTTAAATTTTCAATAGTTTGTTTGTAAGGATTAGATTTGTTTTTACGAGTTGATCACGGATTGATATCAGTTAGAAAACCAGTAGAAAACCGGAACTGGAGTACTGAACAGCTGTTTCTTCAGCCTAGTTTGGGAATCATGGCAGTACGGACCCACCAGTGGGGGAGGTTCGAGCCCAGGACCTTCTTGTTACAAGACAAGCTAGCTCGTATACCATTCAGCCACTGCCATCCTACTCAGTAGTTGGCCTATTAATTCTGTGTTCTGTCAATTCGAGATTTTAGCGTGACTACCAGCCAGTGTTACCAGAGGGAAGTTCATCCTCACTCGTGACTGGATTGCCCCCACTGCTGGTGACAAATTATCACTAGATCTCCAGGAAACTCTGTCCTGTAGTAAGTCACTAGCGAGCATCAGATTAAGTTTCAAGAGTTGAGACTTGGCGCGTCATAAAGAGCACCTCAAACAAACTACAGACCTTCATCAACAGTTGTTTTCGCTCAATACTACTCAAGATCAGATGGCCGGTCAGAAAAGATCAGCAACAGAGAGGGATCTCTGGCAATGAGCGAACCAACCCAGCAGGAACCGATTGTGAGACAAATAAGCAGGAAGTAATGGAGATGGAATGGCTGGCCATACTCTGAGAAAACCATCCATCAAGTGACATCACTAGACAAGCCATTGCTCGAGTGGAACCCGACTGTATTGGAAGTGGCAAGTTGGTCGTCAGTGCGAGGGTGGGGTGACATGGAGGAGGTGATGTGAAAAGGAGATGAAAGCATGTGGGCAGACTTGGAGCCAGGTGAAGACTCTAGCTGAGAACCGAACGCAATGGAGACGCACGGGTGAAGCTCTATGTTCCTCTAGGAATTAAAGGAAACAATAATAATAATAATAATAATAATAATATAATTTGCTTTATTCCAAAACATTGCTAATATTACAGTGTGGAATTTTCAGTATTTTGTACATTATTGTATCTAATTTTATCGAATAACATTAGAAACAATTCTAAAGGCAATAGTATTTGTAGTGACGGTGAAGTGATATATGTACACAAGAAATTGTAAATAACAAGGTTAGCAGCTAAGATTGTCAATTAATTAAGATGGCATCACCACAGATTACAAATAGGAGATAATAAAAGGGGACAGCTGTTTCACTAACAACATAGTAACTCGTAAGTTTCACGCTCTCTACATTGTCTCTATCACACAGAACACGGACTGGCCAAATATGATATCATTAAGCGTCTATACTTGGCAGTACGAGCATATAATCTTTTGTACTGGCTTCTAGTTCTACTAAATGAGATGCAAGCGTGTGGGGGAGAACAGAGAATAGATGGGCTGGTTGTTGAGGGTCAGACAATGTGGATATCGACTAATTCTTACATGAGTTCAGATGTCTATCGACTAATGTAGTGACAAGCTGGCTGACTAAGTTGTACACCACGTACCCTAATGACGATCTTCAATACCCTTCTTCTTAATATGACATAGTGCTATTCCAGTAGACCAGGGAAGACTAAGTGTGGGATGGGGAGCAGTAAATTACAATAGGTAGGATACACGAGTTAAAAAAACTGTAAAAGTAGAGGTTGAGCAATTCCAGATTGTTTTAGCTTCTTAGTGTAGTAGCTTAGACGGAACATTTTCTTGGAGATCGATGAAATATAGGATGACCAATTAAGGTCAGAAGATAAGACTATACACACACACACATACACACTCTGTTTAAAGTGTTTAACAAATGTAGACCAATATTTGTAAGTCCGAGGTCAAATTTTGATCACAGCTCATAAAATTTCGTTTATTATACTTGTTGATACTTTTTGAATGACTGATGATTGGACAAATTTTCAAAAACAAGTGATGTTCCTTTTTATATATAAACCTATGTTATGTTAATTTCGATTACAGAAAATATCCCCATTTAGACATTTGGAAAACAGAAAGATTGAGCGATTGATTGCCCATAATCTCTCATCTCCTCTTCCAAGACACACGACCTTCTCCATGTCACCCTAGCACCAACTACACACTCGTCTCTACCCGTTCACCTTCTACTCGACGTTAGGGCTGCGCGCGATGTCATTCTACGGCGTCCTCAACGTATTTCCGATCGGTCTCCATTTTCTCCTCTAGAATTTTTGTTGGACGATCGATTCTTGTTTAGTTTGTTCCCAAAGTCTCTTGTTGCTGATTTTGTTTTGGCCGGCCGACTGACTGGCTGGCTATTTGATCTTTAGTATGGAACCAGCCAGCGAACGGGCTAGTTGTTAATAAACGTCTCTAACTTGTTGGAAATCCTTTTCGTGACACTCTGGTCAAGTTTCTGACCACACATGCGTGTTGAAAATCAGTATCTTGTTGTTCATATTGACTGGATTAGTGCAGAAGATTTCCAAACTGGTTTCAGGTTCGTTGATGAAGGCGTATCTTGCCTTTCCGATTGTGGCTGGCTGACTTTGACATCTTTTTCCGTTCCGACTGCCTGTGGTTGAAACGATGCTTCCCAGATAAGTGAAGGAAGTAACCTCTGTTAAATCTCTCCTGCTGATGGTTATCTTCATCACCTCCGTCTTTTCTATGTTCACCTGGAGACCTGTATTCGATGCAAGACAGTCTCTTCTGCCAGTCTGATGGTTTTCGCTTGTAGATCTTCGAGTTGGTATGAAATTAAATATAAATCATCCACTCACGAAATCCAGATCTTCTAGAGTCTTCTTATCGGTCAATGCAGCGTATTCCTGTCTCTCCACAGTCTGACGCACAATGCAGTCCACCACAATCATCACCGATAGTAGATAGGGCAGCCTTGTCCTACTCCTGTATGCACTTCGAACACCTCACTGAGTTTACCGTTGTGGATCACTTGACACCTGGCATTGTCATATAGTCAGCTGTGGTTGAATGAGGTTGATGAAGACTTGGGGCTATACCATATCGCCTCATTTCTTTGTCTACCTGAGCAACCTTCCCAGCCAGCCTCGTACATTGTACGGACATTCCACGTCCCGATTCTTATTTTTGCTTCCATCGAGAGCAGACACATCGGCTGGCTGACTGTCTTCTTCCCGAAGGCTTTCACCAGCCGGCTATGTCATTTCGCCTCTCCGATTCCGGCGAAGAATTAGCCTGCTTTTTATATTTTTCCTATTTTTTTGAAATATTTTTCTTTTGCGTTGAAGTTTCTGTCACAGTTTGATTGATTGGTTTTGGGGTGTAGGGTCGCTAACCCCACTCCCAGCCCTCCCTGTTTACCCTGGCTTGGGACTGGCCAGAAAACTAACAATCTGGTAAACTTGGCGAGGTTCTTACACACAGTATACTGCATTCTATTAAAGTAATAAGAATGCAACCAGTTAAAACAGCTCAGGACTCAGCTTGCGTAAACAAAAGCCTATTCAACAAAAGGCAGCTGGAACCCGACCCTATCCAATGGCCAGCGCATGAGTTCTAACTTCTGTCAATTCACGATATAGCGCGACTGGCACTAACCAATGAATATCATCGGTGGTGAGTATTTGTTCTCACACCCGACCTGCTTTACCCCAGCTGGTTTGTCCAGTGCTCCTCCAACCGATGTCAGCTCATAATGAAATCCTCCAACTAATTAACCATTTTTTTTGTTAATTCAACAATTATTCATTCTTATATTGATTTATTATTTATTTGAATTAATTTTCTATAAGGACACTTTAATTTATTTGCACTGTCAATCATTATTTGTATTGTTGTATTGTGTTGTATTGTGTGTTTGTTTTCTGTTGTTATAATTTATTTAAAGTATACAATAGGCGTGTTACTATTGGTAACAGAGTACACAAACAAAAGTGTAAATAAACAATTGACTTACTTAGTTTCAACGATTAAAATTGAGAATTGAATGAAGTGTTTTAGTATTATTATTATTATCATTATTATTTTGAATCAATAAAAAATATTGTTGTAACCATCATAATTAAGATGAATATGATCGATAACTTTTAAAAATTAGGTGCACAAATATGAACTGGAATATTTACAAGTAAACAAACAAATAAATAAACATGATCTAATCAATAATATATTGATTTGTACTATGAATGTGAATCGAAAGACCTACACAGGAACAACAATAACAAACAAAAAACAACGTGTACACTTTATAAAATGTATTCACACGTAATACATAATTAGATTATAGTGCTTATGTTGTATGTAGGCGGAGTGGAATAATAGTTTTAATGGAATTCTATGCGTGTGTGCGTGTGTGTGAGTGTGAAAACGTATATTTGTAGCTTTGTGTGCAAAGATGAATAGTTAAATACGTGTTATTGATTTTTCGTCAAAAAATATATATATGATCAATAATCCATATGTATTAGAAATGTTTTCACTTTTCAAATATATTAATTATTTGTTGTTGTTGTTGCTGTCGTTGTTATTGTTGTCATTGTTGAAATAATCGATATTCACCAAAAACAAAATATTGTAATGAATGTGGATTTGTATGGGGTTTGGTTAATTTGAAGTTGAACCATGTATTGATTTAAAATGGGAGAGCATATTCCAAAGGGGTTGGGAAAAACAGATGAACTTTGAAAAATTGAAAGATGCAGGTGTCAAACTACCAACTTTGTCAGTAGCTAAACATCTAATCGATATGAACTAAAAGATTGATGTCCAAAGAGCTTTTAAGGTTATTTATAGAAACGGTCAAGAGTGTTAATAGAAATACACTGAGGCAATAGCTCCTCGTAAACTTAAGCTGCTCCCTCACCCACACCCCGTGTGTGTGTATATATATGTGTACAAAAACAATTCGTTACTACTCTTAACCTACCTTGGTAATCCTTATCTGGTCAAGTAACCAAAGTAAAGTTACTTGAAGTAAGCTGATGGATAATGACTAGCAGTGTGGAATCCCGAATACGCATTTCATCCTGTTTGGGACTCGTTAGCTGAATGTACCCATATTCCTCATGGAGCATGCGGTACCTCGATGTTTTTGGTGATTTCTTTGGTACCTGATAGATGATGGAGAAGGATTCTTCAATGCTGGCTGGCTTTGTGGCCGGTTTGGACCAGGTGGTCTAATATCTTTGCTTAGCCATACTGGGAGATGTTCTTCAGGCATGCTTGTTTGTTTCTTAATTGTAGAATATTGTCTCCCTTACTCTACCCCTTATTACCACTGTTCTTAACTTGATCCCCTTTTCAATTTTAATTTTAGTTGAGCTCTAGTCAATCCCATCAATTAGATTACGTCACTCAAATCGCTTATTCAGTCTTATTTTAATTTCTAACCTGCTAACGAAATCTGTTATCTAAAGTTAAAATTCTAATAACACTTGGAGGATCTGGACTTCACCAATGCGATATTTGTCTGATTTCCCACAAACTGGAAGATATACAAGTGAAAAGCAACAAGTTGATAGAGGAAGAAGCATCAAAGATAAGATTTCAGGTGAACATAGGGAAAACAGAGGTAAGTGATGAAGATTCCTGGCCAACACCGACAGCAACAGAAACAACAACAGACAACAATCAGCCAGCATAAATGGGAGAAATCTGAAAGAAGCAACTTCCGTTACCTACCTACCTACCTATCTGGGAAGCATCGTCGTTTCAACTACAGGTGGACGGAACTGATGAGAATATCAAGGCAGCAAGGATCGGGAAATCAAGGAAAGCTTTCATTACTCTCACCAAGTCTGTGTGGAGGAGATGAACAGCACTCCTCAACATGAAAATGATA
Source organism: Trichobilharzia szidati (assembly GCA_944472155.2). Lineage (NCBI taxonomy): Eukaryota > Metazoa > Platyhelminthes > Trematoda > Strigeidida > Schistosomatidae > Trichobilharzia > Trichobilharzia szidati. The sequence continues at coordinate 10,086,230 of OX235272.1, read as the reverse complement.
ATCAGATGTGGATTTTCAACTCCAATGTGAAGTCAGTCAGTGCTACATACTATATGGATCAGAGACTTGGCCAGCGTCGTATCACGAAGGGCATTTCGAACATACCACAGACTTTCATCGACAGCTGTGTTCCCTCAAGAATGAATGACCAGAAAAGATCAGCAACAGGGATCTCTGTCAATGAACGAACCATCCGAACCGATTGTGCAAGAAATCTGCAGGAAGAAATGGAGGTGGATTGAATTGGCCATTCTCTGAGAAAACAAACCATCATCAAGTGATATCACACGACTATGCATAGCTCGAGTGGAAGCCGACTAAATGGGAAGCGGCTAATTGGTCTTCAGTGCCAGTGTGGGGCGACATGGAGGAGGTGATTCAAAGAGGAGATGGAAGTATGTGGGAGACGTGGTGCTAGGTGAAAACTTTGGAGGAGATCTGAACGCAATGGAGACGTTTGGCTGAAATCCTGTGATCCTCTGGGAGGAGTGTAACTCTTCGCGTTGAATTTCTTTTCTTTGTATATGACTCAATGAGGATTTTCAAATTGCATTTGTTTCTAATGTAAAGTTATGAAATCGAGAAGAAGAGACCTATCTCCTGACTCATGTGTCCTTAATTACATTCAAGAAACACCTGACACAAAAATGTATTCTGTAAGGTTGTGTTACACCCGACTGATAGGATCCTGCATGAATTTACTCGGTGTTAGCTGGTTAGAAAAGCTCAATCTCTCAAATGTTCCATTAAATTCAATATGTTCTAAAGTGTCACTTTCATCAAATGATCTAATTTCATACTACGCATCACGTCAATCTCTGCCGCTACACTCGTGTCAAAAGCATCCTCCAGTCTTCTACGCGCAAAGTTTAGTTGCCTCAAGTCTAATCAAATATCTTCAACTCAGAAGCTGAGTGACGGATGAGTTTCCCCTACCCCCCGAAACGTCGAATTCGTCATCAAACTCAATCCTTTGGACAAGTTGAACGCTTCGTCAATGCCTCTAAGCGTGCTTTCAAGAGAGCACAGGGAGAGGGAGCAGTGAAAGATATCTCTAGCAAGAATTATTTTTGGGCGAATAAAAAAATCAAAACTTCTCCAAGCAGATCTAAAAGGCAGGTCCTACACTTTTAACGGGGGAAAGGTGATAGGATCTCGCATAAAATAGTATATCATCCTTGTGATTGACTTTACGATCAATTATGTCAGACGCTGTTAGCCGTCTTTATTGTTGTAAAGGAAATGTATAAATACCATGTGTTGTTTTCCTAATAATTGTGGTTATTACAAAACAACACAGGTCAGGCAGCTTTCGTCTTTTGATATTTGCGTGGCTCAGTGAATCGGAAGGCACAAAGTGACTGCGGTTCTCATTCAGTTCAGTGCACTTACAGAACACTGATACTATAGCTCCGGTAGGTGCGTATTGATGAAGAGTTTCAAGCTAGACTGACGAAACAGCTGTCTGGCAGTACTCCCTAGTTGGTTTTCCAATGGTTCTCTGACCAATGTCAGCTCATGATGAAATCATGTAACTAAACATGTTCATTGCGTTCAATGTTTTATGCCATACAATGCGTCGTTTTCAAAAATTTTTTGTCTTTCCATATGTTGGCTTGATTTCTCATCAATTAGACTGTATTGATTGATTTCAAGGTGTGTTGCTAAGCAAATTCAAAACAATATTGGTTTATTATGAAGAGTGAACTAGAAATTGGACACGTCCTCTCTTCATATTTTTTGTTATTTCAGGGTATATGAAATAACCTAGCAACATGCCGTGTAGCATTAGGCTATATACATACGTACCTGTATACATACGTGTTATTTTTTGTTCGTGTGTTAGAGAAATCCATTTTATACGATGAGTAGACAGGCGAGAGAAACTTTCACATCCAGTTTCACATGTGTATGAGTCATCCTTAGAATCTGCCCTTCTTTTTGTTAATTTATTCTGAGAATGACTAATGCCAAAACAGGGGCTTACGGTTCGATTCCTGACCAAAGGACTCACTCCTCTGTCTTGATTAACCGGTAGTAAGCCAGGAATAAATGGGGAGGTTATGAAGTGCGAGGCTAGAAACCGCACCCCACCTCCCCCCACTTCAATAAAAAAGACAACACCAGTGCTCCTACTGAAACCTTCAAGCCTGAAGTCCAACGTTCTAATATCAACAATATTGTTTCCTTTAATTCCTAGAGAATCATAGGGCTTCAGCCACACTTCTCCATTGCGTTCGGTTCACTGCCAACGTTTTCACCCGGCTCCACGTCTCCCCACATGCTTTCATCTCCTCTTCACATCACCTCCTCCATGTCACCCCACCCCCGGAGGTACAACAACTTCCCACTCGGGTTCCACTCGAGCAATGGCTTGTCTAGTGATGTCACTTGATGGTTTATCTTCTCAGAGTATGACCAGCCAATCCACCTCCATTTCTTCCTGCCTTTTTGTTGCACAATCAGTTGTTGGTTGGTTCGCTCATTGTCAGACATCCCTGTTGTTGCTTATCTTTTCTGGCTGGCCACCTAATCTTGAGCGAAGACAGCTGTTAATGAAGGTGTGTAGTTTATTCGAAGTGGCCCTCGTGACATGGCGCGGCGCCAAGTCTCTGATCTGTATAGTAAGTATCACTGACTGACTTCACATTGGAGTTGAAAATCCGAATCTGATTTTCATTTTCATGCTGAGAGCTGAGTGCTGTTGATCTCCTCCACACAGACTTGGTGAGAGTATTGAAAGCTTTCCTCGCTTTCCCGATCCTCACTGCCTTGATATCCTCATCAGTTCCGTCCACCTGTAGTTGTAACGACGATGCTTCCCAGACAGATGGGTAAAGGAGGTTGCTTCTTTCTTTCTTCTCTTCCATTTATGCTGATTGTTGTCTGTTGTCTATTATTGTTTCTGTTGCTGTTGCTGTTTGGCCATCACCTAGCTTCATCACCTCTGTTTTCTCTATGTTGACCTGAAGTGAAGTCCTATCTTTGATGCTTCTCCCTCTACCAACTTGTTGCCTTTCACTTGCATATCTTCCAGTTTGTGGGAAATCAGACGTATATATGTTATCGGCGAAATCCAGATCCTCCAAGTTTTTTTTTGTATGGGTCCATTTTATGCCTGTCTCCTTGTTTCCCACCGCTGTCTGTCCCTCTGTTGCATTATCCAGTCTACTGCAATCAGGAAAATCATTGGAGATAGTAGGCAGCCAGCTTACCTTACTCACATCTTCACTTCGAAGGATTCCATGAGTTTCCCGTTGTGGATTACTTGGCACGCAGCACTGTCGTACAACTGTTGGATGAGATGTATAATTGTCGTCGGCACCCCATAACAGCGAAGTAGTTTCCAAATCACCTCTCTATCGACGCTGTCGACGGCCTTTTATAGGTCAATGAAATTGAGTGAGGTAGAGAGCTGACTGCCATTTCAATGATGATCCGTAGTGTTGCAGTTCGATCGATGCATTACTTGTTCCTCCTGAATCCAGCCTGTTCCAGACGATGTTTTTCATCCAGAGTGGCGTGTTTGATTCTCTCCAGGATGATGCGACTTAGTATTTTGCTTGGGATGGACAGGAGCATAGTGCCGCGCCAGTTCTTGCATTGACCTAAGTCCTCTTTCTTCGGCAGTTTGAATAAGTAGCTTTTCTTCCAATCCTCAGGTACCTTTCCTTCTTTTCACACCTTCCACAGTAGTGGGGTGTCATCAAGTCCGCTGTTGTCTCGGAGTCCATTTTCAATGCTTTTGCGTGAATTCCGTCTGTTCCTTCTGCTTTTCCAGTTTTTAGCATCTTGATTGCCTTCATGATTTCTGTTGTCGTCGGAGGGTTTATGTCCACTGGTAGTTCTGCTTCCGCTGTTGGTATGGTTGGGTGCGTTTTAAGTGGCGGTCGATTTAGAAGTCTTTTGAAGTGTTCATCCAAGTTATGGCATCAACGCGCTATATTACTAGGGGGCAGTTTCGATTTCGGGAAGAAAGTATCTAAAAAATCACCATAATACAAAACTTACCAACTCTCACAAACTTCGTCATATAACAGTGGTTGCATCTGAATGCCTAACTTGGCAATAGCCCGGCAATACCTTTTTAGCGCCACTACCCTCCATATATCCCGGTTTTATACCCCACCCTATCAACCCATTTTCCACACAGAAGTCAAAAACCAAATCTGGATGAAACTTGCAACGAAGGTCACGAACAGCCTCCATTTTGAATGATGACCGATCTGATTGGTTGGTTCAAGGTCAGTTGACTTTGGTGTCTATTGTTAACTCTTGCCCGTGTTTGAGGATTACCTTATAGTTTGTGGAAATCCTAGTGATTAGGATGTTTAAACCACCTTTATGTGTTCAAAGCAACAATTCGTCATTATGAGTTAGTCCTCCAACGTAGTCGAGTGTGTTTGAGAATGCCTCAAGTATGCTTTGCATGAGATAACCCCCTTTGTATTTGTTTGAGTGTGAATGACACGTTAGATGATCTATTAATCGATTTTTTGTTTGTTTGTTGGTTAGATTTTCATTTTACTCACTCTTATGCACACACACACACACATTCATACATATTTGAATAAGGGGGCAACAACTGAAATCTGAGTAAACTCTTCTTCTGTGTGAGTAATCTCCTCTGTGTTGACAATTTGAGTATTGTTTAATTCCGCATCGATATTTACTCAATTCATTCAGTCATCCATGTATTGCATGTTTGACCTCTTCATTAAAAGTTTATCGATTTGCTTTATAGTTGAATAATGTTTGACCGAGTGACATTGAAAAAAATGACCTTGCTCTATTGATTTGACCTTTAGAGATTTTGTTAGATTAAAGCAATTCATACGTGTCAATAGACAGAGAGATGCGCAGAGAGAGAGAGGGGGGAGCATTTTAATCAATGAAACTTCTCTCTCTACTCTTTCTTTGGTCACATTCCGGGAGTTCCTCACGCCTAGACACACACACACACACACTGGAGATAATGTGACCGAGAAACAAACTTCACTACACACTTCAGATAATGTAGAATCTTCAGGGAATTGAAATCTGAAATCTATCACTATGACAATCAGACGATCGTGACTACTGAATTCTAGCGATATCAAACTTTGTGACTGTGTTGCTATGATAATGCAAGAGTGTGTGTGTGTGGAGATCGGATTGAATTGGATAGAGTGGTAAATTGTGACCAAGACTTTTATCTCAAAACTTTAGTGGGGAAAGTAATCAAGTTTGATTTATAAAGCTACATGAATTCGTTGGAGGATTTCATCATGATGAGCTGACATCATTTAGAGAATCATTGGAAAACAAGTAAGGAGTACTGGACAGCTGTTTCGTCAGACTTGTTCGAGACTCCTCATCCGCACGCACCCACCACAGGGAGTTCGAACCCAGGACCTTCTGGTTACAAGGCTAGTGAGCTAGCTCGCAGACCATTAAGGCACTGGGACTCAACACGATCCAATGGCCAGTCCATGAATTTTAACTTGTACCAGCCAATTCATGACATAGCGCGACCACCTCGCAATGTATTCTTCGATGAGTCACTGCCTCACCTTCAACCTGCTGTACCGAACTGGTCACGGCTTCCTTCAACCAATCAGACAAAATCCGTACAAAACCAATACTTGAAAATTAATCTGATGCTCACTAGCGACTGGCCCTATTCAGGCAGTGACGTGTAGTTCTAGTGGGAAGCTGTGATCAGTAGGGTGCAGCAGGTTGAAAGCGAGGCAATAACTGATCAAAGAAGACATTCCGAAGTGGTTGCGATTTGTCATGGATTGGATGATACAAATTAGATTTCACGGGCTAGCCATTAGGTCGGGTCGGATCCCAGTTGTTGAATGGTCTACGAGGTAGCTCTCCTTGTAGCCAGAAGGTCCTGGGTTCGACTCGTGGCGTGTGGGTGCGTACTGATGGAGAGTCTCAAACTAGGCTGACGAAACAGTTGTCCAGTACTCCCTGGTTGTTTTCCAATGGTTCTCTAACTGATGTCAGCTCATCATGATGAAATCCTCCAACCAGTCAAACAAAATCCCTACGAAACTAATACTTGAATGTTTATTTGTACAGATCTTCCGTGTTGCTGGACTACTTCTATCCTTCCTTTGTGTTGTGTTTTTTATTGTCTTCTTCTTTTCGTGTTTCTCATCGTTTGCTGCAATCCACTGGTTGTTCATTTGCTCTCTTTGACGTCGAATCTATCTGTCCACTGTTTGATATTTTTGTGCTGATGGACGTCTGATTATATACTACTGATAAACCTTTTCAGTAGTACATGCTAAACTTATCTAGAGCTCAGAGATTTATCGAAAGCGTCACTAGAATCAATTCCAACAGCCTACTGTAGACTTTCATCATCAGTTGACCTACTTGACTGGATAATGAAGATCGGGTTGGCGGATAAAGGGGCACTCTGGTATGGAATAAACTAACCAACCAACCAAGAACCAATTGAGCAACAAATATACCGAAGGAAATGCAGGTGGATTGGACACATACCTTGAAAAGACCACTGAGTGACGTCACATACACACACACATACACAATGGGCTCTTGACTGGGAAGCAACGAACTGGCTGTATATACTAAGGAACCGATCATGCAAAATAGAGATGAAAGCTTACGAGCACTTGTGGAGCCACACTGAATTAGTGATCATCAATCTGCTGAAGCCCTCTGGATTGCAATTCTAAACTCTATCGGTTCAGTACTACTTATTAGTTGGTGCCATCAATGAGCACCGGCAACACACTTGACACAGTCAACATGGTCAGTTCGATACATGTTGGCTTCGTTGATACATACTACTGAAATGTACCAAGGTGCAGCGTAAAAGCTACCCATTAACCATTAGGTTTCACTGATTCTCTAAATTTTATCAATTCATGATGAAATCATAACAGTTTAAAATATTCATTCCTGATAATATCGACATTTGTTACGTAATCACTGTTAAATACCTAATGAATAATAAAATTTGTGATACATATTTAGCGCAACCGTCAGCCAATGTCACGGGCGATCAACTGTCCTCTTGTCCGACTTGTTGGAACCCTCTAGTTACGGCTTCTCAATAGAACTCTAGATAACTTCCTGTATAAGGCCTATGGCTACTGAGTATCAGATAAATCGTCACATGTTTGTTTCCAGGGGTTTGATTGGCTACCGGACTGATCATGAGCTGACAGAAGTTAGAGAGAGAGTACTATACAACTGTTTCGTCCTAGTTTGGGACTCTTCACCAGTGCAGACCCATTGCCGTGGTTTGAATGCAGAAACTTCCAGTTACGATGCAAGATCATAGATTGAAGTTGTAACCAACCAAATCCCTGAAAACTAACACTTCATAACTAATCTAATGCTCACTAGTGACTGACTCGCTTTAAAGGAGGTACCTGGAGTTCTAGTGACAAGTTGTAACCAGCGGGGTCCACCAAGTCAAGTAAGAGATCGGTTATTCGTCTATAGCATTGGCTGGCAGTTCCGCTGACTGACTGGATGGTTTCAACGTAGAACTTTGCACCGATGTGCAGCAGTTCGAGTCGCCATACTTCACTTAGCACACAAAGCAAGATTAAATCCCGTAACCAATCAAATCCCTGAAAATTAGCACTTGACAAATAAATTGGAATTCATGGGTTGGCTATTGGACCGGGTCCTAGTGGTTTAATGGTCTGCGAGCTAGCTCACTAGCCTTGTAGCCTAACCCAGGGTCCTGGGTTCGAATCCTGGCGGTGGATGGGTGCGTACTACTGAAGAGTCCCAGACTAGGCTGACGAAACAGCTGTCTGGCAGTACTCCCTAGCTGGTTTTCCAATACTTCCCTAACCGATGTCAGCTCATCATGATGAAATCCTTCAAACAATCAATTAATATTTAATCTTAGAAATTAGTCGACTGAAACACCATACTGTTTATTATCACTGTATGTCAAAATGGTTACTAGCTTATCTCGCATTGATCTATAAACAGGAAGTAACACGTAAGGCAAAGCATGACATTGCGTATAAACAAATCAAAATATGATCTAATATTTAATTTCATTTTATTAACCACATGAACTAGACCACTGAAAAATTTTTCTATACAAATTGATTCCCTGTTTTGTTCGTTCGAATGAATAATAAATAGTTAAGTTAACCCATATATTATTGCTTCAATTCTTTATCGAAATTCATTTTAGAAAATATTAAATTTCCAGACATACATAGATTTACATATTATTCGACCACAACCTCAACGACAAAAACAACAACAACAGCACCACCACAAATACCAACAACAATATCCTTAATTATTCACATATAGATCACATTGTAATAATTACATACATATTCAAATTAGCCTTAATCATACAACACAACATATAATTAACTACATAAACGAACTGATTAGTTAATTAATATTCTACATAATAAATAATATCGGTCAAAATCAAGTTAACTAATCGATAATCATACATTACATGTGAGAGTGGTGACTGAAACACACACAATGAACCTATTATTAATTATATATCTTATTAATTAGACTGCTAAATCGATCGATAGACTAGCTGGTGTATTAAAAAAAACACCCCAATAATTCAAGGTCAGACAGGCGTCAGTCAGACTGTTTTCAATCAATCAGTCAGTCAGTCAGGCAGGCAAACACATATTGAAGAATTAGAATCTTTGCGTGATTAATAAGAAATTCTAATTTTTAAAAACAAAAAAAATAATAAGGCGATTAAAACAATGATAAGAATTCCAATTTATTGAATGAAATATTCATATAGAAAAGTATATCAATAAGGCATTGAATATTTAATCTTGGAAAATAATTTAAAAATTAATTAAAATTGGTTTCGATTTTCTTTCTTCATAACTTTGAAATTTCACTTTATTGATTGATTCATTTCAATGTGACAATAAGCTTGTTACTTTTTGGTGTTGTTGTCGTTGTTGTTGTTTATTTAGCTAAGAATAGGGCAGTACAAATAATATATTCATGGAGTAGAGTGAATGCTCTTCAATATTATGTGGGGTTATTTGAGACGAAGTGGAGTTAAGACACAACCTACTTGACTGAAGCTTCGTGAAAAGAATTAGTATATAAATGACTATCCTGAAAGCATTTTAACCTCTTTGACAATAAGCATTGAAGTATACTTGAGTACTTTGATGAGTGATAAATGTTTCCATCCTCTGATCTTTCTTGGTCATCCCAAATCTTGTTTAGGCAATCAGGTTAAGGTACTTTTACAGTTTACAGTTTACAATTTATTTAGGATAGTAGGCTATATGCCTGTGTTAATCCTTTCGATTTGTTACACACAGGAGGTCCAATCTCGCCTTGAATGAATCAACGGATGGCGCTGATATGACGTGTTCCGGTAGGGAGTTCCAATGGTTCACAATCCGATGCGAAAAACGGATCTCCAGACGCAGACGATTCGACCGTGGTTTTTGAACCTTGAGGTGATGTCCTCGCAATTGGTTGGTGCTAGAAGGAAGAAATAAATTAGATAAATTAGCTCCAAAATCATTTTTTAGGATACGGTATGCTAGTATTAGGTCACCCCTAAGTCGTCTGTATGACAGTGGAAATAAACCCAGTCGACTTAACCTCTCTTCATATGAGAGGGTTGAGAAACCTTTTATTAGCTCAGTTCCTACTCTTTGCACCCTTTCTAATAAGTCTATTTCGTATTTGAAACACGGGCTCGCTGCCTGGATCCCATATTCCAAATGAGGTCTGATGTAAGTCGGATATAATATACGAAATATTTCAGCGTCAAAATTCGCAAAAGCTTTGCGTTTGTTAACTCTTGCATCTTACCAACTGTTCTCTACTGCTCTACAGTGGTATTTCCTTAACTACTCAAAACGGATTGTGTCATATAGAGCAGAAGGGTAGTCAAGGTTGTCAGTAAGATAAGTGGTGTACCATTACTAGGTAGGTAGCTCTTTACTGTTGTAGACGACAGGTGAGAAATGGTCTAAATCCATATTTTCTGACTCTAAACACCCTCTGTATTCACAACTCTCCGCATCCTCTTGCATCTCATCAGGTAGGACTACAACTAAAAGTTATTACTAGCATACTCATTGAAGAGACTACGGACTTTCATAAACAGCTGTCTTCGCTTAATACTTCGCTCAAGATGAGATGGTCGGCCAGAAAAGATCAGCAACAGGGAGGGATCTCTGGCAATGAGTGAACCAACCCAAGCTAGCAGGAACCCACTGTGCAAGAAATATGCAGGAAGAAATGGAGGTGGACTGACTGGTCATACTCTGAGAAAACAAACCATCATCAAGTGAAATCACACGCCAGGCCATTGCTCGAGTGGAACCCGAATGGGAAGCGGCGAGTTGGTCGTCAGTGCGAGGGTGGAGTGACATTGAGGTGGTGACGCGAAGAGGAGATGAAAGCATACGGGGAGATGTGAAGCCAGGTGAAAACGTTGGTAGAGAACCAAACGCAATGGAAACGTGTGGGTAAAGCCCTGTGTTCCTCTAGGAACTAAAGAAAACAATAATAATGATAATATACATTGAAGGGACAGTGAGAATCATATGCCTGCAATCCAAACCACTTCGTCTTCCTGAAAAGGAGCTATTACTTCTTTGTACAAAGAAAGTCCAGTCCCATTTTAACAACCAGCTGTACCGGCAAACTGACGAGGTAGCTATGGGCTCACACTCGGGTCCTGTTCTTGCGGACATTTTCATGATTCATCTTGAACAGACAAGAATGAAGCCGGAAATAGAGAGGACCACCTATTACTGCAGATATGTTGACGACACGTTTGTCGTGGGTCACGCATCCACGATGTTCGAAATCCTCAATGTGACTTACTCTCATATAGCATTTACAATGAACCATGAACGTGACAATCAGTTCCACTTCCTAGATCTCAAATAAAAAGAACGCTGAACTGGCCAGTACTTGAATTATCACAGTTTCTGCTTGATCGGAGCCTAGTGAAAACGCTCTTCGGCAGAGCTAGAACGTTGTGTTCAAAAGATAAGATTGAAGAGGAACTCGCAGTCATCAGAAAGAACTTCATCGAAAATGGATATCCTCGGAAGTTCATACCAAAATAAGGGAAGGAAAAGTCACCCAGATCGAGGCCCAAAATAGTTGGAAAGAAACCAGTTTTTATCTCTCCAGTGAACAAAGGTGAAAATGTGTGCACAAGGACGGAAGACAGAATTCAAGGTGCATTGAAAAGAACATTTCCCACCGCTAGACTCACTCCACTTTACAACACAGTATGCTCGCCAACTCAGTCAAAAGTAGATAAGTATCCTGCCGCGCATGTCAACTACAACTGCATTTACCAATTCACCTGCACTTGCTGCTGCAAGTACATAAGAAGGGCTAAGAGGAGAGAGTCTACTAGATTCTCCGAGCAAATCTCTAAGAGTCTCCATTTGAAAGGCATCAAAGTTTTCTCAAGCACAATCGCCAGACACCTAACTGACTCAGGACACACATACAGTGGAAATTAGTCAGTCAGGCTTTCAAAATAATCAATACACAAAGAAAAGCATGGTTACTTCCGTTCACAGAAGTCACTACCTTCAAAAGACGTCGACCCAATCTTTGCATACAGAAAGAGAGTGTGACTAATCTCTCCCTACCCTACTTGGTAACCATAATTGTTGTGTTCATGTGATTTTGTGTTTTGTTTTGTTTGCATAACATTCCACTCAAACGTGATTTTGATTTTCACTATCTGAGTTGTACTCAATATTAAGGTTCCAAATCTACTAAATTAAATTATTTTATCTATTTTATAATTTTACTTCACAATTCACCCCCACCCTACTTCCTGAACTTTCCACCACAATATGTATAATTTAACTCTGCTGTTCTATCTTGTATTTTGTCTCTAGTCCATCCTTGTTGCCAGGCGAAATCTGAATCTCACCCCTTTGTCTAATCACTATGATAAATAGTTACTCCTTGAACACACTGAATAATTCGTCTACTTACATCATCTTTGGAATTATGTTGCTTATACTTCCTTTCTATCTGTAAGACTTCAAATCATTGTAAATAAAAAAGTATGTTCAGACGCTATTTTGTAACATATAATTGATTTATTTAGAATGTACGGCTCAGCTGAAGAGGGAGAATCCACGAAATGAAACGAGCTTGTATTATACTGTTTGCAAATATATTCGTTCCTTCTTTATTCATTATAAAATAGTATATGTGTGGTGAGAGCTGTCTACTAGCCAAATTGGTAGACAGTAATTTACGTCAATATTTACGTTCCCAAGATTTGTCGTGAGAAAATGTGAACAAAGATTGATTCAAAACCGACCACAGCAGACTTTGCGTAGGCGGATGCAGTTAACATATAGAGGATTTGACATTCAAGAAACAGTCACAAATAGATGAAAGATTAACTTTACGTGAGAAACAACCAATCGGAAGACTGTGTTTGTTTACTTAAATATCCATAGTAATGTACATGAAAATGTATATAAATATGCGTTGATTTCCTTAATAAATGATCTGTTGCCTGACTCTTGCCTTCTGTCGTTACATATGGTCTCTCACACAACCAAATACAAAACTCAACAGTACCATATTTGGCGAGAGTTCTATGTGATAGGGATAGTGTGTTCAGTGTGAAACTTACTATGCTATCAGTAAAATAATCGAGTACTGAACAGCTGTTTCTTCCTAGTTTCTGACTCTTCACCAGCCCTCACCAACTGGAGTTTAATCCCCGGTTAACTGACCCACTCCTGAACCTCAGCTACAGCAGGTACTAAGCTCAGCAGATAGAGCAATCCCCCCCCCGCATAAAATGCATTAGAGAATCCCTGTTCCTGAAACTTCAAAGCCTAACCTTTAAGTCCCCCTCTTATGTTCCACTCGAAAGTCAAATGAATCAAATAATTTTCAAAAAAAAATAAAATAAAATCATTCCTTTGTGTCCTTTTTCTAGTGTATGATTTTTTTTCGTTTTCATAAGAAGAAATTACCACTTTGATTGTTTGTCTCCCCCTCTCTCTCTCTCCCTGAGTTTACTCAAACTTATTGAGTCAATTTCTTTCTTACAGTGACTTGATTTAACAAGTTTGTAGGTAGTTGTCTTGTCTAAAGAGTATCTGTCTGCCTATCGATCTATCGATCTAATGAGTCGATATTTTATGAAATGTAGAACAGGTGGAAGGGGGCAGCTGTATTCACTAATATGTATGTCTGTAAGTCGATCTGTGTGTCAAATATTGCATGTTTTACTTCGACGCTGCTTATTCTTCGTCTCTGTAGTCTTCTTCTTCTTCAAAGTGTGTGTTTCAAGGCCAACTATGACACTGTCATAGATATAGCCGTCATCACTAGCGTCTTCTTCGCCATTTTGCCCTCCTTTCCCAAATCATCAGCCGACGAGTACGTCTCAAACTGAAATCATCAACAGAATGAACAGGTGGTTTTAGGGGAGAGCAGAAAAAAATGACAAAATGATTGCAAAAACACAAAAGAAAACCCGAAAGAATAAAAGAAAATTTTGTAAGAAGAATAATAATCAGTCAGTCAGCCGCTAAATATTCTTTATTCTCTTAAGGAATAAAATTATGCAGCCTTTTTTATGTAAATTGACTAAGTCACACGCACATGCACACACACACATACACTAACATACACCTGTGCATAACTTTGGTTGACAACCGTTTTTTCTTGAATAAGATTTTAGTATTACTTTTATTTTCAAAATAGAAATGAATAGAGACTAAATTTTGGACTCATCTCTATGACGATTGTCTGTGTCTCTCAGATTTGTGTGTGTGTGTATCGGTATATTCAGTCTACTCAGTGGCTGACATAACGAAAAGTATGATAAGAAAATAAATCAGTCATTATGAAAATATAAGAAGGAATTAAAAAGGATTGTGAGAAGTTCTTCAACTTGGTCTCGTCCTTCTATTATCATTATTACTGCTATTATTATCATTATTATTATTTTTACGAGTTGATCACGGATTGATATCAGTTAGAGAACCATTGAAATCCACCAGGGAGTACTGACAGACAGCTGTTTCATCCTAGTTCAGGAATCATCGGCAGTACGTACCCGCCAGGGGGACTCGAACCCAGAAACTTCCAGTTACAAGGTAAGCTAACTCGTATGCCATTCAGCCACTCACTGGGACCCAACCCGATTCAATGGCTAACCCATGCATGAATTCTAACTTCTACCAATTCATGATTTAGGGCGACTGGCACCAACCAATGTCGTCGGTGGGATATCCATCCTAACACGTGACATCTGGATGGACCTTACTAGTCACGCCTTCTCACTAGAACTGCAGGAAACTCCATCCTGTAGCCAATAGCTGGTGTCACTCAAGGTGCTGTCCTCTCTCCTTTTCTGTTTTCTTTCTTCTTGCATGATTTACCTCACTCCGATGAAATGAAATTTGTTAAGTATGCCGATGATCTAACTGTTTCAATGTCTGTTAACTCTCAGCTTGACTGCACTAAGATAAACAACTTTCTATCAGAAATTAGCAAATGGTCTTCGTCTAACGGCCTTAAACTTAATCCTTCTAAATGTCAGACTGTTAATTTCAGTTTCCGATGTAAACGAAAGTTAAATGAAGCCGCTGGTTCCTATGACCCTTGCAAAATCGATGATACTGATACAGAAAGCAAGTCTGATGTTAAGTATCTTGGATTAATTCTCCCTTCTGACCTATTCTGGTCCTCCCATGTCTTAGCGATTTCTAAAAGAATATTTCGTTTGACTTTTTACACTAAGAAGTTAAGGCACTCAGGCATAACTCAACCACTCCTCTTACAGTTTATCAAGTCGTGTATTTTACCTATTCTTCTTTACTCTTCACCCTTATTCTTTCCTGGATTGCTTAAAAAGGACTATGTCATACTTCGTAGAACTCTGAAGACTGTCACTAGGACGAGTGGTATCCCATTGGGCCATATCGTTGGCATTGTCACTGATAGGCATTTGATATCGTGCAACAAATTCGCTAAAGGAATTTTATCAGACTCTGCGCATCCACTCTACCCACAGCTCCAACTTTGTGTCTCCTCAGGTAAAACAAGAAGTCTTTTCAGAAGAATTTATGCACGTACGTCTTAGTATAAAAATTCCACTATACCATATTTATCACCTACAGAAGTGAACTAACTAATCTTCTTTGCATTACTAAATAAACCATTTCCTTCACTTTTAAAGCATCATACTTTATTGTTATTGTATTTCTTTCTCTCAATTTTTCCGTTTTTTTATTTTTTTTTCATAAGTGTGGTCATAATTTTAAGCTGTATTATGACTGTTAATTTTGTATTTCCCCTCACTATACTATATCAACAGAACATTAGACCCAATAATCTATAACATGCTAAAGTTTCCAAACTGAATCGACAATACCGTTTGAAACAAACTCACTGTTATTATTATTATTATTAGCGAGCATAAGATTAATTTTCTACAGTTTGGTTTGTAAGGGTTAGTTATGTTTTTACGAGCTGATCACGGATTGATGCACGCTAGTGACTACTGGCTACAGGATGGAGTTTCCTGCATTTCTAGTGAGAAGGCGTGACTAGTAAGGTCCATCCAGATGTCACGTGTGAAGATGGATGTCCCACCGGCGACATTGGTTGGTGCCAGTCCCTCTAAATCACAAATTGGTAGAAGTTAGAATTCATGCATGAGTTGGCCATTGAATCGGGTTGGGTCCCAGTGAGTGGCTGAATGGTATACGAGCTAGCTCGCTAACCTTGTAACTGGAAGGTCGTGGGTCCGAATCCTGGTGATGGGTGACTACTGCGGATGACTCCCAAACTAGGCTGACGAAACAGCTGTCTTTCAGTACTCCCTGGTGGATTTCAATGGTTCTCTAACTGATATCAATCCGTGATCAACTCGTAAAAACAAAACTAATCCTTACAAACCAAACTATACAAAATTATTATTATTATTTTTCCTTTGGCTTCCTAGTGGAAAACAGCACATCTCCACTTCGTCCTTTTTTCTTCAGTCCTCTTTATCAGCTGACCCCATGATTGACCATAGTCTGTCATCTCCTCCTCACACGATCTGCTCCATGTCACTCTCAGACCATCGCCTAACTTCTCATCTCTCATTCATCTTCCTCTCGATAGCCTATCTGCTGTGCGATTTCATTTGACAGTCTCTTCAGCGTATATCCTATCCGTCTCCATTCTCTTCGGAAGATTTGGTTAGCAATAGGTTCTTGGTTGATTCGTATCCAGAGTTTCTTGTTGCTAATACTCTTTGACCGGCCATCTGATCTTCTGCATGGAGTCGGCGAAGTGGACAACTGTTGATGAAATTAAGAAGTAGCCAGTTGGAAGTGAATTTCGTGACTGATGTGACAAGTTTCTCATTCATATAGAAGAATTGACTGACTTGACATTAGTGTTGATAAGAATCCGAATTTTGTTATTTATGCTACTGAGTTAGTAAATGAAGAAGATTTTCACATTGATTTCACAGTGATGAAGGTCTCCCTTGACTTTCCGCTCCTGACCTGTTTTAACATCTTTACCCGTTCTACTGACCTGTAATTGCAAAGATGCTGGCTGACTAGATAATTGGAAAAGTAATTTCTTCCAAGTTACTTCTATGGATAATGACTGGTTCTGGTTGTTGTTCTTGTTGCTATTAGTTGGTTATCTTCATCACCTGCGTCTTTTCTATGTTCACTTGAAGTCCTGTCTTCATCGCCAACCAGCCTCTACTTCCAGTTTGTGTGATATTAGATAGTGTAGTGGTATCAATCAACCCTCCCACCTTTCTGACCTGGGTTCGAATCCGTTTTCAGGCACACGGATTTAACCTCAACTAGTTTACTAGCTGGTCGTAAGTCCAGAGAAAGAAAGAGGATTGGGTGTGGGGCTAGCGAATCTACCTCAGAAAATCAATCCAGTCGTTACAGAAACTTCAAAGGCCAGTCGAAATACAACAACAACAACAAATATAAACTTATTCTTCACTGGAAACGGAAAGCTGGAATGACGCCGGAGCTGGTGAAAGCCTCCAGAGTTCCAGTCAGTCGATATGTCTTCTTTCAATTGGAAGAAGCGAAAATAAGCATATACGCATATGGAATGTTCTCATGATGTTCGAACCAGGGAAGGCTTGTCAAATCGCTGCTGAGACCCAATATTCCATTCGAAACTCAAGTGAAAAAAATAGTGAAATCATAGTTCCTGCAAACGTAAGGGACGGGCTTGGAATGTGAGACTAGGAATCCCATCCTGTGAAAAGATAATTGCCATCAATAGAGCCTAAAAGCTTATACCATGAAGACTTATGTTCTACTCTGAAGGCGAAGAAGTTAATAAAAGGTACTAGATGGTGTTGTTATCATGTGATGAATATGTATCACTAATTTCTCATGATTAATATATTTTCCCGGTTATATTATTATTATTGTTTCCTTTAATTCCTAGAGGATCACAGGGCTTCAGCCAAACGTCTCCAATGCGTTTGGTTCTCTGCTAAAGTTTTCACCTGGCTCCAACTCTGCCCACATGTTTTCATCTCCTCTTCACATCACCTCCTCCACGTCACCCACCCTCGCACCGACGATTAACTTGCCGCTTCTCATTCGGGTTCCACTGGAGTGATGGTCTGTCGTGTGATGTCACTTGATGGTTTCCTCAGAGTATGACCAGCCAATCCACCTCCATTTCTTCCTGCAGATTTCTTGCACAATTGCTTCCTGCTAGCTTGGGTTGGTTCACTCATTGCCAGAGATCTCTCCCTGTTGCTGATCTTTTCTGGCCGACCATTTGATCTTGAGTATCACTGAGCGAAGGCAGCTGTTGATGAAGGTCCGTAGTTTGTTTGAGATGCTCTTTATGACGCGCAGTGCAGGTCTCTGATCTGCATAGTAGCACCGACTTCACATTGGAATTGAAAATCCGGATCTTATTTTCATTTTCATGTTGAGGAGTGCAGTTCATCTCCTCCACACAGACCTGGTGAGAGTAATGAAAGCTTTCCTTGATTTCCCAACCCTTGCTGCTTTGATATTCTCATCAGCTCCGTCCACCTGTAGTTGAAACGACGATATTTCCCAGATAGGTAGGTAGGTAGGTAATGGAGATTGCTTCTATCAGATTTCTCCCATTTATGCTGGCTGATTGTTGTCCGTCGTCGTTGTTGTTGTTGTCCAGTAATTTTCATCAGCTACCTCTGTTTCCTCTATGTTCACCTGAAGTGAAGTCCTATCTTTGATGCTTCTTCCTATGTCAACTTGTTGCTTTTCACTTGCATATCCTCCAGTTTGTGTGAAATCAGACACATATCATTGGCGAAGTCAAGATCCTCCAGGTGTTTTGTGTGGGTGCATTTTACACTTGTCTCCTCGATGCCCGCCGCCGCCCGCTGCTGTCTGTCGCATTATCCAACCCTCTGCAATCAGGAAAATCACTGGAAATAGTAGGCAGCCAGCCAGTCAGCCAGCTTGTCTTACTCCCGTCTTCACTTCGAAGGGTTCCGTGAGTTTCCCGTTGTGGATTACTTGTCATGCAGCATTATCGTACAATTGTTGGATGAGATGTATAATTGTTGAAAGCACCCCATAGTAGCGAAGTAGTTTCCAAATCACCTCTCGATCTAGATTGGGCTGTCGAAGGCCTTTTCAAAGTCGATGAAGTTGAAACAGAGAGCTGACTGCTATTCCAAGCTGTGCTGAATTATGATACATAGTGTTGCGATTCGATCGATGCATGACCTGTTTTTCCTGAATCTAAGCTGTTCCGGTCGAAGTTTCTCATCCAAGGTGTGTTTGATTCTCTCCATCATGATTCGGCTTAGTATCTTGCTTTGGACGGACAAGCGCATAGTGCCACGCCAGTTCTTGCATTGACTTAAGTCTCCTTTCTTTGGCAGTTTGAATAAGTAGCCTTTCTTCCAATCCGCAGGTACCCTGCCCTCTTCCCACACCTTCTCCAGTAGTGGTGTCATCAAGTCCGCTGTTGTCTCTGGGTCCATTTTCAATGCTTCTGCGTGGATTCCCTCTTTTCTTTCTGCTTTTCCAGGTTTTAGCATCTTGTTTGCCTTCAGGATTTCTGTTGTCGTCGGAGGGTTTATGTCCGCTGGTAGTTCTGCTTCCGTTGTTGGTTTCCCGGTTATATCTATCCCCGAAATATAAGAGAAAGAATTTCCTTCAACAGAAATTAAGGAAAACAAATAAAACATTTTTCTGTAGAAAAGGAGAAAAAGCAATGGACATTCACATTAACCTGATTAACATAAATGTATATGTAGATATTGGGGTCAGCCAATCAATTCATTTCCTGAAATTTCTATTCATCTTCAAAAGCATAATAATCAGATTTTTTCTAAAAAATAATAAATCGCATATGTGATTAATTAAGGTCACAAGAAAATGAAGAAAAAAAAATAATAGAAGGAGAAATAGAGCAAAATCACAAATATACAACAACCATTGACACACTGAACGCAACAACCCGCATAATTCAAAAATTCTGTCTCCCTCATACACTCACATATAGAATAGCATTGATTTGAATCGATGTTAATTAAAGGTTTAATGAATGCATTAATGAATTAGTTAATTAATTAGTTATTTAGTTAGTTAATTAAATGAATAATTAATTAATTATATATGAGATTAATTAGGTCATGCATGAAAAAAAAATCAATTTTTTTTATTGATTACTTGATTAGTTTTATGAAAATTAACTTTTACTTCTTCTTCTTTTTCTTGTCTTATATTTGATTCTTCAAATGAAATCACTCTGTGTTGTAGATAATCTTTTGTGTTCTGTTTATCTGTTCGCCTTCCCTCAGTTATCACTGACAATGATGTGATGATGGTAATGATGGTTAGACTGCATCATGATTGACACGGTGTGTGTAGGGAATGAGAAGACAAGAGTGTGTACAGAGCTGACAAAGGAATCCTCATTATTATTATTCCCTTGCGTTCCGAGTGGAACATAGGGGCCCGCTTCAACAATACATCTCCACTTTGTTCTGTTTTCTGCCGTCCTCTTTAGCTGGGCTAACGACCGAACTCTGCCATCTCTTCCTCACAAGATCTCCTCCATGTCACCCTCGCTCCGACGACCCACTCGTCGCCTCCCATTTGGATTTCACTCGAGCCATGGCCTGCATTGAGCGCGATGTCATTTGACGGCGTCCTCAATGTATGTCAGATCAATCCATCTCCATTTACTCCTACATATCCCTTTGTTGAGCAATCGGCTCTGGCTTGTTGGTTCTTTCCTAGCCAGCCGGCCAGCGAAAAAAAATTTTTATTAATAAAAATCCGAATAAATCTGCTGAAGAAGCTGCGGCTTACACAGCGAAACGTTCAGAAAACAGACCTTTTTTGATTTTCTTAACACGCTGGGATTAATTTAAATAATTTATAATGGTTTCAGGTTCGTTGATGAAGGTGTATCTTGCCTTTCCGATCCTGGCTTGCTTTGACGTCTTCGTCCGTTCCGACTGCCTGTAGTTGAAACGATGCTGGCTGTCTAAATAAGTGAAGGAAGTAACCTCTGTTAAATCTCTCCTGTCGGCTGATGATGATTGGTGCTGGTTGTTGTTACAATGACCAAAGGAATCCTAGGAGATCTACATTTTGAGGATAATTTATTGATATTAGATAGTTGGAGGCAATCGGCAGGAAGTAGAAATACAAAACTTGGACACTGTGGTAGAGTATAACTCTATTATCTATAAGATTTTATTTTGATAAATCACACAATAACTTGATATGATTTTGAGCAGCAATGATTTGTGCTGGAAACGTCATCAGTTAATATCACTATATAACACCGTATGATTTATCAAAATAAAATCTTATCTGTAATCGGCAGGAAGCCTTGGTTACACCTAAGTTTCACGCTAGTTGGCACTCACTAGTCAACAAGGCATATCTGTAACCACCTCCAAGGAACTCATGTCCCTCTTGAGATTCAAACCCGCGTCATCCAGTGAGTACTGAAGTCTGAGACGCTGCCACTGAGGAGCAATTCGGGCTGGCTTGAGATTGACTTCCTGTAGGATTGTATTGGCTACTTTTGACTGGACACTAGTCAGTAACTGGTGTAATGTGTGTGTGTGTATCTAATCCTTTCTTTGGTGCGGAATGAATTCTATCAGTCAAGTTTGCTTCCTGTGGCCGATTGCCTCCAACCATCTAATACCAACAATTCACAGTGCACCACCTTGATGGCGAGCCACTTAGTGGCATAGTGGTCTCACGTTGCAAACTTGATTGACTGATAATGAATTCAGTCTACATCAAAAATAGCATTAGACACACGCATACATGCATGCATTACACTAGTTACTGACTAGTGTCCAATCAAAAAGGATAACTTATGTTTCGTGTCTAATATACTCGAAGATTGGGCGTTGGGGGCACAGAGGTAGAATGCTCGTCAGTCACGCCTCATGTGGTCCGGGGTTAGATCCCCAGCCTACTGACTCACTCCTTTACCTCGGTAAGCCAGTTATAAAGCTGGTAAGGAGGGGAGGTTGGGCTTGGCATTAGGCTAGCAACCCTGTCCTGTCAAAATAAACACTGCTACAGAAACCTCAAGTCTCTAGCTTGAAGGAGCCCTATAATCCACTGGAAACGTGAAGGAATGAGACAGATACTCGAAGATATACAGAAGAAAACTCAATAAATTGGTAAAAACGGCACTGAAGACAGGAATTCAAGTCAACATTCAGGAGATAGAGGTGATCAAGATACCCAACAACATCAGGAACAAAAACGGATCTCCATCAATAGGAGGAACCTAAAGGAAGTAATTTATTTCACTTATCTTGACCAGGGCTGCATCGTTCCAACTACAAGCTAGTGACACGCACAAATGAGGATGTCAGAGGCAGTGACGACCAGAATGGTGATAGGGCAGCATAGTCGTTCACTACTCTGAAATCAACTCAGAGATCTGCAACACACAGAACAAGAGAATAAGATGCTGATTGTTAACATTTTAATATCAAGTGCCTCTATATGTATGGTTCCAACAGACGCCTATTGAAGATCAAATGGCTGGCCAGCCGCCTGTCAGAAACAATAAGCAATAAGGAAACTCTGACAGGCGGTGAACCATCCAAGAAAATGGAGATGTACTGAACATACATATTGAGGAGATAACTTTTCAGGGGAATTCATAAACCACTCAGGTAGTCGGGTGAAACACGAATGGGAAGCATCAAGTTGGTCATGGAACATGCAGTGATATGGAGAAGATCATTTGGTCAGGAAATGAAAGATTATGGGCAGTTATGGAGCCAACTCAAAGTGATGACTGACTGATTGATCTCAAAATATAGACTTTTGCACAAATGTCCAGCAGTTCTAGTTGCCATACTCCCTCCATGTAGCACACAAAACAATAGAAGAGAGTAAAGATAGATTCAAAAGAGGCAGAGAGAAAGAGAGAGAGAGAGATAATAAACAGAAATGTGAGTGAGGGAAAAAGAATAGTAATATGGTGGAAGAACATTAGAGTTTTATTGCATATGACAAATCACAAAGAGTGAATGTACCTGCACCAGACATTGACAACAAGGATTTTCATCCATATCAACGATAATTCTCTCCAGACGCCATTGATTCTTACTCTCCCGAGGACTTTAACCAGTCAGGCAGTCTGCACGTACGTCCTCACGTGGTCGGCTTAAACTGACTGTTATGGATTTATTCATTGACTGATGGAGCCATGTTTTCGTTTGACCAGCATGTGCTAGCTCTTTTCCAACTTCATCTATGTCAGCTAATATTGGCCGTTGTCGAGGCAGGCGATGACTAGAGAGGTATTTGTAGCACTTGTGCTAACCATCTCAATCGATGCAGCTGCTTCACATCCCCGTCGATTGATTTCCCCTCCCTCCTTATCCAGCACTTGACCGATGCCTCACCTCAGTATTGCTCACCTTACTATACTACCTAACAAAGGAGATAGAACGCAGACACACCTATGATCAAAGACAGCTAGCCAGCTTCTTCATGTCTTCCACTTTCAATGACCATGTCTCACAGCCAGCCATAAAGGAAGACGGAGCGAACTACTGAGCAGTATACGTGCCCTTTGGTCGACAGCCAGCGGGATATCACGTCTATTAAGCAAGAGATGGCTAAATTGGCAGGCATGTGCCAAAAGAGCCTCCTGAGATTTTGTCAGTGATCAGCCGGCTGGCGTTGGCTGATGCAACTCCCTAAATAAGTAATGAAGTGGTCAACATGCTCAACCACCACTCCCCCTTCTTCCGCCTCATCATCATCATCAGCATCACCATAGTTATTATGCTTATTATTTAATTCAATTTTAGATTTTCCCGTCGATTGATTGCACCTAAGTGCTCGGTCTCAGGTTCACATGTCTGTCGGCTTCTTGTACAGATGCTTTGACAATGTCTGGACATGTAATTAGAAGTTAAATGGTGGATGGTGACTAGCACAAGAAGCCGACAGACATGTCAACCTGAGACCGAGCACTTCAGTTCAATCAATCAACGGGAAAATCTAAAATTGAATTAAATAATTAATATGACCCTTTGGCACAAGAGGCAGTGGATCTCGTGGCCCAAGTGGTCTAGTGGATAACGCTTTGGCGTTTGAAACTATGGCCACTGGATTCGAGCCCTGGTGAGAACATCATCACTTGCCCACTATGGAATGAAGGTATATCTGCTAGGTGACGAGTCCCAAATAAGACGAAATGCGCTAGTTACCATCCTCCAATTAACTTATTATTCTGATTATTCTCCTACATTTTTTCAACTTTGATGAATAATTGGGTTAGTAACAAATGTGTACATCTTGACTCGCTCACACACACGCACACACACATACACACACAATACAATACTGAATGCATATTATGGGACTCCGTTAGCACAATGCCTCTGTCTCTAAACCCTTGTTCTGCTTTATTTTCATCTAGAATGAGTCACACAACTTGACTACAGCTAGACATGAAACTAGGCTAGTTGAAATATAAACAAATCGATAAATTTGTGTGTACATTTACGTCTAAATGATGTCTCTGTGTTGTGTATGTGTGTGTGTCAGCGAGTGTTTCTTTGTGCACATTAAAGCTTATTGCGAAAAATAAAGAAGGTATTCAGACAAAGAGAATAGAGAATAATGTACAATTATTCTAGCTGAATTCAAGTGAAACACAAAAATTAATGAAATGATGAATAGAAGTACGTTAGACTCTATAATGTATACACATATGCAGGACAGATACTCGATCTAGATTAAGACCCCTCTATAGACTTATTCTTCTATGTTAGCCGATTTGTGAACAATGAAAAGTTTGTTTGTGTATGTGTGTGTGTATGTGTTAACAAATAGACTGCACATTGACCTTGAAGTCTGAGTCTAATTTTTGGAGACATCCTCATCATTGTGTTCAGCTGTCCAATTTTTCATTGTTGAAGCTTAAATTGACCTTGAAATATGACCTTGACAGTTAGTAGAACAACACGGAAGTGTCTTCCTTTCTGGATTACTTTATTTCACTAACGGTTTTATGTTGAAAATTGTATTAAATACCTTGCTTGCTTAGCTGGAGTAATATAAACTGGTTGACATAGAAGGTTGGATGTGTGAGGCTAGGAATCCCGGGCAAGTTAAACTTTAAGCACCACTGACACTACCAATGGAGTGTGACCGCACCAATGACTTTGAAATGCTCACTGAGCAAGTTAGTAAAACCTGGTAAATAATGTTGTCATCATCAATAAAATATGCTCATCGAAGTGTTATGTTATTAAATAGGATATCTGGCAAGTTTAAGCTTATGTTTGGGAGAGATTAAGTCACGCTTTAAGCCAAGGACAAGTTAGGGTTAGGTTAACCTAATAAAGGCGACATTAGGGTTAGTTCAAGCTAGATTACAGTTATTTTGAGGATATTTCCACGTTAGGATCAGGTTCAGGAAAGATCAGGGTTATTGTTAGGGTTAGAAGACCTAAATAATTACATGCATAGAATGTGATATAATTACTCCATTGATATAAGAATAGAACTTGTGCACTGTGGTAGAGTATAATTCCATTGTGGGTAAAATTTATTTTGATAAAGTCTCAGGGTGTTATTCAGTAATATTTACTGATGACCAAGTTTCGAGCACAATTTATTGCTCAGTAAATATTACTGTATAACGCCCTGAGACTTCATCAAAATAAATTTTACCCACAATGGAATTATACTCTGTTGATACTCCAACCTAAAACTGAAGGCTATTTTTATTACATGTGAGAGGAAGGTATCCTCTGTAACACTTTTTTACAGTTTTATGCATTTTTTCATAAATATCAGTATTCCATATACAAAAGTGCCTCCTTCACTTGTTTGGTGCCTCCGAGGTCATTCGCTGATTGGTAGTTAGTGGTGCTTAAAGTTTAACTTTGCCGGAATCCCACCTCGGGAAAATAACACCATCGTTACTGAAAGCTTAAAGCTTAAGGCTTGAAGCCGTATATTCCCCCCGCAACACAAATTAAAGAGTCTTGGTAATACTGCAGCGTGTGCGATTCATAAGACTTATCAGTAGTATATAAAGAGACGTTCATGCGCTAGCATAAAAACATCAAATAGGAGGGGGGGGGGGGAGATAGATTGGTCCATCATTCCATTTGATGATATGAAATGATTCTGACGACACGAGACGTTCTTTGAGATTTCTGGAATTTTTCTGGATAATTTCAATATTTTCAATTATTGGTTTTGTAGGGATTTAGTTTGATTGGATGGAGGGTACAGTAGGTTGAAGATGGGGCAGTAACTCATCGAAGAAGACATTGCGAAATGGTCGCGCTATATCGTGAATTGACAGAAGTTAGAATTCATGGGCCATTGGATCGGGTCCCAGTGGCTCAATGGTCTACGAGCCCTCTTTTTAACCAGAAGGTCCTGAGTTCGAGCCCCGGTGGGTGCGTACTATGAAGAGTCCCAAACTAGGGCGAAACAGCTGTCCAGTACTTCCAGTGGCTGTCTAACTGATGTCAGCTCATGATGAAATCCTCCATCCGATTTCAATATTATCAAAATCAATATTTTTGACTTGATGTTAAAGCGTGTAGATCTATGGCTGATGATTTTTCAAGCTTTTCTAGTTCAACTGGATTTCTCGGTGGTCGAACAGGTGCTCTACCCGTGTTCATTTCTTCTGATTTCTCTTGATTTCTTGGGATGTTTATCTGATCTATATCGCATCACACTCCAAGCCTTTTATTTTATAGGTACAATGAGATTGTGCGTCGGTGGCACAGTGGTTAGGACTCTCGCCGACCATGCACATGGTCCGGGGTTCGATTCCCTGCCGGCGCACACCCGATATCTATGGTCGGCCTGAATTTGGGCTACCGATATCCATGCTGAAAATTCCATACCTGTACTGAAAATACGGTGTGGAATCAAGCTGTAAATCAAAATCAAAAAAATCAAAAAAAAAAAAAAATTGTGAATCCTTAGGGATTTGGTCTTTTATATGGGCAAGGTTGCATTGTATAGTGTTCGATGTTCTGAAGAAACCCTGATGTTGTGCTTATTGAGTACTCTTCTGATATCTTCTGACGTTTCTGATCTATGCGGTGTGATAACTGTTGAAGTCGATGTCTTCGGAATACGTTTTCGAGTATATGTAATGTCAATGTTGATTTTGATAATGAAGTTCTTTGGGTAGTTATTTTTCTTGAGAATTTCAATAATGTTTGATATTTCTTCTTCTTTTTCCTTCTCATCCGTTAACAACAAATAGTGTGCTCGTCTAAGAACACTTGAAACAACTGATACCTTTGAGCTGATGGGGTGTGATGATATGAAAACGTCTGTTTTCCCTCCTCTCAACTAGGCAGTCTAGAAATGGTAGTCCACCGACGTCTGATTCTGCTTCCGAAGTAAACTGAATGATGGGAGATAGATTGTTCAGTTTCTCCTCCAAGAATGAATTGTCTAAATCTCATTTTAGCACTACAAACGTATCATCTACATATCTTACCCAAATATTTTAGGCGTGAGTATGCTTGAAAAGATGTCATCTTCATAAAAAGATCAGCGACTATTGGAGGAAACGGGTGAAACCATAGCAACACCATTTGTTTGTCTATAGAAATTCCTTTTAAATATAAAATTATTACTTTCTAGACAGAATTTTGTTGTATGTAAGCTGAAATTTTGAAAATTCTGATCGAATATTACTAACACTTTGATAAAGCTGTTAAAAAGTATTACTTTTGCTTTCTTTTCATTCATTAGGAAATAAAAAAAACTTTTATAATAATAATCAATATGTTGTTTCCATGTCCTCCTTGTGTTATGTAAAGTAACAAAATGTGTATCGATTTTTTTCTGTTGTTGTTGTTGTTGTTGTTGCTATATACAAAATTCTACATTTTTCCCATCCGCCTACAGTTGAATTATCAATTTTCCACAATTATTTGACCTTAAGTTTTCGCTTTCACTTAAATATACTAAACAAACAACAGAACAAAACAACAAAAAAAGGAAAAAAATCAATATTCAGGGAGTTGGCTTCCGGTCATCCCACGTAATAAAGCACTAGAGAAATTCCCAAGGGAACAATATAAATTAATACAATGGTAGAGATTAGAAAACACAAAATTTAGGTTATACATAAAAAAGTTTCCTTAACGATTGACAAATCTACGATGTAAACTGATGTCAGTATGTCCTATAGCTGATTTAAAATAGCCGCCATATTTTAAAATCGATCGATCGACTTTAATTTAGCAAGACCATGAGTCAGTGTCATAGGTGGCGAGTATTTGTCCACACTCTCGATCAAATGGACCTTACCAAAACTCTAGGTAATTTCTTTCTATAGCCAGTCACTCAGTAATGAAGATCAGATTAATTTTCGAGCGTTAATTTATCATGTGGATTTGATCTCTTTCAAGTTTTGATTTCGAATTGATATCAGTTAGAGAAGGCCATTGACAAGACAGGGTAGGGAGTACTGGAGAACTGTCTTCTCCTATTTTGAGACTAACTCTTCACCAGGACGTACCTATGAACCCATCAGGGATTGAATCTAAGACTCTCAGGTTACGAGACTAACATCATTGACCACCATTCAGTCAACTGGGCTAGAACTTAATGACGCGTGAGTTCTAACTTTTGTCAGTTCTTGATATATGTCTAAGCTTAACCTGAGATGCCTGAGATGAGAAGCCAACTCTCAACTTGACATAGCTGACCCCACTAGTGACGACTTGGTGGTACACAATTTCAGGACATCCATGCAGTAGCCTTCAGCAATCTTAAGAAGTCGTGGCCACTAGGGTCCACCATTTGCCAAGGTGTGAAGTGAATGAAATATATCACAAATCGATAAAGTTAGAATTCCTGCCTGAATGGATGAATGGTCAATAAGTTTCTTCTCATAACCTGAAAGTCCCAGCTTCGTCCCCTCCTAGTTGTGTTGCGGGTGTGTGCTGCTGAAGAGTCCCAAACCAGGACGAAATAGCTGTTCAATACATCTTGATTTCTAATGATCTCTCTAAATGATGTTGGCTCTTGACGAAAATCTAACCGTAAGAATTAATCGAAATTCAGCTACTGGATGGAAGCTCTGAAACTGGATAATAGTTGACAAACCTATCGATTAGTTAGTTGCTTCCACGAAATATCGATATAGTAAAGCATTGTTAACACAATTTACCAAAATGACAATAGATACTTGGAGGGAGATGTAAGCAATGCCTACCTGGATTTAGATTTCGTGCTTGTCGGTATTTTACAGTCTGCAAGGTGTATCTATAATCTTGAAGAAACTTATCTCCCGCCCCCGGGATATCCGAACCAGCCCAACACAGTGCCGTAGTCAGAGATGTTAACGCTGAAATATCCGGGTTCACGACTGACCTTCTGTAGGACTGTAATTTGTACTCCAGCTGCTCATTGGGGCATAACTAATGTCAAGTGTCTATTCCTTGGTGTAGACTGAATTCTATCAGTCAGGTTAGCTACGACTTAGTATTCAATTAAATATTTCCAAAGAATTAAAAAAAAACACAAAAATAAAACACTGAGTGCTATTCAGTGTCGAAATTCATCCAAGACAGTTCTAGTTTCTCACAGGGGGAATCAGCTTTTATTATCAAGTCGTAGTTATTGCTTTAGTGATGGGTGCAGCAGGTCGGGTGTGAGGACAAATACTCGCCGAAGACATTGGCTAGTGGTCGCGCTATGTTGTGAATTGGCAAAGGTTAGAATTCATGCACTGGCCATTGAATCGTCTCCCAGTGGCTTAATGGTCTACGAGCTCGCCTTGTAACCAGAAGGTCCTGGGTTCGAACCCTGGGAGTGTGTGGGTGCGTACTAATGAAGAGTCCCAAACTAGGATGAAACAGCTGTCCAGTACTCCCTAGTTGGTTTTCCAATGGTTCTCTAACCAATGTCAGCTCATGATGAAATCCTGTGACCAATCAATCAAATCCCTACAAAACCAACACTTGAATGGGCTGTTTTAGTTTGAACTGTGAACAGTGCATACTGCTCATTTAAATGAATCATCTACAGAAGCTAACGCACACACACACACAAGTACACACATTATTCACATCCACCTGTTGTTGTTCTCCTGGGTTCCAAGTGGAACAAAAAGCTTCAACAATACACCTCCACTTTTTTTCTACTTTCCTCTGTCCTTTTCATCTGTACCCAGGATTCCCCATATTCTGTCCTCTCTTCCTCCTCCTCCGCACACAATCTCTTGCATGTCACTCTCTTCAATTCATAATAGACAAATATATCCTATTTGAAGACTGGTTCAACGACACTAATCTGAAAACAGTGTGAAAATCTTCTGCACTTAGTATAAAGTACAGTGCATTCGGAGTTTTCAACATTCATGTTATATCAGTCAGTGCCTCTATGCATATTTTCAAGATTTTACACATAAAATCACCAAAAAGCATTTTTTTGGTAGGCTGCTGCAAGCTTTCATCAACACTTTCCTCTGATGGATCGATACTGAAGACCAGATAAGCAGTTTGAAAGTGATTAACTACAAGGAATTCTGGCAGAGATAATGAACCAACCAATAATTTATTGCCCAAAAAATTATGCAACGTTGACGAAACCGCGGAGTGAAATCAACACCCAGGTTCTCGAGTAGAAGTATAATGGGCAATGACAAGTCGAGTGTGGTTTTCGACGGTGATATGTTGGAGATCGTGTCAGAAGAAGCTTGAGGAGCTTGAGGACAATCGTGGAGTTAGTTAAAAAGGACTACAGAGAATAGGATGAAAAATAGAAATTTTCTTTTGAAGTCCTATGTTCCACTCGGAAACCAAGGAAATAATCATACTGAAATAATAGAGAAGATTTGTAGCTCAGGAGGATGATTTGCAATTAATGGTGTTCCCTGATCTGGTTGGTTTAGTTGCGGAGCTTTCGTCGTCCTTCTGGACAACATCTTCAGTGCAATTTTCAGCATAAAGTGAAATGATTTAAATTTCTTCATGAGTGATATAACTGCGTCTCCCGGTAACCAGAAATTTTAAAATCCAAGTCAATAAAAAATGATCAATACATATGTAAAGACGGTTATCGGGAGACGCGATTATATCACACATGAAAAATTTAAATCATTTCACTTTATGCTAAAAATTGCACTGAAGATGTTGTCCAGAAGGACGACGAAAGCTCCGCAACTAAACCAACCAGCTCAGGTAACACTATTAATTGCAAATGATCATACTAGTAATAATAATGATAATATGTAATTCATAATGTTTTCTATAGTTGGTTTGTAAGGAATAGTTATGTTTTTTACGAGTTGATCACGGATTGATATCAGTTAGAGAACTATTGAAATCCACCAGGGAGTACTGACAGACAGTTGTTTCGTCAGCCTAGTTCGGGAATCATCGCCAGTACGCACCCACCACCATAGTACGAACCTAGGACCTTCCAGTTACAAGGCTAGCGAGCTACCTCGTATACCATTCAGCCACTCACTGGGACCCGACCCGATTCAATGGCTAACCCATGCATGAATTCTAACTTCTACCAATTCGTGATTTAGGGTGACTGGCACCAACCAATGTCGTCGGTGGGACATCCATCCTCACACGTGACATCTGGGTGGACCTCACTGGTCACGACTTCTCACTAGAACTAACTCCAGGAAACTCCATCCTGTAGGTAGTAGTCACTAGCGAGCATCCGTCTTCTCAAACGTCAAATTAGTTTAAACAATCCCTGGAAAAATATCCTCTGAAAGCCTTTAACTTAGTTAATACTGCTAGTAATTCAGAACATACACATCGTTTATGAATATTTACCGTACACACACATATGTAAATAAAAAATTCCAAAAGGCAAAAATAATATGTGTTAATATTTGTATCAATTGTTTGTTTTTGTTTTGTTTTGGAAACAACTTTCGCCCTCTTTCAATGAATAACCCTCACTCCCTCATCTCGCCCTCTCTCCTCTAATTCATTTCCTATCATTTCCTTATACAGAATGCATACATAGTAATAACTGTAGCATTTTCAAAATTGACCAATCAGAAGTATACAACCAGTAGTTATCGATTTTTGTAATCATTAATTAACTAATTAATTAATTAATTGAAATTAAGGCTTATCTATTCTACCTATCTATCTATCTTTCTATCCTTCTATTAGCTCTAACCAGCCAGTTATTTGCTCCTCAAGGTCATTCGCTCAATGTTCAATAGTTGATATCATTATGTTTTGTTTATTGAAAGATTATCATGGTGGTTCATTGTTATAGTAACGGTCATCTTCATTCCATTTTCTGTTTTATTATTATTATTATTATTTATTATTGTTTAAATTAAACAATAATGAATAACAGATAGATAAATAAATAAATAAATGAACTTGAATAAATGCATTCCTTCACCTATATAATGTATATATATATATATATATATATATATATATATATATTCAGATATGTTAACTCAATTAAACTAAGAGTTGACCTACTTGCTCATGATAGATAACTGGTTATCTCATGATAATAAGAATAATCATGATAAACACGTAGGTAGACCATCTTATGTTAGGCATTAAAATATTTCAACAACAACAAAAAAATTTGATATAATTCATGTTTCACAAGTAAGAGATTTTGTGAAAATTGAAAATAAAAAGTAGAATGACCTAGATCTCATATAGATGTGCGAGGTAAGAAGGTAGAAAAACGTTGGACCACCGATAGGAAGAATGTAGAAAAATCAGGATTTCGCGTGTGGATGATTTATGTTTAATGTCAAACAAACTATAGAACTTGCAGGTGAAAACCAGCAAACTAGCTGAACAAGCAGCCAGTGAAGACAGGGCTGACTCTAGGTGAACATAGAGAAGACGGAGGTGATGAAGATAACCAACCAACAGCGACAACAGCGATAACGATCAGCACCAATCACCATCAACTGGAGAAATTTGAAAGGGGGTAACTTGCTTCACTTATCTTTTCAGTTACAGACTAGGGAAACGGATGAAGATGTTAAAACCAGTCAGAATAGAAAAGTCAAGGGAGACCTTCATCACTCTAATGAACTTGAATTCTATTGTCGGTATATGGATGATACATTTTTGATTATGAAAAATGAGGATGAAGCAAAAAATATCCTGGACAAATTTAATTATGTTCATCCTGCGAGAAATTCTACCATTGAGAAAGAAAGAGACTCTAGTATTCCATTCCTAGACGACATCCTTATGACCAGAAAAGAGAATGGCACAATAAGAAGTGCACACAGAAAACCTACATTAACTGACTTAATGAAGAACTTAATATTGTTAAACAGTTGATGAGTGAGAACGATTATCCAGAAAAATTCATCGATAAGAATGTGAGTCAAAAATCAAGGCAGCCCAAGGTACCAATAGTTCCTTAAAAAAAACAACCTTATTCTTTCAAATTCAGTTTCTCGGGGATAACATCAGCGAGATATTAACACAGCGCATTAGGAATGCTGTAAGAAGATCATTCCCTGCTGCTAAATTATGCTGTGTTCTTAAAACCACCCACGTATTTTACATTTGGGAGTTAAAGATGAACTAGCTACCTAATTTCGATTCTTCTATGTGTATCTACTAATGTGATTGCTCCTGTGGAGCCAGTTATTTACATAGGCCGCGCAATGCGGCGTCTTTATCATCGGATTTCCCAACACCATCCTGCTTAGTGGTTAAGTATAGGACAAACAAGATTCAATCATAGCTCTGTTCTATTTCATCTTATGGATACAGAACAAAAGACTGATTGATGTTAACAAGGCGGCTTTCAAAGTCATCTACCGTATAGCAACTTAAATCTACCTCAAGAGTTCGCCTACTACACACATTGCTTAGACTGGCTATTGGGATCTACATTAAGAAGTCTAACTAATGTATCCAAAAGAAGCTGGTTGGTTCAGACCCTGTCCTTACCCCGCTGGCCCTCAAGGTTCTAATGATCTTCAATTTGTTGTGGAAATTTCCTTAATTTTTTTTTGATATTCTGCATGCGATTACATTTTTATGCTTATTATAATTTATGCATCCTTAGTGAACTGTGGTAATTCCATTGTGATCTTACTTAACAAATCGATAGTATTTAAAAACACCAATATTGTTATTGAGAAACCTTCTGTCAACTGACATCATGAAAAAAATTTGCAAGCTGTAAGCAGCTGATGCGAAGCCAACGAAATAAACAATGATGGTACCATATTATTCTGCACAAACCACACTATTGTTCTTGCTTTATTCAAATTCATCAAGGGGAATAAATGCATGAATTATTATTATTATTGTATCCTTTAATTCCTACAGGAACATAGGGCTTCAGCCGTGCGTCTTCATTGCGTTCGGTTCTCTGCTAGATTCTTCACCTGGCTCCAAGTCTGCCCACACGTTTTCATCTCCTCTTCACATCACCTCCTCCAAGTCACCCAACCTCGCACTGACGACCAACTCGCCGCTTCCAATACGGTCGGGTTCCACTCGAGCCATGGCTTGTCTAGTGATGTCACTTGATGGTTTGTTTCCTCAGAGTATGGCCAGCCAATCCATCTCCATTTCTTCCTGCGTATTTGTTTCACAATCGGTTCCTGCTGTGTTGGTTCGCTCATTGCCAGAGATCTCTGTTGCTGATCTTTTCTGGCCGGCCATCAGATCTTGAGTGGTATTGAGGGAAGACAGCTGTTGATGAAGGTTTGCAGTTTGTTTGAGATGCTCTTTATGACGCGCAGTGCAAGTCTCTGATCTGTATAGTAGGACTGACTTCACATTGGAGTTGAAAATCCGGATCTTATTTTCAGTTTCATGCTGAGTGCTGTTGACGTCCACACAGACTTGAGAGTAGTGAAAGCTTGTCTTGCTTTTCCTACCCTCGCTTCTTCGATATCCTCATCAGTTCCGTTCGCCTGTAGTTGAAACGATGCTTTGCAGATAAGTAGATAGGTAGGTAAAGGAGATTGCTTCTTTCACAATTCTCCCATTTATGCTGATTGTTGTCTGTTGTTGTTGTTGTTGTTGCTGTTGGTGGTGTTGTTATTGATTACTATTCTAGAATATTCTGCGTGTATAACTGTAGAGCCAGAAGAGGAAATTATCGCAAAAGGATATTCTTTGCTCAATTTTCGTTTTTTTTTCTAGAACTCCGAAATCAGTTTGGAAATCTTCTGCATTCACTACTAACTCAACAGCATAAATAACAAAATTCGGATTCTGTTCAAAAATAATGTCAGGTCAGTCAATTCTTCCATGTGAATGAGAGACTTGTCACACCACAGTCTCGAAAAGCATTCCCAACAGGCTACTTCACAATTTTATCAACAACTGCCGCCTTCGCCAGCTCTATATTGAAGATCAAGTGGTGAGAAAACTTTTAGAAATAAGAAACTCTGGGGACGAAACCAACCAAGAGGCCATTGTTCAACAAATATGTAGGTGAAAATGGAGGCGAATTGTTTACATGTTGGGCAGTGATCATGAGAAGAGTATCTGTTGACTGTTGATTACACTAGAGAGCATGTTGTCTATACTGAAGATCAGATGGCCGGAAAGAATCACCAACAAGAAACTATGGGAACTAACAAAACAAGAACCAATCGCTCAACAAATATGCAGGAGAAAGTGGAGATGGATTGGACACTCGCTGCTGAAGGTCTCCCTTGCCTTTCCGATTCTGGCTGGCTGGCTGGCTGGCTTTGTCATCTTCATCCGTTCCTCTAGCCTGCAGTTGTAATAATTCTGGCTGCCCAGATAAGTGAAGGAAGTAACCTCTTTCAAATCTCTCCCGTTGATACTGATTAGTGCTGCTTGTTGTTGCTGTTGTTGTTTGGTTGGTCGGTTAGTTATCTTCATCACCTCCGTCTTCTCTATGTTCACCTAGAGTCAGCCCTGTCTCCACTGGCTTCTTGTTCAGCTAGTTTGTTGGTTTTCACGTGGAAGTCTTTTAGTTTGTTTGACATTAAACATAAATCATCCACACGCGAAATCCTGATTTTTCTACAGTCTTCCTATCGGTAGTCCAGCGTATTCCTGTCTGCTCACTCCCTGTGCCCAGTCTGACGCATAATCCTATCCACCACAATTAGGAATATCATCGGTGATAATAGGCAGCCAGCCTTGTCTTACTCCTGTCTCCACTTCAACAGAACACCTCGCTGAGTTTTTTCTGTTGTGGATCACCTGAGACATGGAAGTATCATAAAGCCAGCTGTAACTGAATGAGGCTGATAAAGATTTCGGTTACTGCACGCCATAGTGTTGAAGTGGTTTCCAAATGACTTCTCAGTCAATGTGATAATCAAAGAATATCTCTTGTTGAGGTAATTCGGCGAATGGATAAGTTGTGGAATCCAGGAAAACGAGTATTTCTTCCTATTCGGGACTCCTTGTCATCTGGTTATGCCTGCATTCTCCAGTTTCTGATGGATAACTCTTTGAAGTCTGAACCATGATGGGTATTGGGTTCGAGTGAGCCTCATTGGGAACACCGTCACTCAATGACTGCAGAATTCAGGTAAGTGCAGTGACAAGTCCCAAACAGGACGAAATACGCATTGTCCTTCTAGTCACCATCTACCATATTATTTCCAGTGAATCCTCAGATACTGCCGATGTATCCGCACCAATCTATGAATCAAGGGGAATCTCAAAGCTGAATTAAAAATCAATAATATTTATTTTATTCAAGTTAGACCACAGATTGATGTCAGTTAGAGAACCATTAAAAACCAGCCACAGGAAGTACTGGGCAGCCGTTTCACCATAGTATGGGACTCATCAGTAGTACGCATCCATGACAAGGATTTCGAACCCAGGACTTTACGGTTACAAGGCAAGCTAGCTCGTATACCATTCAGCAGCCACTGGGACCCAATCGAATGACCCTCGGATCCTAACTTCTTCCAATTCGTGATGCATTTGGCGCGACCACCAACCAATGTCATTGGCGAGAAATCTCTCCTCACTCCCGACTGTATGGACCCCACTGCCAATGACGACTTCCCACTAGAACTCCAGGCAACACTCCGTTCTGTAGCCAACCAGATTAATTTTCAAGAGTTAATTTGTAAAGTTTTGATTTATTTTTCGAGTTAGAAACAGCTGTCCTGTACTCACTGGTTGGTTGGTTTTCACTGGTTCTCTAACTGATAACAATCCATGATCAAATCCCTACAAATCAACTCTTGAACACTATTTATTGTTATTTTAGAGTTAATAGAGTAATAGGGCAATAGTAGTAATAGTAGTATATCTGTCATTTCCATACATATCGACATTCATATACACACCAAAGATACATGCATACAGAGACACAAGAATAGATATATATGCTTGCTTCTAATGGACACTGATACACTCTCAATATCTCTTTCTCTCTCTCTCTCAACATGTATCCACTTAGATACCCATTTCTTCTTATTCTTCTTCCTCTAGTCTTCCTTCTAAATCTATCTTCTACAACTCCCTCATGTCTTTCTGTCTTTCAGAGTCATCATTTACATGTTGTTGTTGTTGTTGGTGGTGGTGGTGGTGGGGTGTTGTTGGCGTTGTTCTTCATACGATTCCGTTGAACTGTGAATTGATTGTTTTTGGTCAGCTGTTTTCATCATCATTATCAAGTATCTATGCTAGTGTGTGTGTGTGCGCGTCCACGTATGTATATAGATGTGTATGCCGTCGTCATATACGAAGCATGATTTATGTAAATTAGGCCAATCGATACTTTCTACTTATCATCCTCTCTACACACACACCATCCTCTTTCCCTCTAAGCATCTATCTATCTATCCATCTATTGTATCCAATGGCTACCTACCTCCCCCTCGCTCTCTCTCTCTCTTTCTCTCCACCTCTCTGAAAAAAGTTCACCTAGCTTTTAGCCTAAAAATGTCCTAATCATTGTAAAAATATGCACTAGAGATATCAGTGGTGATCACGGTCATTTTTGTTGGTGTTGTTGTTGAATGTTTTTTGATTTGGCATTCTTGCTTTGATCACTGATCTCATTATCTCACACTGTCATCATTATGATCGTAATTATCATCAGTTACTACCATTAATGTTATCGACCTATACACATTTACTTCCTGATTTTAGAGGTGTGATTATCTCTGTCTCGGCCCCCCTCCCCCATCGCTTTGCTTTCTCTTATCGTTAGTTCAACTATGAGTAGTAATCAGATTCAATTTATTTTTTATAATAATAATAACAGATACAGAGTTCGCAGAATTTGCACCCTGGATACCATAGAAGACGGACTGGACAATCTCAAGAGAATTATCGTCGAGAATTGTTATCCAGTACGATTTATTGCAAAATCTATGAATCCTAGACTGCAAAAGCTGCCCATGCTTAGCGTCCCGAAAAAAATTCCTCTATATGAACCTTCAATTCAATGAAGATTTATTTGCGGAAACACTGAGAAATCGACTGTCCCGTTCACTTAAGAAAGCCTTCTTCGCATCTGAACCTTCTCCACGAAATCTATGATTCATATGAACGCGAAGGATAAGCTACCACTGCTGACTGGCCTTATCAATGTGCATCAACCAATTCACCTGCTCCACCTGTGGAGCTAGGTATGTCGGCCGTACCCAGCGTTCGCTTTCCAAACATATCACCGAACACTTACCAATATGGTTTTACAAAGGAGTCAGTGAGTCAGTCACTTCTTCTATTCGAGTGAGAAATTTGGCTAACGTGTGTCACGAAAAGCATTTCCAATAGTCTCATTTTATGAAAAGCTGCCACCTTTGTTGACTCTATAGTGAAGATCAGATGACGGGCTAGAAAGAATCATCAACAAGAAACTTTGGGGAGAAACTAACCAAGAATTAGTCATTCAACAAACAAACAAACACCCGGCCAGCCCTCGAGTGGGTCGTCACTATAAGGGTGATATGGATGAGATAGCGTGAATTGAAGGAGATGAGAGCTAGTCAGCTGAAGAGAACGGCAGAAAATAGACTAAAAAAGTGGAGATGTGTTGTTGAAGACTAATATTACACTCGGAACTTAATGGAACAATAATAACGATAATAAACACAGTTTCTATGCATGTGCACAACACACACACACATACACACAAACATACCTACATCAAAGAATTGTTTTCTGGCTTTATTTATGATAAGAATAAGCAAAATGTATACCCTTATCCGCTGTTATCCACTTTGCCTCTATTGAACAATTGAATGTACTTAATTGTTCTAGCTGTTTGAAAACTATTCACAAATCGCCTTCCATATTTATATTTGGCGTCATCTATCTAAGTTGCCTGTCGGCTTTCTATTCTGTATTCTGCATATCTGAGTTATATATATACCTAAATAGGAAAAGTAGTAAAGTTAACTATGATATATATATATATATATATGGTATAATACTGATACCTGATTGGTTGAATTCTGTCAAGATAAATTAATCGATATTCATTCAAGTTGGATGTGTTGTCTGCTGTTAGGTATGCGCATAAAATAGAAAAGAATAGAAAGTTAATTATCGGACTACCAAGTTAGAAATCAAAATTAATGACATGTTTGATAAATGCTTTAATGCATTTATCGATGAATAATCTATTTGTAAATGAAAAATATGTGTATATAAATGTCTACAACTCACATGATGAATGTTAAATATTTTCTGTTGATATAAGCTGTTTTCTAAGTGGAAATCATGAGAGCGTATTATACCAAACTATTAAAAATAAATAATATCAAATGGGATTATTATTAGTGTTCATATTCCTTTACGTTCCCAGTGGAACATACGGCTCTTTCCAGCTAGAGGCTAGGCTCGAAGTGGTGATTATTTTTACAGGATGGGGTTGCTAGCCTCATGCCAAGCCCAACCTTCTCTCTTTATCAGTCTTATTACTGGCTTAGCGAGGTAAAGGAGTGCGTCGGTGGCCGGGGATCAAAACCCGGACCACCTGCGTGGTCGGTGAGCATTCTAGCATATATATATATATATATATATATATATATATATATATATATATATAGCTAAGCTGTTGCAATACGAGTGACTGAACCGGAACTTTGTATTGAAAAAGAACACGTTCAGGAGCTGTTCTTGCCGTGATCACACTTGGATTAAAGTTTCTTCTTTTCACCAAGAGTGCCTATTCTGCTTATCGCCCTTGGTTTGTTCTTTTGCTCTGCTTATTATTACTATCGCCCGTTATAATGTACACCTTTCATTCGACCATTAATGTCAAACAAACTCAAGAACTCGTAGTCGAAAACCAACAAACTACCTGAAGAGACTAGCTGGCAACGAAGACAGGACTCCAGGTGAGCATAGAGAAGACCACGGCGATGAAGATGACTCATCAATAGTGACAACAGCTGCAGCCACAAACAGTACCGATCACCATCAACGGGAGAGATTTGACAGATTTCTTCCTTCCCTTTTACAGGCAACCAGCATGGTTTCAACCACAGGCAGATTGTACGGATGAAGATGTCAAAACCAGCCAGCCAGAATCGGAAAGGCTAGATACGCCTTCATCATTCTGAAATCAGTTTGGAAATCTTCTGCACTAACTCAGTCAGTCAGCCAGCATAAACAACAATAAGATTCGGATTCTGTTCAACACAAACGCGTAGTCAGTCAGTCACTCAGTGGGTCACTTCTTCTCTATGGGTCAGAAACTTGCACTGTATGCCACGAAAAGCATTTCCAACAGTCACCTGCAGACCTTTATCAACAGCTGACTAATTCTCTGGCTGGCTCCATATTGAAGATCAGATGACAGGTCAAAGACAGTCATCAGCACTAAACTCTGAGAACAAACTAACCAAGAACCAGTCGTTCAACAGATATGTAGGAGAAAATAGAGATGGATTGGGCACACACACACACTGAGGAGACCGTCGAATGACATTTCACACAAAGCAGGCCATCGCTCAAGTGGAAGGCGAATGGAAAGCGACGAGTGTCTCATCAGTGCATGTGTGACATGGAGGAGATTTTGTGGAGAGGAGAAGGAAAAGATGAATGATTATGGGCAATTGTGGAGTTAGGCAGCTGAAAAAGAGTACAGAAAATGGAAGAAAGGGGAGATATTTTGTTGAACCCAGCCCTATGCTCCTCTCGGAACCGAAGGGAATAATAATAATTATTAATAAATCACTCTTCCATTCTACAGGTATATGATATACGTATACACATATTAAGACACGCGTGCCAGTATATACCCACAACTGAACGAAATTAGAATCAGGGATTATTTAGCATCGCCTATTTTGTTATCAATGTTGATTATTACAATAATAATAATTATTATTGTTATTACTGTTGTTGTCTCCGTTATTGATTATTCTCTTGACAGATTAACTAAACTTGAAAAATCTTTTTTTACTGAATAAAAGACGAAATAATTCTCTCCTTTCTGTTTTATTTATTTGTTTATTGTTTGTTTGTTTGTGGAATGTAAATATTTTCAATAAATAAATAAATAAATAGATTTATCTGTCTGTTTGTCCGTGTTACCTTTGTGTGCTTTGAGTGTGTGTGTGCGTGTTGTTGATTCGTTTTCATCGTATATTCCTTTTATTCTTCCTTCTTGAAAATGTCCTTAAAGTAGATTCATCATCAATATCTTTATTTATCTATTTATTTATTTATTTATCGTATTTTTCACTTCAGCGAATTGTTTATTCTTTGTGTTTTTGTTTGTTCGTTTGTTGTTGTTTTTTCTATATTTTGATGAGAAAAATCGATTGAATTCCATCCATCAAATAGGATGGAGGGAATTTTTTCGCCTCCTTCTACTTTTGACGGTTTTTTTTATCCTTCTAATTTACGAGGAAATTAGAACTTTCCAGTGAATTGATGAAGTGCTTACGATATTCTTTCTTATCAATACAGCTCTTCAGAAAACTGATTCTTGTATTAGCTATAACAAGTTTGACAGAAAACTTAAGAAACTTGTTAGGTTCCTTCATTGTCACAGGGTTCTTGCTCTGCTTCAAATCACTGAAAATACCCTTTGAGTCATGAAGAAAATAAAAGACAGATTCAGCGAAGAAAATCTTCTTTATCGACGAAATCATCTTCAGAGGCTGCCGTACAGTCGTATTTATACTTAGCAAAAATGTATAGTGGTATATTATTGAGTAATAGGGGGTGACAGTAAGAGTACCCTGTGACAATGAAGGAACTTGATACGTTTCTTAAGTTTTCTGTCAAACTTGCCATAGCGAATACAAGAATCAGTTTTCTGAAGAGCTGTGTTGATAAGAAAGAATATCCTAAGCACTTCCGGAAATGTCTCCGTCGCAATCATATCCACCCAAATCATCACTTTTTGAAATGTCATACACTGAAGTGTTCGACATATTGGCTCTTTGTACTTTAAGGGTAAATCCTCAGATATAAATATAAAACTTGGGCACTGTGGTTGTGGAGTATAATTCCATTATGGATAGAATTTTTATTTTTGATAAAATCACACAGTATGTTATACAGTATTTCATTTATTTATTTTTATATTTCCCTTGAGTTCCTAGTGGAACATGGGGCTGGCTTCAACAACACATCTCCACTCTCTTCTATTTTCTGACATCCTCTTCAGCTGGCGAGGTCCACGATTATCCAAACTATCTCATCTCTTCCTCCTCCTCCTCCTCCTCGCCACACGATCTCCTCCATGTTACTCTCCAACCGACTACCCACTCGTCGCTTCCCATTTGAATTCCACTCGAGGGTCTGGCGTGCGATTTCATTCGATGGTCTCCTCAATGTATGCCCGATCCAACTCCACTTTCTCCTGCATATTTGTTGAGCGATCGGCTCTCGTTAGTTGGTTTGTTCCCATAATTTCTTGTTACTTATTCCTTCTGGCCATTTGATCTTCAGTGTGAAGCCAACCAGTGAAGGTGGTAGCTGTTGGAAATCCTTTTCGTGACACACAGTGCAAGTTTCTAACCCGTATAGAAGAACCGACTTGACATTGGTGTTGAAAATTCAAATCTTGTTCCTTATGCTGAGTGTAGAAGATTTCAAAATTGGTTTCAGGTTGGTTGATGAGGGCGTACCTTGTCTTTCCAATTCTGTCTTTGACATTTTCATCCGTTCCGCTAGCCTGTAGTTGCAAAGATACTGGCTGCCTGTATAAGTGAAGGAAGTAACCGCTGTCAAATCTCTCCTGTTTGTG
The DNA here is from genome assembly GCA_944472155.2 of Trichobilharzia szidati. Classification (NCBI taxonomy): domain Eukaryota; kingdom Metazoa; phylum Platyhelminthes; class Trematoda; order Strigeidida; family Schistosomatidae; genus Trichobilharzia; species Trichobilharzia szidati. The sequence goes on along the minus strand of OX235272.1, from coordinate 10,043,547 downwards.
GTGATTGGTGCTGGTTGTTGTTGTTGTTGCTGCTGTTGGTTGGTTATCTTCATCACCTCAATCTTCTCTATGTTCACCTGGATTCCTCGATTCGTTTATTCTCTAGCCAGTATGTCGGTTTTCGCCGGCAATTCAGCGATTTTATGTGACATTAGACATACAGTAAGTAATATTTACTGTATGCGGGGATATGAGCGAGGGAGTGGACGTCATCACGTATTTTGACGGCTAGTTTATGATCATGGATACGAAGACGAAGTGGACGTACACTTTGACCAACTTAGTGTTCTTCACAGTTGTTACAATTTATTATGTAGATGATGTTGGTTTTATCTTCTTTCATTGTTGAGTCTTTTGGTTGACATAGAGCCAGCTGAGTGAAGTGATTTTGTTGGTTTGTGTGCGACATCAATTCCTAGAGGTTTAAAGAGTCTTGCAGTGATTTCTGAGATGTCTTCTATATATGGTAGGGTGACTTTCTTTGTGCTTTCCTAGGGGCCTTTGCTTCTGTTGGTTGACTTGGGGGTAGATGTCGTTTGATGAAGTTTCGTGGATATCCATTCTTTCGGAAGATGTCCATGAGATTTCTTTCTTCAATTTTCCTTAAGTTGTTATTATTATTATTGTATCCTTTAATTCCTACAGGAACATAGGGCTTCAGCCATGCATCTCCATTGCGTTCGGTCCTCTGCTAGAGTGTTCACCTGGCTCCAAGTCTGCCCACATGCTTTCATCTCCTTTTCACATCACCTCCTCCAAGTTACCCACCCTCGAACTGACGAACAACTCGCCACCGCTTCCCTTTCGGGTTCCACTCGAGCAGTGGCTTGTCTAGTGATGTCACTTGATCGTTTGTTTTCTCAGAATATGGCCAGCCAATCCATCTCCATTTCTTCCTGCCTATTTGTTGCACAATCGGTTCCTGCTGTGTTGGTTCGCTCATTGGCAGAGATCCCTGTCGCTGGTCTTTTCTGGCCGGCCGTCTGATCTTGAGCGAAGTATTGAGCGAAGACAACTGTTAATGCAGATCTGTAGTTTGTTTGATGTGCTCTTTATGACGTGCAGAGCAAGTCTCTGATCCGTATAGTGAGTAGCACTGACTGACTACACATTGGAGTTGAAAATCCGGATCTTATTTTTGATGCTGAGCAGCTTTGCCAACCTCGTACATGGTGCGGACATTCCATGTCCCCACACAGACTTTTTCTTTTGGCTCAAGGAGATTCATCGTGCTGAAGTTTCTGAAGAAGCTTTGTTTACAGGGTGGGGTTGCTAGCGTCACGCCTGAGAAGGGGGATTGTTACATTAAATTATAATTTAGAGAGTAGCGACCTTGTGGGTTGCTCCCCTTAAAACCAGGAAAACAGGGAATAAAACAAGCAGAACAACACCAGCACGGGAAAATAATTCACAACAAGAAGGGTCACAAGCGACAACAACGATAATAATATCACAGTCAATTACAGTTAACCAAAATGATACTAAAATCATAGACTCACTGACTTGAGCCAACTTGAACATGTAAATCCATCAATATATATACAATTACAGGTATTAGTTAGTGTTAAACAAGCACATAGTGGCAAATAGATAGTTATAGGTATAATTGATATACAATATTATAACCAAAGATTCAGTGTTTCAAAGTCAAATAATTGTAATAGTTTTTTGCAACTTTTTGACAAGATATTCCACAAAAATCAGAGTTTTAGGTAACTATGCAAATGTAGCGCAGTAAGTTGGGAGTGCTGCAATGAGTTGTGGCTCTGTTGAATAGTGTTTGTATACAACTCAGTAACTAGTTACTGACTAGTGTTCAATCAAAAATATCCAACACAGTCCTACAGGAGGTCAGTCGCGAGCCTGAATAGCTCAGTGGTAACGTCTCTGACTGCAGCACTGGGTGACGCGGGTTCGAATCTCAGAAGGGACATGAGTTCCTTCAAGGTTGCAGATACGCCTTGCTGATGAGTGCCAACTAGCACGAAACCTAGGTCCAAGGCTTCCTGCCGATTGCCTCCAACCATCTAATACCAACAATTCACAGTGCACCGTAATGGCGAGCCACCTAGCATGGTGGCCACATTGCAAACATGACTGATAGAATTCAGTCTGCACCAAAGATAGGACTAGACACATTACACTAGTTACTGACTAGTGTTCAATCAAAAATAAGACGTGTAAATATTAGATTTTGTTCTCGGATTCCTTTTCTATTGTGAATTTGATGTCGTTGAAGACGCTGTTTATTAAGTTATGAGTTTTATCCAACTCGTTTCTTTTAATTATTCTCCATAAATGATGATATATTTATATCTCCTGGCAAATACTGTCGTGCATGACTGGTTGTTAATTTACGTCTCTACTGACCATTCATGGGGAATTTAAATGAATTCATTTTATACTAAAACCTGAGCTAAACGGGGTTGTTGTCTAGAGATAGGTGGGGTGGGGGTTGGGGTAACGAAAGCTTCGCAATTAAACCATCAACCATTTCCTCAGAGAACACAATATTAATTCAATATCATCAACCTAAGCTACAGATCTTCTCTTTTATTTCAATGTATCTTCAAAGTTCATTAATCTGACGAGATATACATATGTGTGTATGGTGGAGAAGATTTGTAGCTCAGGTGGATGATTTTGATAGAATTGACGTTGCACACAAACCAACAAAATCACTTCACACAGCTGGCTCTATGTCAACTAAAAGACTCAACAACGAAAGGAGATAAAACCAACATCATCTACAAAATAAATTTTAACAAATACGAAAAACGCTACATTGGTCAAAGTGGACGTCCGCTTCGTCTTCGTATCTATGAACATACGCTAGCCGTCAAAAGACGTGATGACATCCATTCCCTCGCTCATATCGCTGCATACAGACAACCACGGACATCATTTCGACTGGGACAACTAACGTTCAAATATTAGACAGAGGAAACACCAAGAATGTCAGAGAATTTTTAGAAGCCTGCTTGGTATTCCAGTGAATCGTCCATCAATAGATACACTGACATAGATAAGAAGGAAACCTCACACATAAAGGGTGGAACTTCAGGTCAAGGAAACAATCATTTCCAATGCAAGTAACCAAGAGGTTGAGAAGTAATTTGGAAACTACTCGAGTACTACGGCGTACCCCAAATATTCATCAACCTCATTCAACAGCTGGACGACAACGGCACATGTCAAGTGATCCACAACGGAAAACTCAGCGAAGCGTTTGGAGTAAATACAGGAGTCGCCAATGATATTCCTAATAGTGGTGGACTGGATTATGCGTCAGACAGTGGGAAACGAGAATACAGGGATATCCTGGACCGACGTGAAGAACCTAGAAGACCTGGATTACGCGCGTGGATGATTTATGTTTGATGTCACACAAAATCGAAGACTTACAAGCGAAAACCGACAAACTGGTCGAAGAAGCAGCTGGAGAAGGCAAGACTCCAGGTGAACATAGACAAGACGGAGGTTATGAAAATAACCAACCAACAACAACAACAACAGTAGCAGCAACATCCAACGCCAATCACCATCAACGGGAGGAATTTGAAAGAGGTTACTTCATTCACTTATCTAGCTAGGGATCATTGTCTCAACTACAGGAGGAACGGACGAGGATGCCAATCGAGAATCAGGAAGGCGAGAAACACATTCATCAACCTGAAACCAATCTGGAAATCTTCCGCTGTCACTCAACTCAACATCAACAACAAAATTCGGATTTTCAATACAAACGTCAGTCGAGTCAGTTCTTCTATACGGATGGATCAGAAACTTGGCGGGTCACCAAGAATATTTCCAACAGCCTGTTGCAGACCTTTATCAACAACAACTGTCTTCGCTCTATACTGAAGATCAGATAGACGAAAAGAATCACCAACAAGAAACTATGAGAACAAACAAAACAAGAACCAGTCGCTCAACAAATATGCAGGAGAAAGTGGAGATGGATTGGAGGGTGACATCGCGCGTCAGGCCAACGCTCGAGTGGAACCCGAAAGGGAAGCGGCGAGTGGTTCGTCGGTGCAAGGGTGACATGGAGGAGATCGTGTGAAGAGGAGTTGAAACAGTATGGATTAACATGGATGGGATGCAGGTGAAAAGTACAGCAGAAGACAGAGACAAGTGGAGACGTGCAGTTGAAGTCCTTTGTTCCACTAGGAACTCAAGGGAACAATAATAGTAATAATAATAGAGTTTGAGAAAGCACACAAAAGCAACCAATCACAGCTTTGAAGGTCAACCACCAGGGGAGATGACTAATAAACTCGTAGAGAAATCTAAAAGTTCAATTCAATTCAAATTGAAGTATGCGCTGAAATGTTGCCTAGTAAGAGGCAATGAAAGCTTCGCAAATAAAACATCCAGCTCAGAGAACACAACTACGTAAAAAATATGTGTGTGAACATAGTTGCCAGGTGCCTAGTTCCACTTTTCATTTTAAATGAAACGTTAAAATTAAGCATAAATCCACACACCCACACCTTATCTCTCTCTCACCCACCCACCTACACATACACACATAAGTCCTTTTGCCAACTCAAATACTTATATGAACAAATAGTACAAGAAAGAAAATCAATAATCTACTAAATAAGTACAAAAAAATATCAGTAAAGTATGCATATAGAGTCAATCATGTGATGATCTCTTTTTTCTATGTTTATTTGAATGTATCATTTCGCCTATCACACACACACTCTCTCTCTCGCTTTTGCTGTTAGAAAAAACAACCCTACTCAAATAGAAACGATTAACGAACATCATTTTAATGAACGAACTATTCCCATATTAAGTCATAAGAAAAAGACGAGGTAAACTGCGAAGCAGGAAAATTTTCTTTTCGACGATTCATTTTCATGAACTGCTGTATACAATAATCGTGATTATATTTAACAAAGAATTCATAAGACGACCAATCAATCAAACATTTGTAAACTTTGTCCTCGAAAAATGTATTGCTCAATGTAAGGTGTAACCTAGAAGGGATGAATAATTGAATAAGTTAGAAAAGGTGGCAAAAGTTGGCATGACGTAATAAGTGTGAGATAATGACTAGTCAATAAGCTTGAGTGAAGTGGACAGGAACTAGTGGAAAGGCGATAGAGTGTTTTTATATAAAATCTGTATGTATGTATGTTATTAATAAACAGTGATAGAGTGGTAATAAAATATGGATGATGGGGATGATAATTATTTAAAATAATAGTAGTAATGACAATAATAACAGCGAACTTACATAATAAAATGAAAGTAGCAAAATTATAGTAAGAACTTTACTCTGGCCACTGTAGGGCGAGTGAATGTGTGTGGTAATTTTGAATGCAGAGGTCCGGTTCCAGATCCTGATTAGCCAATAATTCAGCTATGTACAGATGGCGTATGCAAAGTCCCATTGTATGATATTGAGGGATTCTGTGTAGCATTGTGAAGCATTCATGTGGGGGTGCCCCATTTCTGGAGCTGACAAGGTGTACGAGGATAGAGCTGCTGCTATTCTGCTTATCTCCTCTGGCTGGCTAACCAAGCTGGACAATGTTCCAGAATGCGTTTGTGGACTTGACGTTGCCACACACGAACAAGTAAACAGATGAATACATAGTGAGGTGACCAAAAGCGGTCTCTTTTCCTTAAAGTTAGACTGGATTAACTGTTTGCTGAAGAATGTGATAGGTAAGGTGGTTGCTTGAAATGTCTTCTTCAAACAATTAGAAAAGTGGTTTCTAAGGTTTTCTACCTCGATGTCACCTTTGAATTCCAGGTTCATGAAGAGAGTTTTCTTAAGAACAGGTGTGATTTTTGCGTCTATGAATCTTGGTGGATACCGCTTCTCTAGTAGGGTTTCACTCAATGAATTTTACCAGTATCTGATTGTTCGTATGAATTCTTTGTTAAATATAATTACGATTGATTGTACAGCAGCACATGAAAGTGAATCGCCGAAAAGAAAATTGTTTTCTTCGCTGTTTACGCCTTTTTCTCAAAAAACACCATTTTATTTTGAATAAGGAAAGATGTGAAACATATTTACAGGACAGTGAGAGCTAGTTTTATCCCACGGATTCGCTTCGTCAACTGGTTACATCCTATATATATATATATATATATATATATATATATATATATATATATGATTGAGTGCGTTGGTGGCACAGCGGTTAGGACACTCGCCGACCATGCACATGGTCCCCGGCCACAGACGCACTCCTTTACCTCGTTAAGCCAGTAGTAAGACTGGTAAAGAGGGAAGGTTGGGCTTGGCGTGAGGCTGGCGACCCCATCCTGTAAAAATAATCACTACTGCTACCGAAACTTCAAGTCTAGCCTCTAGCTTGAAGGAGCCCTATATTCCACTGGGAACGTGAAGGAATTAAAAGTAAATATTATGATGGAGAGTTCAGAAGGGTAAGAGTGAACAGCGAAATAAAATTATAAGATACGCAGCCACCACGGTTGAAACCCAGATGCTTTAGGTTACAAGGCAAGCTAGCTCGTAGATCATTCAATCATTATTGGGCTCTGACACAATGGCCAGCCCATGGATTCCAAATACTTCTACCATTTTGTTATGCATTTAACGCGACTGGTACCAGCCAATGAATGTCATACGTGGCGTATATTTGTCCTCAGTACACACAACCTGGTGGACCTGACTGCCAGTGATAACTTCTCACTAGAAATTCAGGCAGTTTCGTCCTGCAGCCAACCCCTCACTGGCGAGCTTCAGACTGATTTTCAAGAGTTTTTTCGCGAGGATTTGATTTGTCCTTCAAGTTTTGTCAGGGAGTACTGGATGACCCTGGATTCGAACTCTGGTAGGTGTATATTGCCGATGAGTCCCAAACTAGGACGAAACAGCAGCAGACCAGTACTCCATGGTTAGTTGCCAATGGTTCTCTAACTAATATCAATCTGTGATTAAACTTGAAACACATGGAATCGCTACAAACAAACTCATAAAAATGACTATTATTCACTTAGATCCCAACTGGAACGTAGGGTGGGGCTTCACTAGCACATCTTTATTTCATCCTGTTGTCTTCAGTCCTTTTTAGCTGCCTCTAAGACTGTTCACCAACTTTTCCTCACCGACGCTCAACTTGTCGTTTTCTATTCTCAGCTTCCATTCAGAGGTTTGGCGCGTGATATCACACAAAGATCCCCTCAGATTGTATCCAATCCATTTCAATTTTCTTTGGTATATTTATGGTGAGCTATGAGTTCTTAAACTGATTCGTTTCCAGAATTCCTCGTAGCTGTTGGCAAAAGTCTGCAACAGACTATTGGAGATGTTTTTGGTGACATTTAGGCCAATTCACGGAAGCATATAGAAACATTAAATTGGGTTCAAGCCTCGGTGGGAATATCATCACTCAAGGCGGAATGCAGGTACATCCACTGGCTGACGAGTCCCAAATAGGACGAAATGCGCGTTGTCCTGTATTCCACTGCTAGTCACCATCCACCAATTAAATTCTGATTAAATGCCCAGACATTTTCGAAGCATCTACACAAGAAGCCGACAGACATGTCAACTTGAGACCGAGCACTTCGATCCAATCAATCGACGGGAAAATCTAAAATTCAGTTAAACTGACTTGATATTAGCGTTGAAAATCTGAATTTTGTTATTTATGTTGAATACAGAAAACTTCTTGTGCATCGGTGGCACAGAGGTAGAATGCTCGCCAACCACGTCTCATGTGGTCTGGGGTTCGATTCCCACCCTACTGAAGCACTCCTTTACCTCGCTAAGTCAGTAATAAGATTGATAAAGAGAGAAGGTTGTGGGACATGAGGCTAGCAACCCCATCCCCTAAAAATAAATACCACTGGTACCGAAACTTCAAGCCTAGCCTCTAACTTGAAGGAGCCTTATGTTCCACTGGGAACGTAAAGGGATAAAAAACAGAAGATTTCTATATTGATTTCAGATGAATGAAGGTTTGTCTTGCCTTTCTAATCCTGCCTGGTTTGAACATGCTTATCTGTACGACCGTCTTTAGTTGAAACAATGCTGCTGAAGTATTTCAAGTAGATCACTTACTTCAGGCTCCTCCAGTTGATGGTGATTGGTACTTATCTTTGTTGTCGCTGTTCTTGTTACTGGTCGGCTGGGTACCTTCATCAACTCTGCCTTCTTTATGTTCTCCTGAAGTCCTGTATTCACTGGCTGCTTCTTTTGTCGATCTGTTAGTTTTCATGTGTGACATTACATATGAATTATCCCCAAAGTTTATGTCTTCTAAAGTCTTCTTGTCAGTCCAATGTATTCTTTGCTTTCTCCCTCCCTACGGTCTGCCGGATGAATCAGTCCACTGCAATCAGGTATATTATTGGTTCCGTTGTGGTGATGTAATACAGACAATGGGTTCCAACGGAATATTATTTTCATATATTCCCACAGGTCAATACAGAATTAGTAGCAGAATACGATATATCTATTTGAACATTCTGTTTCATGTCGTTTGATGTAAACCAAAATCACTCACTCAGTGATTGGTGAAAGAATATAAAGTGTATATATACAAAGAGCAGTTTGATCAATGGAAAATATGCCTTGGCTTCCGTTTCTTGCCTTCTGTTGTTACATTTGGTGTCGCTGCCTGTTGACATATGGAAAGCCTATGACCTGCAGCTTTTCGAAGAATGAGACATATGGATCTTCGGACAGGACTTCGAGGCTGTTGCTCAGCTGAGTGGCATTCAAGATTCATCAAAGATGAGGCTGTTACTTAGAACGCTGTTGGGAGGTCGGACGACGGCAACATATGATAGTATGAGGTGAAACACCGGCGAATGTGCACCAAGGTCATGCAAACGGCTCCCAAAGTGGGAATGAGCGTACGTAGTCACTGTGAGACAGGGTCACCTATATACGATCAGAAGTGCAAACAAAAAGAAGCGGGTGAACATCAGCGAGCTCCAGAACTGGATACAGCAAGACAAACCAGCAAAGTCACCGGCACCAAGAAGGTCTAACCGACTTCAGTCGAAAGTATTTGACAGGGGTACGAGTGTGCTGGTGTGATACAGACAATATGTGCCAACAGAATATTATTATCACATATTCCCACAGTTCACTGCTGCATCAGCAACAGAATACGATATATCTATTTGAACATTCGTTTGACGTAAACCAAAATCACACACTCAGTGACTGGTTAACGAATATAAACTGTATACATATAAACAGCGGTTCGATAAATGGAAAATATACATTGGCTTCCGTGTCTTGCCTTCTGTTGCTACACCGGTGAACATCCTTCTCTTACTCTTGTCTTCATTTCGAAGACTTGATTGGAGTTTCCACTGTGGATCCTATGGTATATGGCATCTCCGCATTGCTGTTGAATGAGTCTTATCAAGGTCTACGCTTATTTTCAGATACGTATCATCTTATGAGCGATGTTACGTAACGCATATCCTAGCCATTTTAGGCAAACAAAGTATGAATAAAGTAATACTCTAGCTGAATTTTCAACACAAATGTGAAGCCATTTCTCCTATATGGGTCAGAAACTTGGCGAATGCTTATTTCCAGCAGCCTGCTGAAGACTTTTATTAACACCTGAGCCCTATTGAAAATCAAAGAGCTAACGAGAAAGAAGTGGAGGTGTGTGGGCGGTTGTTAATTTCCGGCTGCCCACACCAAGGAAGTTGGCTGAGTCTTCGGGTACCTGAAACAGAAAGAGGTTTAGTGTTGCCTGACCGCAGAGCCCAGGGGACAGCTGCTTGAGGCCGGTCGGTCACACATGGCCTGTATGAACTGGTTTCTTGGTTTGGTTCCGTATTAATAAACTTACCGCCGGTCACGGACCACTGTAGGTGGGGTAAGTCTGGATGTACAATTGTTGGGGTCGACCTCTTCTAGCCCCCTCTCTCCAGAGTCTAGAGACAGCATAGCTGACTGGCATGCTGGTCATCTGAGGGAAACACCTTACTGATGTTACATCCCTATTCCCCCCCGCAGTACGACTTCGTCCGCAGACCCCCAGCATAGTGTAAAAAATTCTTACACAATGCCTGTGACTGCTTTTAGTCTAATCGCTATCCTAAGAACCTTCCTGATATAGTAAGACCTGAAGGAGTAATAGTTTCAGCCAGTGTAGCTAGTCGGGTCATTGAGATATGCGATCCCGACCACCATGTCAAGGTGGCAGCTATCGGTCGAGAACGAGAAAGAATTAACAACAAAAACTCTAGCTGGGAACAAACAACCCAAAAAAACTATTTCTTGACGAATATGTAGGGGAAAATGGATATAGACTAGGAACACACTTAGGAGACCATTGAATGACATCGTTCTCAATGCAGGCGATCGGTCAAGTGGAACCTGAATGGGAAAAGATGAGTTGGGCATATGTCTGAGGGTTATATGGAGGAGATCGTGTGAGGAGGAGATAAGAGATTATGGGCAATCGTGGGCTCAGTTAAAGAGGACAGGAAAGCAGAAAATAGAACAAAGTGGAGGTGTGTTGTTGAAGTCAGCCCTATGTTCCACTGGAAAACCAAGGGAACAATAATTATAATATTATAATAATAACAACAATAATCGCTGATTATCAATATGTTGATGATTCAAGTTAAACCTTGCTACATGTTCATGTATGGCTGAAATTAACCAACCTTTTAAAGCAAAATCTCACATTAATGATTGCCATTGAGAAAGACGTTGCTTAACACTTATCTAAAACATTTTGCATCAATGAAACTCTACAGCCTTACTGCTTTCCATTTACTCTCCCTATCTAATTTCTCTACATAAGGCCAGGAGATGAACTCCACAGAGACTCTTCTAACCACTTCTATTACGTAACACATATCGCAGTCATCTTAGTCAAGCATAGTGGCAATACTGAACATCCTTTTCGTCCTACTTTTTTTGAAATCTTCATCGGTACGTACCCACCGCCACAGTTCGAACCTATGATCTTCTGGTTACAAGGCAAGCTCGTAGACCATTAATCCACTGGGACCCTGATCGAATGGCCAATCCATGAATTCCAACTTGTGCAAATTCACAACATCGCGCAACTGGTTCCAGCCATCGTCATCGATGGCAAGTACTTCTGCCCACACCCAACCTGCTGCACCCTACTACTTGTCACGAATTTCCACAAGAACCCAGTTAACTACCTACCTGATGAATAGGGCCAGTCGCTAGTGAGCATCAAATTAATATTCAAGTTTGGTTACAGGATTTCATCATGAGCTGACATCAGAGTTAGAGAACCACTAGGAAACTAACTAGGGAGTACTGCCAGACAGCTGTTTCGCCCCCTTCCTTGGGACTCATCATCAGTACGCACACGTACACAGCCAGGGTTCAAACCCAGGACCTTCTGGTTACAAAGCGAACTAGCTCGTAGACCATTAACCCACTGGCCAGCCCATGAATTCCAACTTCTGTCAATTCACGACTAGCGAATGTCTTCGGTGAGTATTTGTCGTGACCAGTGGTGTTCAGAAGGTCGGGTGTGAGGACAAATACTCGTCACCGGTGACATTCATTGGCTAGTGCGAGTCGTGCTATATCATGAATTGACAGAAGTTAGAATTCATGGGCTAGCCCTTGGATCGGGTTGGGTCCCAGTGGCTTAATGGTCTACGAGCTAGCAGGCTTTGTAACCAGAAGGTCCTGGTTTCGAACCCTGGCGGTGCGTAGGTGCGTACTGGTGAAGAGTCTTAAGCACTAGGGCCAGTCCTCCCTAGTTAGTTTTCCAATAATTCCCCCCCCCTAACCGATATCATCAGATCATCAAGAAATCCCTACAAACGAACACTTAAAAGTAACAATCCTTTAATATATATTGTATATACATTTTTATTTCAAACAAACATGTTAATCCATATAATCATACATAAACGAATCAATAAATAAAAAGGTAAACAAAACGTAGAACAACAACAATCAACAAATATTTATTTATTTATGTTTCCTCTCACCCATTTTGTATTTTCTACGATTCATTCAATCGTTTACACAAAAATGTTTTCATCATCCCTTTGCCCTTGACGAAAACCACATCACGATATGTAAAATTAAAAGATGATTTCAAACGGATAGCAACATTTTCCGGTACTTGTATCGCACCTGCAACTCCCGTTGAATACATACGACTTGCAACATTCACTGTATCCCCCCAGATATCATACATTGGTTTACTTGTCCCAATGATACCAGCTGTCAATGTACCAATATTATAACCAATTTTAATAGTGAAATTCTCACTCCCTATAATATACATATCATTAAATTTCTCTAATTCCTCAATCATTAAATGACAATAATTCAACAGTGTGATTAAATGTCTGTCTGATGAAGAAGCACTAGTGAAACTTTTAATTTCTTCTTTATTCAATCCTGATGCAGTCATATAACAATCATTAATTGTTTTAATCTTTTCAACACATTTCATTTCATCATTGTCTAGAAGTTCATCAAAACGACATATTATATTATTTAATAATTTTAAAGCATTTACACCCTCTTTATAATCTTCACGATAATATTTTGAAAAAAAATTTGATATTGTTGCAAATGACACTGCTGCATTTGTTATTGTTACAGCATAATGAATTGATGTCATCGGTGAAGCAGAGCCAGGACCAACACCAGTGTCAGCGCCAGCGCCACCACCCGCTGACAAAATACTTCTTCTTGGATCATTTATACGATTAAAACGGCGATGTAGCTGTATTTCTTTTAGAACATATTTTGGTATAATATTATATAATAATTCTTTCGCTTCATTGACAGCTAACTCTGCTTCATCGGAGACAATTTCTGATTCACGTGATACATAAAAGCATAAACGATTATTGATTTCATTTTGTCGAGTTACTTCAATCACTAGAAATGTACAAGCAAATAATTCAATTAAATAGATAAATCGATATGTATCATAAGCGATATTATGTATAAATAATGTTGTATTTGAACAAATATCAATATCTGAGGGATTAGCAGAAATAAATGTTGTCGATATAATGAGTAATATTAATGTGATTAAAATGCATAGAATACGAAATATTGTTATTGAAGACAGGTGAATAGCATGAAATAGGATACAATGAAAACCAACTGCTGAGATATACGATCTACGATCTAACAGCGTATCCATATCTTCAACTGTATACAGGAAGATACATAACAAAATAGTCGGCATAATAGAAATAATGCCTATGCATAATTCCCGGATATATGTATTCACTAAAAGATTATAATAACGTTTTAATAGGCTTGATTTAATAAATATATTATATGTTGTTGCTGTGAATAACAAACACACGCAAACTAATAGATATAGGAATATACAGCCTATATAGACGGTTAGCGTTTGCCAATTTAATTTTATCTTTGGATTCCAGATAAAACAATTAGCAATTAAAAATAACATTAATATCATATTAATGAATACATCTCCAATACAGGAAACTTTTGGTGAATCAATATATATTGAACTAAGATACTCTGATATACATGAATTATAATGCCATTCTGTTTCATTATCATAAAATTTTAATAATAATGGTTGTAACGGTGGTAAACGAAACAATTCATATTGTTTTTCACTATCTGTTTTCAAATTGTACACTAGATTAATATCACGGGTAAATACTTTAATAACAGATTCATATGGTCTGCCTATAGTTTGTGTTAAACTCTTCCATTGGATATCACACCATTTCGATGGAAATATGTCTTGATATAATTCAGGATTTTGTGATAAATAGGTGGCGATTGTTTTTAAAGAACTTTTTGATATTGATTCTCTTGAATGATAACCTAGTAAAGAGGATGTTGTTGATGTAGACAATATTGACGATGATGAGGATGAGGATGAGGAGGAAGCCGATGAGGATGCTGATGATGAAGAGGAGAATTCAGCTGATGAAGACGAAGAGGAATCATCTAATGTTGAAGATGAAGTGATCGCTGTTGAAGCCATACATGAAGACGATTCTATTCTATTTATTGATGTTGTTGAGCGTAGTGGTGGTGGCGGGGGTGGCTGTGATGATGATAATGATATAGATGATGCTCTTGAAGACAATTTTCTACGTGTTAATGATGTAATATGTGAAATTTTTTTTACTAAACGTTTACGTTGTATTGGTTTTGATGTATTAAATAAATTATCAATTAATGTTTTACCAAATTTTTT